>CAWUFW010000796.1:0-1200000 GCA_963921515.1 Calotriton arnoldi
GGCAGACATCACGGTCCACAGCAATCGGTGTCAGTGGGTGTACAGCCACCCCACGACCCACTACACCCCCCACCCCCACAGACCTGCAACATGGAGCACCCCCGCTTAGAGCCATGTGGCATCCAGTACAGTGCACGCACGAACAACTTGCAGGTGGGAAACTGGACAGGGCTGGATTACTGGAGGCATGAGGACCATAACACCACCAACACATGGGACATGTCACGTAGCACACGGACACGCAGCACCGCCCACCGTCACGAACAAGTGAACAATGTGCACACGGACATGAACAGCAGACTCACACCCCACATGACCCATCACAGACATAGCAACACCCAAGGAGCCACGTCAACATGCACAAGCCACACTGAATATAGTCCCACACGGCAGCCACTGTGCAACTCATCACACACAACCGAAACACCATTGAAGTCCTGTCCATGTAGCCCCTACTGCCTGTCAACCACACACCCCACAACTACGCCTATGTAAGACAAACAACACTAGACGCAACAGAGCGGAACAACATAAATGCACACGAACACCACTGAACCCATCAAACTCACAGACACACCATGCACATACAACATACCATCCATCCCATCCGTCAGCCCCAGTCTCATGAAAGGCATGTCATCCGCACAGCTGCCACACATACAGCAGTCACGCTAAGACACATGCCCATGACCAACCATGTGCCAGAAGTCAATTAAGCGCACGACACACTGTGAGCAACAACACACAACATGGGCCACACCCCCGAGCACTGCAGTGATGCACATGGCACAGGGCAGCACGCACACCAAGGAGATGGGACAACTGCAATACGTTGGCTGGCACACAACTATCACTCACTCATAACGATGCGTCCAATGCCATGTCCAGTAACCACAACAGACAGCAAATATGCAGGGCATGTCAGGCATGCACACACCTCAGACCATGCACTGTCATGCTGCCACAACACATGTCACGTTCGGCACCCATGGCTCACAGCATGTACCCCAAAAGCATATCCCCTCCCGAATGCGAATCTGGGGCATGGCCCCCATGTTGCCATATGCGTTCCTAAGCGTTCCATTTGAACCCCAAAAGCATATTCCATCCCAAATGCGAATCTGGGGCATGGCCCCCATGTTGCCATATGCGTTCCTAAAGCGTTCCATTTGAACCCCAAAAGCATATTCCATCCCAAATGCGAATCTGGGGCATGGCCCCCATGTTGCCATATGCGTTCCTAAGCGTTCCATTTGAACCCCAAAAGCATATTCCATCCCAAATGCGAATCTGGGGCATGGCCCCCATGTTGCCATATGCGTTCCTAAGCGTTCCATTTGAACTCCAAAAGCAAAGTACAAACCAGACCCAGGATGGGCCAGGAGCCCGCATACACCAGAGTCACAATGAGTAGGGGCAAAGCAACACACCCATCGGCATGGCCAATCCGTCCCATGCCACATGTGCACAGCACACAGTCCCATTGCCTAGCACACACAACTACAGATGCCACAGCCACACACTCGCCTCCGGGGAAACCCATGTACGAGATTGCACGAACTGCCAATGTCAGACGACTAATACATACTTCGCCAGGTGCAACACAATAACAAATCTCATTCTCTCCACAGGTGACGAACTGCTGGACGCTGGGGATGGAGACAGCAGCCAGCACAGCCAGCCTACAAGCCCCCAACGAGGACACACGGATCTGGAGGATCTGTCCACCTCTTCGGACACGGACCACCAAGCTGGCCCATCTGGCGTGGCAGGGCCCAGCCGCTCCCCAGGACCCCTCCTACCCACCAACCCATCATCCAGGGATGCTGAACAGTCCCAGTCCCCTGCTGCCACTGTCGTTGCGGCCACACCCACGGTCATTGTGGCCACTACCACTGCCGCAACCGCCACCATCGCCGCACCGACCACCACCGCCTCCACCACCACCACGTCTTCGCTGGCACCAGCCCCAGCGCAGGTGGTGGCCCGGCCGACTGGATCCACCCTGGGAGCCACAGCGAGGACCGTGGTGAGCAATGTGGCTAGTGGGCAGGCCGGTGGCAGCAGGACTGGTAGGAGGAGCAGGGTCAGGGAAACGCCAGCCTCCCTGGGAGCCATGCCCTGCCTCAAATGGCCAGAGTCCTTGGGGCCTATGAAGAGGCCCAAGGACAATGGGCCAGGTCTGCTACTGACACGCGGGAGGTGCTGGGGGTGCTGAGGTCCATGGACGCCCATATGGGCCAATTCGTGTCCCGTATGGACCAACTCGTGGACCTCATGGGCCAGCTGGTGGTGGCGGTGGGGTCACAGGCAAGGCCAGCAACACCACCTCCGCCACCACCTGCTAGGGCGCAGGGTCGGCCAGCAGTGTCCACTTCCCCTGCGTCCACAGCCAGTGAGCACACCTCACCCACCACCAGCAGGTCGCCACCACACCCCCCTCCCAAACGTGGAAGGGGCCGTCCGAAGAGGAAACAGATCTCCCGGGAGGACTTCGCACGCTCCAGTCGCAAGTGAGGCAGCCAGCCAGCCTTCCGCCAGCCTTCCTTGACCAGCCACTGCATTGACTTGCTCTACGATCCCACTCCACACAGCCATCTGGATGGCATGTGTGTGTTGGACTATGGACATAGAACCAGTGGGTACACCCTGATCATCACGCAGCCATGACCGACAGCTCATTGTCACTGCACGGACCACTTTTGTCATCACCTTACACACAATCACATGTCACAGTTTGTAATAAATGCACCTTTTTCACTAACTGCTGTTTGTGCCCTGTGTTTTATTTGTACGGAATACATCGGCCACCTTGGGCGGAAGGGCACCTGATGCGTGGCATGGCAATGGAATCCGGAGGGCCTGTAGGGACCTAGGGGTGGGAGACAGAACAGGAGCACATTCAATGAGTGTGTCACACACCCATCACACAGTACATGTCAACAACTACAAGCAATGTACACACATCGCACAGAGCAATAGGGCACAATGCCACAGTCACCAACAGTGGCATACTACCCTGGCCATGGAGCGTTGACACACTGCACGCAGTGAACATACGGCCACCCTGACACAGCACACACACACCTGCATAGATACAGACACATCATCCGTCGTACATGGACACTCACCGTCAAGTGAAGTAGCGGGCGATGAGCTGCTGGCGCACATTCCCAGCTTCCTCCTCTCCGCTGTCCACCTCACTCGAGCTGTCCTGGTCTGCGGGCTGGGGCCCTGGTTGATCTCCGTCATCCACAATGAGGGGGATCTGCTTCCGAATGGCCAGATTGTGCAGCATGCAGCACGCCACCACTATCTGGCACACCTTCTGTGGGGAGTACGCCAGTGCACCCCCGGTGCGGTCCAGGCACCTGAACCTGGACTTGAGGAGGCCAAAGGTACGCTCGACCACATGTCTGGTCCTCCCATGTGCCTCATTGTATCGATCGTCTGCTGGGGTGCGAGGATTCCTCAATGGACTGAGCAGCCATGCCCCATTCGGATACGCAGAGTCACCTGGGTGTGAGGGACACAGAGAACCGTTGCTATTCCAACTGGACAGGGGACAGCATCGCACAACCAGCACGCTACACCACTCCACATACTCACCGACAATACAGCCACGATCCTGTTGCAGATTGGCCATCAGTCGTGGCAAGATGCTGTTGCGCATTATGTGTGCGTCATGTGCCGAGCCTGGAAACTTGGCACACACGTGGGTGATCACCATGTCCGCAAGGCACACCACTTGCACATTCAGGGAGTGCGTGTGCTTCCTGTTGCGGTACAGGTGCTCAGTGGCCTGTGGTGGAACAAGGCCAACATGTGTGCAGTCAATGGCTCCCACGACGTGTGGGATTCTGCCAAGGGCATAGAATGCACCCTTCACTGCCGCCAATTCACGAGCCCTGGGGAATCTGATGTACCTGTTTCGGTACAGCATCATGGCTGCCAGTACATCCCTCAGCACCTTGCTGAACATGGGCTGGGACATCCCTCCTCCACTGCCCACTGTGTGCTGGAATGACCCAGTGGCGAAGAAATGCATGGCGGCCATCACCTTAGCCGTGGGGGTGACAGCAGTCGGATACACCCTGCGGGGACGGAGATGGGGCTCTAACATGGCACACAGTCGATGCAGGGTTGGCCTGTCCAGCCGAAACTTCCTGATAACCTCTGTATCGTCCATGTCCGCCAGCAATTGGTATGGGCGGTCAATGTTCGGTCTCCGCCTGGGGTAAATGGCAGAGGACACATGTCAAAGCAACACGGCACATAGCAATTTCGCATACACATCACTGACATGACTGAGCAAGCACATGAGCCACAGCCCAGCTGTCAAGCTGGGACGGCACGGCCACAATACACTTACACAGGTCTCCCAACAATGGCAATGGCAAGTGAGACATACCACTGCCATGTGCATGCACATGGGGATCTAGGCCCCAATGACTTGCGGGCGTGCTGATGGGGACTGACTGCATATTCGTCAAGCGGCAACGCCACGGCAACATGAGTGTCTGCTGAGCATGGAACTGCTTCCGAGGCTGGATGAGTATGGCACACGACGACGACGATGTGGGCACAGGCTGAGCGGCCAAAACAAGTGGGACCTGTGGCACGAGGGGATATGAGACAGTAGTAGGTGTCAGCACTGCACCCTATGTACAGCACTGTACGGATCACACCTCCCGAAACATTGACAGGTGTCCACATTGACAGCCCCATGCCAAGACGGCTGTGTGCTTGCAGTCACACGTCACAGGTGAGTGGTTACATTGCACGTGCCAGGTGGCAGACGTACATAGTGGGAGCTGGCATGTGTGTGCATGTGTCTCCTGTTCAGGATCCACCAGATGGGCGCTGACTCTGTACTGACCATTGGACACAGCATGTTCCGTGGAAGGCTTGTGTGTGTGGGATGGTGGCACTGGATGTGCCTCCGTTGGGTGGGGGGCCATGCACAGGGCGGGTACGTCGATGATTGCGCATTGTTGGTCACGGTGGGTGCACCAACTAAGATGTGTTGCCCTGTGTTCAATTCCTATGTCCGCATGATGATGGACTGTGGATGTGGGCAGACTACACATTGGTCGATGTGCTGTCTATATGCATGTGCCTTCACACCAGGCACAGCTGCCCCTGCACATGTGACCCCTGCTGGACTCGCTGCTGGGTCTGTGGAGCTGATGCACCTTCTGCGCGTGGGGCGGACAGCTCTCCTCACTTCCCTCATTGCGCATGTCATGTCTTTGCCGCAGGTGACATGGATCATGGAGGGCCCACATGTACGCGTGGGTAGGCTACACATGATTGTTCACTGGTCGCCACCCCCAGTCAGTGTTTCGAATGGGAAGGTTGTCGTGCTGGTGGTATGTTCGATGTGGCGGATGGGCGGGCCTAGGTGCGGGCTTACATTCCGGACATGGGGGGTAGTTGGATTGGCGACTAGTTGCAGTACACACGGGACACGTCTCTTCCTTTCCACATCTGGGTCATCCCTTGTACTAACTGACAGTGATACAGTCATCTTCGCCCCAGCCCTCATGTCCTCCCTCGCCCCCCAATATGCATGCTCACCTGCGAGGCTAGCGCTTGCACAGGCAGCCCCAAGCTCGCACCAGAGAGGGCAAGGAGTGTATGTGTGGGTCCAGTTGCATGAGTGGGCTGTCTCAGGGTATGATGTGTGGCGGGACGCCGTCCACCTGCGTGGTGCCCCAAATGGAGACCCGGCCTGCATGGACTATGCATCACAGTCTTCGCCTTCCGGATCCGCCACCTGCGACACCCAGTGGCTGTGGCTGCCCTTGCGGCCAGGCCGCGTCCGTCTGTGGCTGATGGCCCACACATTCACTCTTTGGCCTCTCTGGGGAGGGCTCAGGGGTGGTGGCGCACTCGCTTGCACTTAGTCGCAATGGCATGTGGCGTGGTTCGTATGATGGGCAATGGATGGGATGGTGCGAGCCACCTCCCGTGGCGTCAGTGCTGCTCGTGCTGTGGTGCGTCCCCCTACACTTCCATTTGACTTTTTGCCATGCTGGACGTTGAGGTTCTATTGCCTGCGTGATATGACCAGGAGGAGCGCGAGGAGACCTCTCACACACCATGCTCCACTGCCATCCCGTGCCCTGTATCGCCTGTGCGGATTGACTATGTTGGGGTTACACCTGGTCGACTGGGGCTGTGTGTGCCTTGTCAAGGGGGCATGGCGGGCGCACAACAGGATCCAGCTTGTCCACAGAGGGTGGGCTGAGGTGCGCCTGGTACCGCCTTGTACGTGTGCCCGGCTGCTGTGCACACACGTGTTCACTCCCCCGACAGGTGTCCTCTCACAATGCCCAGGGAAGCGGTGGTGTACTGTTCATGACCCCTCCCAACACGGCGTGCTCCAACTTGGCATGTGCGCATCTACCCGTCGCACCCACCCACCTGAGCACTGCGTCCATACGACTTCACACGACACATGTGTGTCTTCCACAGTAGTGCTACTCATTTGCGTTGACATCCAATACCAGTGGACTACATGGTCATGTCACGACTGCCGTGTACTTCACATACTCTCATCCTCTCTCATTCGTACTTGTGAAATGAGTCAGCGGAGACAGTTTTGGTTTCAGACATTATATTGAGTCTTCTGTCCTCTGTGATGCAGTATAGTGGACACTACTGGCAGCGGAATACATGTTGAGGATATACTGAGCATGATTACAAATGGGATAGGGTGTGGGGTTACATCTGCTTGGCCAAGGCTGTGCTAATGTACATTTACGTATAGCTGCGGAGCTGCGGACTTTGACACAGACGGTATACATGTAGCCTACCAGACCGCTCGGCATCATGGGCACAGTCCATCTCAGTTCCATGTGACAGGTTTGCTGCGGTTGTTCCTCATGCACGCGTGCATGTGAGATGACATCAGGGCATGTGCTTGCGTGCATGCAGCGGCGTGCCACTTGTTGTTGCACTGTGGTGGTTACTGGACATGTCACAGTCACTGGGGTCGTGTTGTTGTTGTATGCACTTGTCGTCCATGCAAAGGTCCTGGTATGGGATTCCCGGGGCGGGGGTGGGAGGGGTGCAGCACCCACAGACTCCAGGCGACCTATTCATGTCCACTGAGCGGTGTGTGTGTCCATGTGCGCTGGATCCATGTCGTGTCCTGGTTGTTCGTGCAGTTCCGTCCATGTGGGTGCGATGCACAGAGCCCATGCCACTGCCTCCCACGATGCATGCGGTGTTCCTGGATGTGATGGGGAACAGTGTGCATGTCCCGGTCATATCCGATGTCATGGCGATGTCGTTGATGGTGTGGTTACAGTTGCCGGTCGTTTGGTATGGCTGTTGTGGTGGTGACTGGCCAGTCCGTGCGGAAGCTGAGCATGGGTGCGGGGTTGGACTTCATAGGTCACTCGGGGAACCTGCGTTGTGGTCCGACGTATTTACAGGTTGTCAGGTATGCGATGCCGTCCAGCAGGGCTTCCATGTCATTGGTGGTGTACATGTTTGCCAGCCAATGAAGCGGATGGTGGCTGTCAAGGTGTTGTTCGTAGGTTGTCCCTTGGAGGACCATGATGGGGCATGCTGGGTGACATTCGATGTAGCTGTTCTCGATGATCCGTCGTGTGGAGGCACAGTGGTTCCATTTCAGTGCGCGTGCGATGTTGGCCACATACGCCATGCCCCCATAGGCAGAGCAGGCCCTGTCGTGTGCGTCCAGAGGGAGGAGTAGTGGTAGCAGGTCCGCCTTCAGACATGCCGGGTTGGAGAGGCATATCTCGACGGGATGCTGGTAGGGACACCTCCGACAGTAGAAGACGGGCATGACGCAGCTGAACAATGTGATGCGGTAAGTCAGTCGGTAACTTACGTTCAGCAGGGACAGGAGATCGCATCCCAATGTATGTATCGTGTTGGTTTGGTACAGCTTGAGCTCTTCGGCGTAGTTGGGTAGGTGTGTTGCGGTTGCCATTTCGCAGCGGTTCGTAGAGGTGGCGTGCTCCGGCTGTGTGTGCAGTCTGCAATGTGCACGCTCCGGGGTTGCTGTGAGCTCTGTGTAGTCGTGGGGAGACAGGACTTGTGTTCTGTTGGCTTGTTTGGAGGACACGGGCCCTCTTCCCACATGCTTCTCAGACAGTTCAAGGTCGGTGCTGTGTGACTCCTTCCAATTAACTTGCATGTGGCCGACATGGGGAGTGTTTTCTTCTTTCTTCCCCGTCCGTTGTGTGCTTCTGTGATATGCGCTATCTGCCCTGTGGTCGGTCTCCTCGGCATGCCTGTGTTGGTCTATTCTTGGACAATGGCTGTATTCACCGGCTTCTGTCGTAGGGCTGTGGTTTCGGTGTTGGAATGGAAGGTCATTCAGTGCTGTCTGCTCTCCCTTGTGTGGGCGGCAGGCTGCCTTTCCGCTCTGCGTTGGGCCTTGTGTGTGGATGTAATTCTTGGGCCACCTGTTGTCGGTCACCGGGCTCTTTGGTGTTCCGTTTCATGTGTCTTGTTCATATGTGCAGGGTGGTATGGGTTTTTCAGTGTGGTACTGGCGTTCCTCTTCCCGAAGGGAGCCCTGCTTCTCCTAGTTGGTGTTGCCGCCGCTGTGTGCTTCGCCATGTTTGTTACACTGGGGTGTGTCCTGCAGTTGCGTGTCTTCACTGACATGTGTGCGTCGGTTGTGTGGCGTTGGGTGTTGTCCGTGAATTGGGCGTTGGGGACATGTCTGTGGCCGGCCTGTCACGTGTCATGTGCGTTCGGGGTGGGGCTGATGTGTGTGCTGCTTGGTTGTGTCCCTGTGTCTGTGTGCGACGCATGCATGGCGCTGCGGTTGGCCTCTGCGTTGTGCGCATGTGTGGCGGCGTCATCGGCGCTTTGGGGCCGTGACGGGGTGGTTGGTTCCTAGTCCCAGGTGGTGTGTACACATGTGTTCCGCGATGTTAGGATTTGGCCTGTGTGTCATATGTGGATGCAATGGTGGATGTGTAGTGTGCACGCGCTGGTGGGGGGTTGTCCGCTTTTTCCGCCCTTGCACTGTGTGCGCTGTTTGCGTGCACTTGTTGTGTGTGTGCCTACCTGCGTCTCCGCGGTACGTTGCGTCCTTGGTGGTGCATCAGCAGAAGCATGGGAAGGGCCTGCAGTGCTGGATTCATGCCCGGGGTGCCGCTTCTTCGTTGTCCGTGCTCTGCGTCCGTGTTTCCGCCTCTCTTTCACGTGCGGTGTCTCTTTGCCGTGGGAGCCGTTTGTTTGCGGCATCGTAATTTATGCGCCGGGCGGGGCGTGTTTCGTCGGACGGTGTGTGTCAGTTGGGCTGCGCCGCTACGTGTGCGGGCGCACTTTGATGGCGGACGGTGTTGCTGGCTTGCCGGCGGTGTTTGGCCTGCTTTTCGCATCGTAATTGGGCGGGCGTGTGGACTGCTGCGTGCCGGCGGTAACTGGTGGTTTTTGCATCCGCCAGCACGGCGGTTGTGCTTCCGCCCGCCATCGTAATGGGCCCCAGAGAGTCAAAATGAGGATGTGTAGGGAGCAAAGATTTACTATTCTTAACTTCTCATCTACTTACCTTGATGATATTTTGGTATTTGAAAGCGTGGAGTCGATATGTGTAGGTTGATAATAAAACTTTGATATTGTGTTAGAAACCTGCCTATTTTTCAAGTAAAGTGCCAGTTCTCCACTCTGAATGCATAAGACGTACAAACCCTATTTGGTTGGTTCAGCGATTATCACCACTTCCTACGATATTTTTGTCATATTTGGGTAGGTATGTAATGGTCTAAAACCATCCACGGCTGCATTTATTTGTAGGGGGGAAAGTGGTTATTTACTTAGTGGCTGTATTGCTCAGACTGAGTTGTCAGGCGAAATATTAGATACATACACCAGCTATTTGTGTGCATCTTGGTGAAGACTCAAGGGACGGGGGTTGGGCTCTCCCCTTGATATTTTTTAAAGATAAAACTTGTGTTTATTATTTTTTAAGAAAACACACCTGGAGGACTCTGATACAACACTGTATGTAAACATAGAGTCCAATAGAAATACATTCTAGATCAGAAAACACATTTCAGAAATGGTGCAAAGCAACTTAGGAGCTAATTCAGTGGAGGGCGGGTAACGGGACGGCCACCAAAAACAGGCGGATGCTCTGTCTGCCTCCTGCGCAGTGAGAGATCAGCAGAAGGCAGTGCTCCTGATGGGAGAGCTGCCCTTCACTCTGCCATCAGGAACCCTCAATTTGGTTGACCTGATGCTCAGTTTAGGGCAGTCGATGTACCGTCCACCAGTGTCTCTTTCGGGCAAGAAGGGGCAGAATAACTAAACCAAAGAGAGAGCAAAAGGCCGCTTTATTAGGACAGGCACGCAGACTATGAACTTTTTAACATTACAAACATTTTATCAAACCCCGCCACCCAATACAATCATTTTCCTGCTCTCCCACCATTAAACCTCCCCCAACAATAAACAGTCCCCATGCCATCATCCAAACATTCATTCCTCACCATCCCCTTTCTTTCCAGTCGCTATCCTTCAAACGTAACCCCACCATCGACCCCCTGTATTCTCTCTGCCATGACTACCCTGCAGGGCCGCCAACCCTTTTGGCCTGTCCCAAGCTCCTCCATTTCTGCCACCAGGAAAAAACCCTGACAATGAGTTTTTCCTGTCCCCACTCATTCCTTCTATCTTTCAGTGATACCTGTAATTAAAATTGACTGGGAAAAGACCAAGGGCAAGGGACACCAACTCCCACAACCAACTGACCAATGGGAGCACCCCAGGGGCCTGGACTGTGCCACCCCCGAAGAACCTCAGGATGCCACCACTGGGACCCCCATTGTGTGGGACCACCTTTAAAAGAATGGCGGTCTTGCACAGAAATGTTTTAAAATGTCCCCTAAGTGCATTAGAGACTAGTTGTAAGTGGTCCTGCAAATTAATCTCCTCTTTCGTGGGTCAATTTCCAAGATACAAATTTGTGACTGCAACTCCACCATGCACGGTGGACCTGAGTGACAGGACAGGAAGCAACATAACATTCATGTGGCAGCAAAACTACAGTCTACATCAATGACTAAGATGGAAAAGCTTGAGAAAGATCACAATGGTCATGCCTCGGCAGGGTCAGACTAGGGCAAAAATAGGCCTGGGCACCAAACAAAAGCAGCCCCCATTCACGCAGCAGATAGCTAAAAAAAAGAGGCCTACATTTACAAATTGTCCAGTTTTGAACTTGTTAAGACACGGTGTATAAGTGTTTTACAAGCTATGGAGGAATGCATGCATCTGAGCTTGCTACAGACAATGTTTTTGGTAATATCAGGGAAATCAAAAGTAAACACTGGTCCACCTGCAATAAAACAGGCCCACAAACGGCTAAAAAAATGTCTCATGCATTGACCTGTCAGACCAGCCCATCGGGCACTGCCTGATTGCTGTGTAGGCCAGTCCCACCCTGTGTACTGGTCATGGAATGGCAACAAGGTGAGTTATGGCTGGTCTTAGGCTTTTTAGGTCAGCTCTGCCAAAGATGGTGGTGGTTCAGCCATCCCATTTCCACAGTCAAATTTGGCACCCTATTTTTGGTATCAGCCCTGTGAAGACTGTCATGGAAAGCATGGAGGACTTTCACAAGGAGGTGAGTACTCAGGGTGGCTCCTCCGCTAAAGCGGAGGAGCGTCGCCCACTGCTCTGTGAGCAGGTCAAAAAAGAAAAAGAAAATGATAATAATGCATTGTTATTATCATTTTATTTTTCTGTCGTTGGTCAGCTGGTTAGGGAACCACGACGCCACTGCGCTCAGACCAATCACAACGCTGCTGTAACGCAGCGTCGTGATTGGCTAGGGGAGCCTGTGTGCTTCCTGCCTCTGGGGTCCTGGAAGTGGGCAAAGAGGACCGAGAGGCCACAGCTGGCAGGCAGGTAAGTGTTTTTTCATTTCCTTCCCCATGACTCGCTCTCCCACCGACATTAATTAGCAGCCGCCACTGAGTACTGTGCCCTTATCATGCTGAGAATCACACTCCAATATGGTAAGTAGAAAAGATACGTGGGCACTAACAATGTACTTACACTTTGGAGGTACAGTTCCAGTGCTTACACTGATGCTGAAAATGTTACTATCAAGTGTGGGCATTGGCAGATTACATTTTATAGAGGTTAACTAGTGAGAGTGGCTCCTCACCTGGCAATGCCAGATGCTTTAAGGAGAGAGAAACCTCTACCAACATGGCGGAGTACTCAAAATGCGGTAGAATTCCCACCACTGGTCTGGAGGAGGACAGACATCTGCAGGGAAAATTCTAAATCAACCATCTACATAAGAATAAAATAAAAAACATAATTTCAGCAATTTTTCTCTATGATATGATTTACATGAAGGTGGAACAAAATTATGCCACTTTGAGTGTATCCTTGATATGTTACCAGGAAAGGAAATGAGTAACCGGTTGTGGAGGCAAAGATTTAGTTACGAACTAGTGAACCCCTTAACTTTAATTCTTTCTTCCTAAGCACAATTCCCCGTCCCTTCTACCTTTCCATAGGTCCCCACCTTGATCAAGGTTTCTGTGAGCTTTCGATAACAACCTAGGATGATTGCGGCGGATTCTTTCATGGCTCCCAAGTAGGGGTAGTGTGCTTTGGCCCAGAAAAAAAAGGTTATTTAATTTGTGGACTGGCCAGAGCGTATGGACCCATTTCAATAAATTATAAAACTTTGGGATGTGGAAGACTGTTGCACAATAATGGGGATTACTGCTAATTAACCAAAGCATTATGCATCGAGGAAATGTATTGAATATCCTTGAAAGATTTGTTAGGCAGATTGTTTGGAACTTTTACGTGATGATCCACCCGAGTTCTTTCCACATTTTGCTCAGGTTGTTTTCAGCAAACATCGACCGCTGTAGGGAACTGGCTCCTTGTCCATGGCCAGAAAGATACTTATACCCAAAGGATGGAACATATGCTAAACATTTTAAAATGTTTACTTTGAGGGCCATGAGGTTTCCAAAGCAAGCGATGTGTATGGCAAAGGAAGGCCCTAAAAAAGTTGTCAATCATCTGCTTGAACACAGCTTGAACTACTTTCATTTCGTTTCTCTGGCTGTGAACTTGGATAAATCAACAGGCATCATCTATGAAATTTCCTCTCCACCAAGGTACCTGGGAAGTCTCGTTCTGTGAATTGAATGACTAGGGCACATCGTCTATTCTGATATATTTGAGCTTGATGTTCAGGATGTAAACATTTTAGTTATGACCTTATAGACACTATTACCATTCATTCTCTTTTGTCCAGTCAGAATGAATGTTGGAGGCGCGCGGCGGCAACGATTCAAGATGGCCGCTCGATAATTTTCCTCTGTCACACCGAGGATTTTTTTTCTTCAGAGGGCGGTTCACCGGTACAGTGCAGGCACGTTGTTCCAGCGGATGGCGTCGGAGGCTCGAGGGAGCGGCGGGGTATGTTTATATACCTTGAATTGGTCTATTTTGCTTTTTACTAGCTTTTCCCTTGCCGCTCCCGGCACGCTCCGAGCAGCGGCTGCCATTTTGCGGGCTTTTCAGCTCACATTACCTCAGAAATTTATGCGCCCACAGCTTTTCTTCTTTCATATGGCAATGTTTGCGGAAAAAACATGAAGAGACTCTATCTACACTCTTTTCCATGTTTTTAATATTTTATGGACAGCGTGGTTGTTATAAGTACATAAAATTCAGACCTGACAGAAGCATACTGGTACTCTTTAATTGTTATCATTGACAGAGGCATTTCATATATACTTTTTGTTAACCATTCAATTGGTCTGTATCACGGGTCCTCTTCATTGAGGTTCTGCAGCCTGTAACTTGTCCTCGTGCTAACTGAAGGATTATATTCGACATCCTGCCTGCTTCCTTCAGCTCAATATAGTTATGGAATTGATGCAGCCAACTAAATCTCAGAATACCAACAACCCCACTGCTACTAGCCGCAAAGACCCTGGAAGCAATAATAACAAAAGGGCAAAAAATGATCCCTCTTCTTCGAAAAATTCACCTCTGTCTTTGAATCTGGAAGACATCATGAATGAGTTAAAAAACATTAAACCTTTTATGGTGGACACCAAAGCGGCGCTTCAGAGAATTGAAGAGAAATGGTCTCATCTGGAATCTAGACTTGCAGAGGTCGAACAGAGGGTTAGTGATGCTCAATATGTGGCCGCTAAGGTTGATAACCTGTCCAAAGAAGTGTCTCAGCTTAAGAAACTAACAGAGGATCTGGAGAACCGAAACAGGTGTAATAATCTACGTATATATGGCATACCGGTAGGTTCTGAAGGCTCTGATATGATCAACTTCCTGAAGATCCGTATACCAAAAATAGTTGGTCTACTGACTCTCACAGATCTTAATATCCAAAGAGCACACAGGATTGGCCCCATTGGTGCGTCAACCTCACAGAAACCACGAGGGATCATTGCCTATTTTCTCCAATACTCGGATCTAATGTTGATACTCACAGCGGCTAAACAACGCAAACAAATGCTATGGTCTGGTCAGAAGATTTTCTTCAGTCAAGATGTTTCCAGAGATACAGCTCACTCGCAGGAAGGAATTTTTAGACCTCAGACCTATGCTGCGATCCATGAACGCTCGTTATGGACTTATACATCCTTGCTTTTTAAGGTCACTTACAAGGATAAGACTGTCACTTTTACAGACCTCGTAGAGCTCAAGAAATTCATACATATGCACAAGGGAGAAGACATGCAACTCAGTAACTCCTAAAATGTTGCCAATTAATTTTATTTCCTTTTTCACAGGTCCCTGGCTCCTTCTTGTTTTGATGTCGGTGTTTTCGTTCAATGGCGTTTCACAGTCCTAATGTCTTCGTCTTGTTCAGGTATGCTGTCCCTTGCTGTTTGGTAAGTTTCATCAGCACTGTGATTGTTATGTTCTCTATGTCTTACAGTGTTCCCTCCTCATTTGTGGATGCTTTGATCATTTATTCTCGGTGTTTCGATCTTCTGAGCTTTGTCTGTTTCCTTTCTCTTCTTGTCCCCCCCCCAACATTAATGTTTTTTTTGTTCTTCATTCTTAGGACTAAAGTCCTTTGGCTTTCTGTCATCTCTCCTCTTTATTTATATCAGGGGAGCCCTCGTTCTTCCCTAATCCCTTTTTTCTCTTTATCTCCGTTTGTCTTGTTTCTCACTTTAACTTTCCCCTTTTAATTTTTTCTACTATGTAGCACACTTTTTTATGTAATTTCTTCTTGCGGTCCTTCATCATTTTCCACCAGACTTCTCTTGAACGGATAAATCTCAATTTTACTGTAAGTCTTTCTACTGTATGTTCTCTAACTATTCCTTGAGCTCTTCTCCATGAGTAATTTACGTATTGTGTCATGGAATGTCAAGGGTCTTCGTAACCCAGATAAAAAGCAAAGGGCATTGTCTCATTTATCAAAATTAAACTGCGAAATTGCTTTATTACAAGAGACTCACCATAAAGAACAAGACATAGCTTCCATGCGAAAACAATGGGTGGGGAGTGTTTTTGGTTCTACTGCTGTAAATAACAAAAATGGTGTTCTTATACTGTTTCACAAATCATTAAGTATTCAACTGTTGAATGAATTTAAAGATGATGCTGGAAGATGGCTGTTGTTAGATATTAAGATAAATAACACACAATTTTCGATCTGTAACGTCTATGGTCCAAATGGAGTAGATTTGTTATTCTGGAATGATTTTTCCTCTCTGTTATCTTCCCATGCATCAGAGAATCTCATAGTGGGGGGGAGACTGTAATCAACTTATGGACCCCTTACTGGATCGTAGATCTCAGACTAGATTTATTCCCACCAAAATGCACAGAGCCTTTCAGAGAACCATATCCTCTAGAGTGTTAGTTGATGTTTGGAGGGCAACACACCCCGATGTACTAGAATTTACTTATTTTTCTCCTGTTCATAATTCTCACTCTAGAATAGATTATATTTTTTTTACCCAACATACCCTTCAATTTCTAACGCATGCTGAGATAGGTTTCATTCTCATCTCGGACCATGCTCCCGTCATTGTAGACTTGGACTACCTCAATTCCATTCCTCCCACTCGCAGATGGAGATTTAATAATACTCTTCTTATAGACCAACAATTTACAGAACAGTCTACAATCTTTCTATAAGAATTTTTTGAGAATAATCTTACCTCAGACACACAATTCAACTTTATTTTGGATGCCTTTAAAGCATCCGCAAGAGGCTTTATAATAGACTTTGTAGCAAAAAAGAAGAGGATGGCTCTTAGGGACTCTGTG
This sequence comes from Calotriton arnoldi, assembly GCA_963921515.1. Lineage (NCBI taxonomy): Eukaryota > Metazoa > Chordata > Amphibia > Caudata > Salamandridae > Calotriton > Calotriton arnoldi. The sequence goes on from CAWUFW010000796.1 coordinate 16,294, forward strand.
CAACTTCTAGATCAAATTAAAGTTTTAGAACACGAATATTTCTCCTCTAACCATAATGATACGTTATCTAAACTTATTACGGCCAAACTGCAATACAACAAACAATCCTGGGACAATGCCTGTGGTAGTCTACTTCGCTTTAATGTGAAAATGTATGGTGTTCGGAACAAGGCGGGCAAATCTTTGGCTAATTACCTTAAAATAAAAAGGAAGAAAACTAAGATTGTTGCTATTACAGACTCAGCCGGGGTCAGGCATATTAGTGATTCAAAAATATTAGCGTGCTTCTCTGAATACTACACAAAATTATATACCCCAGACTCATCTACTTCAACTGAACAATTACATGCCTTTTTTCAATCAATCCCTAAAACTCCTGATAGTAGTAGAGAATTATCTTCCCTTGACATTCCACTGTCAGAGCAGGAAATTTTAAATGCCATTAATCAACTTCCAAAAGATAAAACTCTCGGGCCTGACAGCTTTACTGTACGATTTTATTTTCATTTCAGACATCTTTTAATTCCTAAGTTATTACTTCTTATCGATCATTTCTTGACCATAGGACGAACACAAGGTTCTTTCTCTCAGGCTATGCTCTGCTTACTACCCAAGAAAGATAAAGATCTCTCTCAATGTAGCAATTATAGGCCTATTTCATTGATCAATACGTATTGTAAGATTTTCGCTAAATTGCTGGCACTCCGTATTAACTCTGTTATTCCTGATTTAGTCGATATTCATCAATCAGGATTTGTGAAGTGACAATCTTTTTCAGATAATTCTAGAACCTTCCTTAACATTATTCACCTAGTCTCTAAACTTAATTCTCCCCTAGCCGCTATAACTCTTGATGCTGAAAAGGCTTTCGACCGGGTGAATTGGGAATTTATGTTTGGCGCATTGAGGTGGCATGGTTTTAGTCCTCATTTTCTCAAATATATTCAGTTATTGTATTCCGAACCCTCTACCTCTATTTGGGTCAATGGTAACCAATCCCATTATTTTCCTCTTCATTGAGGGACTAGACAGGGCTGCCCCTTATCCCCACTTTTATTCATTTTATCATTAGAACCCTTTTTAGAAACAGTTCGCCGATCTCCAGCCTTTTCAGGCTTTCAATTTAAAAGTTTGGATATAAAATATACAGCATATGCTGTTGATATTTTGCTATATCTAGCTAAACCTGATACACGTTTACTGGAGTTTTTTTTCACTATTAAATACATATTCTGCAGTTTTGGGATACAAACTTAATATAGATAAATCAGAGGTCCTGCCCCTAAATAAATATTGTCTCCTGGATATGTTTACAGACTCGGTGCTCACATGGAATTCAAAACATATGAAATGACTAGGCATCTTATACTCCAATAATCATTAATCATTAAAATTAACTTTAACGAGATTATGACAAAAATCCCTTTACTGATAGAGAGTTGGTCCCCTTTATTTCTGTCTTGGTGGGGTAGGTTAGCTACAATTAAAATTATGTTGTTACCAATCGTAAATTTTGATTTGTCTATGCTTCCAGTTTCTCTTCCACATACCTTTTTCAAACCTATTAATCACTCTTTGACTCAATTTCTATGGAATAAACACAAACCTCGAATTACCTTAGCCCGTCTCCAACAACCCAAAGATACTGGTGGGGTTAACTTTCCCAATTTTAAATTATATAATTCGACCTTCACATTGAAGCATATCTGGACTTCCCTTTCTGAAACCCGTGCAGTCTCATCAACAGTTTGGAGACAACTAGAACACTCACAATTTACACCTTGTGCTTTCAATGAAATGGTTTGTATCACTCAACCCCCTAAGGTGTTTCTTTCTCCAGTAATTACTCATTCTATAGCCATTGTTAAACCCCTAATTATACCCTCCAATTCCTGTTTCAAAAATATTTCACAAACTCCTATTTGGTACAATAAACACATAAAATTAAACTATAGAGTTCTTTTGCGGAAAGAATGGATTGATAAAGGAATTATAGTTATAGGTCACCTACTCTCAAATGGTTCTCTGCTGGACTTCTCTGATATCCAGAGGAGATACAAAATATCTACTTATTATGTCTCTCATTATCAGCGCCTTACACCTCTTCTTCTCCTTTATATTTCACAACAATCTGATATTGATTCAAGCACACAGCCTCCTTTTCCTCGTTAGATTTTTCTTCACAATTGAAGGCTTCTGGCATATATAAGTTATTGATCGGCTCCTCCTAGTCTAATGCAAAATCAAAAACAGAGCTGATGTGGGAAACAGATCTTCAACATGAGTTTTCGGCTCATGTTTGGAAATCTATATGGGCCAAGATCCATACCTCCTCTCGTTCAGCAAGTACAACACAAACACTATATTACTTTTACAACAGATTATATGTTACCCCTATAAATTCAAACTTTCTACCACTACTAAATGTTGGCCGTGTGCTCATGACAATAGTGATCTCCTCCATATGTTTTTAAAATGGCCTTTAGTTAATAAGTTCTGGCTACGCATATGGGATAAGCTTAACGAAATTTTGTCTACAAGCATCCCTTTTGATATCCTGCACGGTTTTCTGAGGGGCTCTTCTGACCTTTGGAGTGCACAATGTATGGTCGGGAAATTCATTGAATTGTTGTTTGCTCTGGCCTTACAAATAATCAGAACAAATTGGAAGGATACCACTAAAATTACCTATATCAGATGGTGGAATCTGGTATCATCACCATAGATTGGATCGAGCTCATGCTACTTCTCTCCCTTTAAGAATCAAAAAAGAATTATTATGGTCACCCCTTACCTCATCCTATCCAGGCAATCAGCTCGATCCTTCTCAGGCAACTAACTATGACACCCCTTAAAGATTAAAATGTTTATTATATATTTATTTCTAATATTGCATAGTTGTTAACTGTTTGCTACAGGATTAAATATAGCATTATATTTTTCTTTTCTTTTTCTCTTCTTCCTCCTTTTCTTTTTCTTCTCTTTCCTTTCTTTCCTTATTGTTTTCTTTTTCTCTCCTCATAAAAATGATTAAAATGCACTTGTGTAGCATTTTGTTTATACATTTCAATTCAAGTTCTTAGATTCATTGTTTATTATTATATGCTATGCTTATGTCAAATGGTTTATATACGTTGATTTTCTTCCTTCGATTTAAGAGATTGGTGTATTATTCCATATTTCTTTATTTTTCAATATTCGCTTGGATTGACTTAAGGATGTTTATTTTCATTAGTTGTAAATGCTTTTTGTTCTTTACTTTCTTTAATAAAGCATTTTTCAACTCATTCAGAATGAATGTCCTTTCCAGAGGAAATTGATAAGATAACAAAGGATGTACTGGAAAAAGTTCTATAAATTATTCAAGAGCGCCTTTTCACCAGCCACTAAAGTAGTAATAGGTATCTGGGAAGATTCACTTTGCTAAATCCAGTGCCCAGGGATATTAACAAGGAGGACTCCGCTGTGTACAAATATGCCCCGGCGATCTCCCTTCAGGGGTTTGCTGGGTGGGACCTTATTGGCATTTCACAATTGAAAGATTTACTTTCCCAAACAGGTTTCTAATCATTTTCAGAATTGCACAAAAACTTCACCCTTGATAAAAACACAGTTTTTCTGCTATGTTCAGCTGCGCAATGTCCTTACACCCTATCTGAGGGAGGCTGTCCAGGTGGCAGAATTTAGTACAGTTGAGTCCAGGCTCACAATAGCAGATTTAAGGGAGAAGAAATGATCCCTTATCTTTCAATGAAAAGTGATTAACACACCAGAGTCCTTCGCTTTATTGAGCGAGGCTTGGTAGAGTGACGTAGGAGACATATTGAAGGAAGACTGAGGGGTGCTCTTATGTCATCAAGGGCAGATGTTATCTCAATCCACTACCACCTGATCCAGTTCTAATAGCGACAAAGACTATATCACACAAAGGACTATTTTAAATGGGATGGGATTCCTCCCTGACATGCCTTATGTGCTAAGCAGTTGGGCTACATTTCTCTCTACCGTTCAGGCATGTCTGTCCATCCACTATCAGGGCCGGCTTTAGGGCAGAGAGACCGGTGCAGCCGCACTGGGCGCTGATCTGGAGGGGGGGCACTGACCTCAAGGGGGGCGCTGTATTTAGCAATAATTTACCATTTAAAAGCAGCTGCTGCAGAGTTCCTTGTGCATCTAGCTTTCAGGCGGCAATAAAAATGTGAAGATAACTCTTGTGATTAATGTTCCTGCTCGGAGCTTTGTCTAGCAGCTGTTTTGACCCACCATAAAGTAGCAAGAGGGTTAATATGCCTGCTGCGAAGAACAGATCTGTATTTTAGGTGGATAGCTGGGTGGATTAGTAAAGCCAGCTTTAACCAGTGCTTGAAAACAAATTAAATGTATTTGAGAGAGGGTCAATGGAAAGATATGGGGCACTTTTGCCAGATGGTAGTGAGGGAATCTTAGGACGAGGTCATTATGGGGGGGCGGGCACTAAAAAAGATTGTCGCACCGGCCGACACCAGCGCTAAAGCAGGCCCTGTCCACGACTTCTGGAAGGAAGTATTGGAGTTTTTGAGAAGGGTCCCGGGTTTGCTGGTTTTGAGGTGCTACACTTGGGATGTGTCATTGCTGAGAGAGACATAGCACAACACTGGACAGCTGCCAACTCTCCACATCTGACATGATGGGCGAGGAGCATGAACAGATGTATGCTACTCAAAAACCTACATACCAGGCCCATGTATGTCCTCGTGAACAAGAAAAGATATGGGACACGTGGGACAACCACTTTCCTTTAGACCAATGTGCTTTTGGCCTGACTGGGGGAGGTCCAGGTAATCTAAGTATTGCTTCTCTCTCTAGAATTCCCATTCTCAACAAAGCCTGTAATTGCCATCCACTGTTAGGTCTTTGATTTGTACAAGTAACACAATGTGCCCGATGGACCACCGATGTATTCTTGTTAAGTGCTTATATTAGCATTTGTGTCATTAAATGCCAATAAACATGATTATAAAAAATGTACTATTCAAGAGCTGGTCGTATGATATCGGCACTGTTCAGTCTCTCTTGAAAGATGTTCCAGCCCTGCTGTTGGTAGTGTGAGGTGTATGAATGAATACATCTTTCAGTGGTCATAGAGAAGCAAGTGCATTTAAATTTGACTATAGCGGCTTGACAACTGGGGTACAACTGGCATCAGGAGCCACAGTGATGCTGAGACGACAGTGCAGGTCGAGAGTATAAACATTTGATAGTGCTGAGAAGACCCGGGGGCATATTTACTGGAAAATGAGGCAGCACGGCGGTGAAAGCCATCTTGCTGCACCGAACTGCATCATTAGGAAAGTGCAGGGATGCTTCGTATTCATAGCAATACGACGCATCCCTGTGCTTTCCTCTGTGCTCGCGCACAATTGGCTGCCTAGCGCCAATGCAGGCACCCTTGCACCATGGTGCAAGGGTGCCTGCATTGCACGGATGATTGTTTTTGTGCAGGAAGGGCCACCTTCCTGCACAAAAACAATCATTGATGGCGTTTTCCTCCTTCTAGGTGTCCTGCAGAATGCAGCACACACAGAAAGAGCATAAAACAAGGTGAAATAAAGGTACTTCTCCTCGTTGCGCCACTTTAACGCCTCCCCTGGAGAGGCATTTGAATCTGACGCTTTCCCAGGTTCACAAAACCTTGTAAATCTGGGAATGCATCAGAATCTATGGGTGTTGCGTGGGAACACCCACAGCAACACCCATGGAACGTGCCTTTCACGCAGAGTAATGTGTGAAAGGGTCCATATTTACACGGCCATGAAAAGCCATGCAGGCTGGATTTGCCTGGCCTTGTAAATAAGGCTCAGCATTGTGCACTACCGGAGCATCAAAAAAATTGACGCTCTGGTGGCGCGGGGGTCTTGTAAATATGCACCCCTGTTTCTCAGAAAATACTTCTCCATAAAGTGACACAGGGCAGGAACACTGCTCCATGGGGGGGGGGGGGCAAGAAGCAGTAATAACACTGAGTGGAGTAACAAGTAATAGTAACACTACTTTGCGTAGTAATGATGTATAGTTACACCACTCACTGGAGTAACGAAGAATAATAAAGAATTGATGGAGTAACAAGGATAAGTAACATTGCTCTAAGGAGTAACATTGCATAGTATCACCATCCACCACTTACTGGAGTAACAAGGAACAGTAACACTAATTGATGAAGTAACAAGGGATAGTAACACTTCTCCATGGAGTATCAATGGATAGTAATGCAATAAGGGATAGTAACACTTCTCCACAGTGTAGCAATGGATAGTAATGCTAAGAGGGATGGTAACACTTCTCCACGGTTTAGCAATGGATAGTAACACTACTCACTGGAGTAACAATGACTAGGAAAACTAATTGATGGAGTAACAAGGGATAATAACACTGTTCAAAAAACTACGGATGGATAGTACTGTACTCAATGGAGCAACAGGAAGTGCTAACACTAACTCATGGAGTAATACAGTGTAGTAACACTCTTCCACAGAGTAAACAAGTTGTAATAACGCTGCAGATTACAAATTCACTCAGGCTTCTTCAAGCATCCAGTCCACCGCGCTGGTAGATTTCATCCCTGCTAGATAAAGGATTAAATGCCCATGAAATAACCATACAGCAAATCTTCGAACCAGTCCTGGGGTCAGAGATTCAGTTTAGAGGGAAGAACCCCTTTGTAAGCGTCCTCTAGTCTTCCTTCTTGGCTGGTTCCAAGTGGAAGATGGCTTGAGCTAGGGGGTGTTTTAAAGGGCTAACCGGAATGTCATTTGAAGTGACCTTTGCCCTTTACTTTCAGAACTCCATACACAGTTCATTCTCACACTTCCCTATCGTTGCCATGCAAGTCCTGCCGTCTAGGTAGGCCTGGAATCCCCATATCCCACAGTCCTCAGGCCTAACTAAACCCAACACTGATCATATCCGAACCACAGTGACATGGCTCCTCCCTCCCCCAACAACACACACCACCCTAATGGGCAACCTAGCACACTTCAAGTACACCTCTACATTATCTGGGGTACCCAGTCAGGGATTACCCTACAGGCCAGAGAAATTCCAAAGTCTAGCATAAAACCAAGTCTTGGCAAATGCTTACTGATCACAGAGCTACAAGATTATCAAGTGGCTGATCTGCAGGTCTCTTTTCATCCCACCCTCTATTTGACGGTAGTATAGTAATCATTGAAGCCACGGCTTGTGCACAGGGGCATTACGGAGTGGCATGCGGGCTAGGGGTCTCTCCGGCAAATGTCATAAGCACACTAGCCACTTAAGTTGGCCTCAGACAGACAACACCTCAAATTTCAAAAATATAGAAAATAAGGTAACTAGGTTGGATGTAACCACAGATTTTGTTCTTTCGGCAGCATCTGCCTATATGATTTATGTCAGATTTTATTAACTGCTGCTATAAGGCTAATTAAAGATATTAGACTGTCATGTCGTCAGAATAGGCCTGGTAAGAAACACCACCATTTACATGCCCACTGTTCTTAAGTTGCCTTCTCTTTCACACACAATGACTTTTAATGTACATTTGCATGCATGACAATGCAGGAAAACATTCTCTGAATCGGCATTGCTTACATTTACACTTTGTGGGTACATTATCACGACACCTTGAACATTCAGTACAAGGGAGAAAGTTCACTGTGCAAATGTTATTTATGTTATTGTCCATAAGGTGACCACGCTATCCAATTAGAATAAACAATTGCAGCCGGACAGGAGTTGCGACAGGGCCACACTGGTGTTGTTATTATAAATCCACAACCACTTCCTTGTTTAGGCGGGGGAGCACTCAGCTGACACTGCAGGGTCACTACATGCCAGAATTTCAGCTCAGCTGATTCATACATACTAACACGAGGGATGTCCAGATCTGCACCAAGGAGAGCGGCCTGATGACACTTACCCACAGGTAACGGGGAGTTAGTAGATCGCAGGGATTTGGCAGATCTCCCACCCTGTGCAAAAGTAGGTTAGGGAGCACTAAGTAAGAGTACAACAGTGACAAAGAAAGAAAGCAGAGATTAAAAAGAACCTAAAAGAGCAGTAGTGTCTCAAGAAGAGATTTTTAGGGGGAGCACACTAGAGGAAGCAGGTAGAAGTTGTGTACAGGCAATTTTGAATGCACATGTTTGAGAAATAAATATATATATATACATATGAAAAACACACCAAGGAACCCATAAGGTTCGTCACCAGATTCTGCAGTCAATCCCATCAAATACGCAGAATTCTGAGAAACAGATGGGATATTCTCAGACAAGACCCGATTTTGAGGAATGAAATAGGTGTGTTACCATCTGTCACATACAAAAGAAGTACATCTCTAAAAGACATGTTAGTACACAGTCACCTTCAGCCGAAGGAAAACAACTGGCTTAAGCAAGCGAAAGGCTTCTGCAAATGTGGAAAATGCAAAGCCTGCAGATACAGCACAAATGTGTCTGAGACAACTCTAGAGAGAACACATATGCAATGGAGAATCCCCAAACTCATAACGTGCAATACTGACTTTGTGGTATACGCAATCACATGCCCCTGTGACCTCTGGTATATCGGGTCAACAACCTTCCCCGTTAAAAAACGCATATTAGAACACTGGCGAGCTATCACAAACCGTGATCAAAGCTACAGTACTGCGAGACACTTTGCCAAAGAGCATGAAGCTGACTGGACGAAAGCCAGATTTTTTGGTTTGGATACAGTCACTCCTAACCCCAGAGGAGGTAATAGAACAGCAGCACTACGTAAACGTGAATAACGCCTCATCCTACTGGCAGGAACAAAACTCCCCGATGGTTTGAATCAAGATGAGGAACTTTATTCTCACCTATAGAACCTCAATTAGCCAAAATTCCATATGCCTGGAGTATACCTCACACCCTGTTGTAGGGATTCTGCACATATACAGAGCTATGCACAGGATAATAGGACCTCGGAGTATAATGGTGAACCAACCATGCACCTTAGTACCCACAATCCCAATCCGACTAGCTTTAGCGTCTCATTCGCAGCGAAGCTACCAATGATTAGACAACCCAGAACACGGTCTCTCTCAGGACTCACGGGAGCAAGAACACTCTTTCATAACTCACTCATACTTGTCCACAACGTGCGTAATAAGAGACACAGTATAGTTTAAAATGTTTATTTCAACTATCGTGCTCTAAGATACAGTACACGTGCCAGTACTATCAGCATAATGCATAATGATAAAATAATAAGCATAGTCACAATTCCATAGAATACAAATGGGGACAGCATTATATAAAGACAGTGGATATAGGGCTAAATAGCTTTACCATCCTCCCCGTGCTAATAACTAGTTTATTATCAAAATAGAAGACCTCTGGGCTTTGTCAGGCGGACCCCCATACCTCAATATCTAGATGCAAGGTTTACATCATCAGACAAGCACAGCTCTTCTTCCTGGAAAGGTTTTTCTCCAAGTCTCACAAACAGCGAGATCACAATATTAAAAGCACACGAATTTCTCCAGTGCAGCTGTATTTTGTGTTATGTCTAAGTGCGAGGGGCTGACCAGATCAGCAAGAACAAGGGACGTTGTTTTTCGACCTTGTACATGATGTGCAGACGAAACCCACAGGGAACAGGAGAAAAGGTGAAAGGCAAAAAGTCAGACAGTTCTAATATAGCCGGGCACAAGCAGAGGCTGGAAAAACAGAGTCACATAGTAACGTGTGCAAAAAGGCATCATGGCAGCCAGGCCTAAGCTAACTTAGCAATGTAGACAATGAGGCCACAAACCACACTACACCCTCCCCTGGTCAGCCCATAGGCCAAGACAAAGGACAAAAACAGAGTTCAAATAGATGGAGCAGAATGTAAACGTCTATTTATTAATAGTCCCCAATGAAGGACAGTGAATGGAAGAAAAAAAGTTCAGGATAAAAAAATTCCAGATAGGGCCAGAAATCAGGGCCCACAGGAAAAAAAATCCAGAAATGCAGGACGCTGAAAGCGAAGGCCCCTAATCCAATAGAGTGTAAGTGCAGAAAACTGGCACACCTTCCAAGAGGACATCGTTGGAATCGTCTGAAAATAGAGACGCCATCCAGTTCAACAAATCAAAACTGCATTCATGTTCCTCATAATAGGGAGCAATAATTAGCAATGCGGGACAACTTGCGTGATGCTCAATATAACTGTGTTGTAGGAGATTCGGAGCAGCCGCTCAGATATCCCATTGCGCCAGAATTCCAAACGCAGCCGCACGCGCCATCAAGCCAGTGCCGGAACAGTCCCGTTCATGGGCCTCTAAGGGACCCATCAACTGGGCAAAATCCGGGTCCGACAGAGACGTATTGGAGAGGCAAACATCCAAGGACCAAGAGAAAGGACATCTTAAGCAAGACATCACAGGTTGCACGCAAGTGAAATACGCAAAGCGAAAAGAAAGTCGATAGGACACACTGAGTGTTGCTAACGGTAGGATGCCGAAGCTGAGAAGCATGCGTTCACGGAGCATCCGGAGCCGACCGTGGTCGAGTAGGCCCCCAGGAAGTGCAGCCATTGCGCAGCAAACAGACCAAAAGCAATATACCAGCCGCTAAGGCGAGGAGCAACGGAAAGCCGCCAAAGACGCTGGAAAAAATAGAATGAATAAAAGCCGGAATCACACCAAATATAGTTTGAAAGGAGGTAACAAGGCCAGAGCCCACAACTTAAAAAAAGTGTACAAGACCTTCCGTACTAGAAGCATTAAAAACGCGGTGAATCAGTTCACCGAAATGCTGTTCGAGGTTCGTGTTCAAAAGAGCCTGTATCTCACTGTGGGTACTAGCCACCTGGAGCACGAAGGTCTCCCGTGCGGATGTGAGCATAACCTCCTGGGTCAATAATAGCGCCTTTATTCTGCTCAATTTATTGAAATCCGCCTTCAACGTTGGAATGGAAGGCCAAATGGAACTATCTATGATGTCGTGCGGGGGAGGAAAAAGCACATTTTTGCAGCACACAACCCGGTGGGAAACTGTTACAATATAGGGGATGCCGGCCTGCATTCCACAGCAGTCCTGATTATTCAGAAGGAGATAGCTACCATTTGCAAGCACAGTGAAAGTAGGTGAAATAACAGGAGCAGGAATGCCTTTTAAAACACATGCACGATTCGGAGCGGAAACATTACAAGCCCCGTGCAATTTAATGTTTTTACAAACGAGGGAATGACCCACTGTAGAATCACACAACTCTCCAGTGAGAAAAACTTCTTTTCCTTCTCTAAGGCATCTGTACATGAAAGGCAGGGACCAAAGTTCATGCAAGAAGGCACTGCCTAAAGGCTGAAAACGGCCAATAGGATAATGTTTCATGCAGGAACTGAACTCAAATAAAGAAAAAGGCAAAGCGATAACCCTGTGGACTAGCCACACCGCAGAGTCCAACTCCGCCACAGAGAATGGCAACGGTTCTATCTTTTCGATATGTAAGAGAGTGTATGTTGCATCTTTCATGGACATGAATTGCTGTTTTTCAGTTAAATTAAATGGCAAGAATAAGGCAGAGGTGTTCAAAAAATGCCAAGGAACTTTACCCATTTTTAGTGTTTGCAAAGTCCATGCAAACTGCATCACTGAACGCAATTGATTCTGATCATGATATAACACAGACACATCATCTTGTACAATATCAACAACAGAGGAAACAATATTCTCTAATGTGTAAATGCGGGAAGACAGGGTATTAATACTATTGTCAACAACAGCAAGCACTTTTTCTAGATTTGCTTGATCTATTTCCCGGAGACGGGAAGCAGCTTCAATTTGCGAAAGCTTCCAGAGTTCATTGTAAGTTTCATAAATGAATCTCTTAGGTCGAGGACCACGAGCCCCAGAACTAAATCGGACAGATCAATGTTGCCTGAGAGGAGAGATAAATGTTGTTTAACAGAATCTAGTGAAGAGTGCTGCAACCACTGTTTACACAATTTACCCACAGAATATGTTGTAACAGTACGAGCGCCAGAAAACCTCGGATCTGGCCTATCCTGTTTGTAACCAGGAGTAGAGTCATGAAAACGCAGTTGGCAGGCATTTGATGCTATGGGCCAAGCCAACCAGGGTGACTGAACAAATGTAGAGATATTAAACAAATTGTTTTGAAGCAGAGCTTGCAAATTGGCAAGTGAAATATTAAAATGCAAGCTCACGTTTGGAGTGGAAGACAATACGGGAATGGAGGGTGCGTTCAATTGGTTGGAAGTAGCCAAACCCCAACAGGTCGTTTGATAGATAGTACTATTTAAAAACAAAATCTGGGCCGGGATGAGGCAAGCACAGTGCAAGGCTTCCGCGCCGCGCACCTGCCATGATTTGGTGCCCCAAATAGATTTTAAGTCAATGGTGTCCTGCCAGTGTTCATAACCACCCACTGCTAATGCGGCCAAAAAGGAACCCGAATATAGCAATTTGGTGTGGGTCAACATGACCTTTTGAGTGGACGAAGTGTTCAATTTAAAATAATAGGACCCAGGGTTTGACCTATCAAAGTCTGTAAAATAAGTAAATTTACTTTTAAGTGTTTGTGAGCTACCTGGCAAAGGGGTCGGACAATGTTCCCATTGGGTGTAATTAAAAGTACCCCTAAGCGTACTTGGTTTATGGAAAAAATGGTTGCCCCAATGCTGGTAACAATATAAATCAGCATAACTTGCAGAATTTAAATACAAATCCTCAGCATTAAAAGCAGAATAATATTTCAAATCAGAGAATAACGAATCAACAGCATGCACATCCCAATCGTCAGAAGGAATATTACTTTTTACCACATCACCCATGGAAACACGGAGGACATTCGGTACATTAATAATCTCAGGTGGTCCATGAATTTGGAAATTTACCGCATCCCATACGATGCCATCAGCGACTGGGAAAGCTGAAATGTTCACAAATGTGTGGTCACGCTTCATGATGTGAGAGGAAGAATGAGGAGCTAAAGTTCCAGCGACACAGTTCACTGCAGAGCGTTCTGGTAAATAGTGACCATTAATGAGCAAGAAAAAAACTGTCACAAAGCCAATGGACATGAACAGAAAAATCAGGAACACTACCAACCAGATGTATGTCCATGGTGGGACCAAAAAATTGTCTCTGAACCAGGATATAAAAATGCTGAAGTTGGATGGAATAAGTGATGAGGTGGAAGCCGAATCAAAGGAAAAACGGGTACGGCTCAGTGGAGTGGTAGGTAGATGAGCCACCGACTCGTTTGCGGGGTATGTATACTCGGTCTCCTCGTTGCAGGAGGAAGCCGGGAAGTCAAGCAGGCGATCAGGAAAATCGACCATCTCAATGGCAACATCAGTGTCCGTGTAGGCTGGAGGGCCACAAACTTGAGTCCTAGAAATGGCTGGACAGGAGACCGCTGGTGTTACGCTATTCAGGATCGGCCAGATGTTGTAGCTTGACATTGTCCACTGAGATGTATCTGTTATCTTTGCGACCAGGAAGCGGTGGTAAAATGACTGTACGAGTACCCTTCAAGCCAAGGACAGGAACTGGTGCACGATAAGAGGGGCCAAATTCTTTTTTGTTCTCCACCTTCTCTCGGACCAGATCTCCAACCTTCGGAAGCCAGCCGGCAACCGGAATCTGCAACGCAGCGTCAGTGGCTGAAGGCAAGTGTTCGTTTCAAGTTTGTCACGGGTCTCTTGTAAGTCCTGCAACATAGTAGAATGATTATCTACGTCAAAGATTGCGGTATTCGCCGCCATGTCTAGACCATCAAGGTCTGGCACAAACATTTGTATGCCAAAGAGCATTTTGTATGGGGTCCGCCCACCCAGAGAACTTCTAGGGAGATTATTAAGTGCACGTTGTACGCTATACAAGTGGGCCAGCCAGTTCCTGCCAGTACCTAAGACTCTAGCTGTCAAGGATTGCTTTAAGTCACGGTTCATTCGCTCCACAATCGAATTACCCTCAGGTCTATATGGAGACGAAAATTGCACCCACACCCCCAATGACCCCATTGCGTCCTTGTACGCCTTAGAGGCGAACGCTGGACCTTGGTCGGAATGGAAGATGCCACAGGCAAAAATTCCCACAAAGACACGCAAATCCCTTATGACATTTTGAGCGTCAGCACTCCGTTGTGGCCAAACCCAGATGAAATGTGTGCACGAATCCACTGCAACTAAGATGTATTTATATGCAGTGTCAGAAGAAAATGGACCGCAGTGATCAAGGTAAACACACCCAAAAGGTTTGTTAGAAATGCAGAGCTGTGTTTGTGGTGGTCGTGTAACCGTTGAAGGCTTAATTTGCTGACAAACGTCACAAGAAAGCACAAAAGTACGGGTCTGTTTATATAAACCACGCCACCAGTAACGCTGCTGCAAGATGGAAACAGTCGCAGATACGCCAGCATGGGCCGAAGCCAAGCCTTCGTGTGCGGCCGTTATCAAGGAAGGTCTGCGGTCCGCGTTGGGAATCAGCCAATCACCAACGTCTGGAATTCTTACGTAAGGAACCTGTTCGGGACTTAAGTGATAAAAGTACTTGGAAGGGAAACCCCTTGGGTAATTAGCACCTTCCTTTGTTGCAGCAATAGCTGCCAAAATCTCATTATCTATTTTAGTCATGGATCTTGTAACTGCCGCTACTGAGCACGTGGCTACTGCTGATTTGGCAGCTTCATCTGCCAAACTGTTACCGACAGCGTGTGCGCCCACACGCTGGTGGCCAAGAGTGTGAATCACCTGTGTGAGAGGCAGACGTTGTTTAAGATCTGCCACTAGAACCCAAAGCATTTTATGCTTAATTGTGCTGTCTTTAGCATCTCTATAGTCGTTTTGCGACCAAAAGAAGAGGTTGTCATTAAATGATTGAACACAGTAATAAGAATCGCATACAATAAGAGTCGTCTCGTCTGGATTCGCAAACTCAAGTGCGAGCACCAATGCACGCAGCTCGGCCAATTGTGCAGTACTGTCTCCTAGTGCCTGTGTGTGCACTACACTCAACTTGAACTCTCCGTTCACCATAGTACCTGCAACTAGAGCACATGCTGCGGAATAAGCATGCTTAGAACCCGTGGCCCGTTGTGCCGAACCATCGGTGTAAATAATACACTTGTACTCCTCAAGCGGCAGCAAAGACAGAGGAGGAGGATGAACAAATTCATACTGTAAGAACTCCTGTGTCTGAAGAGAGGAATCAAAGATAAAAGTGACATCCGGGGACGTAAAAGAGGTAGCCCATTGTATCCAACGGGGGTGCAAAGCCTTAGAGTTTGGTACACTGGCCTTCGTCACTGCCTCAAGGGCAGGATATGGTGTCACCACCAAAATGCGTTTTCCCTGTGCCAGTGCGCGTTCCTTTAGAATCGCCATTTGCACTGCAGTCAAAACTTTCTCTACAGAGGAAAAGTGCAACTCCGCTGAAGTGTAAAGATGTGACTTGTATGCAATCGGTACTGTGTCACCTTCGTTAAAGGTTAAGTACGTGAAACCCACTGCCCCTGGTACAATTCTAATCACCAGGTTTGTGTGGTTATCACGAGTCAACAAGAACTTAGATTCAAGTAGATCAGACTGCAGAGATTGCAGTATAGAGGAATGCTCAGGAAGCCAGCATGACTTCGAAAAGTTAGGTTGTATCAAGGCATAAAGAGGCTTGATACACTGGGCATATTCGGGAATGTAAGTTCGCCCGAAGTTTAGAAATCCCAGTAATGACTGAAGCTTCTTCAGGGTGGTTGGAGGGCGCAAAAGTGCGCACTTCTCCAAGAAATGGGGTGCTAAACCCCTACCTTCATTGTTGAGCTCATAGCCCAAAAACAAAACGGTAAATTCAGCAATGTGAGATTTGGCAAAATTAAATTTGTATCCTAAGACCGCAAATTCAAGAATAATGTGGTCCACACGGGAAAGATGCGGCCATAATTCGTCGTCTGTCAGATAGATATCGTCGACGTACGAACACGCATCTGGGTCTATGCTGTCCAACAAAGAGACAACACGAGCGGCGAAGACACCCGGGCTGTTCTTGTAGCCCATGGGCAAACGCCGAAATTTGAAATGTTTTCCACCGGAAGTGAAAGCGCACCATTGGCTGCACTCCGTGGACAAATTGTGCGTGTAAAATCCATTGGATAGGTCAAGTGTCGTTTTATATTTTTTACGAACAAGACTGTCTACAAGCGCAGAACTGTGGGTATTTTGTACCGCAAAGGTCCGACATTGAGAGTTGAAGTGTCGGTAATCCAAAATTAAACAGTACGATCCATCGGGTTTAGAAACCGCAAAAAGGGGATTATTCATTGGTGATATGCATGTTTCAATTACTCCTTGATATTCTAACTGTGTCAGAATGTTTGAAACGGGACCTTTAGCTTCCCGCCGGATGGGATATTGGGGTTGTGGCTGTGGCAGAGACCGCAAGGGTATATCATGGGGTGGAGAATCCTCATCCCAGCCCACGTGGTTACGGTATAGCGCCGGAGCCAGGGCCCCAGCCCATTCAGCTGCGAGAGCCTCCGCTTTGTCCTTGGGGACATGACGAAAAAAGCCCGGAAGGATTACCTCCTCCCCTCTACGAGCAGCAAGTACGAATGGGGGCGGCCAATCTGCCTCTGCCAACAAAATGTCGTAAGAAGAGGTCAGATTTTCCCAAAAAATCCCTTTAATAACACGCTCAATATCACCTTCGATCTGAATGACAATGTTAAATAGTCTGTCAGGGGGTGCCACTCGAGTGTCAGCGGTCTCGACAGTAATGAATGTATCAGTTGCTGTCGCCTCCACATGAGGACGTAGTGCCTCCCGCACTATGGTAACTTCCGCTGCGCTGTCTAGTAGCGTCACTGCCCACGTCCAATTCAGGAGTCTCGTTCTCACCATCTGTGGCATACCTCGCTGTTAAAGCTGCAACTTTTATCTTCTGAAACTGTGGGCGAGAACGTGGAAATTTTTCTGGTTTCCCTCTGACTGGTTGTCGAGGTTGGTCTCGTCCCTGTGGAGCCTCACGACCCCTGCCTCTATCCTGGCGATCTCCTCCACCAGTCTGGGAGGTCGATGGTGCCTGTGAAGAACGAGGAGAACGCGGATCAGGGGCTTGAAATCTCTCTGGAGATTTCATTCTCGCTCTGTCGCGCAAATCATAAGTGCGTTCAGAAGATATGGAAACCAGAGATGTGGCACGCGACCCTGGTTTTGATTGTTGCTTACCCTGTTTTTTTAACCTCCAGTTCTTTTTAGTAAAGAACGGTTTCTCATCTTTCTCAGACTGAGTTTTTTGCTGTGGCTGTGATTGAGTTTGCGTTTTAGCAAAAGGCTTAACTCCCAGACTATTGCGGCAATGGTTTTATAAGCCTGTGCAATAATTTTCGGTAATTCGCGTGGCTTGTCCGGTTCTGGGACTAAAGCCAAAGCATTAGCTACTTGAAAGTTAACTGCATCACCCTTGACGTTCGCAAGGATTAGATCAGCCACTACATCGAACACTCCCACCAGTCTCATCCCCAATTCCACAGCCGCCTCAGGGCCATGTTCATCCTGCACTCTTTTAATTACAGAGGGGAGTACCGTCATGGAAGGGGTGCCGAAACACTTCGCATATACTGCGGCGAATACCTTGCCCCAGTTGTTGCATTCTGCCAACTCGGGAATTAAGTCTTTCGGCAAACTAATCGTTAAAATCCTGTGTTTTTCCACAGGAGAAGTATTGGGAAAAACTCCCTCCAGCTGGTCACATTTTTCTGCAAGCCAATAACGCAAATCATCCTTATTTTGTGGGCGCTTGCCCATCACCGAATTAACCATGACGGGACTTATGGTTACACCGCCCGGTCCAGCTGGATGCACTGCAACTCCAGGAGGGGCTCCCTGGACGTTGCCTGTAACATATTGTACCAAAGCCCTGTGAACGCGTATCAAAGACGTATGCAATGCGTGCAGTTCATCAACCGCAAGCGTCAAATAACGCGGATGTGGAGTATACCCGGCCAAGACTGGCCAAGTGGCCCCGTCTATTGATAAGGGGCCTAAACGAACCGGGGTGACCGGATGTGGGAGGGCGCCATTAAACCAAATACGGTGTTGCCATGCCGTAAGTGGTACTTCAAGAGCCTGATAAGGCCGATAAGCATTGGGTAGGGCAGTGAGAGCGTACACATGAAACAAATTGTCCACTCCATCCACCGCCGGAAAAGTGACCCAAGAGTAAAACACCTCAAAGTGGTGAGCCGGGTCAGCCTGCACCACAAAGATGAGAGCGACACCCGCGTCAGGCACTCCATAAGCCAATAAGTGAGCCCGGAGCTCAGCGCGGCTATGTGCCGGTATATTTACATCCGCCATTAAGACTGGGAATGTTCAACAACCTAATGTGAGGCAGCGCAATATAGAGTTAACATAAACACCTTTTAATAACTTCAAGCTTGAATAAACCTATAAAAACATCAATATAGGAGGTATCACCCTCACACACGTTTCCGGAAGCGTATGCGAAGGGTGTTGTGGACAAGCACAAGCACTACTCAAGCGTCTCGCAGATAAGAAGCCCACCACGTCGGTGGCGCCATGTTGTAGGGATTCTGCACATATACAGAGCTATGCACAGGATAATAGGACCTCGGAGTATAGTGGTGAACCAACCATGCACCTTAGTACCCACAATCCCAATCCGACTAGCTTTAGCGTCTCATTCGCAGCGAAGCTACCAATGATTAGACAACCCAGAACACGGTCTCTCTCAGGACTCGTGGGAGCAAGAACACTCTTTCATAACTCACTCATACTTGTCCACAACGTGCGTAATAAGAGACACAGTATAGTTTAAAATGTTTATTTCAACTATCGTGCTCTAAGATACAGTACACGTGCCAGTACTATCAGCATAATGCATAATGATAAAATAATAAGCATAGTCACAATTCCATAGAATACAAACGGGGACAGCATTATATAAAGACAGTGGATATAGGGCTAAATAGCCTTACCACCCTCCCCGTGCTAATAACTAGTTTATTATAAAAATAGAAGACCTCTGGGCTTTGTCAGGCGGACCCCCATACCTCAATATCTAGATGCAAGGTTTACATCATCAGACAAGCACAGCTCTTCTCCCTGGAAAGGTTTTTCTCCAAGTCTCACAAACAGCGAGATCACAATATTAAAAGCACACGAATTTCTCCAGTGCAGCTGTATTTTGTGTTATGTCTAAGTGCGAGGGGCTGACCAGATCTGCAAGAACAAGGGACGTTGTTTTTCGACCTTGTACATGATGTGCAGACGAAACCCACAGGGAACAGGAGAAAAGGTGAAAGGCAAAAAGTCAGACAGTTCTAATATAGCCGGGCACAAGCAGAGGCTGGAAAAACAGAGTCACATAGTAACGTGTGCAAAAAGGCATCATGGCAGCCAGGCCTAAGCTAACTTAGCAATGTAGACAATGAGGCCACACACCACACTACAACCCCACCTCTATCCTCGAATAGATTTTAACACACACTTTTTTTCATATTTATTTCCATTGGTGCACAGCAGATAAATGCAAACTGTATATTACCATGATCAAACGATTGCGTCTTGTTGGGAGGGAAAAAGGAGGTACAACAAGTACATGATGTTGTTATCTGTATAATGTCACATGAGTGTCACAGGTCTTGACCATGATTGTTGTTTTTATTTTTCACAGATGAGTGTAGCCGTGAGCCAACATACAACATCACGTTCGTGTTACGAATAAGCGCACTGGAGACAATGGCGGACCCCCGCATCATACTCCATTATCCACTTAGACACTAGGGTACTATACCCTTATTAACACTCTCAATAGATTTCTACCATGACTCTATGGTTATCCAATTTAATCTATTTTCGTAAATTGAGTATGAACGTTGACTCACCAATACTCATAGGGGCACTAGACCCGTTACCTTATGCAACAACAAACTGATCAACTTCAGTTGCACCAAGAAACATTGAATCTTGAACCATGCATACATATCCTTTTCAAGACTCAACACATAGTAATCATGGCACTAACTTCAGACCCACACAGAAATCAGCAGATACTAAAATGCAATATCTATTTATCTGCCTAGCATGCATTTTAACCATTTATCACCTTTATAATTTACATGTGCATTAACATTTAGTATTTTCTTTATGTCCATGAGTGTGTCACTTATCTGTACCTTTAAATATCACTATGTTGGAGGCGGAGGTCATGTAACCAAGACCACGGACATGGTCGAAACACGTCGTCCTTGTCTGCAATTTGAAAAATAAAAATACCTGCTGTTGTATTCCTCTTAGGGTGTCCATACACGGGCTTTCCTGTATCATGTCCTTATATAGGCACAATTCGCCCTGCCGTGCACTCCAAATACAGGCATGGTCTCCGACATCCGTCCACCCTAACGTCACGAGTTCTTGAAAAACAGACCCTTAGGCTCCGGGAGTTTCCCTAGCACAGGACTATTGATTTCTTCAAGGACTCATATATTATGCATGAACCGTTATACTTTAGGGGTTCATTCATGACGTCTTCCTCTGTCCGATTCACGTCAATGCTAACATTCTGAGGTACCTCTCAGGTATAAATATACCTTCCCTAGCCCCTGTAAATCAGAGGAGACCTCGACTTCAGAGGAGCCCGTTTCCCGGCCTGACGCACTGAGAAGACGCTGTCATCCCTGCACGCAGAGAATCCAGCTTCCAGTGATCTGACTTCCCTTGCGGGGTGTTGGAGTTCGAATCTGGCAAGAGATTCCTACCTCTTTCATTCTTAAGGTATGGGGCTGACTAGAACCTAGAGGGACTCTTGGCATACTTGGCATACTAGGCTTAACATACTCTTAGTATACCATAGTAAGGAATACTTCACCTACTTCATACCTCTCCCTACACCTAGGACAGGTCAGGTACATTGGGGTAGAACTAGCTTAGAGACGCATCGCATGAGTACTCGCATTCTTAGTCTATGTTATTTATGTAAATGCATATATGCTAAAAGATAATGCTAGCGCAGTATTATTTATTTCTACTGCTTACGCTGTACATTATTTATCTTGCATACTGTCTTGTGATCGTAACAGCACATTTAACTTACACCAGAAACAAGACTGTTCAATAAATCTTTTATTGAAACGCCCGTCTATTCTTTCTGTGTAACTTTGAGGAAAACTAAGTATGCACGACTGAGCTGAGTTAAATAGTTATCTATTGTTTCTACGACTCTGGGACACGTTCTGATTCTAAAGGGAAACAAAGTTGTCATGTTTTGCGGCTGCCAGAAACTACTCCCTTCTTGTTTGTCAAGGAGTTTCTAGTGGCCTCTGAGCTAGCTGGCACAAGTAATTAAGTTTAATATACTCGATAGGGACATACTGACCTCAGTCCTATTAGGGAAATAGGAGCTACACTACACTGCAAACCTTGATCGTGTGGGCTCGAGTGATCTTCAACTTCTGGATTCCTTTCCTGTGGAAATATATATATATATATATATATATAAATATATATATTCACTGAAAAAACCATAGGTTTCAGGGGCGTTATAGTTAGTTGGACATTTCACTCGTACAAAACCATAGAAATTCCCCCGTTATAGTTAGTTCAGCTAACTATAACTCGCGTGCTCCGCAATGCACTGCTGATGACGTCACATATTACATCACTCATGACATGGTCAGTGACATCACTCATGACATCACTGATGACATCTCAAATGACATCACTGATGACATCACTGATGACATCATCCAGTGAATGTGTGTTTTTCTGAAAATTAAATATGTTTTATATATGTACATCTCAAGGTCGATGGATAATATATATATTATCTACTGGCGGTCGCCAGTAGATAGTTATAGTTAGGACCTATTTTCCATAGGAAATCCGCAACATTCTATTTGAAATAACTTTGGCGCCGGTTGACGAATCTTCGCGAAATTTGCAAAACTTATGGCCCGCTCCAGTCCACTCCTATCCTGAATGTTTCGGGGTGATTCGGCAAGCGGGGGCCGAGAAAAAGGGGGGTCCCAAAACGTGTTTTCCCCATGTAATTTTCCATAGGAACCTTTCATCGCAGCTACAGCCCGAACTGCTGAACGGAATTACACCAAATTTGGCAAAAAGGTAGCCCTTGGTTCAGAGTCGTGCCTTTTGCTTCAATGGTGTAAATCCGTTCAGTAGTTCCTGAGAAATTTGAAAAAGAAAACACATATATATCTGGGCGGAGCCTAACCACACATGTCATCGTGAGATCTGATTGGCTGTCAGCTCTTCATCCTGGAATTGCTGGCAGCCATCTTGGGACCAATATAAATGATAGTACCCCATTGAAATGCATTGTAGTGAATCGAAGATTTTGAGGGTTACCAAAAGGAGAACTATAAAGGGTGATAACAGACTTTAGTTACATTAGAATTCATTTGTTGATGGTACCATACTAATTTCAGGAATTGTGGTGTGTTCCAAGGTTATTTTATCCTGTGAAAAACCTTCTGCTGGGATATCATGAATCATGTTTGAGAGAAAACTATTTTCACATGCTTGTCCCATACAGTTTTGGAAGGTGCTCCAGAAGCTAAAATGAGAGCATATTTTCTGTAAATTCACATTATCTTTCTCAGTCATGTGAGAATGAAGTCTGACATTCTCAGTAAAACATGTACATCCAACAAGGGCAGAGACTGTCAGTTGATTCCTTTGTGTTCTACTGCAGCTTCCCAGAGTGTTCTAAAGAACAACTAGAGTGCTAACAGCCTTACTTATGACAAAAGTATGGCACACCTGAAGCCATCTTGATTGGAATAAACTGGTAACACTTAAAACATTTAATTTAAAAAGGAACAAAATGATGGGGTTCATTGCGCGCGGTGAGATCCTGATGGGGTTCATTTTGTCATAGAAATTATGGTTAGTGCTGTAGAAAGAAAAATTAGGACATGTTTCAAGTGTGATCTCAAATATCTTCCTGTTATATTTCAACAGGAGCAGCCTGTCAGTTGATGCCTTTGTGTTCTACTGCAGCTTCCCAGAGTGTTCTAAAGAACAACTAGAGCGCTAACAGTCTTACTTATGACAAAATTATGGCACACCTTAAGCCATCTTGATTGGAATAAACTGGTAACTCTTAAAACATTTAATTTAAAAAGGAACAAAATGAGGGGGTTCATTTTGTCATAGAAATTATGTTTAGTGCTGTAGAAAGAAAAATTAGGACATGTTTTAAGTGAGATCTCAAATATCTTCCTGTTATATTTCAACAGGAGCAGCCTGTCAGTTGATGCCTTTGTGTTCTACTGCAGCTTCCCAGAGTGTTCTAAAGAACAACTAGAGCGCTAACAGTCTTACTTATGACAAAAGTATGGCACACCTGAAGCCATCTTGATTGGAATAAACTGGTAACACTTAAAACATTTAATTTAAAAAGGAACAAAATGAGGGGGTTCATTTTGCCATAGAAATTATGGTTAGTGCTGCAGAAAGAAAATGTAGGGCATGTTTTAAGTGAGATCTCAAATCCTCTTCTATTTCATTAGAAAATTCTGACATGCAGACTGAAACAATCACTTCAAATACCAGCAGTAGACTTCCAGTTAACTCCCTGGTGAGCAGTAGCTTTACTACAGTGATCTAATGAACAACTAGAGTGCTAACATTCTGAATTTATGGCAAATGTGTGACACATCTGAATGCCTTCTTGATGGAATCAAAGTAAAAAACTGAAAGCATTTCCTACTGAGGAGACTGCAGTAAATGACGAAATTAGGAAACTTCATAACAAATAAGTCTCCCAAGATGGCCACCAGAGAAAAAAAGAGCCCAAATGTAGCACAAATATCACCCAGATGTAGCCCACATATAGCCCAATGACAGAAGTGTGCAAAACACTTTATTTTTAGTTTTTCTGCAGTTTTATATAGTGCAAACTGGTCAGGTATTGGAGCGTTACATCTTACTTGGACCCCTTATTGCGTATTTTGCACTGAAGTACATGAGATTGATCTTGCGAAACATTGAACTTTACGATTCTGTTAACCTGAAGTTACTCTGAACCGGGCTTTGTAACACCCGTTTTTACCTACTGGTTTTAATTAATTCTCACTGTATTGTATTAGGAAAGAGGATTTACTGTTTTTATGTACACTTTTATGATCTATGTTTCTAAATCAGATCAAATAAAGTTTAATGAATTCTATGGCAGGACGGAGGCGAGGATTATGCATATCTTTCCTCACTTTATTTGCATAGCAGTTCAAAGAAAACGTAACACAACAATCATTAAACAAAAGACTACACAACCCATGAACCATTAGGGGGTAGTCTCCAAGGCAACTATAGTCCAATCATATCACAGTCCATCGTATATAATATCATGACGTCCCTTCCGCTTCCTCTTTCTTTCACTGCTCGTCAGTTAAGTGCATTCCTTACATTCTTGGCTTAATCTGACATTGTTGCTGTTTGTATAGCGGTTTCTTGTGCACGTTATTAGCATTATTGCCTTGGTATTGTTTCATATTCCCTGCGCAGCAGGCTCTTGCCCGAGCGTGTTCTCCCCCTCGCAGTTTCTCCTGCTGTGTGCTCTGCGCGCGGTGAGATCCTGTCAGGCGCGTCTGGTCCGAGCGAGGCAGCTCCGTCGAGCGCTCCCGCTGGTCTTTACGCGCGTTTGGGAATCCGGTCACTCCTTTAGTGTCCGCTTGATTCCCGACCAACCCTCGCATAATTTTGACACCGCTACGCAGTGATTTCCCCACACGGCCACGTTAGTGACCAGCACCACCTGGTGGTGGTAATTGGTACTGCGCCTCAGTCTATTCTTCTAACAGCTTCGGGGAAAGCCCAGCTGTTGGAGCACCGGCGAGGGGCTGCCTTAAGGATTTTAAGGGCATTTGTTCTGTGCTCACACCCTCTGCTATCATGTCTTCTCCAGAAGACCATTTTTACTCCTCCGACCAGGAAGTGGAGGAGGAATGGCCCCCAACTTCTCCCTCCAGCAGTGGACCAAGCCCTCTCTCTGGCTATTTCTAGGGCGCTGGCTCCTCTTAGGGATCAGGTTGATAAGCTGCCGAAAAGCATCCCTGGGGTGTTCAGTGACCCAGATCTGGTGGTGGTGGGTCCAAGTAGCTCCCAGATGGGGAATAAAAGGGCCATTAAGCATAACGCGGGGCACTTGGAAGGATTTGATAAACTTACGGAGACCTTCCTCAAGAGTGCGCGAACGCTAAAACATGCACCCTGCCGGGAGGAGGAGGGGCCCGGAGAAAATTGCGACACTGTCACCACTATTGTAGACCCCGACGGCGGGTTTCCTTAGAGGGAGAGGGTGTATCGGAGGACGATTTCTCCTCCGATGAGGATAAGGACTCGGGGCGTCCCTGGCGTCCAGAGTCCCACTCCTCTCAGTCCTCAGTTGGGGACGGGGTCCACTTGGACATGTTCGAGCCTACCCAAATTTACCATCCTAGGTCGGCAGAGTGGACACCTGACGCCAAAGTGGCAGAGTATGTGGTGGGGAAAATCCATCAACCCCTTGAAATGGAGGTCAGGAATAGAATGAGGGGAGAATGCCCCAGGCCCTCACTGAAGGGGAAGGTGGCACACACGCCTGAAATTGATGAGAAACTATGTACCTTTTTCTCCAAGTATATGAGGGATCCCAAGAAAGGAATTGATAGGTCTTGGACGTGGTAGGGCCCTTGACCCAAATTATTCAATTGACGGAGCGTTCCAAAGAGTCAGGATCCCCTTTGTCCACGGATATTGTGGATGGTTGGGCGCACTACCCTAAACCCTAAAATACTACCCCCTCCACTACCCAAACACCACTGCACTACCCTAAACCCTAAAACACTACCCCCAGCACGACACCCTACACTACCCAAACATAACTGCACTACCCTAAACCCTAAAACACTACCACCAGCACGACTCCCTACACTACCCAAACACCACTGCACTACCCTAAACCCTAAAACACTACCCCCAGCACGACTCCCTACACTACCCAAACACCACTGCACTACCCTAAACCCTAAATCTACCCCCAGCACGACCCCCTACACTACCCAAACACCACTGCACTACCCTAAACCATAAAACACTACCCCCAGCATGACCCCCTACACTACACAAACACCACTGCACTACCCTAAACCCTAAAACACTACCACCAGCATGACCCCCTACACTACCCAAACACCACTGCACTACCCTATACCCTAAAACATGACCCCTACACTACACAAACACGACTGCACTACCCTAAACCCTAAAACACTACCCACAGCATGACCCCCTTCACTACACAAACACCACTGCACTGCCCTAAACCCTAAAACACTACCCCAGCACTACCCCCTACACTACCCAAACACCACTGCACTAACATAAACCCTAAAACACTACCCCCAGCACAACCCCCTACACTACACAAACACCACTGCACTACCCTAAACCCTAAAACAATACCCCCAGCACGACTCCCTACACTACCCAAACACCACTGCACTACCCTAAACCCTAAATCTACCCCCAGCACGACCCCCTACACTACCCAAACACCACTGCACTACCCTAAACCATAAAACACTACCCCCAGCATGACCCCCTACACTACACAAACACCACTGCACTACCCTAAACCCTAAACCACTACCACCAGCATGACCCCCTACACTACTCAAACACCACTGCACTACCCTAAACCCTAAAACACTACCCCAGCACGACCCCCTACACTACCCATACACCACTGCACTACCCTAAAACCCTAAAACACTACCCCCAGCACGACCCCCTACACTACTGCACTACCCTAAACCCTAAAACACTACCCCTAGCACGACCCCCTACACTACCCAAACACCACTGCACTACCCTAAACCCTAAAACACTACCCCAGCACGACCCCCTACACTACCCAAATACCACTGCACTACCCTAAACCCTAGAAAAGAAACCCCCACCCCATGCCCAATCCCCCTTACCTCTCACTCCTCATGGTTCCTCTCTCCTCGTGGTTCCTGCTTCACGTCATCTCTGAGGGGCGGTGCACGTCGTTGTGAGGAAACGGAACAGCCTCTGTTTCTTTACAACGACATGGATCGTCTACATGTTTTTTAGAACGCATGGTCATTTACCATACATACCTTTACAACAAAATTCGTTGTAAAGGCATGCGTGGTAAATGACCATGCGTTCTAAAGAAATGCGTAGTAATGACTTTGTGATGTACAACGCATGCGTGGTAATGCATGCGTTGTAATGGTATCGCAAAGTAAAAAAGTCGTTGTAACGGCTGTTTACCGATCGAAGCTGGCCCCTGTTCTTCAGTGAGACGTTTATTTGATTAATTAGGATGAAGGAATGTGGTTTTTTTACCGAAAAGTGCATTCCCGGCTGTTGTATTGTGAAAGTGTCCGCGTGGCCTGGTTTCACTTCCGGTGAGAGAGTGGAAGAGTCTGTTTGGATCTAAAGGAGTTCTGTTGTTGGACGGGGCCGGCGCGACATGTCATCAGAAAACATAGCTAATGGAAAGCGTCCTCCCTGAAGTGTGGAGCAGTGCCATGAGAGGTCAATGAGTTTGCGTCCCACCGCAGTATGACCGTACCGCGTGACCCATGTGCCGCCTCCAGGGTACGGGAGGCAGAAGCGGCATCGCAGGTCCTCTTGAAGACCGTTGTAGCACTAATTCTACATTTTGGTACTAGGGCATTTTAACTTCGTTGTTCCTGCCAGATACAAAGAGAAGATCCTGTGTTATTCAGTGCCCTCGTTACCTTTTTTGTGGGTTGTGGTGCTTGTCACTTCGCTGCCCCGCCGGTGCACACGACTGGGCCATCTGCAAGGCCTCTGCCCTCGGATCACTGGTTTCGGTTTCTGGAGTGGCAACATAAACAGTTGCTCCCAAAGGACTAGCCTGAACACTTAGGTGAATATCCCCTGCACCAGCATTCCACGGAAATTCTTTCCTAGCTCTCCCACGTCAACGAGCACGGCTCCGCTTGCGACACCGTATGACGTCATCGGAGCCATAAGAGGACCTCGTCGGCGTGCTGACGTCAGATCCACCCATTTTTTCCGTGCCACCGAGGCAAACAGGGGACCGAGACATTTTCACATGTATACATAGTATAATAAATATATATATATATTCACTGAAAAAACCATAGGTTTCAGGCACGTTATAGTTAGAAATTAGCATTTAAAAAACCTTAGAAATTCACTGAAAAAACCATAGGTTTCAGGCACGTTATAGTTAGAAATTAGCATTTAAAAAACCTTAGAAATTCAGTGAAAAAACCATATGTGTCAGGGGCGTTATAGTTAGTTGGACATTTCGCTCGTACAAAACCATAGAAATTCCCCCGTTATAGTTAGTTCAGCTAACTATAACTCGCACGCCCGCAATGCACTGCTGATGACGTCACATATTACATCACTCATGACATGGTCAGTGACATCACTCATGACATCACTGATGACATCTCAAATGACATCACTGATGACATCACTGATGACATCATCCAGTGAATGTGTGATTTTCTGAAAATTAAATATGTTTTATATATGTATATCTCAAGGTCGATGGAAGAATAAATGGGTATATAAGTGTCTAAATAAATGATTTTTTTTAGTAAAATTGATTGTATAACTGACTAAGTGTATCTTAGTGAATACATGGGTTAGTGAGTAATGTTTAAATATGAAAATATCTGTATCAGTCTCTCACTTTGTGTATAAGTGGCTGCATGGGTTGGTGAGTAGCTACATGAGTGTCTATATGGGTTATTAGTTGGTTTTTTGAGTATCAGTATGAGTGTCTGAGTGTCTGTATGGTTCGGTGGGGGTATTACTTAGTGCATAGATGCATGAATAAGTGACTCACTGTTTGTATGTGTTGAAGACAGCATGTGTGCAGGACTGTATAGGTGGATGAGTATGTGTATGGGTGTGTTAGTGAGTGAATGACTGTCTCAATAGTGTCTTTATGAGTAACTACATATGTTTTAAACTAGTATATGTGAGTATTGGTGTATATAAGTGAGTATATGTGAGAGTGAGAGATTGGAAGAGTTCCTGTACAAATAAGTAGGTGTTTCTATAAGTGATTGTTTAAGAGAGTAAGTATGTGTAAGTTTCTGTAGAAGTAAGTGTGGTAGTGTGTGTATAACTGTATATGCAAGTAAATGGATGTTTGATACTTTGTTTGCATGTGTGACTATGTGTGTGAGTAACTCTATGGATGAGTGGCGGTGTGTAACAGGATGTATAGGTGTATGAGGACATATGATGAGTGAGTACATGTATGAGTGACTGTATAGGGACTGTTGGTGAATGAGTGGATGTGTGTGTAGATCTTGGAATTACTGAATAGGTGTGTTGTAACTGGTATTGGTATGTCCATTGTTTTGAAAATGTTAGTTTGTATTTTTGAGTGTGTGTATCAAAGGTTATATTAGGGTGAGAGGAGGTCTGCCACTCTATCACAAGGATGATGCCATCAGTGATGTCATCAGTGATGTCATTTGAGATGTCATCAGTGATGTCATGAGTGATGTCACTGACCATGTCATGAGTGATGTAATATGTGACGTCATCAGCAGTGCATTGCGGGCGCGCGAGTTATAGTTAGCTGAACTAACTATAACGGGGGAATTTCTATGGTTTTGTACGAGTGAAATGTCCAACTAACTATAACGCCCCTGAAACCTATGGTTTTTTCAGTGAAAATATATATATATATATATATATATATATATATATATATATATATATGTAGACTATGAATTAAACATTACTAAGGTCTGTAGAAGGGTTAGTGGTCTTCAGAGTATCTCAATCACTGCAGCTCATGTGATCAAGGTCCGGCTGGACCGAAACGCGTAATGGCCGTCTAAGCAATAAACAAAAATTGAAGCACCAACCTGTGGTCCACGCCTGCTTAAGCCGAAAATTTGGCGGTATACGAGGGTATACGAGCTGTGAACAAAGGATATATATATATATATATATATATATATATATATATATATATATATATATATATATATATATATATATATATATATACAAGCTGTAGACTCCTTCCTGCTTGCGTCGGAGGAAAACAGAGTCACGGACCCAAATTGTGTGGCAATGTAAGTTCTTTATTTTGCGAGTAGCCGTATGACGCGTTTCGGGCAGTAGAATGCCCTTGATCACATGCGGAAACGCAGTCCGCCTACCATTTTTATTATGCATAGTAAAATACACCCATGTCACGTGTTGAACTCTAAGAATAGACATAAACAAAATACTGTGCTGAACCATGTTATGTGCATTGACTGGTCTGCTAATTTCTCTGTGTTTATACCTTATACACACAGTAAATGGTGACTTGTTATTTATGCGTTTTCAACACTACAATGTGCCACATGTTAGATATATATACTGTTTTAAATCATATTGAAATATACTATCAATTTCATATGATAAATACTTGTTCTAAAAGTACAATTATATTTTTACATAAAACACATAATTAAAAGTGATCTTTTTATAAAAGAGTAAAGGAACATACTTTTCTACTATAAAAAATCCTTTCACGCATAGAATGTAAACATATAAAAACAGTCTTCATTATATGTAAAATGAATAATGAGAAAACAATCTTCAATATTGCTGCATAAATGCATTATATAAACAAGTAAACATCGAAATTTGTGCAAAATGCGCCACAAGATAATTTGTCACCATTGTATTGTGCCAGTTGTTACTTTCATAGGAATTAACCAGACTAAAAAACTCAGACCAGAATAACTTCTAGCACATATACGAAAATTTTTGGTGCTCCCAACATGATACTTAAGTGCTAATTGACAGGACTGAAAGCCCTGTCATTAAAAGTGCCAGTGCTAAAAAATATTAGTTAAAGAGTTAAACGAACAAAGTGCAAATGCATAAAAACTGTAGAAGGGATGGATAGCAGCAGAATAGGGATATTTCAACCTATAATATTGTGTTTCAATACATTAAGTGGTATAGTCAAATAGCAGCAATATTAATTTTAAGAATATAGGGTATTTTACTTATCACATATATTGAATTGATTATTAGAAGGAGATATAAATAGATAAAAGGTATGCTAATGACAAAACCAGAGGTGTGTGTGTATTGGCATTGGAGTAGTGGAATCAGGTTCATTTAGACATAAGGTTCGACCTGCGGCTCACACAGGCTATGGGTGTACTACGGGATAGAGTCCAGATAATCTTATCAACATTCACTTTCAAAAACTATAAAAAGGTATGTAGATCTTCCGTGTTATTCAGACCTATATATATATATATATATATGTAGACTATGAATTAAACATTACTAAGGTCTGTAGAAGGGTTAGTGGTCTTCAGAGTATCTCAATCACTGCAGCTCTGCTCGTCACGCCACTTTCTTCTGCAGCCTCTTGGTTAGACACTTACGTCCATTTTCTCCTGATATCTTTCTGACACCCTTCAATTGCGTATTTCACACCTCATCTCCTTACTCTTCAGCACCCCTTTTTCACTCTCTCCTGCGCATACTTCCTTGCATCTCCTTACCCTCACCTCCCCACGGACAACGCTCCACTCACCTGTAAAAACTGCCTTTTCCTTAAATGTTGCCATGTCAATATTTTGACGGCTGTGTATCTCCTTTACACACTTTCTCATAGAATCACATTTACAAATGACATATCTGACCACGATTCTATGCGCCCCGCAGAGAGGCCAAGGGTTGGATGAGCATTTATTCTGAATCCCAGTATGACCCACTGACAGGCACTGTGAGAAATTCACTCTTCCTTTGGCCTGAACTTTACAGTTCTCAATCGTGGACCATTATAAACACCCACCTACAACCAGAAATCACACAAACAGATAGAGACACCTCTTTTCACAGTCTGCACGATACATCAGTAATATGTGGCATCCAAAAAAACCACAGAAACACATCATGGAAAAATCAAATACTCTTACGGACGTCAAGAGTAAGTAAAACGTGAAATGCAAACAGGCGCAACCTCGCTCTCCCCATGTTGCGAGGCCGGTGTGTGCTGTTGCTAGGTGCAGCTGTCGCTCTGTGGTAGGGCACCAGGGGGATCCAGGATAATTACAGATGGGGCACTGGTCCAGCCAGGCCCTCCACCACCGCCCCTCGCTGTCTCTACTGACCCCAGGCAGCGCCACTATGACAGAGTGAAATAAAGGGACAGTGAGCATCTGGTGTTGGATGAAACAGACATGAGCTACACAGTGTATTCAAAAACCCCAACTTTTGATAACGCCAGCCACGGACTTCTGAGCAAAACTTTGGGCCCCAGCACATATTCTTTTACAAATGAAGCACTACTTCACCTGCTAGTGAACCAAGGACTCTGTATATCTGCTGCTGCTTTACACTGGCTCAGCATTATGTTATGTTATGTTATAGTGATTTATAACGCGCACGGCTACTCATGAGTGTCCCGGCGCGAAAGCATTAATATCCACTCCTCCTCTGTGTCAACGAAGCCAGGACAGATAAAGGCTGCACTAATAGGGAAAAAGCACACAGTTTTAAGTAGAGCACATGGACCTGAGGCATGTTAGCTGGCCCTGATCCACAGAGCAGGTAAATAATCCAGGGCTGCAATGGGAAAAACTAGGGGCAACACTCTAAGACTCAGAATGTCCTAATGTGTCTTCTGGTATGTGTCTATGTATTCATCTCGGTGACTGTTTCTATGTATGTATATATAGGTGTCTCTATAACAACACCCCATGTGTCTGTTTACCTATGTGACTATACAGCTATTGAAATATGTCGACTGTGTGTGTGTGAGTGTGGGTGTGTGTGTGTATATTCATTGAAAAAACACGTCCGTAAAGTGATATTATAGTTAGGTATAGTTAGGTAAGGTAATAAGATTTTAGCTTACATTTCAAAAAAATCTAGAAATTCACTGAAATGAGGTGATCAGCGATGTCATCAATGATATAATTTAAAATGTCATCAGTGAGCTCATCAGTGATGTTATTTATTATGTCATGAGTGATGTGAGATCATAAGCAGGGCAGAGTGGGGGGAGCAAGTTAGCATAGTAAACTATAACTGGTGAATTTCAGTGGTTTTTTTGGTTTCAAATGGTTAGTTTTTATATTTTTGCAACACGTAAAAATAGCAGCACTTTAACCTTTGTTTTTTCAGTGAATTACTAAGGCTTTTTTAACAAAAAGTAAGATTTTGTTACCATACCCAACTATAATGTCACTTTAATCCTTTGTTTTTTCAGTGAATTTCTTTTTTTTCCCACATTCTCCCAACTTCCTCATTGAGCATAGATTTTGAACATGTGCAGTCGAAGCAGGACTTGGGGCCTGTCTGCAGGTGGTCAACCACAAGCTTCACACAGCTGATGGCCAGGCCCTGCTCCTGTGGTACCGCTGCACAAGCAGTATTCAAAGTACAGTGGCCAGTGCAGGCTTCATGTTTTAAAATTTGCATGGTCTCGGGGTACTCCTGCAGGACTACACAGAAGGGCCGCCCTGGGACCTTGCAGGGATGCCTCGCTGGGTCCCGTGGGAGTACAGCGGTGCGCGCAGCACAAAACTTTTATTTACTTTGGTCCTGTAGTGGGTCCCTCTGACACATCACTATAAGGGCCAGGAGGTCAAGATACCCCTACTGTGCCCTCTTGTATATTATTTTTTTAAGAATCTGAGAACACAGGGACTGCATCCCCAAGACCTGAAATGGCGGTCCCAACATTTCTGCTGATGTTTCAGCCAGCCAATCGGATTGCTTGGTAGAGCAGGAGGGCAAGAAAGCCCTCTCAGCCAATCGAAGTCGTTTAATTTTTTAATTTGCGATACCACACCATCATGAGATATCACTATGTTTTCACCTTTAATTTCTCAACAAATGTCACAAAAAGCACACTTTCTGAGTAAAGATCTAGCTTTCTGCCAAATTTTGTATCTTTTTTGTTCAACAGTGTTTTCTATATCACTTCCCAAAATCCAGGAGAAATTGCATGGCAAAAATGTGTTTTAGGACTGCCCCCTTTTTCTCACCCCTTGCTTTACAGAGCACCCCAAAACTCCAGGAAGGAGCCGAGGTGGGTGAACCTTTTTTTTGGAGGAAAGTTTTGTGAAGAAGCGTTACATGGCGCCAAAGTTATTAGCAAAACAAAAAACACTCTTTCTCAGGAATCTCTGGCCTAACTATAACTACACAGCGGCGACTTGGTCGTGGTTCACATTAGTGCAGAGGACAATGCTTAATTTGTGAAAAAAAAAGGAAAGGGGACAAATTGTTTTCTTAGGGAGCCCACCGTCAGTGTTGCCATATGCAGGGGTTGAGG
Source organism: Calotriton arnoldi (assembly GCA_963921515.1). Lineage (NCBI taxonomy): Eukaryota > Metazoa > Chordata > Amphibia > Caudata > Salamandridae > Calotriton > Calotriton arnoldi. The sequence goes on from CAWUFW010000796.1 coordinate 50,664, forward strand.
AATATTAACTCTGCCTAATCTTGAATCTACCTCATGCCTTCTTTTTCTTTCACCATTCTACACTTCCTCTCTCTTTATTCTTTTTTATACCTGTTTTCTCCGTTTAACATTGTGTTTCTATCTTTTCTTTTCTACCCTCTCTTCTCTCCCTCTTTCTCTCTCTCATTGTGGTCCTCTCTTAGACTGTGATGTAGGGGATGTCATGCTCATGTCTTGATTTCTTGGTACCCTGGAGATGGGAAAGGGTGAGATCGCTTGCAGCTGTATGCACTTTGCAGAATCTCTGGATGTGGTCAAGCTTGATTCTCAGAGATCTGCATCAGAAAAACCCGGGACAGCATGGCACCCATCCCCGTGGGGTGTATTTGTCAGATGTGGACATTGCAGTAACAAGTATGAGCAATAGAAAAATTCCTTACTTTCTATTAGTTTCCGGCAAAAAAATGGAATGCCTACTTACAGAAGTGTACCCATAAATGACTGGTGCTCTTGAAGCTGTTCACACTCAAGCATAGAGTGAGTCAAGTGTTGAGGGCCTGAGCATGGGCTAGTATGATACTTTAGATTTCTTTTTCAAATAAAATATGTATACCAGTCCCTCTTGCATTCCCTTTGCTACAAAGTTATGCCTGAGATCGCCTCTTGTTTCTTCAGAGAGTCTGGAATGGGTATGTCTTTCTCTGAACAAGCACCATGTCTTGATACTTTAGTGAGTTTAAGGCAGAAGTGCAGTCCATGAATACTGGGAAACTGGCTTCTAAAAGGGTATTCAAGAAGTGCCACAAGAAGCCTTCACTGAAACAGGTACATTCACAGCGGCACCTATAGACCAGACATGCAGAGCTATGAAAAACAAAAGCGTTTGGACTATGCTAGTATTCCACCTTCTTCTGGGCCAGGACTATCTACGTCACTACCACTAACCTGAACTTGTGTAAGTCAGAGAGGTATCCAATCCACCTTTCTTAACTAAAAAGAAGAGTGTAGAAATTAAGACACTGGTCGATTATGCAGTCATGGCCCGATTCACAAACCTTTCTGAGCAACAACGTATTACTTAGATGTACATAAAAATCAACAGCAATTGTAAATTCTGCATCTTGATTCGGAGAATCAGGATTTTTGCAACTTGAAGATTGGAAAGTTGATTTCAGATGGTGGAACGTACACTAGGAGGTTAATGTTCCCCTTTCGTGAATTTGTTAGAGCAGCAGATGCCGTGTTCCAGGTGGACTGTTGTGCAGAAGCGATTCTGTTATCAGCCGACATCGATTCTGGTACGTCAAGTTTGATTACGGACCAACAGTTCAACCATAATAATCAGACACCCGTAATATCTAAGCAGACCACAAAAAATTAGTGAGGGTCATGGCATTTCATTGATCTCAGCTAACAATGACACCAAAACTGATCCACAAAAAGAGACATTCCATTGGTCATTCAGATTGCGACAGACCTATCTATAACCCACACTCAATTTCCCACTCTTTTGGGCACCAAAATCACAAACCACAAATTATTTGGCAACAATGAGTCATTTACAGTGATTAAAATCACTGCTAAAAAGAATGTTATTCATTAGAAATAGAGGAGACTGTAACCCCATTGATATTTTGTGGATTTACACCATATGACCCAGAACCCAAAAGGTAAGGACTGCTTGATATATTTTTCTTAAGCAGATTTAATCTCCGAGAAGAACCCAAAGGGCCTGATTACGATGACGGTGGGACCGCCATGGACAGCCCGTCGGTGGCAGTTCCACTACCATCATCCTGATTATTCCCGCCCACCTCTTTAGGATGGCAGGTGGATGGGTGCCGGTCGGAGAGACCGACCGCCACGGATCCGTCGGACTGTCAGAGGGATCTTGAATCCCTACAATGGTGGCGGTGTCTGCCAGGCACAGCCGTAGGGATTATGATAAACCTCCCTGCCGACAGAAGTCCGACCGCCATCCTAATCAGGCCCTTAGTTCTTACCAGGTCATTGAAAATATAATTGTTCTGTACATGTCCTTCTTCTACTAGGATTTTGCGAGACTGTATATATGCAATGATGTTCCAGGAAATATTTAACCACAACCTGTAAAGAGATTGATCAGACATTTGACTTAGCTGGGAAAGTTCTCTATATCCTTTGTCCCTTACAAAAACACGGAACTCCGACCCTGCACAGACTTTAGAGTATTTAATTTCACCAAAATAAAAATAATTATCCACTCTCTTTGAGTGCAATTATTTGTGACTGTATGCTTGACCACATTCCTTTTACAGTTGGGTGGGGTTTGATCTGTTATTTAGCTATGTATGAAACTTAACAAAAATGTTTCAAACACTCTCTTTGAGTTCAATGTTTTTGGAGAAGGCTCACACAGTTTACATTTTCACTAAGATCAAACTTAGAGTTGTATTAATCTGTTGTAATACCGCTAAGGGGATGAATGGAAGACAGTTTTCAACTTGTGACAATGGTATAATGCCTACTTTTCTATGCCCTTTGGACTCTGCAACGCGCAAGCTGCACAGGAGCATTTAATAAAGTATCCAGTGATTTGTTTGAAGTATGTGTGGTATCAATTTAGGGGAAATGTTTAATTTTACGTGTTTGCTGTGGCAGCACAAACACTTTTAGTCAATGTAAATCTAACAGTGACTTCATTGTTTTAAGCCAAATTAGAGCAGTATGAATGCAGGGAGTAATCGAACTCCCCACAATCCAGAAATGTTAGGTTGTCCAATCTGTATAGATGTCCCGTCTATTAAGTGTGTCTTGTTTGTAACCACACGTTTGGCTTCCTTATCTCATAAGGGAAGTATATCTGCATTGATGTCAGAAGCAAGGATGGCTTTTAATAACCCTTCACCATTGCATCTGCCCTCAGGCATCTGAATGTGATGTCTCCTTTCGTTGGGGAAACTGCCTCGCCAATACTCCTGCGGCATTTTTGTGTGAGAAAGGTAGTACCAAGGGTACACGCGTCTCTAGAATTCTCGCTTCAGCAGAAATAAACGAAGTTATCTTCAGGAAAGAGATGGTGGATTTTAGGGGTGCTTCTCCAGTGACAACACTATATCAAACAAGCTGGCCTGACTTATATGGGCTACATGGATCACTGCAGGTGTACACTTAAGATAGTGCTCGCTCCTGAGATCTAGTCTGATCTGCAGGTTTGAATCCTGGCAAGAACAACCATCCATGCCTTTCTGGGCTTGCTAAAAAAGTTACACTTTCCATTGGCTGATAATTGTATAGAAAGTGTACATAATTGTATATAAAAAGTTCTTTTTTTAAGCACTTCGAGAAATCACTCTGGTACTTCTTCAACTTACTACTTATATTATTGTCCTTATTATTGTTACTGTCATTTTGACTGAGAACGTGAAATATTTCATTCAATTAAACTTTTTTTTATTTCTATTACATGATCATTTGTCCGGTTAACCAGAATTGCTGATCTGATGCTCTCTCTTGGCTTCCGGTGCTGGAGGAGACAGTGCTCCAGAAGTAAAAATTACAACTTGCCAGATTATGCAATATTCGGAGTAGCTGATCTTTATATGCCTTTACTGGAACCGTTAAGACAAAGACAACAAACCCTCATTTACGAGCAGTGACTTTTGGAGAGCAAAAACGACATAAGACGTAAATGTTAGTACGTCATGCTGTAGTTCGTCCTTATGAAAAATGTGGAACAACCAGTTTTGCAGCCATGATAGTATTGCTCATTGTGCATTGTGCTACATTCCTGGCCGCTGGAATTATGCAGCAGGGGAGGGCCAAATTATGCAGCAGGGTTGAGTAAATTATGCAGCAAGAAAAGGCAAATTATGCGGCGTGATGCACCACATTTTGCGATAGTATTACTTCATTAATTTTGTCATTTTTACACTTAACATTTTCTGCGCCTCATTAGTACCAGTTTTACACCCAAATATTGCAATATGCAACAGAAGGGTAACCAGTCAACCTTTGCAAAGGGCAGTGAACAGTTTAAGCTAGAAACACATTTATTTGGTTAAAATCTCAGATTATGCAGAAGACGAAGAATTATGTCACAAATGTGGCATTTCTATAACTCTACAAAAATTCAGCGGCCGAACAATCGTATAATTCAAGTAGCCTTGGCTATATTATGGAGTTTTTGCATAGTGCAGGGTTCACCACTAAGTTGCATTCTTGTCACTGTTAGAAGTCTCGGTTGCAGCTATAATTTGCAAGAAATGTGTCAGGGTTTAACATCTTGTGTGTAAATTTGTTTTAAAACACAAAAAACGTTTTTTTACAGGCGTAACCCACATTTTGATGAATCCATAAATGTGAGTGTTGCACTTGTAATAGGATTCGCTCACCCAAACACTTTTGTGTGAGTAAACCTAGGGTTGAAATACCCTGTGATTTTCTGTACACTCACAAATATACAAGTTCGTAGATATTCACAAACTCCTCTCCTTACCCTTCCAACCCCGTAAAGGAATTCGGAACATCCTGAACATTGGTCGTGGTGTAGTCCAAGGTGTTTTTCTGTGATAAAAATATTTTTGCCCGTAGAGAAAAAAAATCGCATTTGCATTCCCACTTGCTTGGCAGATGAGGAAATATGCACATGTAAACACATGTAGAAAATGGAATTCACTAATATTTGGCCATTGTTTTCCCGGAGTACACCTGGGAGGATTCAACTGCCACAGGTTTGCAGGTGCACTTTTGGAAACTTTTGAACATCCCTAAGAATTCTAAATTTGCACCAATGCGAACAATCAGATCTACCACTTTACTTGAGAACAGGACCCTGAATGTTCTGGCAAAACTAGAACATTGAAAACTACTTGGGTTGTTCCTGCAACTTCTACCACCAGCACAACCATGGAATTTATTGGAATCTACCTGTCCATGGCAAAACTGATTCTGGGGGTCATAAACCCATTATCAAACTCTGGGAATGTTTCGCTCTATGAAAGAACCAGTAGATCAGGATTTGCTAGTAAACTATCACAGAGTTTGCTTTGTCCTCCTCTGCAATGGTATTCTTATTTCTTCTGGTCAGTAAAAAGTTTCATGTCCTGTCCATCTCCCTTACTTTTGTACAATTGGCCTGCCCCTTCTGAGCCGTCTTCAATATACCCTTGAAAGCCCCTTTCCTCTCTTGCTTCGGAAGAGGATTACCTTGCCCCATCCTCTGACTCTTGCGAGCCACGTTTGGCTTGGATCTAAAACAACTGAAGCAAACACGCTCAAGAAACTGACTACAAGTCCCAGGATGCAATGAAAAGGCTTGGATTGGATGACCTGCCCAGGCACTGAGTTGGGGAAACCTAAGAGCTCATATACCGGCTTAAGCCAGCGTGACAAGAGGTCTTGAATGGTCCTCAACGTAAAAGTGAACCTCTTGAAGGAATGTCCCCTATCAGAGTGAAAGGGTATCCGGGGCCCCATCTTAGATGAATCGTGTCACTACCTCTCTGCATCGTTTTATTCCCATGGTCCATTTGCAGCCTCTTGGTTGGGCTGAGAGTTGGTGGTTTAGTAACTCTCCATAGCCTATTGTCCTCCCTTTCTGCCCTGTAAATGACATTGATAATTAGTCCCACCAGCCAGACATGCCCGCATCCTATTGTCAAGCCTCTGTGACAGTTTGAATAATTTAAAAAAACGGAATCAGTGGAATGCCATGAGGGTTGTGGAGTTCCTGGGGCCTTCGGTGGGAAGCATGGATACGGAGGGAGTGTCGCACCGGAGTTGGATGCCCTCAGTTTTGCTGTAGTAAACCTGTCTTTCAAAGCTGCTGTGCCCCTCTGTTTTTATTCCCCAAGTCCTGACCGTACTACTGGTGGAAGCCAAGACTACGAGTACCAGAATGCATTAGGTTACTAACTAAAAGTCAAGACGGGAGACTTTTGTCTCTGGTGACCTAGAACCATTTGGCAACTCTACCATTAAAGTCATTAAGAGTTAAACCATTTGATAAGGGCACCGTAACCAAGCGCTCTTCAGTGTCTGAAGGCGCTATGCCAGCACTGTGGGCGGATTCACTTATAACGTTGGATATTACATCAGTAGGGAATGTGGTAGTGGTACATTTTGAGGTTTTTTTTCTCCTTGTAATTCACATGGAATTCAAACTGTACTTTGGGGGAGGTGAGATGATCACAGCCTTGCAGGAGCACTCATGCCGGCCACACGTATGTGTTCAGAAATAGCAATAGAGCATTTCCGAAAGCTTAAATGGTATGCATCGGTGTATTCGCACAGGATATATTTATATTTTGCGGGTCTCCAGCGGGAAAATAGTTTCCTTCTAGGGAAGCCTCTTCTCCTGCACCCTACCAATTACAATATTTACTTCTACCCTCCACAGCGGTACAACTGCAATTGTTTTCGGGAGGGCAAATGCCTACAAAAGGTTTGTAAGTACCTGCACGCTTACACTTTTGCCTATGCATTCACCAATTAAAATGTGTGATTTTGGCACACGTACAATTGTACCATGTTGGTGTAATTTTAGTTAAATCTAATAAATCGATGGGAGAGACGGTGCACCCAGGACTCTAACCACTTTTGTGCGTAAAAAAGGCCGCTTTATTGAAACAGGTGCACATTACAATAAAATACCTGGCAACTGCCTTACAAAACTAAAACCTAGCTATACATCCAATACCTACCACCTGATCCCACCCCCACCCCTACGATCCCCCCAATATGCCCCACCCTGCAATTAACACATTACAAACATTACAACGTATTGCAATTTAAAATACACAATTCTATTAAACCTACATCCTATGCCTGTAATTTTGAAACTGCAAATAACCAAACGTTTACAACTGAACCCTTTAACTACCTGCCTACCCTTTCCCTGCCCATGGTTCCTAACTTTCAACGTCAACCAAACTTCTGCCAACCCCAGGCAAACTTTGCAAGCCCCCGCCACCCAGAAAAATGGGGGGTGCCCACGACCCTTTTTCTGCCCCCCCCCCATCTTTTGCTGACCACATCCACATCTTCTACATGTGCCGTTGCACATTCAATGTTCTAGCCAGATCTCTAGCAGATAAAGATCCATGCCCATCTTAGATAGATGCATTCCATAGCCCCTAAAAACTCAACTGTGTCAAAACGGATCTCAGAGTGGCAAATACTACCAAAACCGAGTCCCCTGCAGAAATGAGCCATTTTACTGTTCACCCTCCGCCTTGCCCTGTCTACTGCTCCCGGCTTCACTGTCCCTCTCCACGCCCTCTGGGGCTCGAACCCCGTCCACAATACAAAACACCTTGCCCACTGCTCCTTGACAAGTGCTAAGTCTTTTTTCATGCTTCGAATCAGCACTACCCCTTTCTCTTTGCACAAATCGTTTTCTCCTAAATGCAAAACAAAAATATCCGGGCACCGACCACCCACCATCATGCTATTTAAACATGGGACCAGCTCTTTCCAACACATTCTCCCTTTTCCTTTCCACGTAATTTTGACCAAACACTTGTTAAATCCGAGGTTCTGACAAAAATAGCTCTGTCGAGCTTCTACTTGAGCACATTGAATAAACGAGTGCCCCACGACCCAAATAGCCATTTCTTCTTTCTCTGGGCCGGACACTGAACCTACAACGACAAAAAGTCACCTAAATCTCACATATTACTGTTCACCGTGCACGATCCCTACCCCAACCTTCACACATAGCACCTGTAACACTGTGGGGACCAGCGACCCAGCCACATAATTTCGTCCTGCGCCCAGCCCCTGTTACTTGCTTCTGATGATGCTCCAATTCGAAAGGAGTGTGTCCCATATCCTGACCCGCCAACCCCCAAATGGTGCAAGGCTTCCCTCATCACTAACGTTGCAAGGCTTTCCTCATCACTGCCAACAACTGATATGCGGTCACTCTGACTCCCTTGGCATGCTTGAAAACTGCACTACCCGATAACTTGGATAAGCCCGACCATAGCCATGCCCATCGCAGTGGGCAGGTGCCGGGGGTTTCCAATGCCTGTAGCACGACCCATTTCCCTTGTCCCTTCTGGTCTATCTTAGACCGACCCAAGCATATCTGGCCCCAGCTGCTGCACATGAACACGTCTTGCCAAAAAACTCCCCCTGCCCCTTTCTTCCCGAGCAATTCCGTCACCCGAAAGACCCCAAAAAACATCCACACCATCAAAGTGGAAAAAAGGCACGTTTCCACTTCATCTCTGTATACCTCCGGCAACACTGCTAGTAACCGACTCAACATCTGCCATGAAAGCGACTCTGGTCCCCGGGCCCTGCTCCTGCGCCCAACCTTCTAGGCTTCTCCGACCCAATTCCCCTGCTGATGGGGCATAGCCCCATAACAGCTTCCCCATGAAAGCAATTAATTTTCTGGCAATTGTGACCCTCAATAAGCATCTGTCAATGAGGTCCAGGATATATTGTATAACGTCCTCCGCCCGCAGCTACCCTTCATCCCGCCGCTGAATGCCCAAACGCAAGAACTCTCTCCAGGCCAAGATGTAAATCACTCTAGTGGATTCCGTAAGTGACCCTATCACCAATTGTAACATCTGACGTTGCCTACATACCACAGCTGTTGAGGAATGGGCGTCTGGGTCCTGTCGGTGTCCTTGGCCAGCCCACGGAATCTCCCCCACTGTGAACGAGACAAAGCATCCGCAATGTCATTTTCCGCACACGGCACATGCAAGGCTTTAAAAGTGATATCATGTCGCAAGCATCCCAACACAAAAACTCTCAACAATTTCAGCACCTGTTCATCCCTGGTGGATTGGCGATTCACAGTTTCAACTACTGCCATGTTGTCCACCCTAAACAGCACCCTCCTATGTGCCAACTCTTCCCCCCAATGCGTCACTGTGACCACTAGGAAAAACAATTCCATAAAGGCGATGCTCTGGCCACCATTATGCCAGTGTGCTGGCCGTTGTTCTGCGCACCACCTCCCTTGCCAGAACAGCCCAAAGCCCAGGCTGCCTGCTGCATCTGAAAAATGTGCACATCCCATTCTAAGTCCTTGTCCCTTGCCAGTGGAATTCCACTGAATGACTGTAAGAACACGCCCCACATCCTCAAGTCTTCCTTGACTCCGGCTGAGAGCCGAATGTGATGGTGAGGTAGATGTTTTCCCAACAAGGCGCGTCCCAACCTCCTACAGAATTTTCTACCTGCCATCACTACTCTGCCAGCAAAGTTAATGTGACCCAACAGGACCTGAACTGCTTTAACTTTCACTTTTTCCCGAGACAACATGTCCGCAGCATTGCCAGCATTTTGCCCTTTTTGTCCTGTGGCAAACGCGCCTGCATATTTCTTGAATCAATCTCGATTCCCAAAAATGACAAATCCATGTTAGGGTCCATCATCTTTTCTATTGCCAGCGACACTCCCAGCTCCCCCATCAGCTCTTGGAAATTTTCCAGTGCCTTCTGGCATTCCGCAGAGCCCGGGAGCCCACAAAGAAAAAGTAATCTAGGTAGTGCATCACCAACTGGTGCCCTGTACGCCATGAAAACAGCCACTGCAAAAATGTGCCGAAACTTTCAAACAGCGTGCCCGAAATGGAGCAGCCCATTGGCAATGCTTTATTCATGTACCACTTTCCTTCAAAGTGGATACCCAGGAGTTGCCAATCGTCTGGGTGGACTGGAAGCAGCCGAAACGCAGATTTTATATCACATTTTGCTATAGGTGCCGCTGCGCCCACCGTCACTAACAGTGACATGGCCACGTCAACTGATGAACTGATGAGTAAGACACCGTGGCCGCATCCTCATCAATGAAATCATTGACCGAATTCCCTTCGGACCATGACAGATGCTGAATCAACCTGAATTGTCCTGCCTCCTTTTTTGGCACTACTCCAATTGGTGATATGATCAAATTCTCCATGGGCCAGTCCTCAAAAGGACCTGCCATCCTACCCTCCCGCACCTCCTTATCAAGCTTGTCCTGCACTGCCTGTTTATTTTCTGTGGCTGATCGTTGATTATCTGCCCATCTCCTGATCCGCGGTCCTGCGTACCCCAACAGAAACCCCTCTCGAAACCCCTCCCTTAAAACCCACGCTTCCTTGTGATTCTCGTAGAACTGAAGCCAAAACTCCAACCTTTCGAACCTAACCGGAGTACGAGCCCTTGGGCCCAGCCCTTTGCGAACCCTTACCTCCTCGAGCGCACGAAAACTGCTGTTGGTGACCCCCTGCATTCCTTCCTGGTTGCTGCCATTGGTTTCCTCTGTGATGGTACACCCCTGCCCCAAAGCAATTGACCAGGGCATGCCGACCCCATCATTTTGAGCATTCATGGCGAAATTTACAATATTCGCACGTACACAGCCCTTTATTGAAGTCTCAGCAAGCCCCTCCTGCTCCTGTCTGACTCTTCCATGCTCCCCCCACCCCTCCCCAGGGGAGTCGCCCCTGAAAGGGCTGGTTAACTATGGGCAGCTCACTGGCTGTGAATATTGTCTTCCCCCCTTTTGCCGCCCCCATCGTGTGTTGCCCCAAATCAGTATCCAGCTCTCCCCATTTCGCTTCTGGGTCCCATGCTAGGCGCGCCCTGAACTCCTCATCATATTGGGCCCACGCGTATCCTCCCCCTGTGATTTACGCCTTCCTGATAACATCCATATACTTAAACAGAGCCACGCATTGCTCTGGATATTTCTCACAATAGACGCTTGCATAAATCAGGAATGCTGCCGTTCAATTCTCTATTGTCAGCGGTACCTTTGGCCATTTGGCCAATTCATATTCCTCCTCCTTGGACCTGACCTCCCTGTGCAATAGCTTAAGCATCTCTACATCTTCCCCCTTCCAAATGCGCTCTTTGGTGGCCGGCATAAGATGTGCCCCCAAAGGTTTCGTCACCCCCATGTACGGAGGTTTCTTAAACTTCAATTCCTTACTCTCTGGGCCGTCTTTCTTCTCTTCTTTCTTGTTTCCTTCTCCTAACTCCTTCTCTGTATTGGCACCACTTTCTACCTTCGTAGCCCCCAAACCCTCTGCGTCACTGGTGCCCTCTCCCACGTCCGTGACGTACTTCTCCCTCCGTAGCCTACCCTCTCCTTCCTCTCGCAGCTCCCTGGCACCTATCCCAATTGAGACCATGACAGGTTTTCTTTCCATGCTTTTTGCCTTACCTGGCTCCAAGGAGGGTGCCCGTAATGTTGCAGTCCACGTCGCCAATGGCCCTATCCCTTCTGTTGCTCTTGCTGGCCTCGCCGCAGGTCACGACGCCCATACTGGCCTTTCTGCCAGCCCCTGTAACGCACTATGCAAAACATTAGAGTGCCCCCCCAACCCTTTCTTCCTCCTCCCGTAGCTCGCCTTCTTCAAGGCTCTCTTCATCAAAATCCAACACTTCGTCTCTGTGAAAAAACTCCTGCGGCCATTCGTGGCCTTTATGCAACTCCACTGTCGGGGCCCCCGTGGCCCCTCCACCTCTGACTCCCCTTTGTTTATTTGGTGGGGGGTGACTGTACCCTACGGGGGCCTTCCAGCACCCCTAAGCGCTGAACGCCCTTCACATTTGCCCAAGAGGTCATGCTAGACCCTCTGGGTGTTGGGGCCAGCGCGGTCGCTCTGGGCCTACGTGTGCTGGCCGTGACTGACTCCCTCAGCGGTATCGGGCGTGCCGTTCTGGGCCCAGCCCTCTCTTTGCCTCGGTGCCAGCGAGCCGCTCCCAGCTCTGCTGAGTCAGCTGCGCCGCACCACTCGTCGCCCTGTAAAACAAACAACTGGACTGGTGTGCTGGATCCCTGCAACAGACCTTTGTACCCTACCCTCCTCTTCCTCACCTGCCCTTTCGCACCCTGTACCTGTCCCTCTCCCTCCCCCAACTCCATTCCCTGCTCCTCTGCTACCTGCCCTCTTTCTTCCTCTCCACTCCATTCCAACATCTCAGCGATAAGCACCAACGCCGGGCCCCGCCCCAAACCTGCTGCTTCCCCTACCTGTTCCCCAGAATCCTTCTTACCTGCTCCCTCCCCTAACCCCCTCTGCCTCCCCGGGTCTCCCTACTCTCACTGCAATGATCCCCCCTTTGCCAAGTACGCACCCAGCTGGGACACTGAATCCCCCCTCTCACCCCTTCCCCCATGACTGAAAAATGTCCAAACCCTCCCAGGCCTCAGGGCCCCCAACTAGCTCTTGCTCCTAAGGTACCTCGTCTTCTCCATCCTGTAACCACTCTAGCTCTCCTTCAGTAATCCCCAGGCCCCCTTGGTGGCCTAGCCACACCTCCTGGACAGGCACTAAGCTTGTTTCAGCTCCTCTCCCCCCCCTTCCACCTGTGCCTCCCCCTGTATTGCGGTGGACCTCCCCGCTCCCTCCCTCCCTCCACTCTTCCCTCTACCACACTCCAAGTCCAGCGAGCAGCCTCATGCGCCCCTCCCCCTCTCTGCTTGCTATCTTCCTTTTCCTCCCCTGCAGTGGAGGAGGCTCTGCGCTGTGCCTGCCTTACAGACGCGGCTCCAGGCAGGCGTGTCTCATGCCCCGGGGCCGCGCTGAATAGAACTCTGGCCCCGCTGGGGGGCGCAGCCTCGTCCTGTGTTGGCCACGCTTCGGTCTCGCCCCCCACATCACTAAACGCCGTTGGAGCTGCATTAAGCGCTCCAGCCGCCATCTGCTGCAAACCTTGGGGGGCCGCTCTCCCTGCATACGAGCGGCCCCTTTCACTTACCCTCAACTCCTGACCCCTGCTAGACGCCCTCATTTTTCGCGGCGGCCACAGCCTCCGATGCCCGGCGCACCGGGCACGCCTGTTCTGCGGCCTCCGCAACCAGCAGGTCGAGCCGCCCTACTTCCTTCAGTAGGCGCGTCGCCTCACGAACCTTTTCTTCTGACATCGTCGAGTAAGTTCCAGCTAAAGCTAACCTCGCCTTAAACTACCCACTACTCCTGCCACCCACAAAATTAAAAAATTCTGCTCATACTATTTCCTGCTCCCTGCCACCAGGTCACCAAACCTAAAATGGTGGCAGGGAGCCCAACTACCCCAATATTTATAACCTTTGGGCTACAATTGAGCTACACATGTGTAGCCCAAATCAAAACAAAATGGCAGTCCCCTGGACTGCCCCACCCTCCCAATCTGCCCAGGGGGCAGACTTCCCTCCTGTCGGCTGCCCCCAAACCCCTAAATGCAGCTCAACCCTAAGCTCCGCAGAGCCTCCGGTGTGCCTGCTGAGCCGGATGACTGCACAGAACCCAATATGAACACTCACTTGCAGCGGAACATCTAATGATCGTGGGGGAGTGACTGCTGACCCTCATACCATGCCAACACCTGGTTTTTTCAGACCAAACATCTCCGCAATGAGGCAGCCCAAGATGGTGGCACTCGCACAAGCCTTCAGTGTTCCCATACCCCACGACCTTCCTGCAGCGATTAACGTGCGCTGAAACGGTGGCCGGATTGGTAATCCAGCCATACCCTGATTGCCTTCTGGAAGTGTGCAGGATTTCGACGAGAGCGGAGGCAGTAAGGACCCAGCGCTACACCCAACCTCTCCACATACCCGACGCGCGCTCCATCGCCTTGCACCCTCACCCAACCCATTGCTCTACTCGGTGTCCATAATGCCATCTGAATGCATCGGAGCCAAACACCAGTCAGAAGGGTGAGGCCCTCCACTAGAACTGTTGACATTATCACTAGGCCTCTGATCCCTCTTGATTCAGTGACGGTAGCAATGCCAGCGCTTATATTGACTCCACAAAATGTCAGGAATGCCTGATCCTGACATCTCTGATATTAAGTGCCGTAAGATCTACACCTCAGAGGCTTTGTCCAGGGGAGGATTAGCGAGGTTGAGGCCCATGCTAAGAGCCATGTGGTAGGCAACTGATCATCCTTCCTAACCACCTGATACCAACTTAAAGAGAACGAGTGACACTAGGTCAGCGCCTCTCTCTCCTGCCCCAGTTGATCACTCCAGCCCCAGCAGCCCTGTAACGACCTCGCACACTATATCCACACGAGGGATTGAGGGAGATCATCTCACACAGCGGCGGTGGTTTGACAGTTGATACTCAACTCCCTAAATATCAATAGCGGGCTGTGTTTGTGGGCCACTGTATACCAGCATCATAAACCAACCATATACCAGCGATTCTCTTCTCTCCTCCTCTTGGGGCCTGGAACATCAGACATGCTTGTGCTGGGGGTCGTGACTCAACAAAATGGATGCTGCTGTGTAGGCCACTGTGGCCTGTCCCCACAGCCTGTTCTGCTCGCACCTTGCTTGTACATAACTGTACTCACACCACAGCTCATCAACACCCGGCTAATAATCAGCGTTAGACTGTATATAGCCCTCCCTGTGCCATGACACCCAATCTAGTGAGCACCTTCTGAAGGCTGGTTACAACTACAGGGCCTAGTCCACAGTATCACAACTCCACAAACTGGACTGTCGTCATATAGACACAATATGTCAGACAACAGAGATGGCAACATGAAGGAAAGAGATACCAAGGCGAATCTAAAGCACTCCAAATAATCTCCTCACCCCCCATTCGAGATTCACCAATGAAAGGAAATCCTAAATTGTCCTCTACTTTAGAGGCCATACTCCACAAACTAAATAAGGAACACAATATAGCTCAGAGTACTAAAATAAACGCAGACCAGCTCCAGGTCGAAGTGGACGGGATCCTCAAAGACCTAATAATAAGAATCTCTAACACTGAATAAAAAAAGAATAAGCACTCTGTAAGACTACATGAATGTTCAAGCAAAACACCTACAAAACCTCGAATGCTCAATATCCTCCTGAAGAGAGAACTTACGGCACAGGAAGACCGCAACCGAAAGAGCAACCTTCGCAACTTTAGTTTGCCTGAAGGAACTGAAAACTCAGCCTGCTCAGTGGCTGATTTATTAATTACATGGATCCCAGAAGTCCTCCAAATCTCCTTCAACAAAGACTTTGAGATTGAAAGAGCCCACAGGATTCTGACTTTTAGACCGAAAAACATGTCCACTCCAAGACCTCTGATCTTTAAACCGCTACACCACCAACACATGGAGCAAATCCTGGCACATGAGGAAGATTAGAATGATCAAGTGGCAGGAGCACAAAATCTCCCTCTCGCAGGACTATGCTAGAGAAACTGTCATTTGTGGGAAAGGCTTTCTGACCCAGCAGAAAAGA
The DNA here is from genome assembly GCA_963921515.1 of Calotriton arnoldi. Taxonomy (NCBI): domain Eukaryota; kingdom Metazoa; phylum Chordata; class Amphibia; order Caudata; family Salamandridae; genus Calotriton; species Calotriton arnoldi. Next base: position 65,817 of record CAWUFW010000796.1, read on the forward strand.
CTCACAGATATGGAGATCCCATTCTCATTCTCTGGCCCCTCGAAGTTCCGAATACCGTTCAAAGGCCAGATAAGAATTTTCTCAGACCCTTCAGAGCTAGCAGCTATTCTAGATAACAAATCAGAATCACAGATGGACTCGAACTCCCTTCCTGGAACCACAGCGAGTCAGTTATCTGCCTGACATCCCCAAAGATGCAACTGCTCAAGCATCGACATCACCTACATATCCTTTTGTTGATAGTTGGAACGTTCTTGTTTTTTTATTAAGTTTCTGCTTTCTACAATTGCTGTTGTACAGGCGCACATACATACATTTCCGAGGTGGATTCGACACTATTATCTCTTCATAGTCCGTATCTTCTACCAACATGTGTATGCATTAGTACATGGTTACACATATCCACAGTACATCTCCGAATATTACACTGGTATCCATGCCCATTTCTGTTGTGCATAACTCTTGGTTCAACTTCACTGTATGATACATTGGTCTATCTGTTTGAAATCTAACATTACAATAAACATAACTCCCCCCTCCCACTCACTTGCGTACTCAGATTAATTATGAGACAGTTGTTATAACACCCTATCCTTGCGTCATCTCTTTATCTGGTTTAATATACAATATTCACATTTCCCACAATAAGTGTCGACTGCCTTACAAGTCTTACACATCCTTTGGTATTGCATATCTAGCTCACTACATCGCCAGATCTAGTACTAGATTCTTCCCATTCTTTAACCAATAGGTATCTCAGTTGCTATAAGCTCCCAATTGGAACGTTCTTGTTATAAGAATACTGGCAGATGTTGGTATAGCTGCATTTTATGTCTGTCACTGAGTCTTAAGGCTCCTGGCGCCCGCTTCTAGTTCCATGGCTACTATATGGACTGCTCTCTGTTAACACAATTTAACTATGCTTGTATGGTCCACTCGACAGTGGTGAAGCCTGTCTCTCGGTTAAATGCTCACATTGTGGATAGTTAAGAAGTTATACTGAATTCGAGACACACTTGATCTATTCAACTCTATTCTCAGGGGACAGTTACAATCATGCATTCAGGACACTAGGTCAGTCTCTAATCTACCACGATTCTGGCATGCTGTCCACAGTGATGGCTATTCAGACAGACAGCACATCTAGAAACAGGCTTTTTGCTGTGCTAACTACAGGGTTTACTTGATCAATCCACTAATCAGCAACCTCAAGGTGGGTCTAAAGAGCCTCTTAATGAGGGTTTAAAATCCACAGTAGGGCACAAGGGCCCTACCACCTTATGTTGGCCTACCAAGACTAGCCTGCTAGTGCATTTGTGGCCTGGAATGGCTGGCCTACACCTCTAGTGGTACTTTCAAATATAGGCAGCGCATTGGGCCATCCTTGTAGCTCTCTCACTTTGTTACCTGCTTTCAGTGATATTTCCTCAGACATTCTGCCTAACCCTAGCATGTCACTGTTCATGTAATATGCGTTGATAGCATGTTTAAGCCCTAGAGCCAAGCACAAGGCACACCCCAAAGTTCTTACAGGAATCTGTTCACCCCGAACAATGTTCTTCTTTATGCAATTGTGTGTTTAAGATGTTTGAGTCACTTCTGCCAAGTTCAGTGTTGTTTTACCCGCCCACACGTGAAGTTCTGGGCTAGTTAGTTGGCCTCGGGGGCTCCTTTAAAATTTGATCATACCATGAGCAGCAATCACTCTGTGGGTGTAAAGGGACTGTCAATGATGGCTTAAGCAACCACAAAGATGACCTCGGAATTGAGTATCTAACGAACATTACACAGATCAACCCATTGACTTTGTGTGGGTAAGCGTATAAGTGTACATGGGTCCAGGGCCGAGATCACTCCCCCTTAGGAGGGCTCAGGGCCACCTACCTCATGATGCCCCATTAAGACTAGCCCGTTAGAGTGCACAAGGTCTAGTATATCAAGCTGATACCGCAAGGGTTAAATCAGACATAGGCCGTTCACTGGGCTACCCACATATCCTATCTCAACCATGACATCTGCCTCATTGCTGCTTCACCGGATAATCTGTATAGCTCAACTCATGTACCTTTTCAGGAATGCATGAATATGTGTGGTTGATGGCTTTCTACCTGTACTCAACGCACACTGAATTCTGACTGTACTTAAGCTCTTGTTGTCAGCACAATTTATACCTTGCTGTCCTACCAGAAACCGTGCTACATTTCTTCTTTATGTAGTTTCATGGTTAAGGTGTTCAAGTCAAGAGTGCCAAGCACAATGTCACTCCACCTTTTACTACACATACATATACCCATCCCCGCATGATTCCTGTCCCCGGCCAGCCCTGCCCTTCTTGCCAGACATAGCCGCTACATCCGCGCTCCACTACGACTACTCCCCATGCACCACGTCTCTTACAGACATCCCCTGGTGGGAAGGGGCTTTAGACCGGTTCCAGGTTCCCCTAGAGCCTGCGCGGGTTGCCAAAGTTGTCTAGTAATACCCCGCAAGCTCTCCCTTCCCTACACCCTCCTAGTTTCCCCCTTCCAGTGGGATGATTGGACATATGAAGACCTGCCTAATGTCCCCTAAGGCCTCTCTTAGGCCCCCTAAACCAGGAAACCTACCAGTGATTCAGAACAATGACCAATGCCCTCACTAAACGTTATCTCCCTGAACACCAAGAGGTTGAACCACCCAGTTAAAAGAACCAAAATCATAGACTATTGTAAAGAGCTAGCGGGCGAAATAGTACTCCTACAAGAAACAAAGATAGGTTTTAAAGAAGCCCTGTTAATGAGGAAGGGCTGGGTGTCAGACGTGACTTGTTCTGAAGCTTACACTGGATCCGATCCTTTCTCTCCGGCAGAACCCAGAGGATCAGACTCCCCCCCTTCCTCTCTGAACCCACTGATATCAACTGCGGTGTACCCCAAGGATCATCACTCAGCCCCACGCTCTTCAACATCTACATGGCCCCCCTCGCCGCCATCGTCAGACAGCATGGGCTCAGCATTGTATCCTACGCCGACAACACCCAGCTCATCCTCTCACTCACGAAGAATCCCGGAAACACCAGACTCTGCTTCCAGGAAGGAATGAAGAACGTGGCAGCCTGGATGAAAGACAGCTGCTTGATGCTCAACTCAGAGAAGACCGAGGTCCTCATCCTCGGACCCTGCAACTCCGCCTGGGACAACACCTGGTGGCCCCCCGCCCTCAGGAATCCACCCACTCTGACAGACCACGCACGAAACCTCGGCATCATCCTCGACTCTTCCCTCTCCATGAACCGCCAGATCAACGCCGTCGCCTCCGCTAGCTTCAACTGCCTGCGCATCCTCCGCAAGACCTTCAAATGGATCCCCCCCGACTGCAGAAAGACCGTCACCGACGCGCTCATAACCAGCAGACTGGACTACGGCAACGCCCTATACTCCGGAATCAGCAGAACTCTACTACACAGACTCCAGACCATCCAGAACGCCGCTGCCAGACTCGTCCTCGGGACTCCGCGTCACGAACACATGACCCAACACCTACGAGACCTCCACTGGCTCCCCATCGAGAAGAGGGTCACCTTCAAACTCCTCACCCACGCCTACAAATCCCTCAACAACATCGGACCCAAATACCTCAACGAGAGAGTATCCTTCCACGTACCCAAGAGGAACCTCCGCTCCGCCGACCTCGCCCTGGCAGAGGTCCCCCGCATCCGCAGAACAGGAGGGAGAGCCTTCTCCTACATCGCAGCCAAGACCTGGAACGAGCTCCCCGTGAACATCAGACGCTCCCAAACCCTGCACACTTTCAGGAAGGACCTCAAGACCTGGCTCTTCGACTGATCCGGAGCTGCCCCCCCCCTAGCGCCTTGAGACCCTCATGGGTGAGAAGTGCGCTATATAAACCCCTGATTGATTGATTGATTGATTGATTGATTGAATAAATATGCAGGACTCACCCTACTTTCCCAAAAATCTGGCCTAACAGTAATCGCATCAGAACACGACACTAATGGCAGATGGCTACTTACCAGACTGAACAACGGCAAACATGACCTTTATGTCATGAACATATATGCTCCCTACGTAGCCGACCCAATATTTTGGCGCACTCTCAATAAGAAATTAGCAGACATTCCATGAGACTCAAAATTAATACTGGGAGGCGATTTTAATCTCCCAATGGATCCCATTCTAGATCGCCACTCAGCCTTTAAATTTAGAACCCCCAGGGCGCACAAACAGATGTTCAACCTATGCCCCTCACACCGCCTCCTAGACGTTTGGAGACTGCACAACGCAAAGGGTAAGGACTATACAATTCTTCTCCCTCCTTACTCAAGCTTCTCCCGCACTGATTATACCCTAGTAGATGCTTCACTTCTAAGGGCCACTCCCGAAGCAAAAATCCAACCCATCCTTGTCTCAGACCAGGCTGCAATCTCAATGTCCATTCTTAACATTCCCAATAAAGGGGAAACCCGAATCTGGCAGTTAAATACTGAAATCCTAGAAAATAAACCAGATATTGAAGACCTTAAGAACGAAATCAACCAATTCTTCAGTGAAAACCAACACTCTGTCTCATCCCCTGTGATTCTAAGGGATGCGTTCTAAATGTGCCATTAGAGGACATATCATTAAACAAATGTCCCAAAAAATCGCAAAGTTAAAGGAACCCTTCAAACTCTAGGCATTGAAATCAAAAATAAGGAGGAAGCATTTAGACACTCTAATAGCAAGTCCCTACTAAAGGATATCAAACAACTAAAATACACCTATAACTTAATTATCAGTAACAGGCCTATCTATGTGTACATGCCCAAAAATCCGCACAATTTCTATTTTGCAATAGAACGGGCAAAACGCTTGCCATCACCGTCAAATTCAAACATTTTAATAACCAAATCACACATATAATGGCCGAAGATGGTTCTCAGAAATGTAAAACGAAAGAGATACTTTCAAGAGTTTAAAGATTTTTACGAAAAACTTTACACCCCACAAACTGCAACAAAACAAAGTGCCTGGCGTTTCTAAACTCACTCCCTAGTGCTTCAGTCTCTGACTCAGACAGAATGCGCTTAAATGAGCCAATAGAAACATAAGAGATTGTCAAGGCAATAAAATCAATTTCTTCCGGGATTGCAGCAGGCCCCGATGACTTCCCCACCATCTTCTATAAAATATTCACAAATTCTGTCATCAGGCATCTTAAAAATCCCCTTGATCACTTTGCTCTCCAAGGCAAGGTGTCTGGAACGGCCTACAATGCCACGATGGTCGTGATTCCCAAAGAGAGCAAAGACCACTCTGACCCCAAAAATTTCCGCCCCATCTCACTACTAAATATGGAAGCCAAAATATTTGCCAAAATCTTAGCCAAAAGATTAGAAACATGCATCTCCACACTTATCCACAATTCTGAACAGGCTTTGCCAAAAGGCGACTTGCCAGAGATAACGTACGCACATTCTGCCACATAATAGAAAAGGCCCACCTTTCCTCAGTCCCGGCAGTGGTCATCACACTTGATGCCGAGAAGGCCTTCGATAAGGTCTCCTGGCGTTTCCTCCATGCAGTCCTCGAGTTTCATAAGCTCAGAAATTCATTTATTAATATGGTTAAGGCCCTTATGCTAACCCCAAAGTGAACATCAGAATAAATGGTGCCACCTCTACTACCTTTGACCTACACCAGGGTACAAGGCAGGGCTGCCCTCTCTTTCTTCTCTGCTCTTTCTACTCGCCATTGACCCTTTACTTAAACTATTCAACGCCTTCCCTGAAATTAAGGGACTTCAGTTCGGCTCTAAATTATACAAAACTGCAGCATACGCGGATGACGTCCTCATTTTCTCAGAAGACATTGGAAATGTATTCCCGAGTATCACCGACGTCATCCATGAGTTTTCAGGGGTCTCTGGATACAGCTTAAACAAGGACAAAACCAAGGTTTTTCCTCTGAACCCTTTATGCTTTTCCTCACAGTTAGGCAACTCAGGACTCAAGCGGCAGCCCAAACGCCTTAAGTATCTGGGGATTCGGTTTTGCAATGACCTAGCTGAAACACTATAATACAACGAATCCCAGACAATCACCAAAGTCAAAGACCTGCTCACCTCCTGGTCGCCGAAACACATCTCATGGTGGGGAAGGCTCCAAACTCTCAAGCTGATGATCGCACCAACAGTGAACTTTGTGTCGTCCATGTTACTGCTGAAGCTATCCCCCTCCTTTTTCAAGGAAATTGATCAAATAACTTCACAATGTCTTTGGAATGGTAAAAGAGCGAGGATTTCATATAAGGGCCTTAGAAAGAGCTTTCGTCAGGGAGGTTGGAACCTCTAGGCCTGGAGCCTCCACCTACCAGCCTTCCTGGCAGCACAGGGTGCATTCTGGCTAATCCCAGACACCCCCAATACCCCGTGCTGGATGGAGGTAGAACGCAACATATGCCGAGTTTTAAATCCCCTCATTCCCATCGTATGCTTACAGATACTGTGAATGCATTAAAACTTTTAGACAAATGTATCTATTCATTATTCCAGAATGGCATCGCTGTGACACAATCCTAAAATCAGAGCAGAAGTCACTGCTAATATGCCTATTTGTGGGCTTCCAAAGGCATCAGGCTAATCTGGGATCTATAGGATAACAACAATGACCCACTCCGCTTCTCAGAATTGTCAAACACATATAACCTCCCTAACTTAGATTCTACAGCTCCCGAAAGATCAAAGTAAAACTGTCTAAGCTCAACCATACCAAACACTCGATGCTATCTGCACAGCTTGCTCCATGGCACTATTCAGGACATATTGCCTCAAGAATCTACAAAACCTTATCTGACCCCCCACCCACCGCAAAAAATAGAAACTACACTCAAAATGGGCCAAACATTTCGATACCGACGTGTTTGACTTCATCAGTGAAGAAAACTGTCAAAATATCAGCAAATACTCCCTAGCAACAAAATCGCCCCTCTCTCCTACAATCCAAATTCTTTACAATTAACCTCCTGCACTGCGCCCCATCCAGGCTACATGAGTTGTACTTGCCAGAGAATGACACCTACTGGAATGGCAACCTAGAGCCGGGCTCACATCAACACGTTCTTTAACTGCCAACTCCTAAACTCATATCGGTCCCCGATCCAGAGCCATCTGCCAGCTATATTTAGCATACACATAACATTGAACTTCCCCATGGTAGCACTAGGCCCCTGGGCCTCCGCCACCTCTTTGAACCCAAATGCTATCGACATTTGACCTCTAATTGACGATCGCAGTGAAAATTATCCTCTCCCAATGGAAATCCTTTAACCATCCTTCTCATCAGACCTGGTGGGCATTGGTCTCCTATCTTAGAGGAGCACACAGCCCCCAGTCTAAACTCCAGCCCTACCCCAAATCTCGAGTGTGGTATGGCGTTCCTTAGATAAGTACTTAGAACTAGGTACTAACAACTTCACAGCTTAGCCGCAGATAGGTTCCTGACCTGAACACTTACTCATACTCAGGTCTCAGTCAGATATCCCACTGACCCCAACCCCTCCACCCCCCAGTTCTCTCTTCTTTTTCTTGACCTTTAAGGCGATACAAGCATATGGCACCATACACTCGATTGTTACTAAACATACACTTTACCATTGACTCTATACCCAATTATATGTGTAGTCTCCTCTGCCCCTACTCAGGGGATGACTGTATTCATAGTCACAGCATTTTCGAGAATGTAACTTGTATATCATATGCTATGTACTGTCGCTTTGTTTGCTCATCATATATATTTATCGCAATGGCCCCTCAGTACTTGTTTGCCTGTATCTTCTATTATAAAACGAATGAAATAGTTGGAACATAAAAAAAATCTATTAAATCGATTTATGGGTAGAAATTCACATTTTACGAATGACGAAGTTGTAGTAGAACCCCTTAGTGTAGGGTGACCAGAATTGTAAAGCCAAAAACCGGGACATTTCATGGAAATAGAAGAAGGACTACAGTTTTACTTCAAGCGAGCGCACAGAATGACAGCGCTCCTCAGCACAGAATTACAGAACAGGTAGTTAGATCATACATAAAATGCAATTTTTAAACCCAGAAGCTTCCAATTAATTAAATTGCTTTCTAGAAGCAACTGCTCACTATCCCTGCTTTGTACAACATAAAAAACACCTTCCGCCGTTTTCAGCTGACCCTCTCTAAAAACCGGGACAGGAGCTAACTTTCCTGAAATCTGCCCGGACAGCTGGTGAAAAACCCGGACCGTCCGGGCAAATCCGGGACGCCTGGTCACCCTACCTTAGTGTCACTTTGTGACTTGTGTAGGGAGCGAGAGACAGACGCGTCAATACGTGTAGTGTCTCACTCACAGAACTAAGGCTTTCTCTAGACAGCAGCTCCCTCTGCTGACCATCTTGGCTAACTGCAGGCTGTCACGTCTCCCAGCTGTTTTCGTCCAAGGCCTGGAATGCCCTGGCCCAGAAACCGTGCCATGTGCATGGGTGGCTCGGCGGCAGCTGGTTTTAATTTTGGGGAGGTATGAATGCATCAGTGTTCGCCCCCTGAGCAGCCTGGGGCGAAGAAAGGGCTGCATGTCACTGCGGCTGGCAGCTGCCCCAGCCGCACGCCCAATCACTGGTCGTATTTCAAAGTTCTTCTAAAAAATGACGCACTTTTGTTCCCTTTATTTGCTATAAACAAGGTTCTCTTGTGCATAACCGTCAAGTATTGTAATTGCATTTATGTAGCCCGATGTCATGACAAGAACACTTTGTATGCTGAAAGTCTGAGCACAAGTTTATAATCTTAACAATTAAACTACAAGTCCCAAAATGCAATGTGCTACTGATTGTTTAGCAGCTATAACATTTAGCACACCAATGTCAGTACACAGAATAATGAAGAGAGGGTGGTTAAAACCAGTGACTGGTCAATCTCAGCCTCTCTAGAAAGCCCACCTCAATTTATTGTTGATAACAATGCAACCATTCACAACACTTACAATGGATAATAAATTGAAGAGCACCGACACCAACCACACAGAGGTGCGAAGTGTACCCACGTCGTGCTCCGCTTACCCACGTCGTGCTCCGCGCCTTCTCGTCACACCGCACTCTTTACCCAACAGCACGTTGCATTTTGGGACGAGTACTTCTGTTTTAAACGTGGTTGTGGACTCAGATACCCAGCATGCAATGTGCTGTTGGCTAAAACAAGGACTAGCGAAGGTGTCAGACAGACAGTGGGCCAAACAGAAATCTCCTTCATACCATCCCACAGGGCACGCCCTCTAGTGCCCGCAACGCACAGACACAGACTCACATATTGGGCTCCCGGAGTCGCACTACTATCTCTCAAGACCCAGCTCCTTCTAAATCCAGAGCCTGGTCGGTATGAAACCGGAACCAGGAATCCAAACAGCCCCCAGTGGGTCCGGGCCATACTCACGGTAGAGCGGCACAGTAGGAAGCGCAAATGAGACAGAACTGTGTATTCATTCATGGGCTTTCCACTTACAAAACATCGGAATTTGACACGTAAGACCATCGGATTTAAGAGGTGTGCAAGAATACTGCAAATCCCACAGTGCACTTGGTTGTTAAACAAAAACCCAGGATTGAAAGGAAGACTCTTTTTGAACACAGTCTTATTATTAGTAGTTACAATTCCTCCTCTGTTCAGATTTTCTTTCAGGTTTCACGACTCCACTGTGAAAAGTGGGACTTTGTTTCAGTCCCCACTATTTTGAACCTGTCTGGAGGCACTGAAGTTTAAACAAGAGTCCATCTTCTGTTAAAACGTTCACATCCACTTTTTGTATTCATGTTTTGATTCTGGAGTGAAAAAGCCTTTACAAGGGTAGGGTTACAGATTAACACATGTTCTTTGGTCCGCTTATTACAGAGGGTATATTTTGCCAAATGTTTGCCATCTGTAAACCTGCTTCATGGATTTCTTGCGTAATAACAGGTCAATAACTTCAAAGTCCAGTCAGTGCTTTACTTTATAATAAGAAAAGTTATTTAACCAAAAAGGTAGATAACTAGAACCCCGAAGACTAAGGTACACAGAAAATCTAGAAAATGCCAGCATCCCCAAGGGGGTAGTTATTACCCAAAATGTCGCTGTTTCTCCTTACCACTAGGCACTAAGCTTTCTACTATATGGGTCACTTGTCCAAAGTTATCCTTCAGGAAGCACCAGCAATTTTTTCTATCACAGATTTCCAAATGTGCAGCAGGCCTACTCCATACGTGTTCCAGGCATGAAGAATGAAAGGACCCGAGTTACAAGGTCAGTATCCTTGTGCAAGGTCAGTGTCCCTCAACTAGTATTGCTCTGCCACCCCAGTCACCATATAGCCATGGCCACTGGAACCATGTAATCCCGTGGCTGAAACATTTTTCTGCATAATTATGGATTTGCCGTATTTGCCACATAATCTATCATCTTCAGCAAAATCTGCAGATTTAAAAAAATTCTAGCTAAAAGGATCAAAGTTACTAAAGACGTGAGTTCACGCGCAGTTGAAGCCCCTTTGTAAAGGTTAAGTAGTCATCTGTCAGTTGCTTTTCCCTCTCTTTGGTTATTAAACTGGTACTAATGAGGTGAAAAATTTGACCAGACAGTATTACCATGAGTAAAAATTGCAAAATAATTGAATAGTGTAAAAAAGTGTGCCACTTTATGCCTCATAATTTGGCTTTTCTTGCCGCATAATTTAATCAATGCTGCCGCATAATTTAGTGCTCCTCTGCCTCATAATTCCAGTGGCCCTGCTTGTAGCCATGGTTGAGAGGGCGGTTTACACTCTCACAGTGGGTGTACAATCTGGATGTTCCCCTGGCATCGGGACCCACAAAAACGTAAAACACTGGAAACACCTCAGGTGAGCTAGCATGATTGGCAAGCTCACTGGGGATAAAATACAGGGCTGTCCAGAAACCACGTAGAGATAGGGAAGCAGCCCTTGGACCGACCTCGTAATATTGAAAGTCTTTACTAGGCGCCACCGCTCAACTGGCAGCCCTGCCCATCACAAAAGGAAACGAGAAAGTACGTGAAATGGAGTGGCCTAACGGCTAGAGCTGTCGACCTCGAATCAGGGGGAACTGGTTTCGAGTCTTAGCAGGGACACTCAAGATTCTGGGCAAATCACTTAATCTCTCTCTCTGTGCCTAACAAAATGAATGTGTCCGTCTGGAGCTCACGTAAAGCGCTCGGATACCTTCGGGTCGAGATCGCGCTATATAAAAGTGAGGTGCTTGTTGTCCACCTTTTGAGAGAAGTTTGCCCTCGGCTGCCAAAAATAGTAATGGAAATCAGACGCTACACTGGAGTTATTGTTTATCAGCCTAATGAATTCTGGGAGTTGTAAACTTTGTTTACGAACTCTGGGCAAAGGTACCTGGTTACAATGGCTTTCAAAATGAAAGTTCCGAGATTGTGGACATGCTATATGTCCGGTGATATCATGGTGTGCTGTCGGAGGGGGCGTCAGGGTTGCGTGGACAGGATGTTTCTGTTTTCTGGTAGCACAGTGCTGGTGCGATGGATCCCAGCGGATGAGGGTGATTGAAAGAGGCACCTCTTGCTATAATATTGTTATGGGATTTGGCGAATCCCTGGCGCGGTGCCGGAAGAGATGGTTACCGGGCAGGGTGCAGGGAGATTAGACGATGCACTGGGTGAGATGAGAGCATTTTAAGTGAACTCTAAGGGCTAGTCTCGGAGATTACCCCCAGCTAACTACTGCCGCTGCCACCTCCAACCACGATTACAGGGGATTACACAAGGGTTTATGGCGGGGGCGCTAACCCCCAGCCTGGAAGTATTGGGAAGAAACAAAATGGCGGTGCTTCTTATTCTGGGTTTATTTATTTATTTATTTATTTAGTGCATTTTTATAAAGCGCGGACATTACCCGAAGGTGTCAGAGCGCTGTGCAATAGAACCAGTTATGTTACAAGAGTAAAGTATTAGACAATAGAACAATACAAAGATAAATAGGAGACTTAAAAGGACGGGTACACAAACACAAAATCCAACACAGCACGCAAGAGTGAGGCATGTACAAGAAAAAATACAAATTTACAATGATGAGCAAACTTCCTAGAGGGGCCTGAGAATGAACGTATTAGTTCTCAAAGTGTCTTTGGAAGAGAAGAGATTTGAGGTCAGCTTTAAAGATCCGGGTAGAGGAGGTGGCACGGAGCAATGGGGGAAGCGAGTTCTGTGCAAAGCCGCTAAATCACAGTCAAAACGTCCGTAGGGAAAGGGGGGGTGGGGGGAATTACGATATGAACTAAATACAGTGACGCATAACTTGCAGTTCACTGCTTCAAAACGCTCTCAGGTTAGTTTGCAGCCTTTGTTCTGTGCCCTCGTCTGTTAGTATGGCACCCTAGAGCTTTCTAACTTAACCCTCGTCGCCATTGTCTATGGTTCTGGGATTAAAACGAGGGGTTGTGTGGTTAATAGACATTTGTTAAATGTCTAGTTTAGTTTGTGTTGGTTGATAAAAAATGGCTAAATCCACATAAAGGACTTCGTCATGTGTCTCTGTGTTACTTGTGTAAGATATTTGTTTCGGAATACTTCATTAAAAATAATTGCGCATTCATCGGAGTCTGGCTGCCACACTCCTGTATTTCAAAACTAAACAAAAATCCTTAAACTCTTTCCTCTCTCTTCAGCCCCTTTCTACTGTTTAGTGAGTCAAATGTTAAGCTTCTTTGCCTGCTCTCTGGTTTTGCTAGGGCACCTTTTCTCTCTCTCCTGCTATGCGCCCAGAAACCAAATTCTATATGCTTATCAGCCCAGGTTCCAGGAATTTACATCTGGATGGGCAAAGGGTACGTTTAGGTGGGCCACTGTGGGTCCAATTTTTGTCAATTCTGGAGGTAGCCTACAAGCCCAAGATTACATCATATCTTCTTCTAAACAGGCATACAGTGCATCTAGAGACTTAATTGAGAGTAAGAGCTGATGTCTATACTCGACAGCCCCAACCGTTATAATTTCCAACAGGCCTGGCGTCAAAAGATTCACTAATGGCACTGTCAACAGTGTGAGTTTGTGGGGCAGAAATGACTCTAAGCTCATGTCTAAAAACTATCACTTTTCATATGTACTTCTCAGTGCAGCGCTGTATTGTGACATATTAATGTCAAAGCTTCCATGTGTTAAAGAAATAAACTTTTTTGAATTTTGAAGAGACTATCATATTTTATGTGATGTTTGTTGTATGTGGGCTCTAAGAGCCAAGGCAGAGCCTTAACTCGACTCTTAAGCTCTCCCTGTTAATTTGTTGGCTCGCCCACCTCTACCCCCAAAACACACCACCCAATTTCAGTTTTAAAGACAGTGAAAAAATATGACAACTTTCCGACGTTGAGATGGAGGAAGCACTTAAGTGCCTTCTCCATGGCCTTTTCTGCCCTGACTGGGTGGGCCTGGCCCACCCAGCCCCCCTGGTGCTTAGCAGGAGAGAACCTCACCCCAGTTTTAATGAGGCATGCCAATGAACTTCTCCAGAGTTGAAAATGCACCTCTCCAAACAACACGATTGCTTCATAGGCCCCCCACTGCCAATCTCTCTTGAATACACCCTTCCCTCTCGGTTTCCCTTCCATGGTTCTCACCCGCTAGGCTGAGCCAGCATTTTCAACCTTCCCCCCTGTCCTTGTCTTTGCCCATCATAATTCAACCCATGCATACATAAAATAGCCAGGATGCTACACCCCGCACAAATCAGCACGTAACCACTGTGCTTCTCGGAGCTATCTGTATATTATGTAAATAACGCAATACAATAAATATGCAACCATCACCAAGATGGCTACCGTCGAGTGGCACGCTCAACTCGTAGAACACACACAAAATATTGGTACATAGATGTGTCTATCTATGTAAATGCAATGCTGTTCACCTCGTCATTAATGTGAGAAATGCAATTACAACAGTCATAAATTATCTTACGTGTCATATTACACGTCAAATTATAAATAACACTGTCCATGAGACGACTGTGAACTCAAACTGAATCATCAAGGACTCTCGTTGGAAGAAATCAGAATTAACCGTGAAATAGGATTTCTTAAACCACAGCATTTTGTATAATAAAAGTACCCAAACATATATTTACATCTTCTCTTAGAACTGGTAGTTGAAGAGATAATATGGTTACAATTGTCACGCTGAAATTCACCAGTTGTGGCTAATAATTCAACCATAACTCGCCATCAGTGCCCTGCTCGTGTCCTCACACATGATGTCACATATCACCTTACCACAACATTGGGACACCTCCCCTAAAGTCAAGCCTTGTGTCCATCCCCTGTGCGAGTATAAATGACCCAGACCCTCTAGCTGTGCACTAGGGGTGAGAGCAGGGCCTAGCCTTCAGCTAGGCCCATGCACAGTGACAAAAATAGGCTTTTACATTTGGATCACCCTTCCCACCCAACTGCACCTTGAAGGGAAGACCTTCTATACTTAGTCTACAGTGTGAAACAATAAAGATTTCTAGTTCCACAACAGAGTCGCCTTTGCAAGTTGTGCTTTGTACCAAAATGTTATTTGTTGGTACACGGTTACACTACCTTGGCTGTCTATAGTGATGTAATGAATGACGTCTGTAGGAGGTGATATGTGATGTCACCACTGATGTTAGAGATAGCATCATATGTGAACACATGCACTGGAGGCAAGTTTTCATAACTGTAACAGGTAAATTTCAGTGAATTTAGAGTAAAATCGTAACCGCAACGGTCCTTCACCTGAAATTATTTACAGCAAATGATACTATTTTACACTGAATATTTTAGTTTAAGTGCTTATCCGCAGCTCTCCTTTAACAACGACTTAGATATACTGCATCAAGTCACTGCCCACCCAAACCAGCTGCACACGGAGTGATCTCTGAGGGCAGTGTCTGAGCCTGCCAATGCCGTTAGTAAATTGCATATTTTCTTGACTCCACCTTTAACTTTGCCATCTTTTGACAGAGCTGCAAACCGAGATTTGCGGGGGGGCCTGGGAGGAGTGGATAATAAACTCGATTGTACAATATCCCAAAATAGTCCAATGATTATGAAATAAGTGAGATCAGGGGAAGGAGGCTGAATCTGGGGAGACGGTTATGCCCCCCCTAATTCCCTCCCCAGGAACTTTGCGGATGGCTACTTTAGGAACCTTGGAGGTGGTAAAGTAACAGACGAGGCCGTTACCTCCCTCTATAGTAACCAGGAAAGAGCCTATACCTGCTTAAAGACAATCCACTTATTTATGAATGAGGACACTAAAAAAAAAAAAAAAAACGAGATTTGTGAGTAATGCGCAAATCCAAAAACATCTTTTCAGCTCTCGCCATAACATTTGCATATTTATATTTGTGAAATAGCCATTTCATACATTTTAACAACAGGCATTTTCGATGCCTTGTGGGAGTAGGGTCTGCCCTTTCTACATTTGTACTCCACTCCTCTCGCCCAATTCCTCTAAAATTTTATTTCCATGATGCTAAATTTCTAAATCAAAGATGGCAAGGGAAAAATACATTGAAGATTTTTATCAACCAACTTTACCTCTAAAAAAAGATCAAATCTGACAGCTAAAATGTGTGAATTTAATTATCAAGATATCTGTACAATTTACCCTTTGAAATCCGCATAACTTTCGGTTTCACAAATATCTCGAAAACTATTGAATAGATTTGCACTAAACCACTAAAACAATCTATTCTTACTAACGTTATAAGTTCATGGAAATTTTCGTACAATACTTTTCAGGATTATTTGGTTTAGTGAAGAGCACAGATTGCTGTGGGATCCAAAATGGAAAATACACTTTTACCACCTGTTGCCCCAGTAACGTTCTCCATTCTGGATGGGCCCGCACAAAACCTGCCATATCAAAAGGTATCTAAATGTGCTGTGTGACAAATTTCATGCAAATATATCAAATGGCACCAAAATTATAAGCAAAGCAAAAAATAAATTTTCAATAGTAAATGAAACTTAAACATAACTGGAGATGCCATTGCAAGTGTTTTGTATGTGCAAATAATAGATGGAAGCCTGCAACAACTGTATAAAAACCTGTATCTACTTTTCATATTACAGGCTAGTTGTGACATCTCTGGTCAAATGAAGTAAAAAAGGAAAATATTATTTACCCTGTCAACATCTGCTCATAGCATGTAGTGCAGTAGATTCACACAATTTGCATACTCCTGCCATCCAGTGTTGGGCTCGGACATTTGAAGTTGTTTTTCTGCAAAGAAGCTTCGAATCACAGGATGTTGTGTGACTTCTCTCTTTGGTCCACAATGCACATGGTCACAGACTCCGCATTACATTGTTTCTTGCTCAGCACGTGAAAGGTGAGAGTAGAGTGAGAATAAGTGTATGTGCCCTGTGAATTATTTGGTAATTAATGTGTACTCAGTAGTTAAAAAAAATGTGCTATCACTGCCGGATTCAAGGGTGGGGGGGGCAGGAGGGGAGGTGATATGAATCTACAGCACTGCACGCTATGAACAGATGCTTACATAGCAACATTTTCTGTTTGTGAAACACATGATTTGCAATGAGAGTTAAGCAGTTTCCTCCCAGTGCTGGCTCGTGGGTAGATGCAGATCTTTGAAACAAAGTCCATAATACAGTTTGTCCAAACATAGCTTGTTGACAAGCTAGTATGTCCACACAGTAATACTTTGTGAACGTCTATGGCCTTGACTAGGTAGCGTCTTTGAAGATATCAGTTAACAGGATGTTACCAAAGAAAGCCATGGTTGCTCCCTTCTTACGTGTAGAGTGTGCCATAGGAGGAGCAGGGAGTACACGTTTAACCTTGGCATAGCCAGTTTTTATGCATTTGACAATCTACGTAGTGATGCCTGCTTTAGAAATGAGATGACCCTTGTATGGTTTAGCAAATACAACAAATGTTTATGCGTTTTACAAAAAAAACTGCATAGTCCTGTCAATATACACGAGCTCCCTTTTAAAATCTAAAGTTTGTAATGCTCCTTCTGCTACAGTACCACATTGTGAAAGGAATACAGGCAGCTCAATAGTCTGATAAATGTGGAAAGGTCATATGATCTTAGGTAAAAACCTGGGATTGATTCTAAGGACTACTCTGTCGTTATGTACTTGAAAGAATGATTCTTGAAAAGTAAGAGCTTGTAGCTCACTGATGTGCCTGAGTGAAGCTATAGCTACAAGAAAGACCAATTTCCAGGAAAGGGGCTGGAAGCGGCATGAGTGGAAAGGCTCAAAAGGTAGACCTATGAGTCTTGTGAGAACCAGGGTATGGCTTCAGATGGGTTCTGGAGATGCTCTTGGGGGTGTTACCTGTTTGAGGCCCTCCATGAACACCAGTACTAGGGAATCATAAAAAAAAAAAAAAATCAATGAACGTGGTCTGTTTTGCTTGTATGCGGCTACGGCTGCTAAATGGAGGCATATAAATATATATTTATATGCCTCCAAGCATCTCGTACCTCAGCAGCTGCCGGAAGCGTCTGTGAGATCTCAATGAATTCCGTCATCATGATTGGTAGCCTCTGGGGACAACACACAGCATGGGCCGTTATCGGGTCCAGCAGAGCATCGAAATCCGTTGGCATGACTGATGGGAGTGTTAGGTGTCTAGCACGCATTCTTCACCGCAAAACAGGCAGCGTAGAACGGGTAAGATGCAATCTTGCCAGATTGGTCTGAATGACAGGAACCACGTTGTATTAAGTTCCCGTAGACGAGGCATGCCCAAAAGCTGTACTATTCGCTCACAGCATTTCCGTTCAAGGAGAGCTTTCTCCACATCGCTCGGAGTGATGTTGGCGAATAGGCTTGCCATAGCGTAGTAGGAGGAATAGAAACAGAATTCCTGCAACAAGTGCTAGAATTAACGGCACACCACCAAACACCGAATGTGCGAAGTTTGGGATGATTCTGAGGACAGCCTGGAAAAGGTGCTAATAGTCCGGAACAGATGGTCTTAAATACATGTACAATTCCGCTTGTTTCAGACATGTTAAAGATACGTCCTATCATTTCTACGAAATGTTTAGGGCAGTTTGTACGAATTAAAGCCTGTATCTCAGCCGAAGTCCTTGCAACTTGTAGATCATAGGTTTCTTTGGCCGAGGTCAAAGGCACTGTTTGTTGTATAAGCATGGCTTTCATTCTGCTTAAAGTATCAAATCTTATAAAGGAGACATTCAACGAAGGCCATAGAGGCGACTCCCTGACTGTGTCTATTGGGGCAAACAATACTTGCATACAGCAAGTGACCCTGGAGTCGACCGTTACTAGATATGGGATGCCTGGCAACATGCCACAGCAACTCTGATCATTCAACATGAGGTAACTCCCATTAGAAAGTTGGCCAAACGTTGGATTAATCACAGTAGCTGGTGTACCCTGCTGGTGGCAGGACAAATTTGCCACAGAACCATTACAAGCCCCGTGTAAAGAAATGTCCTGACAAATCAGTGAACCGTTTAGTGCACTTTCACAGTGTGTACCGCTTAGAAACACTTCACGATCCCCACTCCAACATCTATATGTGTAAGGTAAATCCCAGGATGTCTTAATGTATTCTTTACCCCACCTTTCATATTTGCCTGCTTGCATTTGTTTGAGGCAATACTGAAACTGAAAAGTAGTCGCAGGCAGAGTGATTTTGCCATGAATAAGCCATTCTGTAGCTGGTTTTCCTGCCACCGTGAATGGTAGTTTTTCCAGTTTTTCAATGCTCAGTACTGTACTTTGCTCCTCTTTGTGCCAGTTCGATCTGTTTATCAGTTAGAATGTATTCTGAAAATAGAGCCGACGTGTTGATAAAACGCCAAGGCACATAGCCCGCAAGCAAAGATTGCAGCGTCCAGCTTAATAACACAATAGAACGTAACTGAGATTGGCCTTGTTGTAACATGGCTAAATCTTGTTCCAGTATGTCGATAGCAGAGGATACAATACTGTCCAATGAATAAATTCTGGAGGACAAAGTTGTTAACCCATTGTCGACCACAGAGAGAGTTCTCTCTAAATTAATACGATCAAGTTCACGTATTCGTTCTGCGGCCTCCATCTGTGACACCTTCCATGCTTCATTATAAGCAGCACAGATGCCGGCATATATGAAACGTTTTTGATGCGGTTTTCTTGGTCCAAGCAAGAATTCCCTAAGGTCTGCGTCTTCTTTAAGTAAAGATAAGTGTTGTTTCACATCCTTAAGTGTAGATTTTTGCAGCCAATCGAGGCATCATTTTCCTACACTGTATGTTGTTACTACCCCCGGATGTTGTCTTTGGACGTATCGTGGGTCTGGCCTATGAATAGTAAACCCCTGTGGTTTATTCAGGAATCTCTCTTGACAGTTGTTTGTGTCTGTGGGCCAGATCAACCATTTTCTCCAATCAGGATTTGTTCTGTTGAGTTGTAGTATTGTGTCAACTGTAACCGCTGCCTGTGTATTGTTATTACTGGCAGGTGTTGGTACAGAAGGAGTTTTCATGTCTTTGATCTTGGCTAAACAAAGGCAAGACGTTTGTTGCACAGTGTCGTTCAAAAACATTATTTGCTGAGGGATGATACAGGCTCTAAACAAAGCTTCTATCCCCTGCACTTGCCAATCTTTAGTACCCCAGACAGATTTTGTGTCTATCGCGTCTTTCCATAAGTCGAAACCATGTCTAGACAGTTGGGCAATAAATGCTGCAGAGTAAATCTGTTTTGTATTAGTTAACATAATTTTCAGTCCTGTTTTGTTTACATTTTTATAGTAAAATGTTTCTGGATCAGATGTATTGTATCCTGAAAAATATGGAAACCTTTTAGCAAATGTTTTTGAACTACCTTTGGGTGGTGTAGGACAATGCTCCCATTGGTTAAACATAAACACATTTCTAGGTGTTGCAGATTTATGCAAAAAAATGATGACCATAGTGGTTATAGCAATACAGCTGTTCATAGTCTGATGAACCCTCTAAATATTCATTATTAGAAAATGCAGCAGACTTTTCTAGGTCAAACATCATGTCATTTACAGTTTCAAAGTCCCAATCATCAGAATAGGTACTGGATGAAACAAAATCACTTAGTGAAATCTTAAATAAATGTGGAATGTTCAAATGTTCCGTAGGGCCGAATATATCGAAATCAGTTTTGTCCCACACTATACCATCCTGTATAGGAACGGCTGTGATGTTTACTGTAGACAAGTCTCTTGTTTCACGATGGGATGATTTGTGTGGTTTCAAAAGTAAGTTCACATCTTTACTTTCACTGTCCAAATGGATGTATCTGCCATTTATAAGCACGCTCATAGTCATAACCAAAGCTAGCCAAAGCAGAAAGAAAAATATTCCAGAAATAATCCATGGTGAAACCAGATAAGTCTTTCTAAAAAAATGATAAAAGTCTTGTACTTGCTGTTTAAAAGTTTTTGATGCTGGCGACGTCTCAGGCTCACTCAGATCCTCAGAAAACGTATCAAAGTTAATGAAATAGCCAGAAGCAGTTCTGTCAATTGTTGGAATTGAATCAGGATTTGTAGAAATCGCTGGAACCAGTTGATCACTTGTTACATTGGTGTAGACAGGTGTATTTGGACGAACTGTTACTTGAGTTTCAAGAGGGATGAGTTCCATAGCATTGTTGCTCAGTCCTTCATCTGTTACTGCTGCATTCTCGATGGTTATCAGTCTTTCAGTCTGAACCTCTTGGATAGTAGCGAGAGGAGTGCGTCTGCTACTAGGTCGGAGTCCACGAGACCTACTATTTAGTATTGGCCACATACTGTGGTTTGATGAGGTCGATGGACACAAATCTTTTCTCCTTTTTTCCAGCAAGGGGCGGCAGAAGTACTGTTCTTGTTCCGTGTACGGCTAGGACAGGTACTGGTTGTCTGTAAGAAGGTCCAAATTCCTTCTTGTCCGTAATTTTCTCTCTGACTAGATCCCCAACTTTTGGAATCCAGACAGGCCTTGCTGGGACCGCCGGTTTTTCCCCAGTGGTGGTTGGCCGCAGGAATATGTTGCTTTGTTTCAATCTTAGTTCATTTAGATCCTGTAAAACAGCCAAACGATCTTTGATATCAAAGGGTTTATTTTCCACCACTGTGCCTCTACATTCTAGATCAGGCACCCACATTCTTGTCCCAAATAGGACCTCATATGGAATGACCCCCCCCTAGAGAACTTCTTGGCAAATTATTTAATGAGCGTTGGATCCCATAAAGATGTTTGACCCACCCATCCCCCGAACCTAATACCCTAGCTGTTATAGACTGCTTTATGTCCCGGTTTTTCCTTTCCACAACAGAATTTCCCTCAGGATGAAACGGAGAGGAGTACCACAATGCAACGCCCAGACTGGCCATGGCTTCTTTGTAAGCCCGAGAGCTAAATGCAGGGCCCTGGTCAGAATGTAGCGTGCCTATTGCGTATGTGCCGATAAAGACTCGCAAATCTTTTATAACAGTTCGAGCGTCAGCCGAGCGCTGAGGCCATATCCATAGGAACCTTGACTTAGTAGTTGTGGGATTGCAGTTGTCCACGAGGACGCCTGTGCATAGATAGTCTAATGCTGTCTAACAATGGTGTCTGTCCCTGGCAGGCTACTTCGTAGCATGGTATCTGGTGGCGTTCTGCATCACGCTGTACCTTACAGTCCATGCAGTCATTGATAAAGATGTGAATATGTGTATTCATTCCAGGCCACCAGTACATCTCTTTTAATGTCAATATTGTTTTAGAGATCCCTTGATGTGACAGACCCTCCCCCAGATGTGCTTCATAAATCAAAGCTGCTCTATGTTCCATGTTTGGAATTACCCTATCCCCCACTCCAGGGATTCGAGCAAAAGGAACTTTGTTCGCATCAATTACATAAGAGTACTTGAGTGGAAACTTTTTTGGTAACGGTGCACCACTGCCTTTGCTCGTAGCATTGACAGCCAACATTATCGTACAGTCTATTCTTGTTTTTGAACGAGTGATCGCAGCTACGGAAGCCGTCTGAACAGCCCCCTTTGCGGCTTCGTCAGCCAATGAATTCCCTGCAACGTGAACGCCATCACGTTGATGACTCAGTGTGTGTATCACGTGAGCCTTTGGTAGTTTGCTTTTTAACTGAACTACTTGTTCCCAAAGCGTTTTATGCTTTATTGTGTCACCTTTTGCATCTTTGAACCCATTTTCAAGCCAAGTTTGTATATATTCATTATACGACTGCACACAGTAGAAAGAATCGCACACTATTAGTGTGAGGAATTCGCGATCTGTACTTTCAAGTGCCAGTTTGAATGCTTGTAGTTCAGCTCGCTGAGCTGTACAATCTCCTAGAGATTGGGTTTTTGTGACCATAGGTCTGAAGTTGCCATCGCGCATGCAACCATTAACGATTGCGCACGCTGCACTGTAAGCTTGCTTACTCCCTGTAGCGGGTTGTGCGGATCAGTCAGTGTAAATTATAAATTTGTACTGATCGAGAGACAGAATCTCAGTGGGCAGAGGACATTCATGTTCATATTGCAGGAACGCGTGTGTTTTTAGATCAGGATCAAAAATATATTCAACATCTGTTGCAGCAAGAGAATTAACCCATTGTATCCATCTAGGATGTAATGCTTTTGCATTTGGAATGCTCGCTTTTGTGACCGCCTCTAAAGCCGGTACGGGGGTTACGACAATAATGCGTTTCCCTTGGGCTAGAGCTCTTTCTTTTGCTACAGCGGTTTGAACTGCTGTCAGTATTTTTTCAGTTGAAGTGAAGCGCATTTCTGCTTGTGTATACAAATGTGATTTGTATGCAATTGGTATTTTTTCACCCTCATTAAATGTTAAGTAGGTGAATCCGCATTGACCCGAAATTATTCGGATCACCAAATTGCGTTGACTTACGCATGTTTGTAAGTGATTTGTTGCTAACATGTTAGCTTGGAGTGAACGCAAGATTTCTGTGTGTTCCTGTGTCCAATTTTTGATTGAAAAATCAGGTTTCATTAATGCGGAGAGGTTTAACCCTTTCTGCGTAATTTAGAATGTAAGTTCTTCCAAAATTTAGGAAACCCAAGATGGATTGTAAATTTTTCAGCGTCTTTGGGGGTTGGAGAAGCACACACCTTTCTAAAAAGTTGGCTGCCAAGCTCTTGCCTTCACTTGAAAGCTCATATCCTAGAAAAAGGACATTGAGATGGGCAATTCTGGATTTTTTAAAGTTGAACTTATAGCCCTCAGAGGTGAAGCCCAATATAATGGTGCTCACCCTGTTCAAGTGTTTGTCCAGGTCATCGTCTGTCAGATAGATGTCATCGACATATGACAATGCCTCATTATCATAAATTTGTAGTAACTCCATTACTCTCGCTGAGAATAACCCCGGGCTGTTCTTGAACCCTTGTGGGAGTCGACAAAATTGACGCTGGGTCCCCATTATTGAGAAAGCTGTCAAGTACCTGCTTTCAGGTGCTATGTTTTGACAAAAGAAACCATTTGAGATATCCAATGTGGTTTTATATTTTTTACGCACAATGTTATTCATTAATGCTGTACTATGTGCATTTTGCACTGCAAATGTTTTAGAACAAGTGTTTAAGTGTCTGTACTCCAAAACTAGACGATATGTATTGTCTGGTTTGGAGACAGGAAACAAAGGATTGTTCATTGAAGAGGTGCATGTTTCAATCACCCCTTGGTATTCAAGTTGATCTAAGATCTCCCTGACCTGTTTTTTAGCTTCTTGCTTTATTGGGTACTGCCTCTGTGCAGTAAGTTCATTTTTCAAATGTATTTTATGGTGAGGTGAGTCCTCATCCCATCCTACATGATTTTTATATAATGCTGGGGCCTGGGCCACTGCCCATTTCCTGGCATATGTATATTTTAGATGAATTTGAATATGGTTGGAGAAGGCAGGCATAATAATGTCCTCACCATGTGGGCACTCCCTGACAAATTGTGGTGGCCAGTCTTTTTCTGCTAGAAGTATGTCATAGCCCCTTGAAAGTTTTTCCCAAAAGAGTGCTTTCACCTGTCTTGGTATGTCTCCCTCCATCCGGAGTGTTATTTCATATAACTTTTGTGGAGTACTAACCCTGGTGTCTACAGTCTCAACTGTAATGTACTCATTCAAGTCCACTATCTCCAGAAGTTCCTTCACGTTCTGGCGAGCTATTGTGACTTCTGCCGCACTGTCCAGCATTGTCTGAGCCCATTCTCCGTTCTTGAGTTGTGTTCTCAGTATCCTCGGCATGTCTGACCTTCAGACCTGCTACCTTCTTTTTTGAGAATTGAGGTTTAGATTTACTTTTCTGAACGTGTTTGTCGTCTTTCGATTTCACGCGTTCTTCTCTATGTTCTGACCGTCCTCTTCTTTCCGATGTCTGTGACGAGATCTGAAAGGTACGAGAGGAACGTGTATCAGTATCTTGATACCTATCAGGCTTTTTTAAATTATCCCTATTCCTGAGGTTATACCTCCTTTCAGAGGGCTCCTTTTGAGGAGACCTACCTCGAGATTGAGAACGTTTCTCGTTTGAATTTTGTTTATTAGTTTCCCACTTCTTTTTAGAAGATGTAGGAGTTTGTTTAATAGAGTCCTTCTCAGGACTTTCAGATAGTTTTGGCTTCAATGGTCTTCCACCCAAACTATCTCTGCCTAATTCTGCAATAAGATTGTTCTATTATTCTGGGTAGTTCGGTTTGGTGTTCTGTAACATCGAATTCCCTTAATCGTTGGCGGATCGCCACTGCTGCTGCCTCCCCTTTAATATTAGATAATATTATTGTTGAGACCGGGTCGAAATTTTTCAGTAATTTCATACTTAAATTCAGAGCAGGCTCTGCCCCGTATTCGTTTTGAATTTGTTTCAGGACATCAGGTATTACTGCAATTGACGGAATACCATGTGTTTTAGTATAGATGGCAGCAAAGACTGATCCCCAAGTGGTGCAGTCTTCCAGTTGTGGTGTGATCCCCATTGGTAAACAGATTGTTAGGATTCTGTGTTTCTCATAAGGGCTAGTATTAGGAAATACTGCTTCAATTTGAGTAATTTTTTGAGCTATCCAGAATGGAATTTGCTCACGTTTTGTGGGCATTTTACCCATGACTGCATATAAAGTCTGTGGAGTAATTTTTAGTGTATTCCCCTGTTGAGGGGTTTGATTTGGAAGTGTCAATGGTGGTTGGACTGTGAAAGTCCGCATGACATATTGGACTAGTTGTCTGTAAATTTTTATTAACTCTAAGTTGAGCAAGTAATTCCTCGTCTGACATTATATCGAGGTCAGGATGAGGAGTGTAGCCGGCTGGAATCGGCCATGTTGCTCCTGGTCTACCTAGTGGACCGAGCCTAGTAATGTTTCTGTGATGTTTTAGGGCGCCTTTAAACCAGAGCTGATGCTCCTGGTATGTTAGTGGAATTTCAATATCCTCGAAAGGAATATATTCCACTGGTGGTTCATCTTCTTTGTGGAAGTGAAACACTCGTGACTGGATTTGATTCAGGGAATATTATCCATGAATAGAATACCTCTGTCTGAAAGGATTCATGTGCCTCTATCACGAAAACTGCTCTACCGCCTCTTGGTGGTAGGCCATGTTTTATAAGTTTTAGAGTGATGGCTCTTCTTAAGTTTGGATGGATGTCTATAACACCCTCCTCAGGTTCATTTAAACCTGTAAAGTTAAAAGCTGTTACGACTGGTTGAGCCGCAGCTCCACCGGTGTTGGTGGCATCGTCCCCGTTTATGGACATTTGCTTTTTGAAAAATGTAGAACAAGTTTCAAGGAAACAAAAGATAAGGTGCACAATATTTTGGAACACTGTATCCTTCAACGTTGAACAAACCAAACAACTAATATATAGGGTTTTTGTCCTAATTAGTTATGGCGGATATTTAACCCTACCCACTCCAGACGTCTTATGGAGTATGTGAGTAGGGGTCTCTGAGAAAAGCACGACTGAGTTACTCAGTATCTAGCGTTAAATTACTGCCTTACCAAACGTTTGGGCGCCATGTAGTGTAGTTCCTATTTCCTAATAGGCTCTGCGCATTGGAATAATATAACCTATAGGCTTGACATAGGACTAAGGTCGGTATGTCCCTATCGAGTATATTAAACTTAATTACTTGTGCCAGCTAGCTCAGAGGCCACTAGAAACTCCTTGAGAACAAGAAGGGAGTAGTTTCTGGCAACCGAAAAACATGACAACTTTGTTTCCCTTTAGAATCTGAACACGTCTCAGAATCATGGAAACAATAGATAACAGTTTCACTCAGTCAATCGTGCATGCTTAGTTTCTACAGAGTTACACAGAAAGGAAAGACGGGCGTTTCAATAAAAGGGTTTTATTGAACAGTCTTGTTTCTCGTGTAAGAGATATGTGCTGTTACGATCACAAGACAGTATGCAAGATAAATAATGTACAGCGTAAGCAGTAGAAATAAATAATACTGCGCTAGCATTATCTTTTAGCATATATTCACGTACATAAATAACATGAGCTAAAAATGCGAGTACTCATAAGATGCGTCTCTAAGCTAGTTCTACCCCAATGTACCTAACCTGATCTAGGTGTAGGGAAAGGTAAGAAGTAGGCGAAGTATTCTCTAGTATGGTATACTAAGAGTATGTTAAGTATAGTATGCCAAGAGTCCCTCTAGGTTCTAGTCAGCTCCATACCTTGAGAATGAGAGAGGTGGGAATCTCTTGCCGGATCTGGAACTCTAACACCCCGCGAAGGGAGTCAGAACACTGGAAGCTGGATTCGTCTGCGTGCAGGAATGACAGCGTCTTCTCAGTGCGTCAGGCCGGGATACGGGCTCCTCTGAAGTCGAGGTCTCCTCTAACTTGCTTGGGCAAGGGAAGGTATATTTATACCTGGTAGGTGTCTTGGAATGTTAGCATTGACGTGAAGTCGGACAGAGGAAGACGTCAGGAATGAACCATTAAGGTATAACGGTTCATACATAGTAGATGAGTTCTTGGAGAAATCAATAGTCCTGTGCTAGGGGAACTCCCAAAGCTTAAGGGTCTGGTTTCTAAGAACTCGTTGTGATGTTAGGGTGGACGGATGTCGGTGACCATGCCTGTATTTGGAGTGCACGGTTAATGCCTAAATAAGGACAGGGATTCTATGCCTATATAAGGGCAAAGCGAATTGTGCCTATATAAGGACATGATTCAGGAAAACCTATATACGGACACCTAAAGCGGAATACGACAAAAGGTAGGGAATGCTAAAGGAGTCTAATTGATTGGAGATGCAATAGTGAACAAATATATTTTACTTGGCTGCATAGCTTGCACAAGTAGTAGGTCTGCGAGCCTCTCTCAGGATCACCATACACTCGCCTGGGAGGCATAGGTATCCAAACTTTAAGATCCGAGGTGTCAAATCGTTAAGTCAAACTGCTTTGGGGGAAGGGGGGCGATTTTGCAGAACTGCTGTATGAGAAGGTCTGGCCTGATTGGAAAGTTCTTGTGAGGGCTGATGCATATTTCCAGTAACATCAAGTACCAGGGCTGTCTGGCCTACATTGTTGTCACTAGGATGATGGTCATGGAGACCTGCCTCGTTCTTTCCACTACCTATAGGATGAGTGGCAGAGGAAGTAAAGTGCAGGCAATTATCCTGGCCATTTCATTCATTGTGCATGGCTCATGGACTGTGGGTTGGGTACCTGAAGGCAAAGCTTGACCATTTTGTGTTTTCTGCTGGAAGGTGATCTGCCAGGAGATGACTGTTGTTGCAGACTGCCCAGTGCCAAATTGTTTGCGCCAAGGTAGACTGCTGGAGGGGAAGTGGGTATGTGCAGAAAATGCCCCCATACTATATGTAACACATGGCTGTCATGTTGTCTGTCTTTCCAAGGACCACCTTGCCGCAAACAAGTTAGAAGAAGGCTTTCTGGTCTAAGTGAACAGCCATTAGCTCTAGGTAGTTGATGTCTTTGTGAAGATGGTTTGAGGTGCCTTGGACAGCCATATTGGGAAGATGCGCACCCCATCCGATGACAGGTAATGGAATGGCCACCTGCGAAAGACAGGCCAAGAAAGGAATGCAGAGCAACAGGTTTTTACTCTTCCACAATTGCAGAGTGCTCGGTGCTGCCATTTACCAACACAAGACCTTACCGCTGACCCTGTGCTTGTGAACATTGACTCGCAAGGGACTGCTGAAGTGGGAACTTGTGTAATCTGGCATGCTGTATAACTGCTATGCAAGATTCTATTATAACCAGTAGCTTCATCACAGTTCTTACAGTCAACAGGCAAGTAGACTGGAAAAAAGAGAGAGCAGCTGTTGAAATGCCATCATCCTCTGCTGGTAGGGTATGCTTTCCCCTTGATCGAGATTAAGATCAAGCCTAGGAAGGGTTGAATCTGTTGATTGGAGCTAGGAGTTATTTGTAAAAAAAATGTTTTTACTTTTTATTTGATTTTCATCACTTTTATGAAAGAAACAAAGAAGGAAAAGAACGATACATCCTTGTCAATTGATATGATCACATATACAGATACATGCTGCAGGTTTCACGTTTGCAGTATCAATGGCATGTAGGTTGTTTTATTGCGATCAGACATCTTGTTAGTATTGATGTTGTATTACGTAGAGCATGTTCCATTACATGTGCATGTCTGCCTTACCGTGGTGGCTTCACACATGGATATGCATTGTAGGTGTGAGGTATATATAGGGGAAATAACTCATATTGAACGTGGGTAATTGGTTGTGAACTGGAGGTACAATGAGAAGTTACGTGGTAAGGATCATGGATGGTGTAAATGGTGTAGACGGGCGAGCGGTGCGATTCTAATGTGTTTTTGCTTATGGGGGTGTGAGTGTAGCTCAAGCATCTCTTGTCTAGGCCTCAGGAGAGGGAGCCTGGGGTGGGTCTCCATTTAGGCTCAGTGTATTGTTTTGGTGCGGAAGGGTGCTTTGCGCGACTTTGAGAGGGGGTGTGTCAATCGGCGTTTGGGGTGCTCGCGGTGATAGCAGGGGACATGGCGTTTTAGGTGAGGTGCTTGAAGTCTTGGAGAAGCGCTGCCCATTGCATAGAGATGCGTCGTTTGCGTATTCCCCGGGCCTCTTCATACCAGAGTGCGTCTTCTTCGGAGGCCCCCCACTTGTTGACCGAACCTGTCCAGGCTGCTATTGGGGGTCCTGTTTGTGCTCACCAGTGCATGGCGATCCCATGTTTTGCTAATAGACGGGTCAGGGATGCAAATCATGTCTGGACTTTGTGGTGTTTACGACATCTAATTATACCGAGTGCACAGGGGGCCCATGTCGTTTTGTCGATGAGCCCCGTTATCTCTCGTATTGTGTTATGAATTTTGTTCCAATACGGTTGTAGCCTAGGGCAGCTCCAGAATATGTTTTGGAATGTTGCGCCGGGGGCTTGGCATCGGGGGCAAGCGAACTGTGAATTTGGATACTAGCGTTGGAGACGTTCAGGGGTTAAAAATGCACGATGTAAAATGAAGAATTGTATATTTTTAACTCAGGAGTTGCAGGATACCTTTTTTGGAAACTCTAATGCTTGCTCCCACTCCTTGTCATGTAGTGATCTTTGAAACTCCTCTTCCCATTTGTGGCATAGGGGGGTAAGTGATACAGCTGTGAGTTCACGTATGGCTTTATATATCCACGTAATTATGTGGCGCCCGGGGCCCATTTGTAGTATGGCATGGATGACCGATGTGTCGCTGGTTTGCTTTCGGTTATATGCCAAGTGTATGGCACTCTGACACCAGTTGTCTGTGCAGAAGAAACTGACCTTGGGGGAGTCCAGTCTCCTCCACAAGATCATCAAATGGAAGGAGCTGACCGTCTGCAAAGAGGGATCCCACCTCTAAGAGCGAGTGGTCCATCCAGATTTGGAGAGTGCGTGTGGTGTATAGTTTGCGACCTCTGGGTAGACCCACGGGGGGTAGCAGATGGGTATATAGTGGGATCTCTTGAGATAATCGATGGATACATGACATACAGGACCACGCTATTCTCACTTGCAATGAGATAGACTACGTTGTTTGGGAGTCTGGTAGGAGCAGACGTCAGATTCCTCTGTCTGCAGCTGTCTCTTCCAGTGTGTGTCCCGCTGTCCAGCGTGATAACCACTGGAGTTGGGCCGCCAGAAAATATGCTTCTAATGACGGGGCTCCCAGCCCACCCCGATCAATTGGTAATTGCATTTTAGCCAGGGCGACTCGTCGGCGCCCGTTACCCCATATAAGGGTGCATAGCAGTGTGTCTAGCTCTTGGAAGAACGAGCGGGGGGGAATGAACGGGAGGTTTGCAAAATGATATAGGAGGCATGGGACAAAGACCATTTTGGCCAGTGCGATTTTACCTAAGGGAGTTAGGGGGAGAAGTCCTACAGAAACCGATGGAGGCGCAAATGCCTGCCAGTGCTTTACGATGGTTGCCCTCGTATACATCTTGTGGGGTGAGGTAAAGTTGTACGCCTAGGTAACGAGGGGCATGGGTACTCCAAACAAGACTAGCGCCCCTGATACATATCACTTGTGGTGGGAAGTCGGCATTTAGTGGGTATACAGTGGACTTTGTCCAGTTAACGTTTAGGCCGGCTACTGCAGCGAAGTCTATTAGTGTGGTGAAGATGGATGTAAGGTCCATAGTGATGTTGCGTATATAGAGTAGTAGGTCTTCGGCATATAGGGATATGCTATGAGTGACTCCTGCTAGTGGAATGCCCCATTCTCTGCCCTCCTCCTGAAGACGAACCGCCACAGCGAACAGCAGGGGGGAGATTGGACAGCCTTGCTGCATGCCTCTAGATACCGTAAATGAAGGAGGTATATGGCGGCCAAGTCGGACTCTGGATGTAGGGTTTGTGTATATTAGTATTGTGTATGCTTATAGTGTTGGACCCACACCCATACGTTGGAGTACAGCGAAGAGATATGGCCAGGATAGGGTATCAAAGGCCTTTTCCAGGTCCAGGATCAGGCACGCGGCACGGGAGAAGCGGTCCCACACCTGATTCTGAACGTGGAACAGCCGACGGATGTTTTGGGAGGTGCATCTGCCCAGGACAAACCCAGACTGGTCTGGGTGTATCAGCGTTGGAAGAATTGGAGAGTAGCGATCTGCTAATATCTTACCGAAGATTTCATAGTCTTCCGATAACCGTGCGATTGGTCTGTAGGATCCTAGTTGTCGTGGGTCACCGTCTGGCTTTAGGAAGGATACTATTAATGATTCACGGACAGATTCCAGGAGCTTCCCGCCCTCAAGCGCTGCCCTGTACATGTCTACTAACCAAGGTACCAGGAGAGTGGAAAAGGTGTGGTAATATTCCAGTGGTAGTCCATTGAGACCCGGGGCTTTATTTCTGGCTAGTGCTCACGTCACATCTGTAGCTGTGATTGCCGCATCGAGGGTGGTTCTGTCGGGTGGGGAAATATGAGGTAATGAAAGGGCGTCAAGGATTTGGTTCACCAACATGGGATCTGCCTGTTTTGGGGGCTCTGTATACCTCTGTGTAATAATCAAAGAAGGCTTGGTTGATGTCTGCTTGGGAGCGGACTCTCATTCCCGTGGAGGTAATTATTTCACGTATAAGGCGTGCGCTGGTGTCTTAGAAAGGCCCAGATCGCGTGGCACTGTACCCGCGGGTTAGTGCTCATAATAAAGACAGCCCTTCATTTATCTGAAGCAATGTTAATAGAAATTCAATTAACCGAGACACTTCAGAACAACACTCACGGGGTACAAAAAGAGGCTGGATGAATTAAACAAGGAGGTTAACGAGTATAAAGATACCCTTACCCAGTCCAAGGCACAGAAATTTCAGAAGGACCTCAAACGGTTCTCATACACTAAAACCTACCCATACGCCAATCCTGACTATGTCCCTCCACCAAGGAACGCATATAGCACAGATGGCTCAGATGACGATGCCTCTACAACGAGTGGGTCAAGTGGGGACAGTTTTAAACCCAGACAGCGAGGGAGAGGTAGGAACAGAAGGCAACAATACCAGCAACCATGGCAACCTTTTCCGCTAACGGGGGGAGGGGGTTTCCAGAATCCTTTCCAACCACCACAGTTCCAGCAGATGATGGGTTGGAATCCAAATTTTGTGCCACATCCACAATTTCAACAAAATATGTATCGCCCTCCTTTTTAGGTCTCGGCCTGCACCAGCGCTTGCGCTGGTCTGGCCGAGAGTTTTAGTAAGCGGGTTTTGGAAGTGCAAACCCACTGGCTTTCGGCTGGCGACCAGCTTGTGTTCACGATGGCGTGCACGCGCGCAGCTGCCATCTGGGTTTCCTATCTCTTCCTCATTTCCTCGTCATGGCTCATTAACTCTCTGGACTCTGATGTTTCAATCGCAGCAGCAGCTCACATTACCAACTGACGGCCCTGGACTACAGTCACATGAAAAACAACAGCGATTAGCATTGAAATGCAAGCTTTTTTTTGTCTAGTTAGAAATATTGCTTCGGTGGGTTGATTTCACCTTATATCGCTATTTGTTTTATATTGGGAGTCACAGCCTAATTACCAGTATTTTTGTCTCACTCTGTTTTTTAAAAATATTTATTCGCGCAAAGCACAAAGCTATATTTAAGGTTACTTTTTCCGCGTCACTTCTTCACTCTATTTAAACTCCACACCCCCACTCTTATTGTCTCTCTCCTTCTCTCTCTCTCTCCCCTCTCTAATTCTCTCTCTACTTAATTAACTCTCCCTCTCTATCTTTTTAGCCTTTCATTCTCTCTCACCCCTTTATCTGTTTCTCTTTCAAACTCCTTCATTCACTCTCTCTCCCCTTCTTTCTCTCTCTCTATCCCGCTCCACTCTTTATTCTATGTACACCCTTTCTCTCTCTTTCTCTCTCACCACCCTCTCTAATTGGGCATTATATCTTCACTCTATCTCTCACTCGGCAACACCACAGCATCACTCAGCATCACCACAGCATCACTCAGCGCCGCCACAGCATCACTCAGCGCCGCCACAGCATCACTCAGGGCCACCACAGCATCACTCAGGGCCACCACAGCATCACTCAGGGCCACCACAGCATCACTCAGGGCCACCACAGCATCACTCAGGGCCACCACAGCATCACTCAGGGCCACCACAGCATCACTCAGGGCCACCACAGCATCACTCAGCGCCGCCACAGCATCATTCAGGGCCACCACAGCATCGCTCAGCGCCACCACAGCATCGCTCAGCGCCACCACAGCATCGCTCAGCACCACCACAGCATCGCTCAGCACCACCAAAGCATCGCTCAGCGCTACCACAGCATCACTCAGGGCCACCACAGCATCACTCAGGGTCACCACAGCATCACTCAGGGCCACCACAGCATCACTCAGGGCCACCACAGCATCACTCAGGGCCACAACAGCATCACTCAGGGCCACAACAGCATCACTCAGGGCCACAACAGCATCACTCAGGGCCACCACAGCATCACTCAGGGCCACCACAGCATCACTCAGCGCCACCACAGCATCACTCAGCACCACCACAGCATCACTCAGCGCCAAGACAATATCACTCAGCACCACCACAGCATCACTCAGCACCACAGCAGTATCACTCAGCAAGACCCGAGTATCATTCAGCATCACCTCAGCATCGTCTCCGCAACAGTCACCACCACCACCACCTCAGCATCACTCAGCACCACCTCAGCCTGCTCTCGGAATCTGGCATCTGTTGATTCTCCCCTAGCGTCTGGCCGCTGCTAGTGTTATAATACAGGTACTAGTTCCCAACCTTCACCCTCCGATTGTTTATGCCCCTCAAAAAAAAAGCTTTAACAAACAACCATTGCAATAGGCAGAAACAAGTTGCCAGCATTGCAAGAACAAAAGAAAACTGAGAATTTTTTATTGTAAATACTTTTTTAATATGGTCGTTCAGTTTTACATAATGCCTTCTTGGTCATATATAAAGTAACAAAAATGCTTCTGACACTTTATTATAACTTTTCAGCATGCTGCACAGCAGCCACACTTCTCTACAGCACAGCTTGAAGACATTGGCAAAGTCAATAGCTCTCGCTAAACACTTATAAGGCCCCAAAGGCGAGACCTATTGGCTATGCCAATGCTTGTTTAGAGAGAGGCCGGAGAGGACGCGGCAAAAGAAGGGGCACGAACCAGGTACACTGGGAACACGAGGAAGTGGTGGGCGACAACACACGGAGCAAGGCCCGAGATCAACAAGCGGGCCCCAGCAACCAGAGAGTCTAATCACCAACCTCTCCTCGGTTGTCCTCACGTGAAAACTCAGTCCTAGAGAAGGGGTTGGGTTTTGTACCCACGGCACGCCTCGACCGTTTCAAGCTCCACTGCGAACTGTCGGATTTCTTCCGAAAATTGAAACTCAAGAGTTTTTTTGAAAAACAAACTATTGAGGGTACCCCGGTCTCCACTGGGGACTCAGGCCTAAGGTTGAAATCGACTTTCACTCCTCCACCCCATGCTGTTCCACCAGAAATCACAGCCTTTGAACAGGCTGTGTTTAATGATATTGAATCCTTTCAGGAGACGGCCGTCTTCAAGAACATGCGTGCAGGAGAATTCCGAGCACTTCAAAGATTGCAGTCCAACACCACCATTGTCATAAAATCAGCTGACAAGGGGGGTGGTGTTGTGATTCAAGATGCAGTGGCATATGATACTGAGTGTAAACGCCTTCTGAGTGACCAGGTCAACTACACTCGTCTTGATACAGATCCTACTCCACACCTTAAAGCTATGATCATGGACATGGTGGAAGAGGCGGAAACTAACGGATACATTACCAAGCACGAAGCTGATTTTCTGACAACAAGCAGGGGTGTTATTCCATACTTCTACACCCTGCCAAAAACGCATAAAAACAGAATGCCACCCCCAGGACGTCCAATTGTGTCGGTCATCGGCTCCCTCCTCGAACCATTGTCGCGGTACTGCGACTTCTTTCTTAAACCCTTGATCCAGGCAACTAGCACCTATCTTAAGGACACCAAGAACTGATTATCCTTATTACAGGATATTGACATCACCAACGAATCCACTTTCCTGGTCTCATTAGATATCGAAAGCCTCTATACGTGCATCCCGCAGGATGATACCATCAGGGTTCTTAAAGAGGCTTTGGAGACGGCGTCATGGGATTTTGTAACCCCGAAGGAATTTGTGGTCGCTTGTGCCACCCTTGCCTTGAAAAGGAATTTCTTTGAATACAAGGGAGAGCTTTATTTACAGTCAACGGGCACTTCGATGGGCAGCACTTTCGCCCCAAGTGTAGCCGGGCTGTATGTGTACGATTTTGAGTGCAAATACATTTTATCAGCTCGGAATCCTTACGCGTCCTTTGTATCCTTTTGGAAGAGGTACATAGACGACGTGTTCATCATCTGGCAAGGAACTGAAAATGCCCTTTTGGAGTTCTTTGGGTGGATAAATACTTGTGATCCGAACTTGAAATTTACCTACACTTACAAGAAGGATGAGATGGTCTTCCTGGATGTGGTCATCATGAAAGCTGGGAACCAACTGCAGACCAAGACACATCACAAACCGACAGCCAAAAACAACTTGCTGCATTTTTCCAGCTTCCACCCATGACCGCTGCGGGAAAATATCCCCTTCGGCCAGTACCTCCGTCTCAGACGCAATTGCAGCGAACTGACGGATTTTAGATCCCAGGCAGAGGATCTCACAACCAAACTCCAGAAGCGGGGGTATCCAGACAGAATATTAAAAAGAAGCTGTAAGAGGGCCAGGAACCAACACAGGGAAGCCCTTCTGGAAGAAAATCCCAAAAGTCCAGAGGAAATACCCCTCACATGTGTTACAACGTACAATGTGGCTTCGAATGCTGTCAGTAAATCGATTAGGAAGCTCTTCTCTTTCAAAAGAGCAAGGAGCATTAAGGATACCTTAGTACATACGCGTCCGAGCAAACCAGATAGGGATGAAAACCAGTCAGTTTTGAATGCCTGGGGACTTCCTCCTGTGACGGGCCATTTTCCATGTGGGGCTTGCAGCGTGTGCCACCTGACTACTTCTACCAAGTACCTGGAACTTGAAACTGGGAAAATATGGTCACAAAAGGCCCATACGAACTGTAACTCTACAAACGTGGTCTATTTGATTACATGCCCTTGCGGTTCCAGGTACGTGGGTATGACCACGCGCAAGATCAAACAACGGATATGTGAACACCGGAGCAATATCCGGTGCCGGAAAAACACCACAAAACTCACTGACAATTTCTTACAGCGAAATCATACTACGAATGATTTGAGTTGGACAATCATTGAGCAATTGAGGCAAGGTCTTACTACACAACAAGCGCTTTTTGAGAAGGAACAACGTTGGATTTATCGCCTCTCTACACATAAGACGGGGCTTAATGATAATATCCCTTGGGGTTCAGTGATGAAACGCTGACATCACCCGACCTGGCTCTGCTCTTAGCCATTACGCCTGATCGATGACTGAGCCTCTTGAGCCCGGAGGGTTATTCCTATTCCATTAATTCCGGAGTACCATTGTGCCCATTTGGATATTTAAACTAGTGCCCCTAGAGGGATTATATGGACATGACAGGGAACATCATTGTCCATAAAGCACGCATGGAATGAGAAATTGACCCATAGCTTAAATACACACCTAATGGCTGACTAGCTCATACCAATACCAACCCTTTTGCCATGTATAATTTTAAATTGGTTATTAAGCTTTAGAGGACAATCTCTTTCCAATTTTTTAATATCAATTTTTAAATATCAAGTGTGTCATTATTACTGGTTCCACATACATAACAGCGGCCAAACACTTTAACTTTGCCAGTGGTTACCTTAAGTAACTACCTTTATTTAGCCGCACGGGATTTGTATAATTACAATGTATCAGTAGGGATCTGTTTTAAGGGAATAATAAAGTTTTTACAAAGTTTTTTTAAGCGTTGACCTGCACGGTCTAGTGTTTGAAGTCACGTGTCCCGGACGTGCCGCGTCATGTGGTCCACGCCCGGGTCACATGATCTGGAACTGGCATTTCTTTCACCAGCCGTAACACCGCAGTAACATTCGGGTCTGAGGACTGGTTCCGATAGGTTGTATGCGGGAGAGCGCTGTGTTGGAAGTAAGTTGGTTGGGAGTTTTCCCGGGTGGGGATTGTTCACTTTTGGCACCGGGTTTACCGGAAACTTACCTCCTTTTCATCCCGCATAGATTTCATCAGCGGCTCTAACCCCCACCCGGACCCATGACGTGAAGTCAGTTGTTACTTCACGTAAGCCCTAATTTCTCCATGTTTCGCAATCTGCCATTTGAATTTAACAAGCGCGCGTACACATTATCCGCGTTTAACGGGTTTGTCACTAGCACCTAAAGTTTGTTGCATAACTGAGAATGCTTAAATCACGCTCAATATGTAATGCGCCAAATGTTACTGGTTGTCACCTGTAACAATGACCCCTCCGGAGACAAGTGCACACGGAGTGGCAGTACGTCTGACACGATTGCCTGACTTAGAGGTACACGTGATATTACCTATAAACACGTTTTGGTAATTTACAGCACGAGGTCTCTAAACACTTTAGACCTCTGGATTGCCTGGCAAGAAATACCACTGAACTCACACAACTGTTGTATGTGTCTTTATGTGTGCTCTTTTCTTACAGAGTCCTTTGGCTTTTTGGAACTCCAGAAGGCCCTGTGGTAAAACCGTGAGTTTTACCATTCATATACCTCCACAGGTTAGGGTACGCCTTAGAGAGCGTACACCGCCGTGGAGGCCTGGTCCTGATGAATGCTTAGCAAATTGCACATTACAAGCAGAAACATGTCGACCACTAATCACTTTTAGACCAATTCAGATGCGCCTGGTCAATCTAGCCAGATAGCTAGCGTCCATTTCACCTGTTTTTAATGATATCTGGTTTTCCACCAATAAAATTGATTTGGGATTAAACCAGACATCTTTTAACTTGCACTACCTTCACTGTTGCACTGGCACTATCCCACAAATACCCGCTCCGCTGTAATTCAGGCGTCGTAGCACACCAGGGAGGCACTCGGCCTCTCTGGTGGGAACCCAATGATGAAGCATGTCACCAACTAGGTTGGTGAGTGAGGGTTCTTTTAAATAAGAGGTTTTCCTCGTGCTGTCTTTCCCATCGTCCCTTCTTACTCACTCTTTTGTTGTTATTGAAGTCTTGTGCAATGAGCCATGCTAATAATGTTTCCACTCTATCCCCTTCTCTATGTAGCCTGGATGCATGTGCCCCAAAGTTGTATCGGCTTGGTCTGCTAGCACTGCTGCGTATGCAGTTTTTCGTCTGCTACCTGAGTCAACGGTACTCTGCCCGCGTCTACTGCCCGAGTCAGGGCTGCTAGTTTGCACACTTTCTCCAGTACCCGCTGTTCTAGCATCATGCGTATCCCTGATATTTGTCGGATACACGCCCCTCTTATGACGACTTCAAATCCGTCCCACTCTAGCATTCTTGTTGTTGCCGTATTGGTGTTTTCAGTGAAGTAACTTCTAATACTTTTATCCTGCTCATGTCTGAATACTTGATCTTCTAGGCATTCGCACAGTAGTCGCGAAGTAAGGACGGGGGGAGGGGAGTCGCCATGCAAGGGTAATCAAGTGTGCATCATGGTCGGAGAGTATCCGCCCTAGATAATCCACGCCCTGGATTTTAGGAATAATAGAGGGTGAACATAAGAATCGGTAGATGCGCACCTGAAGGTTATGTGGGATGGAGTGGAAGGAGTACATTTTGGCTGAGGGGTGCCTGCTATGCCAGGCGTCTGCTAGGGACCAATGGTGTATCCAGGTGTTGTATCATTTTGTTTGTGTGGCAGCTAGAGAGTTCGGATGTGGAGGGTGAGACCTGTCTATAGAGAGGTCCATCACACAATTATAATCTTCCCCTAATATCCATGGTGTTGTGGTAAACTGGGAAAGAACGTTTGAAAGGGTGTCCCAAAATTTCCCTTGCTCAGAGTTTGGTGCATAGATACTGCCTATGAGGACTGGTTGGTCATCTAGGAATCCCTCCTCTAGGGCATATCGCCCCTCCGGGTCCACCACTCTGTGCGTTTCCTGAAATGGAACCCCGGGTCGAAGCCAGACTAGCGCCCCCATGCGTATACTGAGTATGTAGTTGCACAGAAGGTTCCACGCCAGAGCTTGCGTAATTTGTCTAGTTCCCCAGTAGTTAAGTGCGTTTCTTGCAGCACTGCTATCTGTGCTTGTTACCTTTTAATGTATGAATAAACTGCATATCGTTTATGTGCTGTGTGCATGCCATGCACATTTAAGGTGAGAATATTGAAATCGCTGGTGCGTGTCATGTTAGGGTGTGAGTAAGGTGGCAGAGAGGATGTTTAAGAGAGATGTCGAGCCATCCTCTTGTGCTTCCTGATTGTGCCAATAATCCATGGTCCATGGCACCCACCCATCTTTGTAGTTGTGTTCAGTATATGTGAGGGGGGTCTAGTGTAAGGGTGTAAACTGGGGTGGGAGACATTCCCAATACAAGGGACCTACCGCAACAGGCGGTACATCCAAACGGAACATGGTGCTAATTCACTAGCGTTGTATGGGGGCGGACCAGTTTTGCGCCTGAACGTTAGTACAGTTGTAGGATCCGTGTAGGTGGTGGGGCCTAGATCTTAGTTATGCTATATTATGAATGTCGTGAGCTGGTTCAAACAGTGACGTACTGAAGATGGAATGTGTATTATGGGTGAGCGTTCATAAATGACCGTAATTCAAATAAGCTAGACCGCAGTTTGCGGGGTCACCAAGGGCGGAGTCACTGCCCTCTTCTTCCAAGGTGAAGATGTGTGGGCCTCTCTCATCTGTATCCACTGAGGCTGGTCCTAGGTCCACCAGCTGTAGGGCCTTTCTGCATTCTACAATGATCTGCTCTAGATTGGGGGACCCCACTA
This sequence comes from Calotriton arnoldi, assembly GCA_963921515.1. Taxonomy (NCBI): domain Eukaryota; kingdom Metazoa; phylum Chordata; class Amphibia; order Caudata; family Salamandridae; genus Calotriton; species Calotriton arnoldi. The sequence continues at coordinate 105,781 of CAWUFW010000796.1, forward strand.
CAGGGCTGCGAGATTAGGATTGGGAGCGTAGCGTAATTTTCTTTCCACGGCGACGTCTGTTCCTGAGCTCTTGTGATTGTTCAGTGCGTTTTGGGGCCAGACGTGAGAGGCCATGATGATGTTGCTCCAACCAGTCGCAGGCCTCAGCGGGGTCTGTAAAAACATGGTGGTTCCATCGCGTATTATCTTGAGGCGCCCTGGGAATACCAATGAGTATTGGATCCCATGTTGGCGGAGGCGACGTTTTATCTCCAGGAACGAGGATCGTTGGCGTTGCACTGCTCGTGAGTAGTCAGGAAAGAGCATGATGTGTTTGTCTTCGACTCGTATGGCCCCATTTTGTCTGGCTGCGCGGCTTTCGCGAGCGCCCTTCAAGGTAGTCTGTCCACTCTAGAGCCACTACCCGATCTCGTAGTTCTCGTATTGTTTCTTGTTGCAATTTTGCCAGGGATTGCAAGGTTGAGAGTGTCTTCTCCTCATCCACGACTTTGTCTGCTAGTTTGCGGTGGTCACTGCGTAAGAAATTGAGTTCTGTGGCTAGGGCCCCGAATCTGTCTTCCATGGTGATTCTGGAGTGTTCAATGGCCGCTAATAATTTGTCCAGCTTATCAGACATGGAGAGAGTGAGTGACGTTTCTGGTTCCTGTTGTTGGGATTTGGTGGCTGAATGAAGACTCTGCATCGGGGTGGGCCCCTGTGTTCCCGTGTTGGAGCGCAATCTTCCCATGATTTTACTGGGATAAATGTGTCCTGCCACCGTCACGCTGTATTAGTTTAGTTGTGCCTTTGTGGCGAAGCGTGGGATCTGATGTGCTTCGCTGTGTTGAGGCTGGGATTGATGCCTGGTGTGTACTGTGGGGTTGGAGTCCTGTCTCACAGGGTCTGGCTACTTGGCTTTGCACCTCGATTATGTTCTAGGCCGATGGGCGTGCTCGTGTTGATGTTTTTGCCTCTGTGAGCTACTGAGTCGTAGTGGCAACTAGGGTCCAGCTGGCGCAGCAGAGGGATCCTGGCGGGGGCTCACAGCCAGGGGCCCCAAGGTCGCGCACTTGGTTCCGGGGGGAGAGATTGTGTTGTTGTGTCAGGGATGGAGGTAGTCGTCGCCCATGGGGGATGTGTTACAGCATTTCTTCCCTCAATGAGGGTGATTCTTGTCAATGCCTGTATTTAAACAGAGGCTCTCATTGTTGCTGGGCGCTGCCTCCGTGCGCGGTCTGGGCTGATCACTGGGGCAGGCAAGAACAGTTCTGCCCTATGCACTGGCTTCCCACTTATGCCTCGTTCGCGCTTCGAGTTTGGGTAAATCTTGTCCTCGTGAATTTCTGGGTCCTGAAGAGTTACACGGGCGTGTCTGTCATGCCCGGGGGATCCTGACAGTAGACCCCAGCCGGGGGTCCAGGGCCGCACACCCAGCCTCCATGGGGAATAGGCCGCAGTGTCCACCCTCCACCCCCCCGATTGAGTGTCCTAGCAGGTGCCTTGATAAAGACTGAGGTCTTTATATTTGCTTTATTGCACATCCTGTGTGCGTTCCTGTTCTTATGCTGAGGTAGGCGGGAAGGGGTCTTATTCTGTGCATCGGTGCCTCGTGTGTCACTTGGTCGGGCTTCTAGGTTAGGTGCCCATTCCGTCGCCTCTCACCTGCTTTTCTTTCCCCCGCCTCTTCACTTCCTCTCCATCTGCTGCTGGTTATGGCGTAGGTGTGCTGTAGCGGCGACTTTCTGACGCCTCAGGTTTTGGGCTGTCACCCATGTAAGTGGTGTCATTCTAAATGGTTAGGGCCTGTGTTTCTGGGATGTCTCTGTGTCGTTTGGGCCAGCCTCTCTGGGTCCAATGTCTCGCCACACTCAGCAGTGGCGCGCTGCGGTGCTGGTTACATTAGAGGAGCCGAGACGGAGGGCCAGCCTTATCACGCTCAGGTCCCCCGTTGCAGCGTTCACTCTGCCCTCCGTCCAGCGGTGCGGAGGGTTCTCAGCAACCAGCGTCGCACACCTTTCGCGCTCCCACCTCAGTCAGTTTCGCACTAGCAGGAGGGGTGTGGGGTGAACAGGTCACCGTGGCTGCTGTTGGGTCATTTATTAGGCATCTCTATTGTTGCTGGGCACCGCCATTTTGTGGAGGAGCGCTCACGGAGAGAGTCATGACTCGCGTCGGCGGGCTCAGGGGTGGTCAGGCACTGGTTCCTCTGGTGCTTCATGTCTCGATGGCTCTGTTTAGTGGCCCTCACCGACGTGGATAACAGGCGATGGCTAGGCCGGGTCATGGAACCTCAGGTGAGCACATCCGCCATCTTGGCTGGCTCGGCAACGGCCCAGGATTCATTTGTAGTTAAGGTAAACTCCAATCTGTGGAGAAGGGTTAGAGCTGCCTGAATGTGTGCTAGACATTGCGGCCTGGTGCTGCCCTTGATTAGCCAGTCGGATGTCCACTCTGCGCAGATGAGCTGCCACTACTGACACACATTTGGTACTGTTGTTCACTTATACACAAACTGACTGGAGGTTATGATGATAGGTGGAGTGGACAGGTATGTGGAAGTAGGTGTCCTTGAGATCTAACACCATCATAAAGTCCCCTTGTTTGAGCAGCGGGAAGTGCTCCACCAGGATGTACCGATTGAGGGGCCTGAGATCCAGACTAGATTGGAGTGTAACATCCTTCTTTGGGAAAAGGAAGTATGTTGAGTAAACACCCTTTCGTTGTTGGTGTTATGGCACTTTCGTACGGTTTCCTCGTTCTCAGTAGGACATGTTCGTTTGTTGGATAACATAAAAGATGGGATGGTGCCAGACTGATTCTATGCACCCCCTCAAGATATGTTGGCCTATAGTCCTGCTAGCTGACAGTACCACCATAAGTACCCCTAAACCTAGTAAGGTAACAAATGGTTTGGGCAACCTCAGAACATGACAACCCTGACTCCCCAAGGAATCGTGGTAACAGATCTAGAAACTTTTCGCTCAGTCACTTGTGCATACTCAGAAAGGTACACAAGAAATACACAAAGGGGAGTTTCAATATTTATCGAATCATGATTCTTGTATAAAAGATATGCACTGCAATGATTAATAGACAGAAGCATATAAAAGTGATTAGCAGTAGAAGAACAGTGAAAAATAAACGATCCCACCATTGTGCTAAAACAGTGTATATATTGCTGGCATATAAGTACTGGGTATAGTGTACTCCTACTATGCGCTCCCTAACTTAGGTGCCTAGGGCAGGTGTTCTGCCAAGAATCCGCTACTGGATGATCTCACTCCCCATCACCTGAAGGTAAGTGTATGTAGGTCTCCGTCTTGGTCACAAGTTGAACATCCCTCCTCGCAGAGGGTAAAGAGGAATCAGCTGGGCTGAGACTCCAACACAATGACCTCGCAATGACAGCGGAGAGCTCCTCTGATTTGAACATGGAAATGTGTGTGTATTTATAATAACAGTATCCATGCTTCCGTGTCGAGGCTTCAGCCAAGGTGACATGGTTTATTATTTTGTTATAGCTATGTCGCCTCATAGACGAATAACAAGCAACATTTGCACAATGTGTGTATAGACCTTGTACTAAATGTTCAAGGTGTCGAGATAGTGTACTTACGAAGTGGAATTGTAAGCAGTGTGTTTTGAGAGAAACTAATCCTGCACTGTCACACAAGCAAATGTGTGTCAAAAATCAATCTGTAGCAAAGAAGGCAACTTAAGAAACATGTTCATGTAAAGATGGCAGTGTTTCTACCCGGGCATAACCTAGCCACTTGACACCCACTCCTTGGACATGAGTCGACTAAAGCTAACTAGTAATAAGAATGCAATCCAAAGCCATAAAAAGGCAACCATAGAGTTTCAAACCAAAGCACACAGAAATCTATCATAAAAAACATAAAAGCGTATAAAAAACAAATTTTAAAGGAATTTAAGATGTTAAAAACAGGTTGCGGGCGTGGCTTGGGGCATCATGATGGCGGTCGCACTGTAAGAGTGCTCCTGACCCCTCTGCCATCTGCCATCTGCCACCATCTGTTTCGTTGCCCTGCCTGTAACAGCCAGCAATTATTTTGCAGACTCCTGCACCTTGTTCGTTCTTGCGTGGGGTGTGCAATTTACCACCGGGACAGTGAACACCTACGAGGCCGAGTCACAGCTGTTCTTCAAGATGGCAGTACTGTATGGAGACTGGCCTCTGGACCAGAGGAGGTGGTCTGAACAGATGAGTACCCCAGCACCTGTGAGTTCCAAGGGCCCTTCAGGGGCTCAATATGGGAGACAGCGGTGAATGGGGTTCGTGGTGCAGGGAGAATCCAGTACACCTGGCCTGCAACTGAGAATGTGTGCGATAAGAGTGGAGGGTCCAGTGGGTGCTAGGAGCCCACAACGGGGGCACACGGGATGGGTGACCGGGGCCCGCCTCTCCCCTGCCTTAGCCTCACCTAAGTGGACATGGTGGGGCTCTGGCCCGAGTCGTCTCCCCAGCCACTCGGCCCCCAGGCAGGGCTCTGGGTCTGAAGCTGTGATTGCTTGTTCCCTCATTTGGGGCCTCCTACTTCGGGCGATGCTCCCTGGCCCGCGTGGGGAGTGCTGAGTCCCCAGTGGACATTTGGACCTAGCCCCTGGGTGCCGATCAGGCCGTCCTCAGACAATCGGATGGCCGACTTGACCCCGACTGTGGTCCTGAGGATGGGAAAGCACCCAGGGCCACTGTGTCATTGTGGGCCTCTGCTGCCTGATCGATGCTCTAGACGTGGGAGCCATCTTCCGCACCACCCTCTTGCCAGGCCTGCAGCCCCATGTGAAGGACCTGGGCCCAAGCTGCTGTTCAGCAGGGGCCCAGGTTTCTGACCATCTATTCTGGGCCCACCCTAAGGATTGTGAAGGGCCTTGGACCGGGGGGCTTGCTGCTCCCCATGCTCTTGAAATTCACGAAGCACGATGGTTGAACTCCAGAGTGGGGTCTAACGCCAGGGGGGTCCCCTGGGATGCAGATGAGGAGCACGATGCCAGATGGGGATGAAACTTCACTTCCTGGCCCTCGTTGCTCCTGAACTAGGCACTGCCCCCTGGAAAGGGCCTGGGGTCTGGCTGTGGTGAGGCGATGACTGGTGGAGGGAGTCTTTTGTGCTTTGTGGTGGGGGCCCTCACCTTTCTCATTTCTCCTGTGAGGCATGTAATTGGATGGTATAGTATCAAGCCTGGAGCATTTGGCGGCAGTGTGGGCTTTCCCCTTAACACATACCCTAGTGGGGCCTGCTGGAACCGGCTTCTCTCATCACCTGGCTCGGAGGGCCTCTCCTCTGGGCTCCCTCCCTTCCGCATCAGTCTTTTTCACCTGCAAACTATTGACAACTGGGGAGGGCTGGACTTGATTTGGGGATCTGAACCCCCGCAGTACAGTGACACCCTTCATAGTTATATGCTGGATCTCTCCTCATGGCCTCCAGGCATCGGACGTGCCAAGGGAAAGGACCACTCAGAGCCTGGCTGCTTGTGCTGCAGTGGATAAGGCAAGCGGGCCAGGTACCTGTTGCAGCAATGTTACTCAGCCTGAGTCAATCATGGGGGAAAGACAAAGCCACAAACCCCCATCCATCTCAGACACACATTGATCAGTTTACCACCTCGGCTGGAGTGACCGGGAGGGATGCCCTGGATAAAATAGCCCCAACAGATGGAAATTTGGACAAAAATCTACATACCATTCAGGCCTCACAGGAAGCAGTCAAAACGAAGATCGGAGAGGTGCGGGTAGATGTGGCACTTCTTTGCCAGGATCTAAGTAATGCTACCAGTCGCATCACAGAAGTGGAGGGACGCCTCTCTACGGTTGAAGGCGAAGTCACTGATCTTAAAACCAAGGTTGCTTGCCTCCTCACTCGTACAAACAAGCTCCATTACCAAGTAGAAGACGCAGACAATCGCTCAAGGAAAAACAATTAGCATTTTGTGGGTTTTCCAGCAGACTCAGAACATAATCGTCTATCAGAATTCTTGGAGGAATGGCTCAAGTCATGGATGTCAGCCGATAAACTGTCATTTTGGTTCGCAGTGGAAAGCGCCCACAGAGCGCTTGCTCCGAAGCCCCCTCTTGGAGCACTGCACCGGCCTCTGATTGCATGATTTTTAAACTTTAAGGACAGAGACGCTATTCTGCGTGAGTCTCAAGCACAAGCGGATCTCCATTATCAGAACTCAAAAATCCTAATCTTTCCTGACTATAAAAGAGAGGTCCAGGCCAAGCGCAAGTCTTGTGAGTCTGTCAAGCAGAAGCTCCGGACTCTACAACTGTTCAATGTTCTTTTGTTCCCGGCCCGCCTCAAAGTAATTTATGCAGATAAGACTTACTTGTGCAAAACTCCTGAATCAGCATGGGAATGGCTGATGGAAGAGAGACAACTGCACCGTCCAACCTACTCTCCCCCATCACGGACTAGCCAGGCGTCCAGGGTTGGTGCAAAGACGACTGGGCGCCAGAAGCGTGTTCATACCAGGCCTCGTCGCAGGAGGCGCAATGAGGGGACTGCTTCTCTTTTGCCAGGTTCTGGTTCCTCAGCACCACCACCGCGAACAAATCCTCCCTCGAGGACTGAGGGTGATCTTCATACCTCATCCTGCAATGAAGAGTGATTGAGCCGAACACCCTCTCCCATTTAAGGGAGCCACGAGCAGGGCCGTGGGTTCCCGGGTCTGCCCTGATTTAGGCGAGACCCTAAAACATAGCACCTGGTGCAGTGGCAGATGTTGAACTAATCTGATCCTACACTTGAAGGGGTCCACCACTCTACACCCAGATAGGAAGAATTGGTTATCAGTTGGGTACTCGCTTATGGGGCGACAGATACTTCTTGAGTGGGGGGGGGGAGTATGGGGTGAGAGGAGTTAGGGGGCGGTGGAGTTCTTACCATAATATTTTATGGTTTTGTGTTTTTGCATATCTTATTGGTTTCTTTCCTCTCCAGGTTGTCACAGCGTCCCGTCATAATCCAGTCACTTAAGCCATTTGCAAATCTAACCATGCCCACACCACTTTCTGCGCTTATTCCTTCTCACATGATAAGAGCGCCCCTATCTAGTGCGCAACTTCTATTCCCGGTCCTACCATGCCCCTTAAAGTGTAATGTTTTGGAACATAAACGGTCTTTTGTACCGGATTAAACGATCAGCTGTGCTGCGGTACGCTCACAGCTTCCTCCATTCTATCCTAATGCTTCAAGAGACACATTTGATGGGTTCCAAGTGTCCATTCCTTGCACAACAATGGTTCGACAGAGTCTATCATGCAGATTACGTGCTGGGATCTCAGGGGGTGGCGGTCCTGCGGTGTTGCTCCTTCCCTGTGGTGGTGGCCAGTACCTTGAATGATCCCAAGGGTTAGTATCTGGCACTTGCGGGCACGACCAAAGGTAGCCATTTCAATATTCTCTGCCTCTATGCCCTCCTCCGCAGCTTTGGACCCCTTCCTAGCCTCACTTTTTGAGGTCATTGCTCAATTGCCCCCAGGTCTCACTATTATAGGAGGGGACTTTAATGCAGTCCTAGATCCAGGGCTTTATTCTACTGGTCCGCCTTCAGATGTCCACCGACAAAAAGCTTACTCCTTTCACAAGTGGGTGACCCCTCTGGGTTTATGTGATGTGTGGCGCATGTGGAATGCGCCACACATGCGCATCCCACATGACAGAGGCAATACACACATACATCAGCAGCACACCACACTCATGCATGCATTGATACGCTTCTGATGCCGGCTACAGATGTCTTATCAGTTTCACAGGTTCAGATGCTCTCTCAGGAATTCTCCGATCATGCCCCTGCACTTCTGTGCATCGGTACACGGGAACCCTCTAGACGGCCTGTCGGGAGATTTAATGTGTGGCATATTCAAGATACAACATATACACGGGATGTGAGGAGCGAAATACTGGCATATTTCCAAACAAACACAGGGTTGGTCCAATTAATGGGTACCCTCTGGGCGGCCTGTAAGGCCACTATTAGGTGACAAGCCAAAGCTCTTCTAAGCCAAAAAGAAAAAGGCGCAACACAACTGTGTCACCCAGCTAGAGGCACATTCTCTTCACCTGGAGACACAACTCTTGAACACGGGCCATGGTGCCGTTACTATGGATCTGTCTCTGATCCATGAGGAGATTAGAGCCCACTCGCTTAAAGCTGTGAAACAAATCTGGCAGGCTACTATAGCATGGGTGTACGAGTGGGGTGATAAAAATAGCAAATTGTTATATTGGCTGACGTCTCGTCCTCTGGCCGTTCGGATTATACCTGAGGTGGTGGATGGCTGGGGTTCTATGCACCGTTCCACTCTGGAGATCACTTAGGTCTTTTCGGACTACTATGCCACAGTGTATGCAGCCGCCCCCCATCCCGACTCCGAATGGGTCAGCCCCCTTCTTGAGGATGTGCCCTTGCCTAGCATATCTAGTACTGAACAGCGAGAGCTAGATCAACTGATTACCCTTGTGGAAAATCGAAGAAGCAGCATCAGAAATGGCGACGGGGATAACACTGTACCAGTGGCTATCCCATGGAATTCTATTCTAGATTCAAAGATATCCTCACCTGCTAGCCCTTTACAAGGATGAGGTGCAGACTGCATCATTCCCCCATGACCTTGATCAAGCAATTATAGTGGTCATTCCAAAGATGCACCCACTGTCCCTCTCCTGTGCCGACTACTGGCCTATTTCCCTTATTAATGGAGAGGTTAAAATCTTGCTACGGTGTTGGCCAATTGCTTACAACATGTTCTCCGGTCTCTAATCCAACCAGACCAATGTGGCTTCATGCCGGCTAGGAGTATGAGGCACTGCTTGAGGCGATTACACGTGGCAATGGCTCATCGTCATAGGCTTTCATCTCCACTGGCCTTCCTTCTGATAGATTTCGAGAAGGCTTTTGATACGGTGGATGGGGACTACCTGGCTCGCGTACTGAAAACAGTGGGATTTGGGTCCCGATTTCAGGGACTGGTACAGATCTTCTATTCGAACCAGACGGCCCGAGTACAAATCATTGGGGTGATCTCTGATGCCTTCCCCATCAGTCAGGGGACCAGACAGGGCTGCCCCCTGCACCCACTCCTTTTGGCATTGGCCATCGAGCCATTGGCTCAACTTATACGGTGTGACGTGCAGATTAGGGGGTGGAGGTGGGATGTGGGACACGAAGATCATATAGCATTCTATGCAGATGACATGTTGCTGTATCTCTTGAACCCACAGGATAGTGGCCCACGATGTCTCTGCAGCTTGCAGCTGTTGGCAGAGGCTTCAGGTTTAACAGTCAACCCAGCCAAATAGATTCTCGTGCCACTCGCCCCCTCTAGGGATTGTAGACTGGCAAACAACTATTCCCATACATGGCCTTTGCTTTTGGTAACTGGGTATTTAAGTGGCTCTCAACCGGATGTTGATCTGGTCCCTTAACATTACCCCTCTTACCTGCAAGGTCAAAACAGACCTTAAAAAATGGCAGAGTTTACCATTAAATGTCATGGGAAGAATTGCACGGTATTACCCCGATTCCTCTATCTTCTCCAAAATTTTCCCCCATAGTATCCCTTATCATTGGTTCAGAGAGATGGATTCTTTGGCCATTTCCTTTTTGTGGCAGAATTCTAGACCTCGCTTAGCCTTATCCACTTGTCACCTTGCTACCTATTAAAGTGGGCCTTGGAATGGCTAATTTATATTTATACTATTTGGCATCTCACTTCTTGATCATTAACAATTGGCATAATGGAGGGTGGTCAGACCCTGCATATTGACTGGAACTGGCCAAACTGGAATTTTCAGGAATTTTGGAGCTGCTTTATGGTTGCCCCATACCTAGGGCACTTCCGGAGGTAACTCGGTTGACATTCGATGGGCTGCACTGCGACACATGGAGTGGTGGAAGAAAACCACTCAGCACAGCCCGTTATGGCACGGCACATGGTTGGGAGAGGTGGTGGCACTGGAGGGGTTCACTCATTGGGACACCATTGGAATCAATCTCATGGGCGACGTTTGGGCAGACTCACACTTGGCTTCCTTTCAAGACCTTCAAGATAAGTACAAGTTGTCTAAAACACAGTTTCACAAATTCCTGCAGCTACGCTGCAAGTGCATATGCCCCCAGAATTCAGCCCCATTGAGGCCAAATTAATGATGGGAGCTTGGGGGTAAGGTCTCCCAGGTTTACCGCATTTTGTCCATAAACGCCCCCGAAACTATTCAGGCCCTTTGAACCTGCTGGGAGACCTGGCTTGGACCCTTGGAGGATGAAGATTGGTGGGATGCTATAATGGGCCCTAGGTTCCTTATCATTTACTCCAGGATTTGATTGATACAAACATATTACCTACACTGTGCCTACCTTACCCCTGCCAAGCTGTTTTGTGCAGGCCTTAGACCTGATCCCGGGTGCGGCCGCTGCTCCCTAACACCAGCAGATTTCTTTCACATGGTATGGTCCTGCCCCATCATAACGAGCTACTGGGAGGCGGTTTTGGCTGAACTATCGAAGGTCCTAGATCTGACATTGGACCTCTCCCCTCTGTTGATCCTGTTGGGGGGTAGACAAAGGTGTAGGGGGATCCAGAGCCAACAGGACGATGTTGGGTACATCATTGCTGGTGGCAAAGAGAGACATTGCAATCCACTGGAAGGCCCCCAGGTCACTGAGAATGTCGGTATGTAGAAGAGGAGTGGATTGGTTTCCTCAGAAGGAAAGCAAGTGTATGAGGTGCTAGGGTGCCCCACCAAACACGCCAAGGTCTGGAGTAAATGGCTGGAACGACAGCAGGGAACGATGATGAGCTACAACAGAATTGTGTGTATAACGATTACTCATTCCTTGTGTGAAGGGCATGCGCTCAATTTGGTGCTGCTACTATTTATAAGTGATGTGATTTTTAAGGATCAAGACTGTGACCTGTTGTTTTGCAAATAAAACAATAAAAATGTGCCCATCAAAAAAACAGCCCAAATTAAAAGTTCCCACCAAACGGAATAGCCAATTGTTTATGGGTTCCGAGAGATAGACATATCATTTTTGTTCCCAGCAACCGCAGACAATGATTCCAGAGACACCTCATAGCAGGTTTATGAAGCAAACGTGTTACCATCCTATTGTCATACCATTGTAAACTACTACTAGACCCTTTTCTAAGTTAGCCATGTCAGTCTCGAGCAGTCTTTCAGCAGCTTCCTGCTGAGAAACTTTCCATATTTCATTGTATATTGCATAAAAGAAGCATTTTGTAGATGGTTTTCGAGGACCTTACAAGGAATCCTGTAGTTTCTGGTCATCAGAAAGAAGAGACACGTGTTGTTTCACCTGGGACAATGTTGAGGTTTGTAGCCAATCAAGGCATAACTTCCCAACACTGTAAGTTGTCACCACCTTCGAGTGTTCTGTTTGCATGTAATGCAGGTCAGGCCTGCTGATCTTAAAGCTTCGGTTTTATCCAGGAACCATGCTTGACATCTGTTAGTATCTAACAGCCACACTAACCATCCCCTCCAACTGGTGTCTAATGAATTGTACATGCCATTGCGTAGCATGACGTCTAGTGTTTCCTCCTTGTATTTTGTACACTGCAGCCAGTTTTCAAAAGGTGCAAATGTGAGAATGTGTGGCGTGCTCAAATCCTTGATTTTAGCTAAACTAAGACATGATGCTTGTTGCACACTTTTGTTCAGGAAAATCATATGTTGTGGTATAAGGCATGTTCTAAACAAACCCTCGTTCCTCTGAACTTGCCAATCTTTTGTCCCCCCCCCCCAGAATGATTTGACATCAATAGTGGCCCTCCAAAAGTCGAACCCTTGTGTGGACAGATGGGAAGGAAAGGAAGCAGAATAAATCAGCTTGGTGTTTGTTAGCATATTTTTCTTTTCAGGAGATGGTGCAAGCTTATAATAATAAGACACTGGGTCCACTATCATAACCAGAAAAATAAGCAAACTTCTGTGCAAATGTTTTTGAACTACCCCGTGGTGGTGTAAGGCACTGTTCCCATTGTGTGTAATTAAAAACAGCACTTGGAGTATTTGCTTTATGCAAACAACTATGACCATAATGTTGGAAACAAAACATTTAATCATAGTTAGATGTGCCTTTGTACAGTTCATCAGATGGAAAAACATTAGAATACCCTAGATCTTCTAGCATTTCATGCACTGTATCAATATCTCAATCATTAGAGATAATACTAGGGGTGACAATGTAATTTGTGAAAGTTCTGTAGTGCCATACATATCATACAATACCCTATCCCAAACAATCCCATCAGGAACTGGAACAGCTGAAATGTTCACCAGGGAAAGGTCTCTTTGTGCTTTGTGCGATGACGAATGTGGTTTTAGAACCAAGTTCACCAGTTGTACAGCAGAGCGTTCTGGGAGATAGTGTCCGTTTAGAAGTAGGCAAAAGACTGTCACAAAACCAATCCAAAGGACCAGGAAAAGTAACGCAATTGTAATCCAAAGGAGTAGCCATGGTGCAACAAAGTATGTCTTTTTCAGCCAAAGATAGAAAACATACAGTCTCATCTGAAACAGTAGAGGTGGTGGTGCATCAGATGAGATCGAGGGAAAGTCACCAAAGTCGATGAAGTAGCCAGAGGCAGTCTGATCTAATATTTGGCAGCTCTGTGGGTTTTGTAGAACTGGGAGATGACTTGTTCTGTGGTACCGTTGATGTAAACAGCATTTGTGTCAGGATTCTAAATTGAAATCTGTGTTTCTGTGCTAATTGATTGTACAGTAGTGGTTGTAGTAACAGGTAGAAGGGATCATTTATTGTTGGTTACTGCTATCTCCCATTGGGGAGAGGCTGCTTCCTCAGTAATTAAAGCTTCCATCAAAACTTTCTGTAAGGTAGTGAGAGAAGGCAGGTAACTACCCAGGATCCCACGAGGCCTACTGTTGAGTCGGCTACATAGTGTGGTTTGCTCAGATCAATGGAGATGAATCTCTTGTTTCTTCAGCTGGCAAGAGGCAGATGTAGTACAGTTCTGGTACCTTCGACGGCCAGGACAGGTACAGGCGCCCTGTAGGATGGTCCGAATTCTTTCTTGTCCACAATTTTCTCCCTGACCAAATCCCAAGTCTTTGGGATCCAGCCAAGAGCTGCAGGCACTTCCTTCAATTCACCAGTTGCGGTACGTTTTACTTGGACGTTGCATTGTTCGTCCTGGAAACTGTTCAGTTCCTGTACAAGAGCCAGCCATTCATGTATGTCAAATGGTGTTTTCGCCACCACTGTGCTGGGACTGTCGAGGTCTGGGACCCACAATTGTACCCCAAACAGGATCTCACAGGGAAACCGACCACCAAGGTATTTTCTAGGAAAATTGTTCAGTGCCTTCTTTATCCCATATGGATATCTGGCCCAACTGCGACCTAAGCCTAGCACCCTAGCTGTTAAAGACTGCTTTATGTCCCGTTTTTTTCTCTACCATCGCTCTGGATGGTACATGGAGGAATACCACAGGGTCACACCCAAACTTCCCATGGCATCTTTGTAAGCCCTGAAAGCGAACGCCGGACCTTGGTCGGAATGTAGTGTGCCAAATGTGTATGTCCCAATAAAGACTTGAAGATCCTTTAGAACTGTTCCAGCGTTAACCAACCACTGTGGCCATACCCACAGGAATTGAGAGCAGGAATCCACTGCTACCAAGATGTACTTGTAAGCGCCATCTGAGACAAAGGGCCAAAATGGTCCCGATAAACAAGCCAGAAGCTTTTTTGAAATCAGTAGAGGAGTCTGTGGTGGAAATGTCACGGTGAAACCCTTCATCTGCTGGCAGATGTTGAATTTGAGGACATAGTCCTTGGTCTGTTTATAGAGACCTGGCTACCAATAACGTTGCTGCAATAATGAAATTGTAGCAGCCACTCCAGCGTGCGCGGATGCAAGACCCTCATGTGTAGCTAGAATTAAACTTAACCTGCGGTCTGAATTTGGTATAACTCTATTCCCCACTCCAGGAATGTAAGCAAACTGCACATTTTGTGCATCTGACTTGTAGTAGTACTTGAGTCGAAAGCCTTTTGGCAGGTGAGTGTCATTGCACGCAGCACTGACAGCCATCATGTCTGCATCTATTCTTGTATTTGAACGAGCAATTCCAGAGACAGCAGCAGTTTGCACTGTTGCTTTTGTGGCTTCATCAGCCATGGAATTCGCTACGTGTACACCAACATGTTGGTGACTCAAGGTATGTATTACATGAGTATGTGGCAAGCACTCTTTCAGCTTAGCTACTTGTTCCTAAAGCATCTTGTGCTTTATTGTGCACCCTTTTGAATCTGAATTTATTCTGGCTCCTGTAGTGTAGATACTCATTATAAGACTGGACACAATAATACAAATCACACACTCAGTGTGGGTAATTTGTATTCTCCAGTGCCAAAATTAGAGCCCCGAGTTCAGCCAACTGAGCAGAGCAGGCACCAAGTGACTGCATGTAGGTTTTCTCAGGATGGAATTCTCCATACTGCATGCGCCCCTTTACGGCAGCGCACACTGCGGAATATTGGTGCTTTGTCCCTACAGCAGGCTGGGCAGAACCATCAGTATATATGATGTAATCGTACTGATCTAGAGGCATTATTTGATAAGGATATTCGTGTTCGTATTGCAGAAAGACTTGCGCTTATAGGGTCGGATAAAATCAGTCGTCTACATCTGTTGCGGTGAGTGAGTTAGCCCATTGTACCCAACGTGGATGTAGTGCTTTCGCATTTGGAACGCTTGCTCTTGTGACAGCCTATAAGGTCAGCACTGGGGTCATGAAAATAATTTGTTTTCCCTGAGCTAGTGCTCTCTCTCTCAACACAGCAGTCTGTACCGCTGTCAATATTTTTTCTGTTGGTGCAATACGCATTTCGGCATTGGTGTACAAATGCGATTTATATGCAATTGGTAGTTCACCTTCATTGAATGTAACGTATGTGTACCCTGATGCCCCCGCAATTTCGCGGATCTCCAGGTTTGTTGTGTTTACATAGGTGTGTGTTTTGAAGCAATCATGTCAGCTTGTACTGAACAGAGTATGTTTGTATGTTCAGCGGTCCAGTGTGTGATTGAGAAATAATCTCTCCGTGCCTAAAAATGAATGTGTCTGTCTGTAATTTATTATTTGAAAAGTTTTATAAAGCGCGAACAAGACCCAACCGGGTAACAGAGCGCTGTACAAAGATGAAAAATGACGTTTACGTACAGAGACAGTATAAATACATTTACAAAGAAAAGCAAATAAACAGACCGATAACAGCCAACCAAGATGAGGCCGAGCAGTTTCAGCATCGACTTACTTCAAATACAAACGAGATACGTTATAAACCTCCAGTTGAAAAGATTGTCAAGCACTAGTTTCAAGCATAAAGTGAATTGTTAAGCATACAAAAAACACCTAAGTACACTCAATAAGGCAAAATGCGAGGAACCTGAGGCATAAAATAACTGAGGGCGCTAGGGGAGAGTAGGTAGAAGATGAACAGACAGTAAACAGCCCACTCAGATGCGGCCTAAACAGTGTCATCATCTCCTTACTTCAAAGACAGATGAGATACATATTAAACTCCAAGTAAAATGATTGTCAAGCATGAGTTACAAACAAAGTGAAATTAAATTGTCATATATTTCAACACAAGGTAAAGAAGCTTGTCGGAGATGTATGGTAATTGACTAGCAAATGACAAGGAGCTATTGCTGATGCAGTTCTTCCAATAGTAGTCGTTTGATCTGTTTTTTGAATGAGGCAGTCGAAGGGTTGGCTCTGATCTCCGTCGGTAAGGCATTCCAAATTCTTGGAGCCAGCCCTGAGAAGGTGCGATTGTAAGTTCTTTTTTTATTGAATTTCGCAGGTTTCAGTAGTAGGGTATTGGAGCTTCTTAAATTTCTTCTGGCTCCGGAAAGCTCAAGTTTTTTGCCAGGTAAACGGGGCTATTGAAATGTATAGCTTTATGTGTCAGGCAGGCTATCTTGAAACGGATCCTAGCTTCAATGGGGAGCCAGTTAAGCTGGATTAAGTCAGGTGTGATATGATCATGCTTTCTTGAGCCAGTGATTAGTCTAGCAGAAGCGTTCAGAGTAGCTCTTAGCGGTGCTAGCCTAGATTTAGGAAGACCAGCTAGGGTTACCAATCCATATTCTAATCGTGAGATAACTAAGGATTGGACTGCTGATTGTATGTCTTCGGGAGGTAGGAACGGTTTGATTTTCCTAAGAGTGTTGAGCTGATGGTTGGCACTCTTAATGGTTGCACTGATGTGACCTTGCATGTTTAGAAATTTGTCTAGGGTGACCCCTAGAGAACAGGCGGAGTCCACCAAATGCGGTGTGCAGTTGAGTGCTGAGATTTTTTGATCCAGTTATGCGTGGGAGCCTCGTGGTTCCGTGGGGAAATCAGGAGAAATTCCGTTTTGAGAGAATTAAGTAAAAGGTGGTTATGTGCTAGCCATTGTTGAGTTTTTGAAGCGCTATATTAAGAGTTTTAATGTCATCTGGAGAGGAGATCTTCAAATATAGTTGAGTGTCATCCGCGTACATGTGGTACTGAATATTTGAATCATTTAAAATGGCAGTTAGAGGTTCCATGCATAGGTTGAAGAGTGTGGGCGAAAGTGCAGAACCTTGAGGCACCCCAATAGAGACTGAAGTGCTGGCCGCCAAAGATTGGTTGACTTTGATTCTTTGTGTTCGGTTGTGCAGGAAAGAGGAGAACCAATTAAGGACAGGGCCCGATAGCCCCATCCTGTGTTGAAGAAGGTTAATCAGGTTGTCATGTTTGATAGTGTCAAAAGCAGAGGACAAGTCCAGCAGGACTAGCAGACAGGGTGTATCTTGGTCCAAAGCTCTCAATGCATCATCAACAATGTGAGTTAGCGCTGTTTCTGTGCTATGACCTGATCTAAAGCCTGATTGATGTTGGTCTAGGAGCTGAAATTTCTCAATGTGTTCGCAGAGCTGTGTGTGAACAGATTTCTCGAGCAATTTCGCTAAAGACATGATGTTGGTGATCGGCCGGAAGTTACTAGGATCTGTTAGGTCTGCATTGGTTTTCTTGGGGATGGGTGTGACTTGCCCCATTTTAAGGCAGTCTGGAATCCTCCCCTGTAAGAGAGATTGTTGGATGATCTTGGACCAGAGAGGCAGAACTGCCAAGTTGAGGTCTTTGAGCAGTTTGGCGGGGAGTGGGTCCTTGTAATGGTTGGAAGGTTTCAGAGAAGCCAGGGAAAGTGACAGCTCTTTCAAGTCAGGAGTTCGGAAGGTATTCCAGCAGGCATTGTTTTTGGGTGTGTAGTCTGTGAGGTAAAGCGGGGCACATACTGCCGTGTGAGCAGGCAAACCCTCGGAACTCATAGACAGCAAATTATCTGCGGCCCGTTGCAGTTGCCGCTCAATATTTCTTGACTTTTCAGCGAAGTGAGCTGAGAAGTCCTCCTCACTGGGTCCAGCGATTTTGATTGCTGGCATAGGATTAGCCTGTTGTTTGATGATATCAAACAGTTTCCTGGGACGGTTTTTAGCGCTGTCAAGCTGATCTCTGAAATGTTCTGATTTCGCGCTGCGAATGTGTTTGTTGTAAGAACTTCTCATCTTTCTTAACTGTTCGAGGCTAGAAGTGGAGGGGGCATTTCTCCAACGTCTCTCAGAGAGCCTTAGATTGCGACGATGGGCATTAAGGGTACCATTGAACCAAGGTTTGGATTGTTTGCAAGGAATCCTTTTAAGTAGCATCGGGGCTGCCGAGTCGAGAATATTAGACATAGTGTTGAAGTAATGATCCGTTAACTCTTCCAAATTATTCATGGTAGCTGGAGGTTCAAGCAGATTCTTGCTCAAGATGGAAAGGTTAGATATGTCGATATCTCTCAGGTTACGAGACAATTGCTTGTTTTTGAGCGGTTGCCCTTGTCTTAGCAATACCTTCTCCTGAATGTGAAAGGAGATTTGGAGATGATCCGACCAATCACATGGTACTATGTCATCTAGTTGAATAATGTGTTCTCTAGCTATGATGAGGTCAAGGGTAGCGCCCATGCAGTGGGTAGGACCGTTGCAGGCCTGTATATAGTTGAGGTCAGAGAGGAAAGACTTAAGAGAGCAGACTACTGGATCATTAGAGTCATTCCAGTGAAGGTTGAAGTCACCGAGGAAGATGTGATTAGTATGGAGGGCTGAGCTGGCAGAGATGGATTCCATTAATTGTTCTACGAAGCGCAAGTTGTTGTTCCCAGGAGGATGGTAGATCGAGTGAAGCACACAGACAATCTTGCCCTTGTTCCAAATTTCAGCCACAAGTAGCTCACAGGAGGACATCGAGTCCTTATGAGTCTGCTTCAAAACGAGGCTGGAGCGATGGATGCAGGCAATCCCCCCAGATTTAATAGCCCTATCACATCTGACAATGTCATAGCCAGGAGGAATTAAAATGTCAAGTATTGGGGAGGAAGAGTCATTGAGCCATGTTTCCGTAAGAATCAGGAGGTCTAATTCTTGTGATAAGATGAGTTCGGAGATATCTGCTGCGTGCTTCACTGCTGATCTGCAGTTGAGAAGCATCGATTTGATATGGGAATCTGCAGTTGTTTCCACTAGGTGCGAGGTGACTACCTGAAGTAAGTTATCCTTATTCAAGTATCTCAAGTTAACACTCGGTTCTCTTTCAGGATCAGAGGAGATAGTGGGAATGGAGCTAGGCGAGACTGCGTAGTCCTCAAAAGATAGGGAGAGTGGGAGCGTTTCAACCTCAGACCCCTGCGGCTGTAAACTACAGGGATTGGAGTGGAGGTAGGGAGGAGGGTGAGCGGGCCCGTGAGGGTAACTCAGGGAGGTAACAGAAGCCATTTCCATTCCACCATTTAAAGTAGTTGCAGGGTGCGAGGGTAGATCCGATCTCGCGGGCGGGTATGGTGTGAGGAGCTTATCATTTTTTATTGAACATTGTAGGAGGATCTGGAAGTTGTCATTTATAGTAAGGAGGTCCGCTTCAGTTCGGCCAGTTGTTCCTCAATCCGCCGAAGACAGTCACCATCAGGTGACCGTCCAGGATAGGGTGCAGAGGGATGCCCCTTCTCCATACAGCTCTTACAGGGGAGATGGACCCCTGCTTAAGCTCAGTTATGGGCTTCAAAGGAGTAGTGTGAATAGTAAGGATGGTCTCAGGGCTCAAAAGCGGCGGTAGAGGGTATCCCTTTGAGTATGTAAAGGGGGGTCCACAGGTAGAATCCTGTGGCCTGGGCATAGAGCAAGAGGAAGCAGTAGGTTTAGGGGAGTACAGAGGAGACGGTGGCCCTAAGGTAGCGTCCTGAGCACTGAGGAAAGAGTTAGAAGAGGAAAGCAAAGGAAATGGAGTCCCTGAGGTAGCATTAGGATTAGGGAAGGGATAGATTGGACGTGAGGGGAGTGGTCGTTGTTGTTTCTAGTCAAGGGGTTGGGTCTAGGTGTAGTGGGTTTTGGGTCCCAGGGAGAGGAGTGTGCTATGTTTAGGGAAGTCCGTGTCCAAGGGATAGGCAGTAGTATTGGAAGTGGGGGTGGTTTGTGCCTGAGGTGGTGGGTCAGGGGGGTTGTGTATGCCGCGGTTTGGGGGGTCAGTGTCAGCAGTTATTGTACTGGGTGTTTGCCGGCGGAGTGTGAGGATAGGGGTAGTAAGATTATAGTTTGTGATGGTGGATGTCCATGAGTTGTATCGTGGAACGTCTGGTCGTCTGGGAGATTTGGACGGTTCAGGATTTTTTGTCAGGGTGAGAGCGGTAAGGGAGATTGGGTTTGAAGGCACTGATGAGTTATAGAGGAGAGTAGCGTTGGGAAGTGTCGATCAAAAGTGGTGAGGTGAGGGTCCGAGGCCTGAATGAGAATGTTTCCTGTTTTGAAAATAGAAATAGTCAGTTCTCCTTTAAAGGTAGGGGATACAGTTGTGGAGATTTTTTCTCCATAGGGAATATTAATCGACTTGGTGATTCGAAAATGAAGGAAGGTGTTTTTCCATTTATTTGGGCGCTTTGTGTAAAAGATGAAGTTAGTTTTAATGCAACTAGTGCACATGTAAAGTCCTCGGATACTTTCAGGTCAAGTTTGCGCTATATAAAACTGAAAAAAAATTAAAAATCGGGACGAATCAGGTCGTAGAACGGTTTAACCCATTCTGCGTAATCTTGATTGTATGTTCTGCCAAAATGTAGGCATTCCAATATGGACTGTAACCTCTTCTACATTGTTGGTGGTTGGAAGAGTGCACACTTCTCTAAGAAATGCGTAGCAAGGCTTTTGCCTTCGCTTGACAGCTCGTATCCCAGAAACAGGACATTGAGGTGGGCAATCTTTGATTTTTTTTAAAGTTAAATTTGTAGGCCATGTGAGCAAATCCCAGAACTATTCGATCTACTCTTGTCAAGTGTACTCAAAGGTCATCATCCGTCAAACATATGTCATCGACATAGGACAATGTCTAGCCATCAAATCGTTGTAAAAGTTGTTACTCGAGCTGAAAACAGCCCCGGGCACTTCTTATACCCCTGAGGTAATCAACAGAATTGCAGCCAAATACCTGCTTTCAGGTGCTATATTTTGGCAGAAAACTCAATTCGAGATATTTAGTGTGATTTTGTATTTTTTCCTCACTATGTTGTTCATTAGTGCTGCGCGTGTTTTGTACTGCAAATGTGTAAGTAGATGTAATTAAATGTCTGTAATCTAATACTAGACAATATGAATGGTCTGATTTCAGCACGGAAAACAAGGGATTATTAATTGAAGAGGTGCAGCATTCTATCACACCCTGGTATTCATGATGTTGGAGAATTTCCCAAACTTGTTTTTTAGCCTCATTTTTAATGGGGTATTGTCTGAGGTTGACCTCTGTGGTATTTCATGATATGGGGAACCGTCGTCCCACCCCACATGGTTGTGGTATAATGCCAGAGCTTGCGCCGACACCCACTTCTTGGCGTCTGAATGTTTTACGTGTTCTGGAGCAATGTTGGAGAAGGCAGTATAAATTACGTTTTTCCATTCAGGCAGGCCACGATAAATTCTGGTAGCCAATCCTTTTTGGCCAAGAAAATGTCAGAGCCAAATGACAGGTTCTCCCAAAAGAGAACTCTAATGGGTCTTTGTAGGTCACCCTCCATCTGGAGTTGCATCTCCTATAGGCAATGCAGAACACTTACCCTCGTAACCGGAGTTTTCACCTAGATATAATCACTCAGCGCTACTGCCGCCAGACAATCCATCAGGTTCCTGCTAACTATTGTGACCTCTGCTGCGCTGTACAGCATGGTCAGAGCCTACTCCCTGTTCAGAAGCAGAGTCCTCAACATGCGTGGTATGCTTGACCTTAAGTCCAGTTACCTTCTTTTTGAATTGATATTTTAGGTTTATCTTCCTGCTTAATTATGTAGTCAGATGAGCGTTGAGTCCTTCTTCTGTTTCACGTACTCATCTGATCTGCACTCTGACCGTCCACCTCTTTCCAAACATTTTTCGGATGACTCCTGAAAGGAACGAGACAAACATGTAACAGTAGCAGGATACCTGTCAGGCGGTCTAATATGATCACTGCTACGCAGGATATAGTGCTTCTCAGTGGCTTCCTTTGAGGAGACCCACCTTGTGATTTAAGATTGTCTTTGATTTATTTTCTTATTATCCAACTTCTTCTTCATAGAAGACTTGGGTGCTTGCTTAGAGTTATCCTTTTCAGAATTACTATTTAGTTGTGGTTTACCAGGTTTGGCTCTCAAGGTATCTCTATCTAGTGTTGCACAGGTCTTGATTTTAGGTAATTCGCGCTCCTGTTGTACTGGAGCCAAATCCCCTAGACGCTGGCATATAGCCAATGCTGCTCCTTCCTCTTTTATGTTTCTTAGCGTAATGGCAGATACTATGGTAAAATTGCCTATCAGTTTCATCCCCATATCCAGGGGAGGGGCTGCCCTGTACTCATTCTAGATCGGTTTAAGCACTTCTGGCAAAACAGCTAATGAAGGGGTACCATGTGTTCCGGTATATACTGCAGCAAAAACGGTACCCAAAGTGGTCCAGTCTTCCACAGGGGGAGCCATCCCCATTGTCGATCATATAGTTAAAATCCTGTGTTTCTCCTGATGTCCCTTATGGGGAAGCACTGCTTCTAGCGGACTTGCTTTTTTTTACAATCCAGAACAGATTCTCCTCCCGTCTGATGAAATCCTTAGCCATGACTGCATTTAATGTTTGTGGGCTGATGCTCGGCATAGCCAATTGTGGTTGTGAAGTTCTCGCAGGATTTAATGTCAATGTTCGCATAAACCGTTTCAAACATCTGTATACTGTTACAAAAATTTTATATAATGTACACACTTGTGCTGTTGTCAAATTATCGACCTCAGGATGTGGTGTGTATCTGGCTAAGACTGGCCATGTTACTACCTCATTGCTATGGGGACCTAGTCTAACGCCATCTGTTGTATGTGGTAGGACGCCATCAAATCAATTTCTGTGTTCTTGGTAGGTTAAAGGTATCTCTATTTCTTCATATGGTGTGTAGTTATTTGGAACTTTATCTTGTGTGTAGTAATAAAATAACCTTGTTGTCATCTTCTGCTGGGAATGTAACCCATGAATAGAATGCCTCTGTCCTATATGCTTCGTGAGCCTCAACCACATCTCCACCCATAAGTGTGAGACCATGTTGTAGCAGTCTGAGTAACTGCATGTCTGCAGTTCTCAGCAATGTAAAGTTCCTCTGTTTCCGACATTGAAATTAATGGAATGCAGAGAGGGTAACACAATGGAAAAAATACTTTGAAAAGTTCAAGCTTGATCAACCTACAGCCAATACATAGGGTTTACTTACTAAGTTGAAGATAGTCCCTACCACCACAGACATCTCCGGTTAGGAGGTGTGTAGGGATCGCTGGGTATGCAAAAGAGAACTACTCAGGCGATCCATTTAATAAAAAGCCAATCTACCAATGTTGGCGGTGCGATGTCGTACAGTTTCCTCTTTCTCAGTAGGAACTGTTCGTTTGTTGAACAACATAAATGTTAGGATGGTGTCAGACTGATTCTACGCATTCCCTCAGGATATGTTGGCCTATAGTTCTCCTAGCTCGGAGTGCCCATAAGTGTCCCTGAACCTAGTTAGGTAACAAATGATTTGGACAACCTCAGAACATGAAAAGGCTGGCCCCCCCCTTCTGCCCCCCCCCCCCCCACCAAGGAATCATGGTAACAGATCTAGAACCTTTTTGCTTAGTCACTCGTGCATACTCAGAAAGGTACACAAGAAATACACAAAGGGGCATTTCAATATTTATTGAACCATTGTGTTTCTTGTATACAAGAAATGCGCTGCTTTCATTAATAGACAGCAGATAAAAGTGATTAGCAGTATAAGAACACTGAAAAGGATAAACGATTCAACGATTGTGCTAAAACAGAGTATATATGCTGGCATTTAAGTATAGTGTACTCCTACTACACGCTCCCTAACCTAGTTCCCTAGGGTGGGTGTTCTGCCAAGAATCCCCTACTGGATGATCTAACTCCTCATTACCTGAAGGTAAGTGTATGTAGGTCCCAGTCTTGGTCACAAGTTGGACATCCCTCCTCGCAGAGGGTAAACAGGAATCAGCTGGGCTGGGACTCCGACACAGCGACTTCACAATGACAGCAGAGGGCTCCTCTGATTTGAACACGGAAATGCATGTGTATTTATAATAACAGTATCCATGCTTCCGTGTCGAGGCTTCAGCCAGTCTGACATGGTTTATTCTCTTGTGATAGCTATGCCGCCTCATGGGCGAATAACAAAACATTTTCACAATGTGTTTATAGGCCTTGTACTAAATGTTCAAGGTGTCGTGATAGTGTTCTTAGAAAGTGGAATTGTATGCAATATAGTTTCAGAGAAACAAATCCTGCACTGTCACGCAAGCAAATGTGTGTCAAAAGTCATTGTGTAAAAAAGAAGGCAACTTAAGAAACGTGTGCATGTAAAGAGGGCAGTGTTTCTTCCCAGGCTTAACCTAGCTATGAAGGAGTGCTTGAACAACTTTTTGTAAGAGAGCAAAGAGATGATGAGTGAAGGCGCTTTTGCATGGTGGCATGTTGGGCGAGGTGTCATTCTGGCATTTTCTACTACCAGGGGAACTGGGAAAAGCCTTGTACTTTTCCACATATGGTAGGACAACTCTGGTCCGGAATGCATCTTTAAAATTCTTAGGGGCGAACTTGAGCATAAGCAAGAATTGCACACTGAATTCCATCTTAGATTCTCCACCAGAAAGTCATCTTCACCCTCTACGGCGCGCATAGTGACTTTATGGTGGCGTGTCCTTCTCTAAATGACAGCATGGAATGCCAAAGTATCATCCAGTAGAGATGTTGTGGTCAGGTAGGCTCTAGATCTTGGTCATCGGGGGTGGGGAGCCACACTGTAGTCATTCTATGAGTTATTCCTACCCTCTGAACCAGTGGGCTAGTCGTATCTGTCTCCCCGCCATACAGGTTGCCTGGGCCAGAAAAAGACTGCACTGACCCTTCTGGGGAGTCATGTGGAAACAGTAGCAAGACCTGACTGAGGTGGTGGTGAATGCTTGGTTGTAGAGGAAGCAGGCGCAGCCCGTGTAAGTAAGAGCGGTGGGGCGGGGGTGATTAGACATACGACGAGGGATTCTTCTTTTTTTTTATTATTAAAGTTTCCCTCGTTGTCGTATGTCCAATCCCCCCACCCCACCCCTCCGCCCTTACCTGCATGGGCCGCGCCTGGAAGGAAGGCTTGTTGCCAAGTCCTTGCGCTTTTTGAGCACTCAATGTTAAAGTGACTTGAAGGCAAACTTTCGCCTCAAACTTTAGCCTTTGTTTCTTGGGAATCACAGACAATGTGCTCTATGGACTCAGCAGAGGTGGGGTTGGCAGAAATGTTGCTTATTTTGAAGTGAAAGAGGAGACACTGTCTCTAGTTCTTTGGCAAGTCTTTTGAAGATGGAAGCTTCAGAGGTCAGAGTCCTGGGCTTGACTAGGTGTCGTGTTTAGGTGGCCCTCAGTGCCAATTTCAGGCCTAAGGGTGGAGGCTCAGTGCCATTTGGGTAAGAGGGTGTTGTGCAGGGGCACAGCTTGAAGCTCTTACGTGGATGAGGGCTCAGCTCCAAAGCTTTGCCTCAATGTCCACAGGAGCCCAAGGGCAGCAGTGGACCAGAGGCTGAGGCATTTGTCTTGAGCAGCTATGGGCTCGATGCCAGACTCCTGCAGGAGCGGCTGAGCTTCCCTTCGTGTAATTTACACGGTAGGGTAATATTTTCCTGCTTGTC
Organism: Calotriton arnoldi; assembly: GCA_963921515.1. Lineage (NCBI taxonomy): Eukaryota > Metazoa > Chordata > Amphibia > Caudata > Salamandridae > Calotriton > Calotriton arnoldi. Next base: position 131,082 of record CAWUFW010000796.1, read on the forward strand.
CGTTTCTTCAGCGCTGATGCGGACAGCTACCCTTTCTCTCGCTCATTTGCGTTCACGTAGCGAACAGCTGTTTGGATTACTACAAAGAAGAGGTATCTGTAGTCACTAACAACGGCTCCTTTTCTGACACAGGTGTGTGCCTTTCACGCTGATACACACAGCTAACTATTGTGTGTGTGGCTTCTACGCTGATGCACACATCTTACTGTGTTCACTACATAATTTCAGTATACCTGCCTTTCTCGCTGATGCTCACAGCTCATTTCAACGCACAGTCCTACAACATTCGCTGATGCGCACAGCTGTACTTACTTTATAGGTATATACCGCTTATTTGACAAGTTTCTTCAGCTCGCTTATTTTTAACATGGTTTTATTTATTTTATAAACTTGTTCTCATTTCAAATAGCATTTACACTATGCAAAATGTTACTACACCTCCGTTCTTTTTAACCTCTCCAGGTGATCCTCCTCGTCCCTGGCAAAAATGGAAAAAGATATTTACACATTATGCTTGGGTTTGTGGTACCTCTTTAAGCGCAGAGAGGAGAACCTCTCTCCTCATGCATTGTTTAGGGTCAGAGGGTCTAGAAGTGTTTGAACATCTTCCTGAGCTCTCCGACAGTGACTCCGCTACTCTCAATGAGTACGAAATTTGCATTAAAAAACTGGACTTACGCTACCTCCCTAAAGTAAGTACTGTTCTTGAGCGGTATCATTTTGGAAGAAGGATGCAAAGGCAAGAGGAGTTGGTTCAGCAGTACATAACAGTTTTGCGTAAATTAGCCTCTACATGTAACTTTGGTTCTACCTTGGAAGAGCGCTTGAGAGATCAATTTATGTTAGAATGCGTACAAGACAAAACGAGGGATGCGTTATGGCAAAAAGACACTCCCACTCTTCAAGAAGTCATAACCATTGCCAAGAGTCATGAACATTCCAAGGCATGTGTTGACATTATAAAGAAGGACTCTTCAGGTGACAAGAAAGAAAATTCTGAGGTTAAAGTAGTGGTAGATAAGAGTGTAAAACCCAAAACTAGTTCAGCTCAAAAATTGCCCTCTCAGAAGAGCTTTCAAGGGAAATGTTTCAGGTGTGGTGACTCCGGTCACATGGACAATTTTAAGGACTGTCCAGGCTGGAAAGTTATATGCAAAACTTGTGGGAGAAAAGGTCACGTCTCTAAGTGCTGTAGGTCAGGCAAGGATCACAAGAAGGTCAGAGGTAGATCTTTTCGAGGAGGATGTAGAAGAGGTTATCATTTGTCAAGTTGCAGAAAATACATGCGATGGGCCTCAAGAACTGGTACTAGTTAATGACGCCCCTGTCAAAATGCTAATTGACTCTGGAGCCAAGATTACGCTCGTTTCAAAAGGTTTTTATGAATGCAATTTGTTAGGTAAAGTCACTCTTTTAAAACCTGACATCAGACCAAAAGGGTATGGTGGGGTGACCATAGAATTACTAGGTTACTTTTGGGGCACAATTGATTTCAAAGGGAGGGTCATCCCTGGGAAGATCTAGGTCTCAATGAAAGGTGACTCACTAATAAGTTGGCTTCATCAAAGGGATCTGCATGTGTTTCTTGACCCCAATGAGAATACTCCTGTGCGTCTAAAAGAATTGCCGCCTGTGAGGGTAGTTGATGATACCATTCAAGTTTGGATAGAGGATTTCCCTGCAGTTTTTGCTAGTGACCTAGGTTGTTTTAAAAACGATGTACATCGTATAAGGGTTAAGCCGAATGTTGTTCCAAAAGTTGCCAAGGTTAGGAATGTGCCCCTATTGATAAGAGAGAGCATGAAATCTGAGTTGGATAAGCTCCTGCCCAAGGGTATCATTCAGAAAGTTGAGGCAACAGAGTGGGTCTCTCCGGTAGTGATGGCCCGTAAGGCCAACGGTGAGGCCCGGCTCTGTGTGGACTTGAGAACTTAATAGAGCGGTTATCGTTGATCACTACCCTTTACCCAACATAACTGAAATGTTGTGCTCTCTTGAAGGGGCAAAGCATTTTTCTTCCTTGGACCTAACCTCCGCTTACCACCAGGTCAAGCTTCATTCTTCCTCACAGCCTTTGTAACACCATTTGGGACCTTTAAGTTTCTAAGAATGCCCCTTGGGCTCATTTCTGCTGCATCCATTTTTCAGAGGGTGATGGGGAGCATTCTTGGAGGTCGTCAGGGTGTCAAGGTGTACCAAGATGACATGCTCATTTTTGGTGTTGATTTGGACCAACCTGATATGAGGCTGAGGTCTGTGTTGAAGGAGTAGCAAGATGCTGGCCTCACTCTTAGGGCTGACAAATGTAAATTTAATGTCAAGGAGATAGAGTACCTTGGTCATTTTGTGTCAGCTGCAGGTATCAAACCAAAGGCAGCGCTCGTGAGTTCCATTCACAATCTGCGTTCACCGTCAAGCAAGGATGAGTTGGTGAAGTTCCTGGGTATGGCCGAATTTTACCACAAATTTGTTCCAAATTTTGCAGGGAAGACCTCACGTCTAAGGTCTTTGTTAAAGAAAGGGAGCAAATTTGTGTGGCCCAATGACTGAGGAGTTTGTTTGCATCAAGAAACATCTCAGTGATGCACCGTGTCTGAGTAGTTTTGACCCTGCGAAGATGTCACATGTTATGACTGATGCCAGCTCGACAGGCCTGGGGGCTGTCTTTTTGCAAAAGTTTATGGTGAGGAGAAAACTGTTCTGTTCCAGGCCCTTGAGGGGTGCTGAATGTAACTATTCAGTAGTAGAGAAAGAGGCTCTGGGTGTGTTCTGGGCAGTACGCAAGTTGAGAAAATGTTTGTGGGGGAAGAGGTTTAAATTGCTTTCTGACAACAAACCTCTTAAGGAAGTCTTCTCTAAGAAGGGCATAGATTTGGTCTCCCACCGCATACGAAAATGGGTGGTAGCTCTGCAAGAGTTTGATTTTGACTTATCCTACTTGCATGGCTCTAACAATGTTCTGGCAGACTGTCTTTCAAGACTTGGGTGTGAAGATGAGACAGTGGATGATGTTGAATGGTTTGGTGGGGAGGAAGAAGTCAATGTGTGTTTGAATGGAGGGAACATCTTGTGTGTGATGAGGTTTTACAGAAAGTCATCACCATGGTGAATGGAGTTTGGTGTGAGAAGAAATATTGTGAGGAGGTGCTCAGAGGGTTTTGGCATGTCAAGGAGGATTTGGCTGTGGTGGATGAACTTCTCATGCATGGTAGTAAGCTTATTCCACCATTTGCTCTGAGGGAAAAGTTGGTCAAAAGCGCTCATGCCTCACACATGGGCATCGCCAAAAGGAAAGTATCAGAGAGGCATACTGGTGGCCTGCCATGGATGTTTATGTTGAAAGATTAGTCCGGGAGTGTGCTGAGTGTGCAGGCTGTGACAAGATACTCAAGTGTGGGACACAACCCATGGTCATTAGAGATCAGGCTGCTGGTCCGTGGACTGACATTTCTATAGACATTTTGGGGCCGGTGAAACTGAGAGCTCAAGATCGTTATGTCATTGTGTGCATAGACCTGTTTTCTCGGTGTCCCGAGATCAAAGTGGTGAATTCTGTGGAGTCTGATGTTGTGACTGAATTTCTAGAAGAGCTTTTCGAACGTGAGGGTTTCTCGCTAACGCTCATGTCTGACAATGGCGTTTAATTCACCTCGGCAGTCATGGAAGATTTTCTGACCTCTAGGGGGATTAAGCACAAGAAGGCTGCTCTGTACCATCCACAAAGTAATTGTGTTGTGGAAAGGTTTATCAAGGTACTTAAGGAGGCTATGCAACAAGCCAGTTCCTGTGGGGAAAGTTGGCAGTTGGCTGTGAGAAAAAAGGTCCGGGAGTATCGATTCACATCTCATTCTTCAACTGGTGTGGCCCCTTTTCGTTTGTTTAAAGGAAGAATGGCGAACGTGGAAGTAGCTCCGTCTTGGGTATGTTCCAAGAGAGCGTTGGTGGATGACAAGGTGGGTAGCACAGAAGGCTGGAAAGAAAGAGAGAGAAATATAAGTGAGAGGAAGGTCCGGTACGATGAAAAAAAGGCAGTGAAGAACACTGTGATCAATGTTGGTGACTGGATTAAGATTAAATCTCCCAGGAAAACTTGGGCTGGTTCTAAACTCAGTCAGTCATTTCAGGTGATCAAGCTGTTCAAAAATGCCATAAAGACAAGTGATCATAGGATTTGGAATCTTGGCAGGGTGGCGAAATATCGTGTTTTGTCGTCTGTTGGTTCTGCTGTTGCCACTGGTGGAACTTCCACGAGTTTAGATCCAGAGAAGCCTGTAGCTTCTGAGGGGGGTTCTAAGCCGCGCCGTTCAAAGCGTATTCCCCTCCGCTTACAAGAATGTGTTCCTTAAATCATTTTCATGTGCATTGTTTTGTGTATAATGTCTTTTGTTCTTTTTAGTTCTTTAATGTATTTAGATTGTTTCGCTTGTTTTGCAGAAGTTTATAACTTCTTTTCGGGGTGCAAGGGGGGAGATGTGGTGTTCTGAACCTTCATGTCAGCCACAGCTACCAGGTTCTGGAATGTGGGGAAGGTTGCCAGGCACTGGTTTGAACTGTTGGTTTGTTCAGTTATTTTCAGCCTGCTGCTGGATGGGGTCTCTGTACATCATGGTCCTGAATAAACACGCTTTCCATCAAACTACGCTTCAGCTCTCCTTCTTGAGGGACCTACTTCTACACAGTGCTCTGCCTCATTGTAGGGGTGTTTGGGCGTTACATTGCCCAGTGGCTCAGGTGGTACTTACAACCCTCAGGGTCTTCTTGGTTCGTAGTCCAATCAGCATGGATACTGAAGCGTTTACCTCTTCTCCTTGGGTGGCTATCGAAGATCAGTCTCATGCTCGGTATTGAATGGGCTGCCAGGCTTCCGGAAGGCCCGCTTACTTGGAATTACACTGTGGCCAGAACTGGAAAAGTGTGCATTCCATTTGCCAACTTTCTCTGAGACAAAGGCTTCTGTGATTGCAGAGAGGTGAGGCCGTTGAAGACAAAGGTGCTCGCTAACTGGCATAGAGTCAATCAGTTGCGGTCAAGGGTAGAATGACTGTTCCTGGTCACCGGAGTCGAAGCGTTGTACCTGCGCTCGAAATCACCACAATCAGTGCATCAGTCTCAGAGAGGTAACTAGGCACATCCGAACCTGATGGTGAGGTGTGGGGGAAACAATCTAAGGTGGTGTCAGTACCCATGTTCTTTGTGCACTAAACAGTCACACAACCTCCCGGGAATCAAAGCTTCTTTGAAGAAAAACTGTTATGTCCCGTATAGAGGCCCTAATGTAGACCCGTTCGTACATGCCCTAAAATGGACGTATCCATATATGGTCATATTCGTACTTGCCCTATTATGGTCATAGCCGCATATGCCCAATTATGGTCATAACTGTACATGTCCTATTATAGTCATGATTCCTTATATAGGCATGATCTTTCACCTACATTGGTCCTTGCTAGTGCACAACGTGCTCGGAGGGCTGAACGTTATCTATCCTGTGGTTTTGAATACAGGAGGGTTTTTCCCAAACACAGGCCCACACTGTACTCATCAATTATGCATGGCCCTCTAGGAATACACCACCTGCATAATATGTATGTACAAAGTTCACCCCTGACGTCCTTCTCATGTCTAACGACAGACCAATTCAAACCATACTGAGGACAGAGACTCTTTAGGGTATAAATACACCACATCTTGCCCCGGTAAGACAGAGGGAACCGAGATTTCCATGCTGCCACACTGACCAGAGACGCTGAGGCTCCTGCATGCAGTCGCTCCAGCGGACTAACACAGCCCTTGCGGGGTGTCCAACTCGAGACCAGGACGGTGTCCCACACTCTCTCTATTCAGGTATGGGGGTTCGACTAAATCCTAGAAGGATTCTTGGCTCTTAGGCTTTTAGACCTACACACATATGCTAGGTACACTCAGGTACATCTAGTTAGGCATCGTAGGAGTATGCGCACTTGCATAATGCTTTTCATATTCATGTATGTATTCATGATTATTGCAATATGGTATAACTGTTCTATCCCTTTGCTTTCATCGTACTGCTGATAATATATCTCTTCTATTGTCTGCTGATTACCGCAGCACATATATTTTACACTAGAATAACAACTGTTCAATACTTATTGAAACGCCCGACTGTTTATTCTGTGTAACTCTCCGAGACAAACCGAATAAGTAAGCACGAGTGACTGAGCGAAAGGTAGTATATTGTTTCCACGATTCTGAGGAATTTGGGTTGTCATGATCTAAGGTTGCCAGAAACTAATCTCTCCCCGAGAAGAGGAGATTCTAGTGGCACTGTGAGCTAGCTAATGCAAACCAGGCTAACATACACGGTGGGGGTGCTCAGAGTTCGTCTGCCACCAAGCCCACAGTATATGTTATCCAAACGCGCAGGTCCTGCAGGGGTACTATAGGAACTACACGACATGGCGCCGCCAACGTTGGTTTGGTACTTATTTAACAGTAGAATCTGAGTAGTTCAGTCGTGCTATTCTCAGAGAACCTACTCACAAAACCCCAGAGACGTCTGGAGTGTGTGGGCACAAAATCCGCCGCAGCCGAGTAGTACGAAAATACTATTTATTGGCGGTTGGTTAATCAAGCTTGAAGAACATTTAGTTCCTAAATTGTGCATAACACCTCATGTTAAGTTCCCTGGGAACACCTCTTCCTCCAAACATGACTGGTTCAGGGGATGAGAGAGTTGACCTGAACGTTTTAGAGGGAGAAGAAGATCCTGAGGATGCAATACAGATTGCACCAAAATTCAGAAGGACAGTCACCATAAGACTATTAGAAAATGGCTTACCAGCCACGGGTGGCATCGTAGTTTTCGTGATTGAGGCACACGAATCAAACAAAACACACAAGATGATGGACGGAATGTTGCACATTGGCAAACATTCACCCCCAGTCACAGATCTGGGTTTAATCCATCGTTCCCATGAGGCACAGGGTCAAGACTGATTTGCATATGGCTATGTCTGAACTGGGGTGGCGTGGTGAAGCAAAATAACGATGGATTAAACCCAGATCTGTGACTGGGGGTGAATGTTTGCCAATGTGCAGCATTCCGTCCATCATCTTGTGTGTTTTGCATTTCGCCCTAAGTGGGAAGGGTATGCCCAGACGTGGGTCCCGTGCTCGCTACGCCACTGGAGTCAAGCTATCCTGGCTGATGAAGGCTGATAGCCTGAAACCGGTCCTAGGATGCTTGATTCCGGTCCAGGGAAGACATGGCTTGGCAGTTCGGTCTGGACTGTTCCCATGAGGCACAGGGTCAAGACTGATTGGCATATGGCTATGTCTGAACTGGGGTGGCGTGGTGAAGCAAAAATAACGATGGATTAAACCCAGATCTGTGACGGGGGTGAATGTTTGCCAATGTGCAGCATTCCGTCCATCATCTTGTGTGTTTTACACGAATCAAACAAAACAGAGGTATTCTATTCATGGGTTACTGTCCGCGCGATATCCAATACTTGCGCAGGAACAGAGATGCCTTTTCCCAATGCCCCGTCCGGGAAATCTCTCTGACACCTAATATGAATAGTGCCTTGAAGAATCTCCCAAAGGGGGAAGGGGGAGTGGATAAAATAATAAAGAAGAAGAGACCGCCTGCGGTTATCTGCCTTCCAATTTCCGACTTCTCCTCAGCGCTATGTAGATGCCTCTGACGGAGGGTTCTGGAAAACTAAACACAACAAATACTTAGCTTACATTTCTTTACGCTCTCTACTAACTTGGATATTTCTCTTGTAGCTAACAAACGTACCAGGGTAACCTTAGACTTTAGCCTCTCTTCTATTGGTCTTCATTAATCTTCCTGCAATTAAGAGTCCTAACTCGCTCTATCTTGCATGAGGAAATTCTAAACATAACTAAGGGGAAAAAAACCAGTATTGGTTTACTTAGTGTTTCCTCAATTAACTGTCTCTCTCGCTTATCTCTATTGTTATTATTACTCTACATACCTATGTTTCTTATCTCTAACTCGGTTAATTTCTTTTCTTCTTTTTTCAGGTAACAGATGCGGAATTGTTCTGGCGAGTATTTATTATTCTCTCAAAAATGTCTTGTCATATGGTTTAACTCATTGCCAAATTAATTCAGTCAACAATACAGTTCAATTACAAGATTATATTTACAGTCACTCCAGTAGTACTTAGCTTATTCGCTGCGGTCCAGAGCTGTCATCGCTAACGTTGTCGTAATGCTTGACTGCTCTTCCGACGTTAGATTCTTGAAACACTGCTCTCAACGAAGTAGTGAACCTGTCAGGTACTCTCCGCGCATGTACACCAGGCGAACACCACTTCGACGAAGTGAGACGCCGGGCGCGAGTGCGCAGAATCAGCAAAGAGACACTCTGGAGAAATACGGCACTGTGGGGAAACGCGAATGAGAAATATCCGACGGATATCGACGAACCACTACCCTGACTAAAACGACGAGGGAGAACCAGAAGTGCGTGTGCTCCAGTCAAATTCCAGGTGAAGTGCGCCAGCGTTCTACTGTGAGCGCTCCAAGTAGAATTCCGTGAAGCAAGAAAAAAGACTAGAACTACACCCTCCAAGCATCGTCGGCCATCTTGGAGTTGTTCAACCTCCAAGCTTCTTTCCAAGTAATGGCCTTAACCTTCTGCGTGTTTGAGATTATCTGTTCCTGCCTCGTTAGGCAGACTGTAAGGTTCTGATCTTTTGGAGTCCTGACAGTACCCCCCTTGCAAGGAAGGCTCTTCCGGTCGAGGTTCTCTCGGAAATTCAGTGAAAGGCCTTCACCAAACGAGGAGCGTGTACATCAGAATTTGGTTCCCAAGATCTCTCCTCAGGGCCATAACCCTTCCAGTCAATTAGGTAATAGACTTTTCCTTTACTTTTCTTAGAATCTAGTATTCTTTTAACTTCAAATTCCACTCCAGATTCTAATTGCACAGTTTTAGGAGGAAGTGTGACTCTTAAATCTGGTGAAGTTCTTTTTAACAGAGAGACATGAAAAACTGGGTGGATCTTCATTCTTTTGGGCAGTTTTAATCAGTAAGTTACTGGATTAACTATCTTTTCGATCTGATATGGACCTACAAACCTAGGTTGAAATTTGCAATCCCCTTTTAACCTAAGGTTCTTGGCGTTTAACCACACCTTATCACCAATTTGCAATATTGGACTCTTCTCTTTTTATCCGCATATTTCTTATAGTTCTCCTTGGCTCTAACCAAGTTTTCTGTGGCTGTCTGATGGACTTGGTTAAAAACTTAACACATGTCTTGGACTGCTGGGACTGAAATTTCTCTGCAAATTGCAGAGGAATTAGGGTGTCTTCCATAATTAAGATAGAGTGGAGAAAAACCGGTGGAAGCATTTTTTACATTATGTGCGAATTCTGCAGCCCATAAATACTCTGGCCAGTCCCCCTCTTGATCAAGTAAATACAATCTTAAATACTGCTCTAATTCTTGGTTTACCCTCTCTGTCTGCCCGTCTGTCTCTGGATGAAAACTGGTGGAGTATCTAGTTTCTACACCTAATCCTTCCATGAATGCCTTCCAAAAGTGGGACAGGAATTGGGAGCCCCTGTCAGAAACCAGAACCTTGGGAATGCCATGAGCCCGCACTATGAGGGTGCTAAAGTGAATGGCCAATTCCTTGGCAGTTGGAATTTTCTTCAAGGCAATGAAATGGGCCATCTTGGTGAATGCATCAACAAACACCAATATGGTGTTGTACCCTTGACCCGAAGGTAAGTCCACTATTAGATCTACAGTAACTGTATGCCATGGATGTGGAGGGGTGGGCATAGGTTGGAGTAACCCTTTAGGGGATTGTCTCTCCGATTTTCCCCGAGCACAGACCTCACATGTCCTTACGTAGGAATCAATGTCTTTAGGCATTTGTGGCCACCCAAATTTTTTTTTTACTAAATCCTCAGTTTTAAAGATTCCCTTGTGACCCGCCAGTTTGTTGTCATGGTTTCCCTCAAGAGCTATCTGTCGCAACTCCTGGTTAGGCAAATACAACTTCCCTGCATGAAATGGCAGGCCGTGCCGAATCTCTCTTTGCGGTTCTTGTTTAGCCCATTCTATCATTTCCTCTTGTGACATTGTTTTCACTATTTTCTCCTCGATAGTTTCTTGACTCACAGCTGCCACAATCTTGTGTTCTGGAATGATTGTTTGTTGCTCTTGGTGGTCTTCTACCTTTTCTGTGTTCAGTCTAGACAGAGCGTCGACTTTCCCGTTCTTAGTTCCAGGTCTGTAGGTGATCACAAAATCATAATCTGCAAAATACAATGACCACCTCAGTTGACGTGGGGTAAGGGTTCTGGCAGATCTCAAAAATTTCAGGTTCCGATGATCTGTGAACACTGTCACGGTATGTCTCGCCCCCATCAGGTAGTGTCTCCACTCTTTGAATGCGTCCTTGATGGCCAATAACTCCTTCTCCGTGATCGTGTAATTGACTTCTGCCGGAGTTAATTTCCTAGACCTATAAGCCACCGGGTGGAGCTGCCCTGTTCTTTCATTTCTTTGAGAGAGAACTCCTCCAATTGCCAAATCTGAAACATCAGTCTCCAGATAGAAAGGTTCTGTGGGGTCAGCATGCAATAAAACAGGCGCGGTGGTGAATTCCCTTTTCAATAGTTGGAAGGCTCTTTCAGCCTCTTCCGTCCAATCAAAAAGAACTCCTTTCTTAAGGAGCCGAGTAAGTGGAATGAGTTTGTGCGAGAATTCATTTACAAATCTTCGATAAAAATTGGCAAAGCCAATGAAGCTTTGCAACTCCTTTACGTTTCTTGGGGATTTCCATTCCAAAACGGCCATCACCTTTTTTGTATCCATAGTTATTCCGGATGGTGTAAGGACAAATCCAAGAAATTCTACCTCCTTTGCACTGAACACACATTTTTCCAATTTGACATAGTTTGTTTTCTCTCAACCTTTGTAATATCTTCCTCACTTGATTCGGATGTTCTTCTTCTGACTTAGAGTAAATTAAGATGTCGATGTATACAATAACGCATTGATCGATGAACTCTCTCAGTACACTGTTTATAAAATGCTGAAAGGCAGCTGGTGCATTACATAACCCGTAGGGCATTACTTGGATTCGTACAACCCCAAATTAGTTCTGAAGGCCGTCTTCCACTCATCGCCTTCTTTAACTCTAATCAAATGGTATGCACCACGAAGATCCAGCTTAGTGTATATCTGTGCTTCCTTCACCTGATCTAAGAGTACTGAGATGAGAGGTAGTGGGTATCTATTCTTGATGGTGACCTTATTTATTGCTCGATAGTCAATACAAGTTCTGAGTTCGCCTTCTTTTTTGGGGGACAAAGAATAACGGCGAAGAGACTGGGGATTGGGAGGGACGTATGAATCCATTGGCCAAGTATTTCTTGATATACTCCTTCAGATGTTCATTCTCTTTTTCCGTCAGGGCATAGACTCTGCTACATGGTAGATTTGCACCCGGCTCCAACTCTATTCGGCAGTCAAATGATCTGTGGGGTGGTAATCTTTCTGCCTCGACTTCATCAAATACATCTTCAAATTCCTTGTAGTCTGGCGGAATTTCATTTGTGTGAATCACACATACAGATATATCTTGTTCGCTCAAAAGAGTAGCTGGTCCTGGTTCCCTTGACCTTGTTTTAGTACCAAAACAATTTTCCTTACAGAAGTCGGAATCCATCTTCACTGTTCTCGCTTCCCAATTTATACTCGAGTTGTGCTCTGTGAGCCACAGTAAACCCAATATAATCTGGAATTGGGGTGCATAAATTGAATTGTATCGTTTCTCGATGTCCTTCTTGAATGTTTAATTCCACTTGTTCGGTGTGACTGGTGATGGGCCCAGAAGAAAGGTTCGTCCCATCCACCGCTCTTACTGGTGCGCTTTTTGACTTTTGAATTGCTCTTAGGCCAATCTTCGTTGCATATTTTAAGTCGCAAAAGTTTCCCGTCGCTCCTGAGTCTATCATGATCGAAACTTCTGTCAGGGTAATGTGTCTGAATTTCAATGTCATTGAGATCACTAGATGGGGTGACAATGACTAATGTATTTGCCAAAAGATGCTCCTCTGGAGTTGTTTTAGTCTCTGCAACCACCAGTCCAACTCCACTTACTGGTGGTGCTTGAAGTTTTCCTTCTCCTTGGAAAATATCTTGGGTTTCTTTGGACACATTCTCACAAAATGTCCACTGCCTCCGCAATACTTGCATAGATTATTCTGTCGTCTTTTTTCCTTCTCTTCCTTAGTTAAAGGCCCTCGCAACACTCCAATTTGCATTGGCTCTACTCCGGGTTGACCTTCTGTTGCTCTAGTTGATTCCGTTTTGGCTCTGTCAAACCTTGGAGTGTTGAATCTGAATTCTTTTCTTCTCTCACCTCTCCTTTCGCTTGGTCTAAAGTCGATTTCTAAAACTAGGTCTACTAAGGCTGATATGTCCGTGGGTCGATTAGGGATCTGGGCTAAAACATCTTTCAATTCATCCTTTAAACCGCGATAAAAGACTGCTGCTCTTTTACTCTCCGGCCAGTCTGTTTCAACTACCAGCTTATTAAACTGGGCCAGGTACGCCACAAGATCTTTATTGCCTTGTTTCAGCTCTAATAATTCATTATCGGTGGCCTGTGATATTTTCCGTCGATCGAAAATCCGAAGGAATTCTTTCTTAAAGTCCTCAAAATTGTATAGTAGAGCGTCATCTCTTGTGACCAAGGGCATAGACCAGCTGGCGGCATCGCCACTGAGGTAGGACAAAATGAAGGCCACGCGGGACTGTGCGTCTGGAAAAATCGAAGGACGACACATAAAATGTAAGGAGCATTGTGTCAAAAATATTTGGGCCTTCTGAGGATCCCCACTAAATCGTTCTGGTGGTGCTAAGGGAATCACAGGGGACAGGGAATGTACTACGTGTGTTGCTACTCTAGATGTGGAACCCCCTTCAGTCTCTGGAAATCTTAGACTAGATGTTTGATTCATGTTTGTCATTCTAGCTGCTAACTCTACAGTTTCTCTTCTTGAGTCCATCATTTCTTGCCTCAATCCTCTGTTCTCGTCCCCAACTGCTGCTAACTCCTTTTGTATTAGGCCTAATACTTCTCCCAAATTTTGCAAATCTATGCCTTCTGCCATTTCTGTTCAGGCGCAGGTTTCAATACTTGGGCACTTCACTCTGTCAGAGCGGTATCCAATACTGGCGCAGGAACAGAGATGCCTTTTCCCAATGCCCCGTCCGGGAAATCTCTCCGACACCTAATATGAATAGTGCCTTGAAGAATCTCCCAAAGGGGGAAGGGGGAGTGGATAAAATAATAAAGAAGAAGAGACCGCCTGCGGTTATCTGCCTTCCAATTTCCGACTTCTCCTCAGCGCTATGTAGATGCCTCTGACGGAGGGTTCTGGAAAACTAAACACAACAAATACTTAGCTTACATTTCTTTACGCTCTCTACTAACTTGGATATATCTCTTGTAGCTAACAAACGTACCAGGGTAACCTTAGACTTTAGCCTCTCTTCTATTGGTCTTCATTAATCTTCCTGCAATTAAGAGTCCTAACTCACTCTATCTTGCATGAGGAAATTCTAGAGATAACTAAGGGGGAAAAAACCAGTATTGGTTCACTTAGTGTTTCCTCAATTAACTGTCTCTCTCTCTTATCTCTATTTTTATTATTACTCTACATACCTATGTTTCTTATCTCTAACTCGTTTAATTTCTTTTCTTCTTTTTTCAGGTAACAGATGCGGAATTATTCTGGCTGTTCTGGTGAGTATTTATTATTCTCTCGAAAATGTCTTGTCATATGGTTTAACTCATTGCCAAATTAATTCAGTCAACAATACAGTTCAATTACAAGATTATATTTACAGTCACTCCAGTAGTACTTAGCTTATTCGCTGCGGTCCAGAGCGGTCATCGCTAACTTTGTCGTAATGCTTGACTGCTCTTCTGACGTTAGATTCTTGAAACACTGCTCTCAACGAAGTAGTGAACCTGTCAGGAACTCTCCGCGCATGTACACCAGGCGAAAACCACTTCGACGAAGTGAGACGCCGGGCGCGAGTGCGCAGAATCAGCAAAGAGACACTCTGGAGAAATACGGCACTGTGGGGAAACGCGAATGAGAAATATCCGACGGATATCGACGAACCACTACCCTGACTAAAACGACGAGGGAGAACCAGAAGTGCGTGTGCTCCAGTCAAATTCCAGGTGAAGTGCGCCAGCGTTCTACTGTGAGCGCTCCAAGTAGAATTCCGTGAAGCAAGAAAAAAGACTAGAACTACACCCTCCAAGCATCGTCGGCCATCTTGGAGTTGTTCAACCTCCAAGCTTCTTTCCAAGTAATGGCCTTAACCTTCTGCGTGTTTGAGATTATCTGTTCCTGCCTCGTTAGGCAGACTGTAAGGTTCTGATCTTTTGGAGTCCTGAAATTACACTCCCAGCAGCAAATGCCATAACAAAGACATTTCACTACTATTTGAGAGGAAATGCACCAAGGGAATATGCCCCGTTCGAGGACATGGAGATTCCACTCACTTACCAGGAACATTTTTACTGGTTTAATGGCGCCCTACCCCACGTACGACAAAGAGTAAGATTAGGCCCGCTCGGAGGAGACAGGGCCACATGGCCAATACTAGCGGCTTACACACCGCATCCCGACATTGCAACAATGCCACAGCCAGAATTACTCGTACAACACAGATTTAATTAAAATCTACAGAAACCTGACACAATTCGTCATGAGGACTTTAACAATCCAACCTGCACCAGCAGGTGCAGCAAACAGTACTCCAGTTCAGGGTACAGGAAATAAAGTTACTCCTCAAACATTACACGCAGTAATGGGCAAAATGCCCGCAAAACGCAAACAAATCCCATTCTGGATAGCTCAGAAAATAACTCCGCTTGAGGCAGTATTTCCGAATACTACCACCTATGAAAAACACAGAATTCTAACAATCTGCTTGCCCACGGGGATCACACCACAAGTAGAGGACTGCACCTCTTGGGGTTCAGTCTTCGCTGCCATATATACTAGAACACATGGTATCCCGTCCTTAGCAGTAATACCTGACTTATTGAGACAGATACAAAATGAGTGCGGAGCAGAGCCTGCCCTTAACTTAGGGATGAAGTTACTAAATAACTTTGACCAGGTATCATCCATAATACTAGCTAACATTAAGGGGGAAGCAGCTTCAGTGGTGATCCGCCAACGCCTAAGGGAGTTCAGTCCAGAGGATCATCAACACGAACTACCCAAAATAATTGAAACTGCATATGCAGAACTAGGCAGAGACAGTCTAGGTGGGAAAGCATTAAAACCACAACTGGTGGGAAGTCCTGAAAAGGACACTACAAAGCAGACACCTACTTCTTCTAAAAAGAAGTGGGAAAATAAAAAACAACAAAAGTCTAAAGACAGTAGATCTCAGTCCAGAGGTAGGTCTCCCCAACAGGAGCCCTCTGAAAGGAGGTATAACCTCAGGAATAGGGATAATATTAAAAAACCTGACAGGTATCAGGATACTGATACTCGTTCCTCTCATTCCTTTCAGGGTTCATCGAAAAACTCCGAGAGGGAAGGACGGTCAGAGGAGCGTACAAAGTCCAGAGACACGCAACGTGCTGCGGACTACGCACCTAAAAAAGAAGATAAACAAAAACAGAAACCTCAGTTTAAAAAGAAGAAGGTAGCAGGTCTCAAGATAAGACATGCCCAGAATTCTGAGGACACAGCTTCTGAACGGGGAATGGGCTCTGACGATGCTAGACAGCGCGGCAGAAGTAACGATAGCTCGCCAGAACCTGAAGGAATTTCTGGTGACAGCGGAGTTGAGTGAGTACATCACGGTGGAGACACCAGTTACTCGGGTAAGTGTCCCACATAAGTTACATGAGAGAACACTCCGGCTGGAGGGGGACAAGCCCAGGAAAATTAAAGGTCTCTTTTGGAAAAATCTGTCATCTGGTTATGACATTCTATTAGCAGAACAAGACTGGCCGCCAGCACTCGTCATGGAGTGCCCTAGGGGAGAAACTAATTTTTCCAGCCTTTTCCGACCTCGTTCCCATACATTTAAAACATGCATATACGCAGGAGTGGGCGGTTGCCCTAGCTCCAGCATTGTACAAAAATCATGTTGGTTGGGATGAGGATTCAACCCAACACGTGATCCCGTTAAAAGTTTCCCCAAATGCTCAAAGGCAATACCCTATAAAGCAGGAAGCTAAAAAACAAGTCAGGGAGATCCTAGATCAACTTGAATACCAGGGGGTGATTGAAAATTGCACTTCACCTATGAACAATCCTTTGTTTCCCGAAATGAAACCTGACAACCCATATCATTTAGTTTTGAATTACCGACATTTAAACACTTGCACAAAGACATTTGCAGTTCAAAATGCACACAGTGCCGCATTAATGAATAACACTGTGCGCAAAAAATACAAAACTACACTTGATATCTCAAATGGATTTTTCTGCCAAAATATAGCGCCTGAAAGCAGGTATCTGACTGCATTCAGTGCGTTAGGGTCCCAGCGACAATTTTGTCGACTAGCCCAAGGGTACAAAAATAGCCCCGGGGTATTTTCAGCAAGGGTAACAGTTACTCCAAAATTTGGATGAAGAAGCATGGTCTCCTATGTGGATGATATTTATCTGACGGATGATGACTTACCGAGGCACTTGACCAGGGTGAGCACCATTATTATGGGATTCGCCTCTGTGGGCTACAAATTTAACTTTAAAAAAATCAAAGATTGCCCACCTCAGTGTCCTATTTTTAGGATACGAGCTGTCAAGTGAGGGAAAAAGCCTGGCAGCTAACTTTTTAGAAAAGTGTGCGCTGCTCCAACCTCTAAAATCATTAAAGAATTTACAATCAATTCTGGGATTCCTAAATTTTGGTCGAACATACATTTTGGATTACGCAGAAAGAGTAAAACCTTTCTACGACTTAATAAAACCTGATTTTTCAGTCAGACAATGGACACCGGAACATACAAATATCCTGCATTCCCTACAGGAAGACATGATAGCTTCTAAACATTTACAGACATGCGTAAACGCACAGAACTTAGTGATCCGAGTAATAGCGGGTCAATGCGGGTACACTTAACTTTTAATGAAGATGAAACAGTACCAATCGCATACAAATCACACCTGTACACAAACGCAGAAATGCGTTTTACTTCAACAGAAAAAATCCTGACAGCAGTGCAGACCGCTGTAGCAAGAGAAAGAGCTCTGGCTCAGGGTAAACGCATAATTGTCGTGACCCCAGTACCAGCTTTAGAAGCGGTTACAAAAGCTAGCATTCCAAATGCGAAAGCCTTACATCCCAGATGGATACAATGGGCTAATTCTCTTACTGCAACGGATGTTGAATACAGATTCGATCCAAGTTTAAAAACACAGGCATTCCTGCAACACGAACAAGAATATTCTCTACCAAATGAAATTTTGCCTCTAGATCAGTATGAATACATTATTTACACTGACAGGTCTGCTCAACCGGCCATAGGGAGTAAGCAAGCTTACAGCGCAGCGTTTGAGATTGTTAAAGGTTGCATGCACGATGGAAAGTTCCATCCGAGTTGCACTAAAACGCAATCTCTAGGAGACTGCACGGCTCAGTTGGCAGAACTCAAAGCACTGATACTGGCACTTATAAATACGGATCACGAATTCCCCACACTGATTGTGTGTGATTCCTTTTACTGTGTACAGTCGTACAATGAATATCTACATCATTAGGAACAAAACGGGTTCAAAGATGCAAAAGGTGGCACAATTAAGCATAAAATGCTATGGGAACAGGTAGTGGAGTTGAGGAACGAACTACCAAGGGCTCACGTGATACATACACTGAGTCATCAGCGTGATGGCGTTCACGTTGAAGGGAATTCATTGGCTGATGAAGCCGCAAAGGGGGCTGTTCGCACAGCCGCCGTAGCTGCAGTTACTCGTTCAAAGACGAGGGTAGACGGCGAGAATATGGTAGCTGTCAATGCTTCACGCAAAGGCAGCACAGCAGTACCAAAGAAATTTCCACTCAAGTACTCCTACAAGTTAGATGCACAAAACATTCCATATGCTCAGATTCCTGGAGTGGGGGACAGAGTAATACCAAATATGGATCGTAGGTTGGGCTTAATTGTGGCAGCACACGAAGGGAAAGGTTCTGTACATAAGGGACATAGGGAGACTTTCTTTGTTGAAAGAACGCTACTGGTGGCCCGTGATGAGAAGGCAGATTAGAGACTATGTCTGGAACTGCGACATCTGGAAGCAGATGGAAGGGTCCACCACAACACGTCCAGTACAGATACCATTATCAGACCGCATTAGGTTGTCCGTTCATGTACGCCCAGCTCAAATTTCCCCAAGATCTGGCCTCAGCGCTCGGCTGACGCTCGAACTGTTATAAAAGATTTGCGAGTCTTTATCAGCACATACGCAGTTGACACGTTACATTCTGACCGTGGTCCGGCGTTTAGCTCTCAGGCTTACAGAGGCCATGGAAGGAATGGGTGTAGCATTGCGGTACTCCTCTCCGTACCATCCCGAGGGAAATTCTGTTGTGGAGAGGAAAAACCGTGACTTAAAGCAATCTTTAACAGCTAGGGTATTAGGCAAGGGCGGTAGATGGGTCGATCACCTTAATGGGGTACAGCGCACGATCAATAATCAGCCAAGAAGCTCTCTAGGGGGTGTCACTCCTTACGAGGTCCTATTTGGGACAAGAATGTGGATACCTGATCTTGATTATGAAGGCACAGTGGCGGATGAAAAACCATTTGATATCCATGATCGTTTGGCTGTTTTACAGGATCTAAATGAATCCAGAACACAACAAAGTAACGTGCTCCAGAAACAGGCCGCCACTGAGGAAGTCAAGGCAGTAACGGCAAGATCTGTCTGGATCCCAAAAGTCGGGGATCTGGTCAGAGAGAAGATTGCTGACAAGAAAGAATTTGGGCCATCCTACAGAAAGCCTGTACCGGTCCTTGCAATCCAAGGCACAAGAACTGTACTTCTGCCGCCTCTTGCCGGGAAAAAGGAGAAAAGATTTGTCTCAATTGACTTAATCAACCCACACTATGTGGCCGATACTAAACAGTAGGCCTCGTGGACTCCACAGTAGCAGACGCCCTCCTCTCGCTACAATCCAAGAAGTTCAAACAGAAAGACTCATCACGTTTGAAGAGCCACCTGTACGGAATGAAGGACTAAGCAACAATGCTATGGAACTCGTTCCACTTCAACAAGAAATTCATCTTCAAAATGAAAATCAACTTAACAACCAAGTTGCAATCAGACCGACTACAGACATCTACGTCAATGTGCCTCGTCAAGAGCAAAATCCGATTTCAACAAATCCCGATGCAATTCCAACAATTGATCGAATTGCTTCTGGCTATTTCATGAACTTGGATACGTTTTCACTGGACCCAAGGGAGCCTGAAACGACGCCAGCCAACAAATCATTCACACAGAAACTCACTGACTTTTTGAACTTTTTTTTAGAAAGACTTACCTGGTGTCACCTTGGATTGAACTATGATATATCACTGGGATTTTATTTTTTCTTTTCTGGGTAGGCTTAATAACTTTTAGTATGCTTATTAATGGACGATACCTCCAGCAGAGCTCTACAGCACAAAGAGTCAATTTGATTTTAACCACACCAGTCTTCACATCGTGAATCAAGAGACTTGTCTTCAGTGAACATCACAGCAGTTCCTATACCGGACGCAATAGTATGGGACAAGATTGATTATGATGTATTCGGTCAGACTGAACTTTTAAAGCTTAAACATGTATTTAAAATTTCTTTAAGTGATATCATTACCTCCAGTACATTTTCTGATGATTGGGACACTGATACTGTAAACAATTTAATGTCTGATTTAGAAAAACTGCAGCATTTCCGAACAATGAAATGTTAGAAGGTACTTCAGACTATGATACATTGTACTGTTACCAACATTATGGTCATCATTTCTTGCACAAATCTATAACACCTAGAAATGTATTTGAATACCACCAGTGGGAACACTGCCCAACACCTCCAAAGGTAGTTCGCAAACCTTTGCACAGAAATTCACATACTTTTCAGGGTTCAACACATCTGACCCAAAGTCATTTTATTACAAAGTAGCAACAACATCAGCACAGAAAATTATGTTGACTAACACCAAACAGATTTACTCTGCTTCTTTTATGACCCAGTTGTCTACACAGGGTTTCGACCTATGGAAGGACACTATAGATTAAAATCAACCTGGGGTTCTAGGGACTGGCAAGTCCAGCGAACAGAAGCGCTATTTAGAGCATGCATCATTCCACAGCAGGTAATATTTCTGAATGAAACTGTGCAACAGACATCCTGTCTTGGACTAGCCAAGAACAAGGAAATGAACACACCTGGGTTTCCGACACCATCACAGATGGGTGGGGGGCAGAATTCAACTACACATGGGGTAAGATTAGATGACATTCTACAGTACAACAGGTCAGATCCCAATTGGACAGAATGGCTGATCTGGCCCATTGACACAAACAATTGTCAACAGAGATTCCTAGGTATCCCCGAGGGATTTAGTATCCATAGGCCAGATCCACGTTATGTACAGAGACAACACCCAGGGCTAGTGACATCCTATAGTGTTGGGAAGTTGTGCCTTGATTGGCTAGAGACCTCAACACTCACAGAAGTAAAACATCACTTGACCTTGCTCACACCTGATGTATACCTTAGGGATTTTTTACAAGGCCCAAGTAAAACACGTTGGAAACGTTTCATATATGCTGCCATTTATGCCTACTATAATGAAAACTGGAAAATATCCCAACAAGAGGCCGTAGAAAGAATACGGGAAATAGACCATATTAACCTAGAGAAGGCATTAGCTGTAGTGGATAATGGGTTAACAACTTTGACCTCCAGGATTTACTCCTTAGGCAACATTGTGTCTTCGGCAATCGACATATTAGAACAAGATCTGGCCTTGTTACAACACAGGCAATCTCAGCTCCGTTCTATTATGATGTTAAGCTGGATGCTGCAATCTTTGCGTGCAGGCTATGTGCCCTGGCGTTTTATAAACACCACGTCTCTGTTTTCAGAATACAATCTAACTGATAGACAGACAGAAATGGCACAGAGGGGAGCCAAATATACAATGCTGCGTATTGAGAAACTGGAAAGGTTACCATTCACTGTAGCCGAATCACCATTAACAGAATGGCTAATTCATGGCCAAATCACTCTGCCGGTCACTACGTTTCAGTTTCAATATTGCCTTGAGCAAAGGCAGGCAGGCAAATATGAAAAAATGGGTAAGGGATACATCAAGGAAACGTGGGAGTTACCATATAGATACCGATGCCGGAATGGGGATCGAGAAGTGTATCTGAGTGGTACAAACTGCAAGAACGCTTTAAGCGGTTCTCTCATGTGTCAAGATATTTCTCTGCACGGAGCCTGTAGCAGTTCAGTAGCGAACTTATCTTGTCACATTGTCAGGGACCCCAGCAGCCAAGATCACACCGGTTTTCCAGCTGCTCTCGAATGGGAGTTACTTAATGCTAAATGATCAAGGTTGCTGTGGGAACTACACGATAAAACTTTTAATGTACGAACCCAACACTGATGGCAGGAGTGAGCAAAGAATGTCTATGTACTGCCACACATGCTACAATTACTAACTCTACTGTATTAAGTTATTACAGATGAACTGTGATGTCACAATGCCTATTGCTGGAGTAATGGAAAAGGTAGGTCATTACACTGAACTAAACTGCTATTTAAAAAAAAAAAAAAGGAAGATAAACTAGCTTTTCAGGATTCTTTCATCTGAACTTTTTCCATTGTAAAATCACTTTCCTTACCTGACAGAAGCCTTTATAGTAATGATTTTTTATTGTTGCAATCTATTATGAGAATCTACCTGCTGGGGACCCTATACTCAAACCCATACCTGACTAAGTGACTTTGGGGGGCACCTAAAGGTGGGCAGAACCTATTGTAAAGGCCTGCCTCATTTAGAGGTCAGGGATGACCGTTTTGCCAACAACAGAGCCACTACTGGCTTCGTCATTGGGCAAACCTTTCAGGACCTTCCTTTTTAGATTGTTACTAACTGTACTAATCCACAGAAGAATTGCTTGGTGACACTTGAGATACTTTCATCATATTATTTGGTATGGTCTCAAGAGACCGTTCCAGGATACTTTACATTCTAGAATACCAGAACACGTTACTTACCTTTGGTAACACACTTTCTGGTGGATTCCTCACCTTGTGACTATCCCAGGCAGTATACTGAATCGAGAAACTCGAAAAGCAGTGCACCTGCACACACCAGTAGGTAGCACCGTGTGGTTCCGCACCAACATCATTCTGCTTCAGAAGTGACAAACGCAGTCACATATAAGCGTCTACTGTGCACATTGATGTCAGTTTCTTTCACATGCTTGTCTGCACCCTCAGATGCAAAGCTCAACAGCAGACTGGAAAGACCAGTGTGCAGATAACTAAAGTGGAATCTTTTTAGAAGGAAAAGCCGATTATTCCATAGAAAAGGGAGGTGGTAGGGCAGTGATGAATCTGCAGTTAAAAGAGTATACACCAGAAAGAGCGTTACCGAAGTGAAGTAATTTGTTCTTCTGATGGATACTTCTAACCGCAGATTCCTCACCTTGTGAATAGATACCAAAGCAGTACCTTCCAAGGTGGTAGGTATGTAGAATGGCTCAGATCAAAAAGTCCTGCACTACTGAATGGGCAAAATACACATCCTGTCAGACCGGTTTGTCAAGACAGTAGTGCTTGTTGAATGTGTGCTCTGATGCCCACGTAGCAGCCTCGCATACATATACAGTACAGGCACTCTGCGTGCCAGCACAGGGGTAACAGCATTAATGGGAAGTGGAATGAGCCCTCAGACCTTCTGGAGGCTGCTTCTTGGCAAATAAGTAGCAGACCTAAATACAGAGAGCTACCCATCGGGAGATGGACCATTTCTGCACCGCCTTGCCCTTCTTTGCACAAGATAGCACCACAAAGAGTCAATTATCCACCTTATGCAGTTTGCGCAGACCTGGGTGCAAGACCCTGCTCTGCTGCTGCGACAGGAAATCCTTCTGAAGAGATCACAGAACATAAGCTCAGGCCCAGAAGTTCCAAATACCACACTCTCCTGGCCTAATCCGGAACCACTTGGATGACTTGGGCCTGGTTGCTACTGATCTTCAGAACTCTGGGAAGGAGAGGTAGCAGCTGCAGGGCGTACAAGAGTTCCATGCTCCATTACATGCGGAATAAGTCTCAGAGAGAGAGCCTTCTTGGGAACTCCAGCACATAAAGGTGTTAACACTGCACATTTTCAGCAGTGATGAGATCGAGCCAGAGGATCTCCCCATTGCTGGAAGGCACCATGTGCCAACCTTCAGGTGTACTCTCTTTTTGTGATGCACTAGGAGTCGGCAGCTGAGCTGGTCTGCCCTGGCGTTTAAAGATCCTGCCTAGTGGTGTGCCACAAGGAAAATGACCCAACGGCTGAGCCAGTTCCAGAGGCCCAGAGCCTCCTGGCACAGGACCCAAGACCCCAGCCCACCCTACTTGTTGCAGTACTACATGGTGGTGGTGTTGCCTGTGAGAACCTGATCCAGCCTGCCCTTGAGTGTCAGCAGAAAGGCCTTCAACCCCAAGAGAAATGCCAGCGGCTCCCACAGATTAATGTAGTAGTGGAACTCTGCCAGAGACCAAAGCCCTCTGCTATCCACCTCTCCCAGATGGCCTCCCAAACTCAGTAGTGATGCATCCATCACCACCGTCAATTCTGGGTGGGATAGGGAGAGGGGTCTGCTGCAGATCCATTTGCAGTTGAGCATTGAGCAACCACAACTGCAGATCTTTCAGTGTCTCCTCCAACACCTAGACAAGAATCTGACAGGTTTTTCCCTGCTGCTGGGACCACTCAGACTTCAATCCCACTGCAGAGCCAGCATATGCCGTTGGGCACGGTCGGCCAGCAGGATGCAAGCATACCAAGAAGCCTCACAGCAATCCTCACTGATATCAAAGACCGAGGCTAAAACATTGAGATCATGGTCAGAAGGTCCTGGACTCGGTCTGGAGGAAAGGCCCAAAAACATGTTGCATTTAAGAGGGCTCAGAGAGCAGGGAACCTCTGCAAAGGAGTCTGGTGTGACTTCAACAGGTTGATGGAGAACCTAAAGGATGTCAAGAGGCTTGCAACTGACTGGTGAGCCAGCATTCAACAGCCAGTCGCCAAGTTAAAGTAAGACTGGTACCCCCAACCAACGAAGATGGTCAGAAACTACCACCATCGCCTTTGTGAACACCAGAGGGGCACTGGTGAGTCTGACAGGCGTACCTGGACCACAGGTATTACCTTCAGTCCTGCAGAGCGTGTATGTGAAAACAGGTGTCCTGCAGGACCAACGTCATCATCCAATCTCCTTGATCCAGGGCAGAAAGAACTTGCAACAGCATGCAGGAAGGCATTAAGAGAGTGAAGATCTAAAGTAGGATGAATACCTCAGTTCCCCCTTCGGCACTAGGAAGTAGCAGGAATAACATTCAATCCCTACTTCTAAGGACTACAAAAGGGGATGATGGACGGAACGTTTGAGCCAATCAAACACTCACCCCCAGTCAACTGATCTGGGTTTAATCCATCATCATTCTTTAGCTCACTCCACCACCCCAGTTCAGACATGGCCATATGCAAATCAGTCTGACCCTGTGCCTCATGGGAACAGTCCAGCCCGAACTGCCAAGCCATGTCTTCCCTGGACCGGAAACAAGCATCCTAGGACCGGTTTCTGGCATTCCAGCCGTCCACAGCCAGGCTTGCTTGAATCCAGTGGCAAAGTGAGCAAGGGACCCACGTCTGGGCATACCCCCGCCAACTTGGGGCGACCAAAGCGATACTGGATTCAAGCAAGCCTGGCTGATGACAGCTGAAATGCCAGAAACCGGTCCTAGGATGCTTGTTTCCGGTCCAGGGAAGACATGGCTTGGCAGTTCGGGCTGGACTGTTCCCATGAGGCACAGGGGTCAGACTGATTTGCATATGGCCATGTCTGAACTGGGGTGGTGGAGTGAGCTAAAGAATGATGATGGATTAAACCCAGATCAGTTGACTGAGGGTGAGTGTTTGATTGGCTCAAACGTTCCGTCCATCATCCCCTTTTGTATCGCTTTGTTCGCCCTAAGTTGGCGGGGGTATGCCCAGACGTGGGTCCCTTGCTCACTTTGCCACTGGATTCAAGCAAGCCTGGCTGATGACGGCTGGAATGCCAGAAACCGGTCCTAGGATGCTTGTTTCCGGTCCAGGGAAGACATGGCTTGGCAGTTCGGGCTGGACTGTTCCCATGAGGCACAGGGTCAGACTGATTTGCATATGGCCATGTCTGAACTGGGGTGGTGGAGTGAGCTAAAGAATGATGGATTAAACCCAGATCAGTTGACTGGGGGTGAGTGTTTTATTGGCTCAAACGTTCCGTCCATCATCCCCTTTTGTATCGCTTTGGTCGCCCCAAGTTGGCGGGGGTATGCCCAGACGTGGGTCCCTTGCTCACTTTGCCACTGGATTCAAGCAAGCCTGGCTGATGACGGCTGAAATGCCAGAAACCGGTCCTAGGATGCATGTTTCCGGTCCAGGGAAGACATGGCTTGGCAGTTCGGGCTGGACTGTTCCCATGAGGCACAGGGTCTGACTGATTTGCATATGGCCATGTCTGAACTGGGGTGGTGGAGTGAGCTAAAGAATGATGATGGATTAAACCCAGATCAGTTGACTGGGGGTGAGTGTTTGATTGGCTCAAACGTTCCGTCCATCATCCCCTTTTGTATCGCTTTACTTCTAAGGACAGCAGCCTCTCTATGGCTCCTTTGGTCAAATGAATCTGCACTTCCTGAAGCAAAACAGAAAGATGGTCCTCGGAGAGCTGCCCTGATGTCGGTGGGAGATGCTGTGGGTCGAGAAGGAATGGTAGGGTGTAGCCCCGTTGGACAACTTGAAGAACCCACATGTTCTATGCAATGCTCTGTCACCCCAGAAATAAATGGCGGACCCTACTTCCTACAGGATGACAGTCTGCAACTAAGGGCGCACTAACATGGTGTTGTGCTCGTTGAGCAGAGGTGGGGGGTTGGGACCTACAATGTCCCTTATGTCATGGTTGTGGTCTGTTGGGCCCACAGTCCCTATAGCAAAAGTACGGGGAGGCCTGTTTTGCAAGCAGCGGGGCCTGATGCTGTTGATATACCAAGCCCCTGGCATATCCCTGAAAAGGGCAAAACTGAGGGGGGAATCGTCAAACTGGTGCTGAATGGCCCAAGGTGTGAGGAGTCGCTCAGCTCTCTTTAAAACGCTCCAGGGCCAAGTCCACCTATTCACCAAATGAGAGGGTACTATGGAAGGGCACGTACATTAAGGAAGCCTGGATGATACCTGAAAAGCCTGTGGATCTCATCCATGCGGTGTCCCAATAGCTCTTCCTAGACAATCTGTGGTGTCCAGGCCGGAGTGGATAACAATTATTGCCGCATCCCGGCCATTTTA
This sequence comes from Calotriton arnoldi, assembly GCA_963921515.1. Taxonomy (NCBI): domain Eukaryota; kingdom Metazoa; phylum Chordata; class Amphibia; order Caudata; family Salamandridae; genus Calotriton; species Calotriton arnoldi. The sequence goes on from CAWUFW010000796.1 coordinate 157,718, forward strand.
GATGGTTTGGGCCAATGAAGCCCATATATCTTCTGGGTCTGCCAGTAAGATCTCTCCAACCATGTCTAAAAGTGCATGGGTGTAGTGTCCAAAAAGGCAGTCGGAGTTGACTGATTTCAAAGCAAGGTTGACTGAGGAGACCATTCTCTTCTCAAAAGTTTCCATGCATTGGGATTCATTGTCTGTAGGAGTCTTTGGAAAGGCGTTCGGATTAACTTTGCTGGTGGACGCATGCATCACCAAACTCTCAGGTGCTGGATATTAAGTTAAAAAGTCAGGGACAACTGAACTGGTCTATGGCGACAGGCAACCTTATCGATTAACCAGTGGGCCAGAACACGGCTTTGCCCAAGTGCTCAATGGGATGTCCATGAAGGCCTCGATGTTGGGCAGAAGTAGTTTGGTCAGTGCCTGGCTAGGCTGAAAGACCTCAGTGAGGACATTTGTTTTTACCTCCATTGTGGGGAGGTGGAAGTCCAGGACCTAAGCAGCTCTCCAAATCACATTGGCAAAAGGTGTACTTTCTTCCGGGAGGGTGCCGGGACACCAACCCAGTATCAGTTGAGTTGTCTACCCCACTTTCATCCTGTAGATCCATGTACCATTTGTCTTCATCATAAGAGGTAGGTTGGGGGTGAGAGGGGCAGCAAACTTTTCTCCATTGCCTTCATTGTAGTCTCCATATAGCTAGCTCTGACCGGAGTCAGAGACAAAAAGCTGGTGTATGGTCTGTGTGCAGTACAGGAACCGTGTCGGAGTCCGAGGGATTGAGTTTTGGCTGTGCCACATCGGGATCTGAGAATGGCCTTGATTGAGATGATTTTGGCTTGGAGTCAGAGGCCACAATGGATTGTGGTTCCTATTCAAACGGCTGTGGCGTTGGTGTCCGTGGGACCAGCGCTGAACCCAAAATTAGCTCAAATGTAGGTGCAGACCCCAAAATGGGTTGAAGGGGCGCACATGGTGCCGAGGGTAGACTAACCCCTGCAGATTCTTGGGGCCCAAAGGCATGCAAGAGGGAGCCAGAATCGAGCCAAAGATTAGCAGCATGGCCTCTAGAAAGGCTTTGACCTGCTGCAATGTCGCTGACCCGGAAACTCTGGATGCATAGGGACCAAAGATTGCATCGGATCCTCAGTGGAGTGGGAGAGAGACCTAGAGGCACGGTGACAACCTTGCGTCTTTTTTTGGAGAACAAGAGTGGTGGGAAGAGGGCAATGTCCCACTTGGACTTCTTAGGTTTCTTCTTGGGCTTACCCTAAACTTCGACTGCAAAGATGATCAACTGAGGAATTACTTCAGAAGCAGGTCCACACTCCATTTCCTAGCTAGCAAATGTAAAACAAACCATTGACCTGACCTTAATACGTTTGGTTTGCTTGATCTACAACATGACCCAATCTGTTTGTACTGAGACGTCAGTTATTACTGACTACTGTGACTCTCGCAGTCCTCACTGCATTAGCTCTTCACACTGATCATGCACCATACAACAAATGCAAAGTCATCGGAGGAGGCATTTTCCTAATCCATCACTCATACATCCTCTTTTGAATAGCACTTCACTTCAGCCATTACCCATCTTTAGAGCCAACATTGTCGCCCACTATCGCCCATTAGCTAATATTGGTTAATTCTTCAATTATCTCTATAATGTCCTTGACTCATTTAAACCCAAGACTCATCATTCATGGGCACTGTAGCCTAAATCCCATTGTTCAACACAACATATTGTTTTCTCAGCAGCTATAAAAACATCTACTCCTTAACAGACATTCTATCAGAACCCCTCACCCTATATTTAGTACTGATATCCAGCAAACTTAAAGATTCTTAACTTATCGCTAATCCATCTCCTTCCGACCATGCTATTGCACAAATTCTGGTCAATATTCCCTCTTACAACCTCATCGCCTCCACCCGAAATCCAAACTGAATCATTTTTCAGATTCTGTCTCACTATGCCTGAACAAAATCCATAATTGTCTCAACATATCTGCAAGTTCTGTCTTTTGAACAATTTAACAAAGGCCTTTAAAGATACTTTTGAAGAGCAAAATTCTCTGCACATTCTTCCCTGCTGCTTCACTCCAACAATCTGGGATCTAGACTGATATTTGCTCCAAGAAAACCAAAATAGGAGCTCTCTTTTGCAAACCTTGATGCTTATAAACAAACATTAGTCCTACTGTCTTCTTTCCTAGATGAATCCAAATCAGCGCACTTTCAAAACCTCATCACTTCATTTCAACCCCACCAAGCACTACTTGCATGCACAATCAACAACTTAACTCTCCACTCCAGGCGCAAATATCACCCAACCTTCACTCTCAGCTTAAGATTTTGCAACTTTCACCTCTTCAACAATTTCTCCAATGTTAGAAATACCGTTGCTATACCACTCACAGCTGCACCTCCACCCTCTTATCACCCTAAATCCAGTTCAGCCCTTAGACTTCATCATCACTTCACCCACAGATTTCATCCCTGCACTCAAATCTGCCAATCCATCAGGCGCTCAATCAGAACTGGTCATCTCAAAAGCTCTTCTCTAAAGTTCTCCTCTTCCTAACGTTTTTATTCAATCACTCCCTCACATCCAGTAGCTTTTCTCTACAAAAACAATATCCTCCTGCTGACCACTTAAATCACAGAATCCCAGCTTTTACTTCTATAAATATTTTTTTAAAGTGTTCTTAACTACCTACCTTTGCATTGCTCCTGTAACATTCTCTTCAATCAGGGGATTCCTGGTCTTCACACAACAGGAACGGCACTCTCACATGTATCCAACCGCATCACGTTGGCCCATCACCTATCATCCATCCTCATAATCCATTATCTCTCTGCTGCATTGGACACTGTTGATTTCCATCCCCTCAGAGCACTCTAGGTATCAACTGCATAGCCCATAAATGTTCTCCACTAATGTTTTTGATTGCTCTTTTTCTGTGACTTGGGAGTCCATGTTACTCTCACCCTCTTCATAACGAGTGGCTGCTACTCAAGTTCAGTCCTGGATCTACTTAAGTTCCTCCGTACACAATCTCATTTGATTTCTCTTACCATCTTTATGGAGACGTCACTTAAATCATCTATTTTCCAACCTTCTCACTCCTCCTCCATTCAAGTAAATCTGATTGTCTTATGGCTATTCAACGCTGGATGGCACTATGGCTCCTCATCCTGCGCACATCCAAGATGGAGGTTTTACACTTTATTTCCTCAACTGCACCCATCTACATACCTAATTCCATCTATTTTTGCCTCCTCGGACAGAAACCTCTGATCTTTTCCTACTGCTATGTAAACAGAAACTTGAATTGCAACTGCTGCAGCTTGGCACCACGTATTGAACATAAACGAGACCAGTTTAAAGCACTGATAATTTAATTGGTAGACACCAAACTGGTCTACAGCAATACTACCCAATTATTCATTCTTCCCACTGGACAAAGCACTAAACTTTGCTACAAAAAAAACCTATAAAACCTGTATGGGTACACCTCTACTTCTTACTATCCCCAACAGCACACTGGCTGTTTGTGACATAAAATAAATAAAAATTGAGTTTCGCTCATGAACATATCAATGGCTCATCCCCAGACTACTACTCAGACACCCATTCATACCCATAACTTATAGTCCATCAACCCAATCCTTCTGGTCTCCCACAAACCTCAATTTTCTGGCTTTTTACCTTTATGACCCCTTCTCCAGAACTTACTTTCACCAGTCTTCGAGGAAAGCCATGCCCGAACAATCATCTCCTGGTAACAGAAGGCAAAGGTGGATTACCATTCCTCAGACTCTTCAAAATGTTGTAGTGATGTGCATGTTTGCTTGTGTTTCTTGCTGAAGTTATGCATTATGTTGGTGTGTCATTGCGGTTACTGTCCACACAATATCACCAAAATCATACCACTGACAGTTTCTATGCTATGCACAGCTGCTGTGCTTTTTACAAATTCTCTGTTAAATGTTATAGTTTTTAAATGCAGAGGTCCGATCACAGCAAGAGATGCCACACAAATAGTGACTAGAACAAACTTTTAATGTACAGCAGAGATTTGACAGCCTTTTTCTTATATTAACAAAAGATTTTCTATCTTACAACTTATTTACATTTGCATACTGAGGAGGTAAAGTGTCAAAGTGGCTAATGTACAGTCCATTGTAACAAAATGTACAAAAAACAAACCAAAAAAAGACAGCAGTATCAAGAATGCATTTTCCTGTAGAGGTTGCAATACACATTGGAAAAAAAGCATGATCTTTCCCCCTCGATAAAAAAAATCCCCAGTGGGCTGCAGCAGCACCGGGGAGGAGTGTCCCAGGCACCTACAGATCCTGCTTGGATCACTGCCTTCTCCCAACCAAAGGTTTTGAAAAATTAAGGAACACACTCCACCACAAGTCAAACCTGGTGTGGCTTTTCAGTCAGTAGCTTTGCCAGGCATTTGCACGTTGCACATGGTCAACCAAGGGGCGCTTAACCATATCGGCACCCTTGTTAGACAGAATGTCTAGTTCCAGATTCAGAGTATAATGCTGTTTGTTAGGTTGGGCACAGAACCACTGTATGAACCTAAAGTGTCATATACACGGATGGGACACTCATAAGTTGGCATACCAGACTGCATTATGTTTTATGACGCGGCAGCACCGTACAGTGTTCAGGTAACAATAAGTTACACAAGCAATCAATTAAAAGGATTTGTAGGTACAGCAACATGTCCAGGTAGAAAGTACTAGGCTGCGTGTTGTAGTTGGCATTTTCAGCTAGAGTGGCTCTCTTCCACAGTAACCAAAAGTGGCCCAGTACCTCTAAATACTGCATCTGTGCCACAATTTCTGGCTTGAACTGTTCAGGAGTCAGAGGGCATAAACAAAACATTCACAAATGCCCCAAGTATGTACTAATGGCCAAAATATTCACAGTCCTGCAAAACTGGAGTGTGTCCTTGAGAGGCAGGATTAGGCCAAGCTTTGCATACAATTCGGCAAACTCCTGCGCACATCACTAATAGTCCTGAACAGACATACAGCAAAGTGGAGACAAGACTTTAAAAAACGTGAACGATGAAACAATGTGCACAGCTACAACTTAGTTAAGAACGGGCTCCAGGTGAGAGTACAGACACTCAAAATGTGGTGTAGGGTTCTGCGCTTTTGGTTTTGATTTCTTTACAAACCATAGGCTGAGAGGTAATAATTACAGTTTTTGTGTTATTTTTTTTGTTTTTTATACAAAGAATTAAAATATTTATTAAAAAAGTTAAAATCCAGACCCTCTCAAAAACATAAAAATATAATCAAACCACTCCAGTTAAAATTTATGGCTTCAGAGTTATTGTAGTGTTGACGTTAAACAAAAATGTTCCCTCCCCCCCTTTCAACCCAACCAAACTTCTGTATTCACATCCTGAGTTCTGATCCAACCTCAAACTGCCCCACTCCACTGCAGAAGCAGCAAAAGGTCATTCCCACCTGAATATTATTACATTATATTAACAAAAAACGAGATTCATGCACTGCACCATCAGACATTAACACCAATACTTCTCAAGTACAGGAAAAGACAGAAGGTCACGCATACCACGCACGTGCTGCCCAGTACCAAACACTAGTCCTGCGTTATCTAGCACGTGTTTTGTCGCTATCCAATAGACTGTGTGTCAAATACTTAACATGTGTTTAGCAAACACCCAACGTGTGCAAATGAAACCAGAAAAATGTCTCCAGTATCCAAAAAGAGCTTCTTCAATTCAGAGCACGTTTAGCAAATACCCTGCATGCTTTTCAGTAATAGCTAAAACCACTGCGTGCTCCTCATAGCCAACATGTTAAGCCATACTCAACATGGATTTATGTTTAGGCCAGAATATGTTAGCCAATAACCAGCACCTCTTCAGCGACTACCTACCACACGTTTAGCTAACACCAAGAACACATTCTCCCGTACCCAAAACAGCTTCAAGAAACAGCACAGCTTAAGATAAAATTCAGTACTTTTGCAGCTTGCCACAACTTATGTAGCCAATACGCGATGTTTCAGTCAATAACATGTCTTTAACCAGTACCCAAACACGTTCTCCCACATCAACATATGTTGAGCCAATAATTAAAAAGAGTTTAGCCAATACTCAACACATATTCATCAAAATCCAATACGCATTTAGCCAACACCCAGCAAGACTAGTCCATTGGATGGACTTAATCAGGCCACTGTTATCTCCCAGATTTCTTTCCAGTGACTCTAGCGTCTCCTTGACCGTACTGTGTCACTACACACGGCCAGGTCCAGTTCTTCCGTTGAGATACATTCCTGGCCCATCACGTTTGCCCCTAGTAAGGCAGTCTGTCTTGGGGGGCAAACAGCAATATGGCGGGAGGAGCTGCAAGCATGGGTATTACCTGATAGCTAAATCAAAGACAGCCTAACAGAGTTGAGGTAAAGTACGGATATGAAGAACCAGAGTGTACGGCACAGCAGAGACTGGCTCGCCTAACCGCCCCCCACCGACCCTCCCCCCCCACCATGCCCACCGCCCTTGGACCCACTGATAAGCAAAGTCCCTTCCCTCTTTCACAAGCTGGTAGCATCATATCAAGTGGGTAATCCAAGCACGCTATTCAGAAATTGGGGCACCATATGGCTCTGTTGACTCTTTCCAAAAGTGGCAGCGTCAGACCACAGGATGACATGACAGCGCCCGCCTCAGAAGATAGCGTTGTAATGCTGTTACGGTTTACAAACTGGTTATGTTGACGACTGCGATGACAGGGAGGCAGCATTCTTCCAGGAGTTATTAGTGGATATTGCCCTCTCCAAAAACCAGGTCTCAACTTTAAGACAGTAGAGCAGCTCTTCCCATCACTTCCCACCGCTGTGACAACGAGCACACGAGTCTGAGATGGAGCTAGAGCATGCACACAAGCTCACACGAACACGTATGACATGTGCGCACCCACAAATGCACAAAAGGCACACACGTCGCAGGAGGGGGCACACCCACACGCATGCTTGGACGCGTGGCTTACATATAATTCACCTGCCAGGTTTCGAGTTTTTGAGGCTTCCAAGCAAGAACGACACGTTTCACGAATACCAAACAGCGCTCATAACCGGTGGAAGGGAAGCTTGCTGCTGCCTGCACGTCACATGTCTGTCAGTGGAAAACGTCAGATTAGATGGCATGGCTTTAAGAACCCACCAGGTCCTGGCATATGGGCACCTGAAGTGGTTTCAGCTAGTTTATGAATGTCACCTACGGGCTGGATTGTAGCCTGAGTCAGTGCCAGTCGGCCTGGATTGACTGAACAACACTGGGAATCCAATCCGGAAATTCAAAGACAGTCAAGTACGGAGATAACCCAAGAAAAGCTATTTCCAAGTCGTCATGCTGTTAGGAAATTATAAAAAGGGTCAGTCACCAGGCCTGAAAAAATAAAATGTGTGCTCTTCCTGCTGGTCATGGGTCACCCTACCCACCCCCTTGTCCAACTCGGATTCAGGCAGAAGCACGAGGTAGGCCTCAGCACAGGTGCACGTGATGACGAAGGCGCTGCAGATCGGCGTCAGATCTTCAGGTCCTCGTGCACGCTCAACTGGGAGAGGGTCTTCTTTATGCGCAGGGCCGTCAGACGCGCAGCGCCGTTGGCGTACCAACACTCGCGCATCATCTTCCCCATCACTCTCAGAGCCTGTTAGGAAACAAGAAGAAATTAGGATACGAACCTCTGGAGGGATAAATAATCCAAAACAAAGAAATGCTTATGCTAAAAAATATTTATCAGATAACCATAAAATGACTATTTGTAAAGTGCACATTCAACCAGAGTGCATTCTTGCCGCTTAATCAGACATTTACCGATACCAAACTAAATGGTACTCATTTCATTGGCATTGCAAGAATAAACGTCTGAATCGATTTATGCTGTGGATGTATTTAGTCTACTAAGCCGCCAACCCTGCAATGCTGAACTTAAGGTCACCCCCTGTTGCAACTCCGACAAGTCTGGTTTTCCCATCATTGGACTGACATTGCTCCACGTTTTATCAGCACTTTCTTCAACAGCACCTATCTCTGTTAAAAGGTGGTATATGTAAAGTCACACCAAACCAGAGCAGGAAAGGCTATTTATTTACTAAAGATATTTATGGAGTGCTTAAAGAGAGTAACTCACAAGTAACACTGAAACAGTATGGGTGACGTGCTACTGCCATCTCATGCAGTATACGAGGGGACTGCCGGTGCAGGCAGCTCCATTCTAGTCTAGAGATACATTACTTTTCAGCGCCCCCCTCCCCCCCCAATTGGGAAGACCGCAAAGTGCCTCTCGCTGCCAAAGGTCTGCCCAGGTCCGGTGACAGGGCCCCTTGCCTGCCCCTCAGAGCAGAATGTGTGGTTTGGGTCAGTCCATAGTGGGCGGCGGGCCCCCATTCCTTCCATTGTTTAGTGTAGGTTTCGTAGGCTGGGCGACACTCGCCCTCACCTTGTACATGCTGTCGCCCATCAACACCGACTCCTGAACTTGACTGGTGTGGCCTGTGGCTAACTGCCTCCAAACCCATCTTGTGACCCCAAACAAAGGCCTCCCACAAACCTAGACCTCGAGAGACCAAAGGTGTTCCCTTTGATTATTCAGGGGTAAAAGGAGGTATAAGAGGAAGGCCTGAGGGTACAAACTCTGTACCTCTGGTGTTCCGGGAAACACCGTGGACTTCAAATGTCCACAGGGTCCACCAGGGTACAGTTAATGTCCTGAACTGTGGGCTCCACCGGAGGCAGTGGCCAGGCATTGGGCAGAAGCGTTCACGGAAGGGTGAAAAGGGGGCATCTCTCCATGACTATATTCCTTTCCAAGGGCCCTAGACTTCCATTTGCAACAATAATTCAAAACACCTGCAACCCTCGGCTATGCTCGTCATCTTTGCCAAAAGCAAACAATGTTCCAACAAAGGGAGAGACTGTTCGGTAACTAGAAGGTGGAAAGAGTACGCCTGAGGCCTACTCCTGCACCAGGGGAGTATGCCCTCGGATGGAGAATACACTCAGGCAACAGTCTAAGCGTCTGCACTGACTTCTGAATCCTGAATCTATGGAGCCCTCTACATTACCACCATCTTTGGTCAATTTTCACATGGCACCAAAATCTAATATTCTGAGGGTTTCAGAAGTGCTTATCGTGTATATGGCGATGAAAGAGGATTGTATGTGGGGAGTTATGATGCATATGAGAACGTGGCATTTAAACAGGTTCACCAACATCTGTTCACCCAAAGTAAATAAAAAGAAAATTGATTCAGTTTCACAAATAGGAGATGCTAGCTACACAGTGTATATATATATATATATATATATATATATATATACCACCTACTTATCTTGCGCAATTCAGCAATCTGCGGCCTCAAGAGGTAAAAATTCTGCAGACTAGTCTATATTGCTGCACTAACCAGATTGGCTGCCCGTTAGACCTACGGTCCAATTTAAGGTTCTCTCCATTAAATTCAAAGCTGTACAGGATCATAAAAGGTGACATGATAACATGCTTAGAGTGCCATGATCTTGAAAAAAGTGTTGAAAGTCCAGATGTTCAAACTAGCTGTGTTCAGCTTTACACCACAAGGGCAGGAGGTGTGACAAGATGTTCTATACATACACAGAGTAAATGATTTCCATTTAGATTCATAGTGTGTAAGGAATATGTTACTAACCTGGTCAGTATCTGTTTGTGGAATGTAGTGCTGTAGATTCACATGCTCTGCATATCCCTGCCATTTCGTGTTGGGCTCGGACATGAGCAACTTGTTTATTTGTTTTTTTTAAAGAAGACTTTCGAGTCACAAGGTATAGTGACTTTTCCCATGACTGATAATGCACATGGGCATCGGCTCCATCGTTAAATTGTTTTCCGCATGACAGGTGATAATGAAGTTGCAGTATAAGAAAGGAAAAAATAGACGGCCATGCAGAAGAGAAACGAACATCTGCAACAACCAGAGGCTTCTATGGAGGAGGGTGGGAGCATGTGAATCTACAGCACCACATACTACCAACAGGAGCTTACAAGGTAAGTAACATTCCTTTCGTGGCATGTGTAGCTGTAGATGCACATGCTCTGCATAGACTGTAAAGCAGTGCTCCCATAAGCGGTGGCTAGCCGGAGGATGTTGCAGAGGACTGAAAAAGAGCTTGTAGTATAACTTGTGCCTGTTTTTGTGCTAAGACTTCCACGCAGTAGTGTTTGGTAAATGTGTGTGGAGTGGACCAAGTATCTTCCTTACATATGTCACATCTTTGGTGAGGTTGCCAAGGAAGGCCACAGAGGCCCCTTTCTTGTTAGAGTGTGCTCTGGGTGGAACAGGGTGTTGTCTTTTAGCTTTAGAGTAGCAAGTTTGAATAGAGTTGACAAACTATCTGGCAATTCCCCCTTTGGACAAGGTGTGACCTTTGTGTGGTTCAATCAATGCAATAGGAGGGCACGTTTGACATTCAGCATATGGAGGGCCCTCTCTGCCACAAACTGTGGCTGTGGAAAGAAAGCCGGTAGCTCAATGGTTTGTTTGAGGTGGAAAGGGATACCACTTTTGAGAGAAACTTTGGGTTGGTCCTAAGAACAACCCTGTCATTATGAACCTGGAAGGAGTCCTGCTGAGTAAAAGCCTGAAATTTGCTAACATGCCTTAAATACAAAAGGCAACTTTCCATCATAGAAATTGCAATGGGCACGTGTGTTGGGGTTTTAAAAGGAGGGTCAATGAGTTGAGTAAGTACGATAGTGAGATTCCAGACTGGGGTGGGAGAAATCTGGGTGGAATGACTGATTTGAGCCCTTCCATGACAGATTTGAGTACTGGGACCCTGAAGAGGGAAGACTGCTCACTGTTTTGCAAGTACACTGCGAGTGCAGCTAAATGGAGGCATATTGAAGGGTAAGCCAAACCTGTTCTTTGAGGGTAAAGGATGTAGCAAACTTTATCTTGTACTGCTGGCTTGAGTGAATCTATGTGTTTAAGAAGGCAATAGTGAACAAAAATGTTCCACTCAGACTCATATCAGGTGCCTGTGGTGGTGCTAAGCACCTCTTTGAGGATAGACATTAGTTGATCAGGGAGATTAAGTTAACCAAACCTCTTGGATCTCGGAAGCCAGATCACAAAATGTAGCTGCCCGGGGTTCGGATGCCTGATAGCGCCTTGGTTAAGTGTAAGAAGATCAGGTCAGTTGGGCAGTTTCCTGTGAAGAACCACTGATAAGTCAAGAAGGGCCGTGAATCAGGGTTGTCTGGCCCACATGGGAGCCACCAGGTTGAGAGAAGTTTGTCGAAGGTTCCGAACCATCTACGGAAGGAGTGGGAGGCAGAAAAGAGTAGGCAAACATCCCTGGCAAATTATTCCATAATACATTGTCCACTGACTGTAGGTGTGGGAACCTGGAGGCAAAACTTTAGCATTTTGTGTTCTGTGCGATAGCGAAGCGATCAATGCCTGGCAACCCCCAAAGCCTAAAGTATGGGAGTAGGAACTGAGGGTGGAGTTCCTACTCATGGACTTGATGCTGCATCCTGCTGAGCAAGTCTGCAAAGTCTTTGTCCACTCCTGGCGAGTACTTCACTAGCAGATTTATCCTGTGGTGGAGTGCCCAACGCCAAGCTTGCTGCAACAGCGCTGACAACTGCAGAAGGTGTGTGCCTTCTGTTTCTGCAGGTAATACTTGGCTGCCATATTGTCTGTCTTGAGGAGGACCAACTTGTGCTAGACCTGATGGAAGAAGGCCTAGACTGCCACCTGGATAACTAGCAGTTCCAGTAATTGATGTGGAGGCCCCATTGGTGGAATGTCCACATGCCTTGGACAGCGGTATGCTGCAGATGCGCGCCCCCAACGCCTTAAGGGAAGCATATGAACTGATGGTCACCTGCGGAACTGGGTCTAAGAAGGACAGGCCCTGCAACAGGTTGTTGCTGTTCCACCACTGCAGAGCGCAATGGTTGAGGGCTCAAATCAACCACACATCGTCCCATTGACCCTCTGTATATGACCATAGTGCCACCAGGCAGCCTTGTAGAGAATGCATGTGTAAGCTTTCATTGGGGGGGGGGGGGGGGAGACAATGGCAATACAAGAGGTCGAAATGGCAAGAAAGTGCATCACTACTGTTCTGCCCATTAAGTGGTGATCTGGCGGAAAAAGAGGCAGTAGTAGTTGCAAGCATGGACCTGAGCTCGGCTGGGGTAAGCTTTCCTGGTGACTGTGTTGAGAACTGCATCCTGGAAGGGTTTGGACTTGGAGTGGTTGGAGGTGGAACTTGACTGTATTGATGGTGAAACCTAAACTGTGCAGAAGGTCTATGACGGTCTAAGTGTGGGAGAGACACTGTTGCTTGTTTGCGCTTTGATCAGCCAGTTGACCAGGTAAGGGAACACATGGACGCCTCTTCTGAGATGAGCGGCTACCATAGCAAGACATTCTGTAAACACCCTGAGGGCCGTAGTGACCCTGAAGGACAGCACCTTGAACTGATAATGCTGACCACTTACCACAAACCGCAGGTGGCAACAATAAACCTGGTGGATAGGTATGTGGAAGTAAACATCCTTCAGACTGATGGCGGTCGTGAAGTCACCTTCTTCCAGCAAGTGGCTGACATCTTGTAGGGTGACAATATGAAGTGCTCCAACAGGATGTACTTGAGAGGACTGAGGTCGAGGATAGGCCTGAGTGTCCTGTCTTTCTTGGGAATGAGGAAGTATAGGAACACACCCCTATTGCTGCAGTGGTGTAGAGACACAGGTTCTACTGCTCCTTTTAGAAGGAGCGATGGTAGCTCCTCTTGAAGCAGGCACCGATGTTCTGTGGAGAGGGTATGTCTATGGGCTGGGATGTTTGGTGAGGATGCAGCGAGCTTTAGACAGTATCCCAGTCGTTTGATGGAGAGTACTCACTGGTCCAAGGTGATTCCTTACCACTGGGAAGAAACCCCTGAAATGTTCCCTGACAGGTGTAGTGTGATCGGGGAAAGAGCAAGAGAGTCACTGCTTTGCAGGGTTAGCCCCTTTGGCCACACTTCCTTTACCCCTTCCCCTGGTACGGTTGGTCCTGTAACCTCCCCCTGAGTAACCTGCGATGACTGCCAATGCTGGTAAGTGGCGGATGGGTGAGGAGAGGTCACCTTAGCCCACCCTCTGTACGGAGGTCTGCAAAATGAGCCTTGGGGCAGGAGAAGGTGTTTGGAGAGCACCCATAGCACTGGCCATGTCTGTGTCTTCTCTTGATCTTCTCGAGCATCGGATCTACCTGCGTACAAAGAGATGTTCGCTATCAAACAGCAGGTTTAACAGATGCTGCGGACTCTAGCTCGAAGCCAGAGACAAAGCCAAGCATGGCACCAAATGAGGACATTGGAATTAATTCCCCTGACGCAGTATCAGCCGTGTCAAGGGCGCAGTGGATAGTGGTCTTAGATATGATTTTGTTCCCTGAGACTCGCTCGTGTTCCCACTGTCGGCATTGGTCTGGGAAGTGCTGAAGAAGTTCTTCCTTCTCATCCCAGTGAGCTCTATCATATCGAATAAGCATTCTGATTGAATTTGCAATCCTCCAATGCATGGTGGATTGTGCAGTGACTCTCCTGCCTGCTGCATCGATCTTTTTGCTCTCTTTATCGGGGTGGCGAGTCACCAGTCCCTTGCACGTTAGCGCGCTGTGTGGAGCACAGGGAGTCCAGCGGAAGCTGTCTACAGATGGGATTGTGGCCACATAAAGCAGGGTGGGGGGAAGGCCCAGTGGGCGAGGCATTATATTTCGTCTCCACCCTTGGGGTAACAACCCTGGCTTTAACGGGCTCGTTAAAGAGGTCTGGTGTGGTTTTGCACATACCAGAAACTGCAGGGTGCGCTGTGTGATGGACAGCGTTTCGATTGTGAAGTTTTAGTCTTCCTGGAAAGTATGTACATCAACCTCGTAAAAGGTGGCACCCCTGTAAATCACATTGTGATAAGGAGTGGTGTCGCCTGGTGGGGACGTTTTTGACAGATATAGGTCAGGATCCGTGTTGCCCCAAGGGATCCACATTAAAGCTGTCCCATAGGTCATCCCTAGGCTCTGGGTCAAAAAGGGACTCGTAGGGGTCTAAGAGATACAAGGGGCTACCCCCCACCAATCAAAGGAATGTGGTGACCCCGCAGGAGAAGGACGACGACGTTGTACATATATGGTGGAGGAGGAGGAAGTGGAGAAGGTGGAGGCGATTGAGGGCAGGAAGACGAGCTGGCAGTGGGCTAATTCTTCTGTCCTGACCTTTGCTGTGCTTGGGAGATGTAGGCTCCAGAGCAATCTGCTCCTAGAAGATCAGTTTCTTCTTCCTTGGGATAGTCTACTGCCTTTGGTCGAGATCTTTTCAGTCTGTGAGTGAATGAAGACTCTTGATGTGCATCGAGCTGCTCTTGGAGGTGATGAAGTATGGAATGCTCTAAATTGTCGGAGTCCACCGTCACCAGTGGTTTTGTAACCGAATGATACGCTGAAGGGCACTGCAAGCTTTGAAGTGGAAAGCTGGGTTTCTGAGCCAAAGAGGGTTTTTAGTGACAAATTCTGTGCCGGCGGAGCTGCCGGCGTCCCAGACGGTCAGGCTTTGAGAGTTGTTTTCAGCGCTGAAGAGGGAGCGGTATCTGCTCCAAGGCCTTCTGCCGGTGTCAACCATGGCCCGCAGGTAGTGGTGGACCAGAGACCAGTTGAGGGGCTTGTGGGCTTGGCACCTGCCCCGCCTGTGCACAGTGTTAGTGTGCACTCAGATTGGTAGGCTGTACTCAAGACCGGAGTCCTTGATACATGCTGCACCTCCGGATGCGGCTGTTCCTCGGTCTCCAACTGAGAGCCTGGTTCAGGGCTGAACTATAGAGGGTTGAATGCGGACAGATCAGCTTCCGATAGTTCCTTGATGTCCCGGTCACAAATATATTGGGGGTGTCATCTCAGTCTTGCCGCTGCATTTTCCGGTGTGGAAGTCTCCGATCATGTTGATACCGGAGTGTCTTCTTTCAAAAGACTGCAAGGGAGGCTGGAACATTGCGTTCGGGAGACAGACCAAGGTTGCAGACCTGGTGTGGTTGGTCCAAGGATGTGACACTGAGGGCAGTATTGGAAGGGGGTCCTTTTAAAAGCAGTCTGGTCATCATCGATGTGAAGAAGCGAAGACTAGTCAAAAGGCCTCACGAGGGGTGCCGAGGGAAGCACGATCGTCGAAGCTCAATAGAAGAAACCTGGACGAAGACAGTATTTTCACAACAACCGGAGAGGATACACGTGTATGCCTGACAACAAACACCACGAGGCATCGATCCGGAGCACGCTCGATAACACGTCCAAACCCGATAGCACAAAGAAAACAATCTAACAATGGAGCTGATGCCCATGCACATTACTAGTCATAGGGGGTGTCACTATACCTCGTGACTCAAAAGACTTCTTTGAAGAAAAATAAGTTGCACATGTCCGGGACCAACAGTAGATGGCACGAATATGCAGAGCATGCGTATCTAGAGCTTAACATGCCACGAATCTATATTTATTGTGGATATCTGCAAAAACTGTGATGGCTCGGGCCAATGTGGCTCAAAATTGAACACGTTTGGTTTAAGTAGACCTCTTTAAAAAGAAAGTGTGCAAACTCTGATGACCAATTCAATTGAAAACCTCAAAAAAAGGCAAGAACTATTGATTACATTTGGAAAAGCCACAAAAACACTTCTATCTAGGAAAGCCTTCTTGTAACCTACAGGGTTTTAAAGAAAATCTGGGGGTCTGCATGTGTTGTGGCGAGCAATGACGATCTGTAAAAGGTCTGGAAAAAAGTATAATTTACCTAGCACTCAGCATGAGCCTCTGGACGTTCCTACTCGCATTCCAGTCTCTTTCAGCCCAGAATATGGGACTGCTGTCAATCTACTGATCCTCAAGTGTTACACTCCAGTCCACTGTCCTTTAGGTGCAAACAGAAGGCAATCAAATGAAATTTAAACCAAAACTGCTGTGCGTCAGCATACCTCATAACTCTGCCACCAGTTAGGGATGTTGGGTCGCAGCCTCTGGTCACATACCACTTTCCTCATCTCTTCGATGGATGGGTCAGAGGGTACCAGGTCATAGTATGGGAGCTGGTATTCTTCGTGGACCCCTTGGGGAGGGTGGAAAATGAGCGAGCAGACAAACAGGAAAAACACAATCAATTGATGAGACGCATTGGAAAGCATGCAGCAAGTTGTGTAAGGTTTTCTGTACTTGGGCTACTTTGTAGAATTTGAAAAGGGGAGTAGTGTGAAGGATAAAAAGCGTAGGAAGATGTCAAACGGGGTTATGAATGTAGGTGGGCTCAGCCATCCTATATTTACCTCCTGCGTTGCAACGGCGAGCAATCTCCCAGTAGACCAGTCCAAGGGCATAGATGTCAGCACATTTAAAAGAATCGAAGTGTTTCATGTTAATCGTCTCGTCCAGGACTTCAGGAGCCATGTATCTGAAGGGCACAAAGGAGAAAGCCACAATGTCAGCATTAGCGAGATCCCTAGGACCACAACTCTACGTATAGAATCAAAATTTTTCTCAGGGGGTTTCTTCCCCTGTCCCGAACACCAATTAAAAAAATAAAAACCTGCCAGGGCTGAAAGCTAGCAGAGTTTCAACTGCTTGGATCTGTAGTTACTCCTTCAACTTCTGAAATAAATGGCAAGTCTTGCACTGGTCGGTTATCGGATACCATCACTTCAACCACTATTACATTTCCTTTAGAGAGTGTCATACAAAATTGGTACAGGAGGTCTACCGCTAGCTCACGAGCCACTCACTGAAGAAGACTGCTCTACAAAATCCAGTCAGTTTTTTCGTTTTAGTGTCAATTACCTAATTTTATTTGTTTGTTCCCAAGATTTTGATGATGTGACTCATTCAGATTTTGGAGTAAATTCTAGCAGCTCCCTGAAAAAGGCTTTTTCATCAACTCCAGAGAGAGATGGGCAGTATATACTTCCCAACTCAAAAGTTCTCTATTTTAGATTTGGTTAGGGAAACTTTCATTTTTTTCGCGTTGGATCTCTTCGAACCTGAAAACAAAAATATCTGTCAAATCAAATTTTCAAACTGCAATTGCTGAAGTCCACCTCTCTCTAATGGGCTTGTATTCATCTAGCTCATAGGCCTAAAAAATTCTTACAGGCAGGGTGACTGAAACTCTTGATAAGCTATGAAATCCAACAAATGCTATGAAATCCAACAAATGCTATGCCGGGTCTAGCCATCTGAGCATGGTTGTGGTTAAACTAATGAAGTTTCATCCTTTGGGTTTTTGGTTGGAAAAACTACAGAGACTGTAGAAAAGCACTTTACTTCGTTCAGGGTTGGACACTGTGAAGAGCATCTGTACTGATTTTCAACTGGTTCTTCTAATAGCGACATGTTTTCCTCAATTCATTTCATACCTCTGAATACAAAAGTGTGAAAGTAATTAACTCAGTAAACTTTTACACTGGACAGAAATACAACAGGAATGATACAGGTGTGTAATAGGGGTTACTAGTTACAATTATGGACTGTAAAAAAAAAATACAATTAGGAAGTAGTTTAAAAAAATTAAGGCGCACAAATGCGGGGAAGACTTCACACTTTAGAAAAAACAAATGATATGGAAAGGAACATTTACTTAAAAAGAAACTAAAACTAGATTACGGTAACGTATAATAGTTAAAAGAAAGGAACACACTGTCTTCCTCGTGAAAAACAGAAATTTCAAAAATAAAAAAATATATAAAGAACAATCTTGGAACTCCTGAAAACAAAATGAAAATCCAGTTTAAAAAAAAATAGGACTCCAACATTAATCATCCATTATTAATCTTGTACCTGAAAATAACATATGAACATTTCTAAAAGGTGCAATACCCACACCACAAAAGTGTCCCTCAATGGAGGTGGTTGCTCACTCACATTAGGCACTGCAGCCTCTTTTTTGTTTTTACTGGCACAATACCAAGTATAACCACTTGTGGGCATGCCCGCCTTGCTGTAACAGCTCTCCATCGTTTTGCCCTCAATCTCACTTCTTGACACTTAAGTACCAGCCTTAGCTCCTTCTCTCACCCCCTCAGGTTTCTCTCAAGTGGGGAAATCAGATAATACTGCTCTCAACTACTCCTGTTCCTCTACCTTTGATGTTTTTTTACACCGAGTCTTACACAGATTGCTCAATATGTCAAGAACCAACAGGTGTAGTGCCCACAGCACCAGGACTGAAGAATACAGGCATGATTGATGGCTTAGTGCGGCTTAAGCACGTGGAGCACAACCTCAGAGGAATAAGCAGCCTAGACCAGGCTACTGATAACCATAAATTCAGAGGACGGCTACCACCCTGACTATTGGAATTAAAGCCAGATCAAGAAGCTTTAAATGGGTGATGCAACAGTATGCCAAAACATGTCAAAAATGTATGTACCGTTTGGTTCCCACTCTCTGATTGGGTGCTATGTCGATGGTGTCGGTTACCGAGTCGTGCCGTACAGCAAGGCCCAGGTCGGCGATGGCACACATGCCATTCTTCTTTACCAAGACGTTCTTGGATTTTAAATCCCGGTGGGCGATACCCGGTTTACCTGGAAAACAAGAGCATGATGGTCAACCTTTTTTCAGCGTGAGTGGATTGCACATTCCAGGGCACAGGCAGATTTGTTAGTGTAACATTGCATGCTGGATTCAGGCACAGACTAAATCCACACAGACCAGACTGGATCCCACTGGTTATCCCTTGCTGTTACGACCTCATACCAGGATTTAAATCGGATGATCAAAGAACATGAAGAAAATACTAACAAATGAGGTCCAGCCTTGTTTGTACTTTGTTACATCAAAGTCTATTGGTTACAGGGTGAAGTTTGAGTTCCATGCTGCCCCTGAAAATCTAAAAATGAAGCTGTCAGGGAACATAAATCTCAGAAGCACACCCAGGATGAAAAGCTCAACAGCAGCTTGTGAAGAACACAGAAAGAGGTCCAACAAAAGGGAGACAATCCCCATACTTTACACATGCCACTCAACTTATCTCTGAAGTCAGAGAAAAACTGACCACATTCAGTACAGAGAAAAAGCAGCTACACTGAAGCAGCAATGGCACGGAACAGGGAAAATGACATCACGTCACGCCCAAATAGAAGACAAAAATCACATTATTTCTTACAGACAGCAGGGAAAAAAACCTACTAGCTCCCAGGGACAGAAAAACATACATTTCGCCCACTGTATACAAGAAGCAGCCAAAAGGAAAAAAAACGTAACACAAAACACTGCCTTCCAGGGAACTGCAAGACTCAAAATTTTCAGAGAAAGGAGACATACAATATCCTCTACCTTTAAATGACGCAGAAGAAAATGAACTATACAACTTGCAGAGAAAAGGGAAAACATAATTTAAGCCTTTCAGAGCACAGGAAACCTACCTTGTTGCTTTCAACGGAGTAGAAAAAACACTCCACAGCATTCAGAACAGAAGGAAGGAAAATGTTACTTACCTTGTATGCATCTGTAGTGTATTGTGCTGTAGATTCACATGCTCTACATACTCCTGCCATCTAGTGCTGGGCTCTGACTTTTTAAAGTTCTTTTTAGTACTGAGATGCACTGGGATTCTCTCCTTAGTGGGCAATGCAGGTGGGCATCGACTTCATGTTCAACTGTTTTCTACACAGGGGGTGAGTAATTATGGAGTGGCAAGTGAATGCAGCATGATGCACCAAGTTAAGTTAAGCAATAAGGGAGTTAGGCAATACAAGAAACCTGCAAGTAGAGCAACACACTTCCGATGAGGGTGGATGTATGTCAATCTACAGCACTACATGCTACGAACAGATGGTTACAGGTTAAGTAACATTTTCTGTACGTAGCATGTGTTGCTGTAGATATACATGCTCAGCATAGACTGTAAAAGCAGTATCCTCGAAGAGCGGTGGCTAGCATGTGGATGATGCAGATGTCTGACACAAGGTCCTCAAAACTGTCAGGTCAACCACAGCCTGCTGGTGGGATAAGAAGTCCACGAAGGAAAATGCTACTTACCCAGTATGCATCTGTTCTTGGCATGTAGAGCTGTAGATTCATATGCTTTAGCATAGATCGCCATCTGGTGTTGGGCTCGGATGTTTGCACTTTGTTTTTCTTCGAAGAAGTGTTTGTAGTCACGAGGTAGGTGACTCCTCCTTACGGTGATAGTGCGCATGGGCATCGACTCCATCCCAAGATTGTTTTCGCCATAAAGGGTGATGATGGAGTTAGTAAGAATAGAAAGAGTTGTCCATGTGTGTTGTATTTAAGTAAAATAAAACTGAATCAGATAAAGGTACCCGGGGAGGCGGGTGGGTGCATATGAATCTACAGCTCTACATGCCAAGAACAGATGCATACTGGGTAAGTAGCATTTTCCGTTCGAGGCATATGAGCTGTAGATCATATGCTTTAACATAGACTATACAGCAGTTATTTCAGTAGCAGTGGCTAACCTGTATCTGTTGCAGTAGTTTGAAAAAGTGTTCTTAAGACAGCCTGGCCCACACTAGCTTGTTGTTTTGCATGCACATCTACACAGTAGTGTTTTGTGAATGTGTGAGGTGTAGACCAAGTTGCAGCTTTACATATGTCATCTAAGGGTATATTCCCAAGAATGCCATAGAAGCCCCTATTTTGCGTGTGGAATGCGCTCTAGGGGAACAGTTAATGTGCGTTTGGCTTTACTGTAGCATATTTGGATGCATTTAACTATCCATCGTGCAATACCAGTTTTTGAAATGGGATTGCCTTTATGCAGTGGTGAAAACGCAACAAAGAGTTGTTTGGTTTTCCTAAAAGATTTAGTTCTTTCAATGTAATAAAGTATTGCTCTTTTAACATCTAGTGTGTGAAGAGCACGTTCTGCCACTGAGTCTGGTTGAGGGAAAAACACTGGTAGTTCAACAGACTGATTGAGCTGAAAGGCAGAAACAACTTTAGGTAAAAATTTTGGATTGGTCCTAAGAACCACTTTGTTGTGATGAATTTGTCAAAATGGTTCTTGTATGGTTAGTGCCTGGAGTTCACCAACTATTCTAAGAGATGTGATGGTTATAAGAAAAGCTACCTTCCAAGTGAGGAACTGTAGTTCACATTTGTGCAGAGGCTCAAACGGTGGGCCCATAAGTCTTGTAAGGACAATATTAAGGTTCCAAACTGGAGAGGGTGGAACTCTAGGGGGAATGATTATTTTGAGTCCTTCCATAAATGCTTTGATAGCGGGCGCTGTAAACAAAGACAAGTGTTGTCTGTTTTTGTAGATAAGCGGCTATTGCAGCGAGGTGCAATCGTATAGACGTGTATGCTAAGTTACAGCGTTGTAGGTGTAAGAGATAGCAAAGGATGTTTTGAATGGAAGCATCTAGTGGATTGATTTGATTATTTGTACAGTAAATTACAAATAGTTTCCACTTTGCTGCGTAGCATGCTCTTGTGGTAGGACGTCTAGCCTCTTTAATGAAGTTCATGCAGTCTGGCGGGAGATTAAGGTAGCCAAACTCTATGATTTCAGATGCCAGATCGCAAGGTTGAGTAGAGTAGGATCTGGATGTCTTATCTCCCCATGGTTCTGAGGGAGAAGCTTGGGTGAGAGGTGTAGTTTTTGATGAGGAACTACAGATAGTTCCAACAGGGTTGTGAACCAAGGTTGTCAAGTCCATGTGGGAGCAACCAGGATCATTGTGAGGGAATGCTGTTGGACCTTCCGAACCACTAATGGAATGAGCGGGAGAGGCGGAAAAGCGGAAGCAAATGTCCCTGACCAGTTGATCCATAGCGCATTGCCTTTGGACAATGGGTGTGGAAACCTGGACGCGAAGTTTGGGCATTTTGCGTTCTGGTGTGTGGCGAACAGATCTATTTCTGGGTAGCCCCACATTTGAAAGAATGGAAGGCGAACTTGAGAATGTAATTCCCATTCGTGGATCTGTTGTCGTTGACGACTGAGCAGATCTGCGATGTGATTGTCTACTCCTGGAAGGTGTTCCGCAAGGAGATGTATCTTTTGAGGTATGGCCCATCTCCATATGGTTTGAGCTAGTCGCGAGAGCTGTAGGGAATGTGTCCCTCCTTGTTTTTGTATATAGTACATTGCTGTCATGTTGTCTGTACGGACTAGGACAGCCTTGCAGACTATATGGACTTGAAAGGCTTTTAATGCTAGAAAAATTGCCAGTAGTTCCAGGTGGTTTATGTGGAATTGTTTTTGTTGTAGAGTCCACATGCCCTGAATGGTATGATTTTGAAGATGAACTCCCCAGCCGGTGAGCGATACGTCTGCGGTTAGCACTATCTGTGGAACCGGGTCGAGGAACGGCCGCCCTTTGGAAAGGTTTTGTGTGTTCCACCACTGCAAAGAGCGATGTGTGCGGCTGTCTACCAACACCAGATCGGTTAACAGACCGTGAGCCTGGTTCCACTGACGTGCTAAGCATTCCTGTAGAGGACGCATTTGGAGTCTTGCATAAGGGACGATTAGAATGCAAGAGGCCTTCATCCCGATCAATTGCATGAACACTCAATCTGGTAATGAGTGTTGAGGTTGAAATTGTGATATTAGAGCCTGCATATTGCGTATTCTGACTGGGTTGGGGTATGCTAGAGCTTTGCAAGTGTCTATTGTAGCTCCTAGATATATTTGTGTGTTGGACGGTTGGAGGTGGGACTTGGTGAGGTTTACAGTGAATCCCAAGTGGTGAAGCAACTGAATTGTCTTGTCGGTGTGTTGAAGACAGCTGTGTTGTGAGTTGGCCTTTATGAGCCAATCGTCCAGATAAGGAAACGTGAAAGTGTTGTCTTCTTAAGTGAGCTGCAACTACTGCTAGACACTTGGTGAAAACTCTGGGTGCTGTGGTTACCCCGAACGGGAGGACTTTGAACTGGTAGTGTTGACCGTCCACCACGAACCTGAGATATTTCCTGTGAGCTGGGTGAAAGGGAATATGGAAGTAGGCGTCTTTTAAATCCAAAGTGGAAAGAAAGTCGCCTTGCTGAATCAATGGGAGTACCTGTTGGAGAGTGACCATGTGCAAATGGTCTGACTGGATGTAGAGGTTGAGCTGTCTGAGGTCTAATATTGGCCTGAGAGAGCAGTCCTTTTTTGGAATTAAAAAATATAGAGAGTAAACCCCCCTTCCCTGATGAGTGAAGGGGACTGGTTCTATTGCATGTTTTTGTAATAGGGAGAGAACCTCTTTTTTTAGGAGGGGGAGATGTTCGGAGGACATGGCACGATGTTTGGGGGGAATATTTGGGGGAGTGGAGGTAAGTTCCAGGCAATAACCATACTGGATAATTTGTCTTACCCACTTGTCTGTTGTGATGGAATTCCAGACAGGTAGCAACTGAGAGAGACGTCCCCCGACAGGAGTGGAATGATCGGGGGGTAGTGGAGAGAAGTCAGTGTTTGGTGGCAGGGGAAGTGCGGTTGGAGTTACCTCTGCCTCTTCCTCCATTGTTATTTCCTCTGTACCCTCCCCGAAAATATCCTCTAGAGGAGGAAAATTGATTGGGACTTTTGTAGGAGAATGAATTTTCTGACGCCATTGTTTTTGAGCCACCCCTGTAAAAGGAGCGACGAAAGGATCCCCTATTAGAAGGTAGTTGTAAGGCCCCCATGGACTTGGCAGTCTCGGTGTCTTTTTTCATTTTTTCTAATGAAGAATCGACTGTTGGGCCAAAAAGGTGCTCCTGATCAAAAGGCTGATTAAGTATTGATGATTGTACTTCTTGCTTGAATCCGGAGATTCGAAGCCAAGCGTGCCGGTGTAGTAAAACGCTGGTGTTAATGGCACGAGATGCTGTAACAGCCGCATCCAGGGCGCATTTTATAGAAGTGTTTGTTATGAGCTTGCCCTCTTGGATGAGGTCGTTAGCTTTAGTTTTGTACTGTTCTGGTAAATGCTGCATTAGTTTTTCCAGCTCGTCATAGTGAGCTCTATCATATCGCGCTAAAAGCGCTTGAGCATTGGCAATACGCCAATGATTAGCAGCTTGTGATGCGATTCTCTTGCCTGAGGCGTCTATAAGCCTTGACTCCTTGTCAGGAGGAGGGGCGTCGCCTGTAGTTTGCGAATTAGCTCTTTTGCGTGCATTAGAGATGACAAGAGAGTCTAAGGATACCTGGCCTCTGATATAGACTGGGTCTGTAGGAGCGGCTTTATATTTTTTATCCACCCTTGGCGTAAGCATTCTAGCTCCAACAGGGTCTTTGAATACTTCGTTGGCGTGTTTTATCATGCCTTTGAGCATGGGCAAAGTATTAGTGGGTTTTTGGGAGGGAGCGAACGTCTCCACTAAGAAATCCTCTTCTCGGGGATCAGTATGTAGTTCCACCCCATGGTACTGAGCAGCTCTGTTAATAAGCTGTGCAAAGCCAATATTGTCATCGGGTGGTGATGTTCTGGAGGGATACAGATCGGGATCATTATTATGGTCTGGATCTTTATCGTAATAATCCCAGGGGTCTGTGTCCTGTGGTATGTTGTCCTGATCGTGTTCCCCATCCCCATCCCCATCATTGTCATCCTGTGGCTCAGGTGAGAAAGCTGGTGGTGGGGAGTTTGATGGTGAAATGAATAAGTTGGGATCAAGAGGTGGAGGAGAGGGAGGTATGTAAGGGGGAGAGGGGTTAGTACCCATGTCTTTTTTCTTCAGGGGTATATGGTAGTCCTCTGGAAGATCCAGCTTCCGTTTTTTAGGAAGCGTTGCTAAAAGGTGTCCAGTTTTAGGGTCGATATGCATTTGTTTTTGTTTTGGATCCAAAGGGTCCTGTGGAGGAAGTTCTTTGGATGGGGTGTCTTTGTCCTTCTGTTTCGTTCTAGAGGTTTTTTTTACAGGGTTAGTCTCTGAAGCTTTTATAGGAGTGGTCTTTGACTGTGTGCTTCTTTGGCTCCGAGCCTTTCGGTGCGGAGTGTTTCGGCTCCGAAGGTTTGAGTCTTACCGGTTTCGGCTCGGAAGGTTTATCTTTATTTGGATTCGGCTCCGAAGCTTTGGGTTTAGCCGGTGTCGGCTCCGAGGCTTTGGCTTTATGTGGTTTTGGATCCGAGTCTTTCGGTGCCGAAGATGTCTTCAGTGCCGGGAGCGGAGCGTGAGGCACATGCTTGGTCTTGGGTTTTGGTGCCGAAGATGTGGGTTCGGCACCGGAATGGGGCCGGCTCGATCCCGAGCCGGAAGGCTTATCCCTATGTTTCATAGCCGGGCCCGAGGGCGGGGCATCTGAAATGTTTTCACGGTGTCGACCTGGGCCCAAGGGCGAAGGTTATACCGGAGCCTTTGCTGTTTTTGTGGGCACTTGGGGCTCGTTACTCACGGTTCGTTCAGCCGGAGTGACGTTCAAGTCTTCTTCCATGTCGGAGTCGTCTGCTTCAGACACAGAGATGATTTCTTCTTGTTCGGCGCCGGGCTGTTGGAATTCAGACTCTTCTCCGAAGATGTCTGGCACTGGGCTAGTGCTGGGTCGCATCTCGTGACGTCGAGCCAGACGGTCACGAATGGTTTTCTTCGATCGGAATGATAGATAGGCCTCGCAGTTGATTTCTTCATGCTCCGGGGATAGGCAGAGGTTACAGACCTTGTGCAGGTCTGTGTGTGGGAACTTAGCACCACACACTGGGCATTTCTTAAATGGAGTCCGTTCCATGGACTGCTGGCGTGGTCGGCGCGGGTAGGCCTCACGGCCCGTGTCGAAGCTACCGATCGAAGTTCTTGGATTTTACGATGCGCGTCGAAAGGGAAGCCGCATTCGAAAACAATGCAGTCGAGTGGGTAAGGATTGCGCGTTGAAAAGGTTCGAAGACGATACCGAACCGGAGCGCAGCAATACACATCCGAACCCGATGGCGGAAAAAAACAATCTGGGGATGGAGTCGATGCCCATGCGCACTATCACCGTAACGAGTAGTCACCTACCTCGTGACTACAAACACTTCTTCGAAGAAAAACAAAGTGCAAACATCCGAGCCCAACACCAGATGGCGATCTATGCTAAAGCATATGATCTACAGCTCATATGCCTCGAACATAGTGTTTCGTAAAGGTGTGTGGGGTTGACCAAGTGGCTGCCTTACATATGTCAGTCAGCTAATTGAATGTTACTAAGGAGGATCATAGATGCTGCTTTCTTGCGTGTAGAGCACCCTGGGGGTAACCGTGATGGCTGTTTGAATTTTATGGCAGCAGGTTTTGATACACTTGCCCAGACTATCCATCTGCCAATAGCAGCCTAAGAAATAGACTGCCTTTGTGTGGTTTTGCAAAAGCTACAAACTGGTCAGACTTGCAGAAGGGCTTGGTCCTATCAATGAAATGCATGAGAGCACGTTTAACATAGAGGGTATGAAAGGAGCTCTCTGATACCTAACCTGGCTGAGGGAAAATAACCTGGCAGCTCTATAGTCTCGGTGAGGGGGAGAGGGGAAACACACATTGAGAAGGAACTTGAGGTTTGTTCTGAGAATGACCCTGCTCATGTGAACCTGAATGAAAAGGTCTTGGAGTGTAAGGGTCTACAGCTCAGTAATGCGCATGGTCACAAGGAAAGACACTTTCCACCCAAAATAATTGCAAAGCGCGAGAATGCAAGGGCTCAAAGAGCGGACAGATGGGGATGAACGGACCACATTGTGGTTCCACAAAGGAGCAGGAGGGACTCTGGGAGGGATGACACTCAAGACCTTCCATAAATTCTTTGACTATGGGGAAGCAAAAAAGGGAGGAGTGTTCCCTGTTTACATGTATATGGCCATGACAGCTAGATGTAACCATATAGAAGTGTAGGCAAGGCCTGACTTTGGTAGATGGACAAGATGAGAAATGATGCCCTGGACACTAGGCTTTAGGGAGTTCCTGTGATGGGAGATGCAATAGTGGACAAACCTCTTCCACTGTGCAGCATAGCAGGCCCGCATGGTAGGCTTTCAAGATTTACACAGGGTGTCCATGCATTCCTGTGAGAAGGGCAGGTAAACAAACTCTTGGACCTCTGGTGCCAGATTGAGCTGCCTAGGGTCAAGGTGCCTAATCGGGCCTTTGTTGTGTGTGAGAAGGTCCTGCCTGTTAGAGAAGCTTCTCATTGGAGCTGATGGACATCTGGAAGAGTTTCGAGTACTGGGCTGCCTGGCCCACGTTAGGGCCACTAGAATAAGCATTATAGAGGTTTTTTGCATCTTCCGTACCACATACAGAAAAGAAGCAGTGGGAGAGATGGAAAAGCATAGTCAAATGTTCCTAATCAGTTCATCAATAGTGCATTGCCTACGGATTGTAGGTGTGGGAACCTGAATGTAAAGTTTAGGCATTTTGTCTTTTCAGGAGTGGCAAACAGGTTTATCTGTGGGGTGTCGCAGCATTAGAAGTATTGCAGAAGGACATGTGGGTAGAGTTACCACTTGTGGACATATTGATGAGTCCTGCTGAGTAGGTGTGCGTTGTCCGCTCCTGGAAGGTACTCCTCCAGGAGATGCCTACAGAGGCGGATAGCCCAATGTCAGGTCTCTGGCACAAACGCGGAGATCAATGCCACCCTGCTTCTGAACGTAATACATAGCGGTGATATAAACAGTCTTGATAATGATTTGAATTAAGGCCTTTGGAGCGAGGCGTATGGCTAACAGTTTGAGATAGTTGATGTGCCGCCCCTGGGGGGTGGGGGGGGGGAGGGGGACATCCCCTGCATTGCCATTTTGGTCACCATGCCCCCTCCCAAGCCGGGAGAGAGAGAGGAGTCGGTGGTAATGGCGAGTAGCAGAATGGAGTCAGAGAAAGCCCTGACCTGGAACAGGTAGTAGCTGTTCCACCACTGCAGATAACCGTAGGAGCTGGAGTCTATCAACACTAGATCTTCCCAGAGACCCTCTGCTTGTGACCATTAAGCAGAGAGGGATTTTTGCAAAGGGCGTATGTGGAGCCTGGCATGGGGTACCATGATGAAACAGTAGACTACCATCCCTAGGAGATGCATGATAGTTTAGACTCTGATTTGACAATTAGGCTGACAAAAATGTAGGAGCTGCTAGAATGCCAACACCCTCTACTGGCTGGGGTAGGTTTTGCGTGTGACTGCACTGAATATGGACCCCTGGAAGGGGTGGACCTGTAGGGATAGTAGGTGAGATTTGGTAGCATTACAATTAATCCCAGGCTGTGAAGCAGGGAGATGCAGCTGGGGTGTGAGCTAGGCATTGTTGCATGCCTGCCCCCTTCACCAGACGATAGCCAAGTTAAGGGAAAACATGGATGCCCCACCTCCTTAGATGAGCAGCTACAACTGCTAGGCACTTTGTTCAGAACCTTGTAGCGGTGGTAACCGCAAAGGGGAACACTTTGAATTGGTAATGAAGACCATTTCCACAAAGCGGAGGTAGCACTGGTGGGCAAGATGGATGGGAATGTGAAAGTATGAGTCCTTCAGGTATAGGGCTGTTATGTAGTTGCCTTAATGAAGCAGAGGAATGACATACTGAGGGGTTGTGATGTGAAAATGATTCGTCAGGATGTATAGATTGTGGGGCCTGAGGGAGCCGTCATTCTTTGGGATGAGGAAGTAAAGAGCGTAGCCGCCCTTGCGTCAGTGGTGTGGGGCACTCTTTCTATGCCTCTCTTGGGAAGTAGCACCTGGACTTCTTACTCTAAAAGGCTGAGATGTCCTCTGGGGAGGGTATGAGCGTAGAATGGGATGTTTGGAGAGGTTTCTAAGAAGCTCTAGGTAGTAGCTGTGGCGAATCTCTGAGTACCTACTGCTTTGATGTGATCTCCTAAAAGCGTGAGAGGAAATCTTGGAATCTCCCCTCCAGCAGGTGATGTGTGATGGGGGTAGCAAGAGTTTCAAAGGGGCACCTATTGATGTGGCGATGTTACTGTCCTTTAGCTTCTCCAGTATCTCATTAACCAGAGGCTCAAAATAGGTGTTTCCCCATCAAATGGCAGGTTGAGGAGATGCTATTGAACCTCCGGGTTAAACCCCAAGATATGGAGCAAGGCATGGCATCTGGGAATGGTGCTGGTATTAACCCCCCGGAAGGCTGTGCCCGCAGAATCCAAGGTGCAACGTATGAACGTGTTGGAGATGGTCTTGCCCACTGAAACTATATCCTCCCTCCTTTTCCTGAACACCTTACCAAGATGCTTCACGAGCTCCTGCATTTCCTCCCAAGCTAATCTATCGTA
The DNA here is from genome assembly GCA_963921515.1 of Calotriton arnoldi. Lineage (NCBI taxonomy): Eukaryota > Metazoa > Chordata > Amphibia > Caudata > Salamandridae > Calotriton > Calotriton arnoldi. Next base: position 186,975 of record CAWUFW010000796.1, read on the forward strand.
GTAGGAGGGGAGCCCCAGGAAATGATGGCTATGGTGAGAGTGGGTAATCTTTCCTATGGCCACTCTTTAACCGGCTACGTACAGCTTTTTACTCTCCTTGTTAGACGGTGGGTGTCGAATGTGGTGAGCAGTTGTCCGCTTACGAGCACTATGGACTATGGTCAGCTGGGACATAGTCCCTGATGCTGACAGGGCCCCTGGGAAAGGCTTATACTTCTCCATCCTGGGCGTTACACTAGCCTTTATGGGTTACTTGAATGTTTCATGGGCAGACTAGAGCATGCTTTTCAGCATGGGCAGAAATTGCACTGTCTGCTCCGACTTGGAAAGCGTCTCGAAGATTTTTCTTCCTCATAGCGGACGGGCATGTCCACTTTGTGAAAGGTGGCTGACTGCTGGATAATCTCGTGATAGGCTGCAGTATCATGGAGGGATGGAAAGAGTATGCAACACATGCACAAACACAAATTTCCCAACACACCCTTGGATCAAGGAAAAACATGCCCCTCTGCTTCACAGACCAGAGAAAAGGGGAAACCCATGCCATTTTCTCTTTAGAACAAGAAAAAAATGCAATTGCAGAGAACAAGGGAATATATTTCATTGCAGCAATAGAATTGGGAAAAAGCAGGTCAGTGTCTCTAAATAACAGGCAAAACCACAGGCGTCCCAAGCAACCCAAAAATAAATAAATAAATAACTGAAACTACACACTTTAACTCGTACAACAGGACAAACACTCAGGAGACCAGAAATCAGCCTTGTGTAAGACTCTGGTTACAACTGGTTAGCATGAAAATTAAAAAAAAAAAAAATTAAGGGCTACTACCATGCTCCTACTAACAAATCAAAGGTCATAAATAATGTCCAGAGAAACGTATAACAAAAATGCATATTTTGGCATCACATTTTTATTTTTTTTAAATGTTTATATTTAGTTGCTTAGGTTGTGATGTACAAACAAAGAAATCATGGATACACAGTTCATATTGGATAACAGACATTATCGAGTGATGCAGGGCAGGAAATACAGCATAAAGTCTCCTGAAAGAGAACATGAGGTTAAAACCAGGTAACACATATGTACATATGAGGAGGGTCGTACAGGAGTTGTTTACACCAATCAACGATGGGCCAGGGACAGCAGACTTCAAGGCTCTTTTTCTGATCTCCCCATTGTCAGCTCTGACCTCTCCCCCTCTTCCGCCATTTCTATACCACAGTGTTTTATCCATGGAGCCCAGATCTTCCTGAATTTTCGAGGGCAGCCCCTCGCTTTATATGTCATTTTTTCCGCCACCATGTATAGATCTAGGCTCACTCTCCATTCCTTGAGTGTGGGGAGTTGAGGAACACCCCAGTAACGAGCTATGTCTCTTTTGGCTACTATCAACCCCAAGTTAGCTAAAGTGAGTTGACATCACGGCAGGTCCACCTCTGTGGGAATTCCCAATAGAACATAACCAGCCTCCAACTGGAGTTGAACTCCCAATATATTATTTAATTCCTTCAGTATTTTGCCCCAGTATGCTTTAATCCAGGAGCACTCCCAGAGAGTGTGTATAAAGGTGCCCCGCTCCGTGTGGCATCTAAGACAGTCCGGGGTGCTCGCTCTCCCCATGCTGTGTAGTCTAGCTCTGTCGAAGTATGTCCTGTGTAGGATTTTATATTGAATGAGTCGCAGTCTGTTTTATCGCCACCTTGTGTGGGTGCATAAGGGCGGCTTTCCAGTCTATGTCTTCCAATGGGCCAGTAGTGAGTTCCCATTTAGCTCTGAGCGGAACCAGATTATCAGGCATGTTGTTAAATAGTGTTTTATATGTGAGCGAGATAGCCTTGGTAGGAATCTCCTCTTGCAAGAGTCTACCCTCTAGGGGTGAGTATTCAGGCAACGTCGCGGCATCCAGACCCTCCGCATGCCAAGCGTGCTGCAGTCTAAGGTAAGCATAAGTTTGAGTGTTGCTAAGCTGATAACGGGTTTGAAGCGTACTGAAGGGCGCCAGAGAGCCGCGCTCCAGGACGCCGCCTATTTTGGAGATCCCTATTAAATCCCACTGTCTAAAGCCTCTCAGCTTTCCAATCTTGGCTAATCTCGTCCCTTCCCACAACGGGGTCTCCCTTGTGGGTTTCATGTCCCAGTTCATTTGCTTTTTTGGCATCACATTTTTAGTGTCAAATTAGACATTCATGCGAATGCCCTCTCCCACAACAATGCAAAAGGTCTCAGGGCACAGAATAAGCTACACTGCACAATGGCTTTCACATCAGCACACAATTACTTGAGGTCACTGCCTGGCCACAGCCAAAATTAACAACCATGCAAAATAATGCTCACTGTACATGAAAATCTCTACAGTATGTTCAGCCAGCTTATCAGTTTCAGCTTGACTCAGAGCACAAACGCCATCACTGGATATGTGCATGATCAAACCTCCAAGATGGAAAACACCACACAAACGCCACCCAGTGCGTGCCTCTTACCTTGCGTGCCCACAATTTCCATGTGCAGGTGCGCTAAGCCACTGGCTGCCGACAGAGCAAGCTTGATCATTCCCTCTATGGTCACAGAGTATCTGTTCAGGTAATCAAAGAGGGAGCCATACTCGTGGTAGTCCGAGACCAGCCACAGCTGCGTCCATGTGCCGTTATCTAGGATCAACAGGAGAAGCTGTTAGGATGCTCTCAGGAACAACGCCTAGGTGAGCCACAAGAGTGAGTAACATGCAAAGGGAGACAACAGGAGCAAAGACTATGGGGTGATTGATCAGAGACATATGGGTGAAAAGAATAGACAGTGTGTCATTAAGTGTAGAGCTGGAAGGATCAATGACGTATGGAGGCATGGGGACGGACGGCACAGACATTTAGTGTGCAAGAGGAGAAGATGTGGATTTAATGGCAGAAATAGAAAGGTTTACGAGCTGAAGTGGAGGGTAAAAGTCACTAGTGCTGTATTAAATTAACAGAGGAATGAATGGTGTAGACAGGGAGGCACGAAGAGGGTTGGAAATGATGTACTGTATTGTATTGCAATTGCATTTACATTGTGCTTTCTACCCTTAGGACGGGGGTCTTCACACTGGGAGTTAGTCCCCTAGGGGACCTCATGTGATCCTGTCGGGGGGGTGGAGGCTCTGGCCAAAAGAAGCATCGTGCTGATAACAATGCTTTTTTTTTTTTTTAAGCGGAAAAAACATGAGCGGCAGTAAGCCACTTTGTAATAGGCCATCACTAACATCTTTCGTCATTCATATCCTGGCTGGGAAAAGGTGCTAAGGGACTCCAAATATTCTTCGAAACCCCCATTTCTAATAATCACGCTGTGGATACTTTTACACGTTAGTAAGGCCTGCCTGACCAGAATGGTATGTTTGGCAATCATGTGTTTGATGGCATTTTTAAAACGGTATAATTTCAATGTTTAAATAAGTCTAGATCTATTTAAACATTTCCAGTTTAATAGAATTGTGAAAAATGTTGGGGGGGTGGCGATGATTTTTGTATTCACTTGGGGTGGGTGCGGGGGGCGCAGCATTAAAACGTTTGAAGACCATTGCCTTAAGACGTGTTGAAGCAGTTTACACCAGGCACCATGCTGCTGCTGCTCCGGAACCCAAGGCTAGTGGTTAATCCGGTGATATTTGATGTTATTGGTAACTGAGATTAGTCTTGTTCTCTCAAAGAAACCATTCCATGCCCTTATTCTGGTTTCTTTGTGGTAGATTAAAGAAACAGAAGTTAGGTATGATGCGATCATTAGAGGGGGTACGCAAGTTCATAAAGCCGAATGGCGGGATTAACAGGTGGCTAGAGAAAATACAACGATATAGTTAGGATGCACAGGAATGTATACATGGATAGAGTGCACAGTAAAGACACAAACCAACTGAAGAACACAAAAAATATAAATGGAGCAGATACAGAAAGTTCAGCAGCAAATCGCTAGTTACACCAGTTGTTACCTTTATTATCTGCTGCGATAAAGCCCAGGATATTCTCGTGGCGAAGCATGACAGTCTGGTAAATTTCTGCTTCCCTGAACCAGGATCGTTCCTCGCGCGAAGAAAATATCTTGACTGCCACATCTCCGCCTCGCCACTTTCCACGCCATACCTCGCCGAAGCGACCTTTGCCGATAATCTCCTGAAGAACAATGGTTCGAGCGACTGTCCTCTGCACAAAGAGCGGCAAACCTGTAATGAGGGATATATGCAAAGAAGGAGCTTTGAGATCAAGGCAGCGATGACAGAGGTGAAATTTGCAAGTGCCCAGCCACAGCAAATAAGAGGCAAGCCGGCGAGACCCGGGGAGGGAATGCAGAAAGAAGAGCCAATGAGACCCAGTGACAACTGAAAGGTAAACATGTGTGGCTCAAAGTTAGAAATTACAGGTGAACATTTGAAACCCAGAGGCAGGAACTAGTGGTTAACATGTGCACCCTACAGATTCAAAAAGGGAGGGCAGCAGCGTGACCCTGAAACAAAATCAAACCATACATGTGCAACCCATAAAGAGAGACTCGAACGCAATCTGTGAAACCCATACACAGAATCAGGAAGGGACCAGCAACACCCCTGTTTGGACAACAGAGTCGAGCCTGAGAGCAACAAGTGGTGATCCTGTAACATTCCAGTAAAGAAGATTTCCAGCTAACCACGCCACAGGCAAACTCTGCTAGACCTCAGCAGTTAGGATTTAGGCCCAGATCTCTGTACTGGGGTGAATGTTTGACATTGTTCAACATTCTGTCCATCAATTGTTCATTTTGAAGACCTCAGCAGTTAGGCGCAGTGCAAAGGGCTTAGACTTCTGCTCAACACACTGTACTGCACTGTAGAATTAGTGTGCAAACACTGCAATATCGCTCAAGAAATGTTCCACATGAAAGGTACTTCTATTCCAGATCAACTTTCTCTTCTGCTATTTTGCTACCCTATCAAACAATAGAGCGGAGATTCCATAATGTTAACTTGACATTTTTCCATAACCGTCAGGTAGATGTCTTCTTCACTGGGGGGTGCTTGTTATAGTACCAGATCCTTTGCAGCTCTCTAGTGGTTATTTTACATCGATGAAAACACAACAGACATTTCCAGCGTTTATATTCCAGATTACCGGTGAAGCCGCTCTTCTTAAGCAGGCTGCCGATACTCCCTCTTTCTTGGCGTAGCTGGCCTCGTTTGGTCCACATCACCTCAACAGTAGCCTAATGGCTGCACTTCAATCCTCTCGAACCCCAGTCTAGGCGCCCTGCTCCCAGGTAGTCACTGCCTTCTATCTTGCTAAACTTTACACATATATGCAGCTATATATTCCGTTGCTTAGGTAAAGTTATTTATACTCACTCCGTTTTGAATAATCTGATAAAATGTATTTAGTAAATTGTAATTTTCCTGCAAGTTCAGTAGGGGACAGTATGAGAAGGTTAAGTTATGAAAAATTTTCCTTTTATGAAATGCTTGCATACTCAACTTGAAAATTGACCACGGTGTCTATACCATCACCGTTGGCAATCTTACTGAGCTAAAATGACTTGCTAGTAAGTCGACTGTTGTTCCAGCAGTACTCTAGTGCGTAAAATGTTTCGACCACTGCATGCGCAACCACTACTATTGCTAAAGAGTACATAGACTGCATTCTCTTCGATGGTCGTGTTGGAAATGACCCGGGTTGCATGTGCTTTTCTAAAGATGCTCAGCTGGTGACCACACCTTATGTTATCATAAAGACTGACAAACTTTTTAATTGGGCTATGGTTGTGCTAGTCCACTTCCAAAATAGTTCCACTTACTTTGCTGCTCCATCTGGTGGTGCGCCAGGTGTGGCTCTACCAGGAGCACAGACGCAGACTCGTTGGATGTTAGTGCAGAGGCTTGAGGGCAGTGGGAAGAATTTAACATAAAAGCTTCCCTTATTTGAAGATGGCTGCCGGGGCTGCGTGCAGCGTGATGATGTCAGGTTTACAGTGGCGATTGCTTTCTCTATTGCTAGTGGAGGTTATTTCCCTCATTCAAGATGGCTGCTGCACCCAGCTTGATGACGCTGCCTCTTTCTGTTTTTTAGGACGTCTTTTCGATTGACAGTCATAGGATGCAGCGTTTTGTGCCACGCTGGCGTGGGTATCCATCAGCAATCTGTAGTGATGCTGCCCCAGCTGGTCACTTCCCCATACTTTCTTTGCCTAAAGAGATCAGTAGCCGGAGCCCCCTTGACTGTATTCCTCCCTCTGAGCCACGTCCGCCGCTGCAGGCCTGCAACTTTACTGCCAGGCATGGTGGACGGGGGAAGAGGGTGCCCAGGGCGGATCTACCTTTCCACCAGATTAGGAACCCCCTGCCACCTACATTGTAGGGGCACTATGGGGGTTCCAGGCAACTGAACCTCACCCCCGCGGGGACGCTGCATCGAGACGCATAGCACCTCGCCATTCCTGGAGGGTCCGAGCTTGCAGTGGGGGTGGCTTCGTAACTGAGCGGTCTTTTGTCACTCTTTTGGTGGTACAGCCTTTTATTTATCTTTCTTATCATGCTCTCCGCTTCTGCTGCCTGCTCTCTCATTCCCTTAACTGGCTGTTCTACTGTTGCCTTTATATGCGCTCTCCTGTGCCACCACACTTCCACCTTCCTAGAAATATTTCATATTAATCTATCGCGTGCCACTTCCTGTCGCCCCATTACAATGTCAATGCAGAATGTCCCTTTGCAATCCCTCATAAAATTGTTTATATCTCTGCGTTCTCCCTGTGCGGCCCTCTCACGGCCCCTACTTGCACTTTCTCTTGTTACCCCAGCAACTACCTCGGTTTCACAGGAGTCTAGTTCCTACAGGGCCTCTGAATTCTGAGAGTTTCTTCCCTGCAGTGAATCTACCCCTTTTAACTGAATGTACTCTGCAGTACCATTCTCTTGCAGCAGTCCCTTTCATGCAAGGCCAGTCCTTTGAAGCAGTCCCTTCCCTGCAGTGCCTGCCCCTTCCTGCAGCACACTTGTCTGCTGCAGCACTCGATTTTGTGTATTGGTTCACCCTTCTAGGAGTCTCTTTCCAGCAGTAATTCTGATGCCTATCGTCTATCTCTTTGCTGCAGTGCGTCTCTCTTTCCGTTCCTGCAGTGTCCTCCCTGGAAGAGAGTTCTCTCTCTCTCTCTCTCTCTCTCTCTCTCTCTCTCTCTCCTTCACCAGGCCCTTGACTACAATGCACTGTCTCCCCCAAATGGCAGTCTCTTCTCTACAGCAAAGCGGCCTTCAGGCATTCAACATGGCCTTCTCTTCCCCCGCAGGTATCTTACTCCGTGTTGCGGATTTCTCTACAGTGGGCTCCCCTTTCCTCTCTGAACTCAACATTATGCTACAGGGTCCGCAGACGCCATTGCCACGTTCTCCCAACACCTCCTTCTTCCGCCTCATCTTATACAGAGGAGAGCTGGGAGCTTGGTCTTCTGGGACCTGCTGACAATGGCTTTTCTAAACACTGTGCCCCAGGGAGAGGAGGAGCAACCAGTAATGTCCCAATTCCTAACATAACACGTGTTATTTGTAATCGCACGTTCACCCGTAGGTATCTTGGCGCAGAATAACAGATGTTTATTGTTACCCAACTCAATGGTACTCATTTTATCGACCTCAGATGGATGAAAGGCTGAGTGAACTCGCCGGGATTTGAACCTGTGACCATGAGGTCGAACACAGGCCCCTGCAGGAGACGCATTAGTCCACTGAGCCACCAGACTACGCCCTTCAGCCACGTGTGACACTGCTTGCAGGGTGAGAGGTGTCTCTCTCGAAGTGCAGGATTAGCTGTGTCCAGTACAAGTGCAGGGTAAGAGGAGTGCCAATGTGAGAGAAGGGGAAGGATTGTGTGAGAACAAAAATGTTAAAATTCGGGTCTTCTTGGTAACAGATACTTCAAAAGAAAGACATTACATGTCAACTGACAAGGCTCATGGGTCCATGCAATACAGCATACGATAAGCAATAGCACCCACTCAGTCTGCGGGTGTCAGAGGGATTCTTGCAGAGCTGAGAAGCTTACCTGAGCCAGATCCTGAGGTGGACAGGTCGTAGACCAGATCCTGTAATGTTTTATCCTTAGACAGGTACATCTCGCAAGACGGATCCTCCATGTCCAGCCGCTGGCGGTTGTGATACACACGCTGGTGGTGCTGGAACAGGAACACCACCACGATCAGGATGACGCAGAGCAGAAACACTGGCCCTGCGATGACTGCCACCAGCTCCACTGGACCCCACATAGCTGGAGTAATATTCTTCAAACGGCCTGTGGTATTACAAAAGGAGATGTAATGCAGATATACCACTAACAGCTAAAGCGCTTCAAAGTGCTAAAAAGAAAATATTTCAAAATGGACCACATTTATAGAGTCAATCTGGTGGGTTGAAAGATTGGGGGGGGGGGGGGTGGCGAGGGTCTATTTCTGGAAGGAAGCTTTTGTGTAATCGGTTATTAAATGAGGGGTAAAGTTCGGTCAATCCTCAACAATGTTCACAATCACACCAGCAAAACGCGACCCTGTAGGTCAGTGTCTGGGTGTCAAGCCAGAGTATTAGTGTAACAATCATTATGGTATGCTAGTCATGTGTATAAAGGGTTCTGCCACCCTATGGCCGGCACCGACGGGCAGGCTTGAATAGCATAAAGCCAGCTAGTAAGGCAAGACACTGGCAAGGTAGGGGCAGCAGCAGGTATGAAGCACAAGAAAAACCTTTTTGGAAGACCAAACGGCGGGATTTCGATCCACATAAAATTAAACCTGCAAGTACGAGCCAAGAAATGCCCACACACTCACCCTTTGTCCAGTTTATTAACATAACAGGATTAACCCTAAATGGAGTACCAACTACCATTGCAGTAATTAACCTTTATGTTAATCCAAAAAAGAAATACAAATTCAAGAACATTAAGATAATCACAGACCGTATCACAGCATATCTTTATGAACATCCGGACCACGAGTGCATCATGAACGGGGACTTTAACCTGAGAGATCTCCTCTGTCTAGACCAAAATAGAGGGGAGAGGGGGCGGAGAATCATGGAGGCCTGCATCCATGAATTTAAGCTGGGGAGCGCGAGCCAAACAGGACTGCCGCATAACAAAACTCAACCTACTTTTAAAAACATCTCCACCTTTTTGAGTAAAGTCTTGCTGATGAAGTGCGAAGAATACAGAGTGCATCACTCTACAGCGAGCGCCCACCATCCACTCTTGTGCGTGTAAGCGCCACAATGCAGGAGGTGCATCTTCCGGCCGGCCATATGCTCGCTGCAACCAATGACTCGACACCAATAAAAAGAATCAAATGGGGACTCTCTTGCCGGGCCAGTTATAGTCCATAGAAGCTGGCTACATCTATAACCGGCATCAGGACCAGTTGGACAGAAGCAATGGTATCACTATTTAATGTGGCGAGCACAGGAAGTGTACCCTTATACAAAGGAAGACACACTGGAAAGGGGCCCCTCCCCCTCCATGACAATAAGGAGTTCGACGAGAGCAAAAAGAGTTGCCTCAGGCAGAGGCACAGCATAGGAAGAAAAAGTGCGTATGGACAAAAATAAACCTGCAAACTGTTAGAAAATTGCACACAAAAAACTATCTGACAGTTGAAAAAGAACCATATGGTAGAGAAATGGAAACGCATGTAAACCCTATTAGCGCCCAATAAAAACAGGGAATTTTGGAGATACGTCAGCAGCCTCCATGGCGTAGCCCATACAGAATGCTGTACCTGCCAACGAATGGGCAGCTCATGCAACAAATCTTTATGTCGATCCAGAAAAAACATTGGATAATCACATGGAGGTAGTGGGTAATTACCCAGGCGATCCCGAGGCAGCCCACATGGTGATAACAGAAAAAGAAACCCTCTTTATCCTAAAGGGCATCCGGAAGGATGGGGCACCAGCACCAAATGGCTGATCGGGCAGCATCTTCAATGAAGACCGAGAATTCTGGGCCCATTATATGCACAGCTTGTTCAATCAATGCTTTCTTACTTCAACAGTGCCGGAATCTTGGAAAGAATCTTTCTTGCATCCCATCTACAAAAAGGGGGATGCATCACAACCAGAGAACTATAGACTGATTGCCTTGTTGGATACTGATGGGAAGGCGTTCGCAAACGTGCTCCTGAAAGAACTAGAGGTCTGGATAAACAAAAATCATACTATACCCCAATACCAGACAGAATTCCGGCCCAATTCATCCACGCTGGACAATGCCATCACTCTGTCCTACCTGGCAACACGAGCAATAAAAGCCGCCTCTCCTCCGCTTTACGCCTGTTTTGTCGATTACAGTGCAGCCTTTGATGCCATCGATCGTAACATTCTTTGGGTCAAGCTCACAAAGTGGGGCATTTCGAGGAAGCTTCTGGCGGCAATGACGCTCCACACGGGAATATAGGTACGCACCAAGCTCTCGCAGACTCATGTGACAGCCAAGATCCATACCAATAAAGGGCTAAAACAGGCCCGTGTGATTTCTCCCACCCCGTTTAATTTATACACCGCAGACCTGGGTGAGGCGCTTTTGAAAGTAAACATCTTTCCACCCAAATTAACCCAGCTTAGACTTCCCATCATGCAATACGCGGATGATCTGGTACTATTGGATCACACCAAAATTGGCATGAAAAGGGCACTGGAGGCCCTACATCTGCACAACACTGATAACAAACTTTGCGCCAATGCCACAAAAACAAAGGTCCTGGTCTTCTGTCACAAACCCAAAAGTACCAGCTAGAGTGGCACCTTGGACCGTTAAGGATCTCCACCATCACCAACAAATACAATTACTTGGGAGAACAATTTGTAGACAATGGGAGATCGAACTCGCAGGCCAAGGCAGTCGGATCAAGGCGGCTAAGGTTACATATGGGCTATGCAAACTAAATCATAAGCTCCAAAGTCACTCTGCAGAGGGCATCAGACGGGTCATGCCAGCCAAACTGATTCCTATGCTGAGCTACGGTCACCTTGTTCTCCCGGGCCAACTAACAGAAAAACTGGAGCAACTACATATAATGGCCTACCAAAAGGTATTCAACCTTCCCTACTCAACTAGGCGCACACTGATCCGGTTGGAGCCTTGGAGCCTAACATTTCAACGATGGACATCGAATGCAAAAAAGACATCATTAAAATGCACTACAGGGTGACCAAGGCGGGCCCCGACACAAACAGGGAAGCACTAAAAGTAGTTTTCCAGGACAACAACAGCCCTTGGGATGGGTACCTCCTAAAGGCCAATGAGACACTGGGCTGGCCCCCAGGGATCATAATCGATACACCTCACAATGGCCAGCCTGAAAAGCCTGCTAAAGAAACAGGGCAAATGCATCTCAAGGCTACAAGACCTTGAACGAATCAGTCACATCGCTGGCGTTGAGGGCCTTGTCTAGTCATATGAAACCGCAGCAAGTCAACCCTATTTGAAAGCAGGGCTGGGGAGGACAGCCCTACAGAACATACTGAGAACTAGGCTCATCACACTGCCAATTCGGGACTTCAGGACCCACTGGAAACAGAGTGCCTGGCCTGTGTCAATATCACACAGAATCAGCCGCGCACATCATTTGCTGCTGGCCAGTGTTGCTGGGACAGAGGCGACTATATCTAAGAACTCTGCTCTTGCAAAATGGTGTGAGAACATGCAAAGAGGCCCTAACGCTTATTTTTTCCATCATGGAGCCGATAGCCCTTGCACAAATCAGCAAATTCTACGCAGAAGCAGCAAGGATCTTAAGAACTACCCAAGCAACGGAGAGACATAAGCCAGGATCTTAAGAACTACCCAAGCAATGGAGACATAAGCCAGCAACTTACAAGCTGCTGCCCATCAAGAGCCATAATAACACCAATTGGAGGAGCTCCTTACACAAACTGGCTACAATGATCTTACTCACACACTAGGCATTTCTGATTCCCAAGGCGCACACTGGCATGCATGAAGGACGGATCACTCGAAGGGCCCGCATACGGTTCTGACTTTCCATCAAGCTCCTCACTTAATCTCTTGGCGAGGCCCTTTTTCACTGTCATGCGCCAAATAGACTAACACCTTTCTAGAGCTTGCAATTTGATGATTTTAACATCAGGCGCACACTGGCACGGACAAAGGACGCACCACTTTAGGGGCCCGCATATGGTTCTGTTTTTCCATCTAGCACCCTACACAATCTCTTGGCAGGGCCCTTTGCACTACCATGCGCCAAACAGACCGATACTTCACTGAGCACGCAATTGGCGTTTTTAATATTAGATTTTTATCGACCCGGGCGGAGTATCGTTTATTATTTGTCGCATTATCCCGACACTCGCCCTGTATAACTTAACCCCATGCATGCCTGCACGTCACAATATTGCACGCCCGTGCACTTCACAGTCTTGGCCTTGTGCACTATCGTCTCACCCCCGTACTCGCTATGCAAAGCACTTTTGACCGCACACCTCGGGTGGCTGTTAATTTTGCTTGGCGACAAATACTACGACATCTCTAAATTTCTATATGGCATCATTTTATGGCATAACTTATGCTGTCTTTCACATTTTTATACTCACTTTTTAAGCTATTGCTTTTGTAAAAGATTTTAAATAATCATACAATAAAGAAAGATTCAGACAAGCAGGTATGAAGCAAGTCTGTACCCAGCTGAAAGAGACTAATTGCAGTTTAGTCGGTGTACTGACACCCCTCCATCCTTGCTGCCTCTTGCCTCATTGGTGCCAACAGACTGCTTCGGTAATCTTCTGGGTTGGAACCTACAACAGTTAAAAGCAAAGACGTATTGTACACGTCTTGGGTATAAGTACCCTGCTCAGCAGCCCATCACCATTCTCATTTGTAATTGGACGGCTGTCTTTGTTAACTCTGAAAGAGCTGCGCAAACCAGTTTGTGCACAGTTGCCTCACGCGAAGTCTATGGGCACGTGTACTTACTTGGAAGGGGACTGCAGACTGCCTCTTCCGGCAGAGAAAAACGAACACTGCTCAATGCTTAGCCATACGCCATACACCTCCGACAAGGACTTCTTCTTAGGTACACTCAACCGAAAAAGCAAATAAAACCCAAAGGCCTGTCAAAGACCAGCAGTGCCCCCAGTCCTGCTACTCCATAGTCCACAGCTTCTCACACGCAATAACCAACAGTTCTGGCTATGACACAAAGTAAACACAAAGCCTGCTCAGCATCTTCAGGGGTGCCGCTTGGCTTGAATTTTATGCAATCTAAAACATGACTGAAGGGGGAAAAAAATTCGCCTCCTAGCCAACTGCTATGAAGAATGTTGACTCCATAAAGCAAAACAGGATTCCACTCAATCAATAACTCAATTGCTATTCTACTAATACTGAACAACATACATGGGGCTTTTACCACAGCAAACCAAGCTAGTGCTAGGAAAAAGGCAAGGCAGGAGTAAGCAGGCGAGTGTAAACGAACTTTCACTAAGGAGAAGCTCTGCACGCTCGAAGCCGGTGGTGTAACGGGTCGCAGTGATTAAAAGTTCAGGACCGCGCGCCTACTCACCACTGGGCACCACGAGGTCAATCTTGTTGCACATGTCGCTGTAGCAGCAGTGCGTGTTGCGCAGCTCCTTGGTGGTCTGGCAGAAGAAGGGCTTGCCGGGTGGCAGGAGCTCTTTGGAGGGGATGCACTGCCGCAGGTGGTGCTCCACACCTTCAAAGTTCGAGATGGACACCATGCACGCGCCGTCCGTCTCGCATGTGAAGTTGTTTTTGTTGCAGTCGGAGCAGAGGCAAGTGAGAGCTGCAAAGGAATTCAGAGTGACGGTTACAACATGGCGCTCTGCGAGCCCGCAATGGTTAGAGATGTCAGCGGGGGGAGAGCAAGGACAAGACAGGCCTCAAATGTGTACCAGAACTGAGCATTCATACCAAAAGCACTAGACTCTGCTCGGGTGTAAGAGAGGAAGAGGTGAAGGCAGGAAGGCCACTCTCTCCAGTCAACATAACTTTTGAAAATTAAAAAATAAAACAAAAAACAAACATTGGCAATGCCAATAGTTCTGGTTTAAAGGGATGTTGAATTGTAATGTGCTGCATTACATGTAAATAGCATGGCAAAAGATACGTATTTGTGAGGAAGCAAAGAACTATAGAATAATATTGGTGTAGGTTTTAAAAGCAAAGTGACAGTTGCTCTGTCCAGCGAGACCTAAAAATCCATGTGGGTTAATGACGGTCGTCCTTCCATCTGTGCTGCTGCCACAGAAAAACAACAAATTATTTAGTTATCTAAGACACTTTAATAGCATTCCAATGTCATGTGTGTGTCCCTTAAAGTTAGTTCAAGCTGAAGCAGCTGGATAAATAACCAAAATGATCACAGCTGCGTGGAGAGAAGCATTTTTTTGTGGAAGCACACACTGTGTCTAATCAAAACATATACTCCTGGATCCCAACATGTGGGCGGAGCCAAAGCCCATCTCTAGTGATGCTCATAAATTGTCTGGCGACAGCTGTGCTGTCAAACCAGATCATTAAGATAGCACATAAATGGAATGTAAAGAGGTGGGGGTGGGGGTGGGCTTTCTTTCACCAGTTTCCCAAGAAACCTGTCACAAGAGCCTATTTTGCTGGATGTAGGATTGAGAGTTACATTTTCTCATAACCGCAGGAACTGTTACTTAGTTCTTACTTTTCCTGGCTAGACGAGTCACAGGTGCCTATTTCACAGGATTCAGCGGTACTGTGTCCCCATGCCCCAAGCTAGAGGGTTTTGTGATCCCATTCCTCAGAGCAAGACATTAAATAACCCATTTTTCAAGATGGAGGCTTTGTGATCCACTTTGCAAGTATTTAGTGGAAAATTACAAGTTGACAGCATTATCTGACCCTTTTTACCAGAATGGCGACGTTATATGTTCACATTTTCCAGAAGAGAAGAATTACAAGCCTAATTTCACAGGTTAACGTGGTTACCTCTTCCCATGATGAAGTGTGATGCAATCCGTTATACAGTATGTGACCCTCTTCATGGGATGGAAGGATAAATCTGCACACTTCACAGGCTCGAGAGAAGTGTTGCAAGAAATTGGGGTATTAGTTGAAGGGGTGAGAACCCACCTCAAATAATGCTCCCAATCCTTGGCAGGGTGAATGAACCACAAAAGTCACTAAATAAACCTGTGCTTAACCCTTTAGTAGCCCGCAACAAAAGTAGTCTGGTTCAACTTGAAGGAAATGTGGCAAAGTAGTTATGCAGTGCTCAAAAAGTAATACGGTGAAATAACAAAAAATCCCAAATTAATTTAGAAAATTAGGGTACATTTTAGGGAACAAAATGACACCAAAATGGCAAAAATTCAATAAGTAGAACGGGAAATATAAATTTTTAGGTCTCGCGCCTAGCGGTGCACTGCGCAGCAGTGCTCGCGCAGCGCGAGACATTTAGTGGGTGAAAAACGGGGTATTGAGGCTGACCTAGGAATCGCACACGCTCGTGCGTGTGCGATTCCTTTTGTGCTACGCGATTGGCCTTTGCGTGCGTCTTTATATATAAGACTGCGCGCAATTGGCCAGAGGCGGGCGCATTGCTCCACCCATGGCCTATTGGTGTCTATTACGCGCTTGGTGCGCGTAATAGACACCAATAGGCCGCGTGGTTTCAATTATGGTGCCCAGACACGGGCACGATAATTGAAACCACGTGCTTAGCTGTGGCGCGCGTTCATTTTTTTTATTTTTTATTATCGAGTGATTATCCCCCCCTTATAATCAGAATACTAACTTGCTTGTGAGTATTTACCTGCCTAATGAATCGCCCAGTTAGAGGGTGCGTGCCTATGATTAGCGGGGAAAAATGAAAGGATTGTGCTTTACATAATGGTTCTAGTGAACAAACATTAATGGGGAATTCGAAGACAATCGGGAGGCTAAGGGAGGGCCGTGGTATAAAGTGTGTACAGAGAACGGAAGGGGCAGCGGGGGTGGGGGGCTGCTCTAGTCGGACACCGTACTTCTGTGGTGAGGGAAGCACGGCAGACGGGTCTTGCACTAAAGCTCCGTCTGTGTGCAGTGCTCCGCTGCAGTGAATCCAGTGTCCGGAGCACAATACATGGCCGTTAAGCTTCTACCAAGGGTGCTTGATTTCCGCAGGACCTTCGTGAACGGCCCCGCAGTCACCAGCCCGACTCAGCTGTACCACGGAAACCGGATCCTGTGGGGGAACAACCACTTCTTCAGGTACAGACCACCCCCTCCCCGCACCCCGAGTTCAGAGCCGCAGGGTGGATTCCCAGTGTTCCTGTCTCAGGGAACGAGTCTGTACTGAATATTCGAGCTGAGGGAATATAGAGGCACAGTGAAGCCTGTTTGCGTTATTTTCATTGTTTTGTCTTGTGGGGGTGACTGAGTTCTTCGTGGCGGGTGTTCCTTGTCGTTGTGTGGTCTTTTTCATTCTGTCTGGTGCAGCAGCCACTGTTAGAACGGTAGACGAAGGGTGCTGTGTCTTGTTACGAGAAGAAGTGCGTGGCTGAATGCCCCCTAACTGATTGTGTAAGTTCTAACCCGAGGTCTCTCACTAAATGCCGCTGTGTACTGATTATGTCCGAGTTTAGTGTGTTATTTCGGTACTGTTTTTATATTAGGCTAAACATCACTGGGTCTGGTGTGTGGAAGAACTGGCGTCATGCAATGTACAGAGTTTGGCCCTATTCACTTGGGTATAGAGCCCAACTGTACTTTTGTAATCCGATATTCACAAACTGGGGAAACAGCGCCACCTTGTGGAACGCACGCGAACGTGCGCCTCTGGCACAATATCCTTGCTTGCATTAGGGCCCTGACACCACTGCTTCGCCACTCTTGCCGCAGGTAGTTGACTACCTAGGTTTTCAGGGTATATGGTATATCTGACGTCATGCGAGAGGTTCGACGCCCTCGCGTACATGCTCCTCCCGCGAGTCTAACGCCTGTAGCAAGTCCAGATCGCAGAGACGTGGCTGTAAAGAATGCCGGTTTGGCGGCAGCAGACAGAAGGGTGCCTGGTCCTGACAAGTTCTGCCTGCAGACACTTCCCTGCCCGCTCTCACTGCAAGCCGGCACTCTCTTCTTAGATCCGGAGCGTGAGGAACCCTCACTCCGGAGCACCAGGCCGCCATTGCACAGGTAGGTGAGAACGTGTAATGGATATACACATCGGTGAGTGTTTAGCACTTACTAAAATGGTGCGCTTCTCCCGGCCCCTTCTAGGTTCCTTTCCAAGTAACTCCCGACTGCCACGAGGCCGCCAAGAACGGTCTGCAGTTCGTCACAAGCCGGAAGATTTGGTGGACACATTATAGTCCTCCGGTATTACCTCAACACTTCCAAAGTGTCACTTGAAAAGTGTAAAAAAATTTAAAGTGACACATATATAAACAATTTACATTTTTATTGGCTATGGTGCAGGTTCTCAGTTTGCAAGATGCTGAAAAAAAGAGAAAGGAACACAGCAGAAAAGAGGGATCAGGCAGACAAAGAAGCAGAGTAAAAAGAGGAGGTATGGGGGATACCACATTAAGGAAAATAAAGGGGAGTAGACCAAGGGGTTCAGGCCTCATTAGGCGGAAAAAATAGTAACAAAATTACTAAAAGCCCTAAAAGAGAGAATGAAATGCAAGAAGGAAAAATGCAACACACGTTACCTAAAATAAAGAAGGGGGTGCAGGAAGGAAGAAAGAAGGAAAAACAAAAGGGAAGACTAGAGAGGGTGGAAACAATTGAGAGGAAATACATACTCAAGAAAAAGAGGAATTGGAAGAAAAATGGTAAAAAAACATAAGTAAAACAATTTCATAGTAAAAACCTAGAACAGGTACCACGCTCACATTCAATAATTCATTGAAAGTACTAATTATGTACAAAACATCTTCACTCAGCCTGTGTGGCTTCATTGTAGTTGATCTAGGGACATAGTCTGGCTTCTTGGAAATTGAAGCATCTACTTTCAAATGTACACCTTATCTAGAGTAGGTTTTTGTTCGAACACTGCAGGGATTGTCTGGGTTTGTAGTCATGTGTTTTGAGGCTTTGCTGAGGATGCATTTATGAGCGAGGTAGAGTCCTGTGTGGGTGACTTGAGCATTGACAGGACGCCTGTGTTGTAATTTTATGGTTGGGAGATGGAGTCCCAGAGCTTCGTAAGAGCTGTCGGTCTTGCGGTGTTGTGATCACACGCAGAGAGCAGATTTCACGTTTAAGAGACTGGTTGCTGAGATACCATTGCGAGTTAGAGCAGCTCATGTATTTGTTTTACTACGAATTTTTTCTAAATTGTGCTCTTCAGTATTCTTCCAACTCCTGGCTGGTCTCAGAATAGCCTCTTGGTACTTTGAATGAAGGTTTTCGAGTGTTGACCGTGGGTGGAGTCCTCTCCACATCACATTCTTGAAATTGTTCGTGAAGCGCCAGACTGTGTCTGACTGGGAGCTTATTTCTTGGATGAGAACTGACCACGTTGTTTTATTTTCCTTCCAATTATTGTGCAGGAAAAGTTTGCCAAAGAAAAAAAAAATCTGAGCACGAAGATGATCAGCGAGAAAATAGTATGAGGAACAGTAACAGCTTTGAACAGCTGGACGCTGATGGGGACACGTCCAGCGAGAACAACTTCAGCTACGAGTACGCCAGATGGAGGTGATGATGAAGGCTATTGGAGATAATGGTAAGGAGTGGCTGTTGTCAAGAGACCTTTCTCTTCTGTATTGTAGTGTGTTGTTGAGTGCAGATGCAATGGCTTGCTTTTCCCTTGGAAAGCCTTCTAACTTCTGCCCAACTTAGTCACCAAGAAAGGCGTGTTGGAAAGGTTTGCTCCTATGTTTGGAATAGATGTTCACCCTTAATGCGAATTACAAGTGTATTCTTTCACATTAAGTGGAAAGAAAATTTCTATGATTAAACAAAGGTGAACTGTGCGTCAAATGTACGTTTGTGCATCATTTTCCACCCATATTTTTAGGTTGAGCCTAGTGGCAGCGCACATGCGCTGCTCGCTCTGCGAGACTGCTGTAGTAGAGTATGGGAGAGAAGCTGTGCCCACTCTTCTCCCATATTTTTCATTGGCTTGTGTAATTGCCTTTCGTAAATGCTGCCTTCGGATTCGTTAATAGGCTTGTTAGTCCCTCCTTAGTACGGCCTTGTCTTCATTTGTACCCTCCCATGGCGACTGGCCCTTTTACTTCGGTTGTTACACAGGACCTGTTATTTCGTCTGTAAGCACCATTTACTTTATTGAGTTTGTCTTGCTGCAGGCCGGAAATGCTCTGCTTCAGCTGAAAGCGCAGCTTGTGTTTTTTTAAGCAGCACGGCCGCCCCCGTAACACGGGCGCCTGCTTTCAATCACTTTAACCTGGCATTATCTTGTGTCTGTTTCAACGCCCCCCTAGTAAAATAGATTTAGAAATGATTAGCGAATTAAGTCAAGTGAATTCCAGGTAGCACATAATCCTGTGCTAATGAGCTGAAGCTGACAACAGTACATCTGTGTTACATGTCATCTGTACTAAAGCCACCCGACGGGTTGTTTTCAAAAGCCTGTTTTATTAACACCACCACCACTATCAATACAACCACCTCCACCACCAATACCACCAATGCCACCACCACAAATGCCACTACCACCAATACCAACACCACCATCACCAATAGCACCACCACCACCAAAACCACCAATAGCACCACCACCAATAGCACCACCACCAATACCAATGCCACCACCAATACCAATGCCACCACCACCAATGCCACCACCACTCCACAGTTAAGTCATGTGAATTCCAGGTAGCACATAATCCTGTGCTAATAGGCTGAAGCTGACAACAGCACATCTGTGTTACATGTCATCTGTACTAAAGCCACCTGACGGGTGGTTTTCAAAAGCCTGTTTTATTAACACCACCACCACCACCACCACCCATACCACCACCTCCACCAATACCACCACCTCCACCAATACCACCACCTCCACCAATACCACCACCTCCACCACCCTCCATTCCCCGGGGCCCAATGTAAGCAGTGTTCTGAGGACCCCAACCACTGGGACACTGCTGTGTTCCCTGCCCGGCAGAGTGCAGCCAGGGAATGAAATCTTGTTTCCTGGCCGCTAGCAGAAACCAGTGGGCGGGGCCTTCCCCTATCCTCAGCCTGCAGAGAGGTGAAGGATAGAGACATCGCGATACAGCGGCAGCAACAATGGCAGCAATGCTGGCCACGAGGGCTCTCTAACCAGAGCAAACATGTCAGGAGTCGTTTGGAGGACTGAAGACCGTAACTCTTCAATAGCCTGCCAGTCGACGCTGTGTCCCTTTTCCACACACTGGTCTGCCGCAAATGATTCCTGGCGTGTGATTTTCAACACAGGCGAAATTGAGGAAACACCGAGATGGGGTAGGAGGACAACAGAGAATTTATTGGCGATGTGAGGTTGGGGGCGGTGGGGGTCTGAATAAGTTGGGAAGAAAGTAATGGAAGCAATGGATGAGAACATATCCTGAACTGGCGTATAGAGGCATTTTGTTGCCTGGAGGTGAATGACGTTTCCATGGTTAAAATTCAGTGGTCCGAAGTATTTCTTGAGTAAGTTCCGGCCCATCTTTAAGAATTTTTTTTGCAGTTAGGCTGTGTTGGGCTGATATTCAGTTCCAAGGGGGAGACTCTTCTCTGCTATCAGCACATTACATTACATGGGCAATACAAGCATAAGATAAAGATTGCTATTACCAACTACCGATATACAACTTCACAGGACACTACAGTAAGCAATGACTTTCCTAGCTGGCGTAATCCTCCATGGAAAAACAAGCAGCCTGTTTCAAATATTGACACTAAAAGACTATCTGGTCTACCTGGTCATGTGCAAACTTGTTCTAACGTTATGCTCAAGTCTACGGCTACCAAGAAACTACCTAAAAGTTTCCTGGCGCAATATACAGTTATTTGGCCAGGAAAAGTCTTTGTGTCATTCCTTTTATGGATACTTTTACAGACCACATTGATAGCGCAACACAGAAAAACCAGGTTAATTAAGTACAAGGAGTACGGAGGAGAGAGGTCAAGGACTAGACAAGGGATCTCAAGATGACAGCCAGAGAATGGCAAGGCATACCTCCTTTTAGGTCGAGCCTGGGCAGCGCATGCGGTGCTCTGCGAGGCATGCTGTATTAGAGTATGCCCTTGAAGCTCCGCCCACTTTCCTCCCATAATTGTTATTGGCTTGTGTCTTTGTCCTTTGTAAATGCTGGCTTCTGATTCGGTAATCGGCTTGTTAGTCCCTCCTTGGTACTGCCTTATCTTCATTTGTAACCTCCCACGAGGACTCGCCCTTTTACATTGTTGTTACACCGTCTGTGTTATTTAGTCTGTAAGCACTATTTCTTTAGTAAGTTTTGTCTTACTGTAGGCACGACGTGCTTTGCAGCAACATTCAGAGCACCATGCGCGCTTTCACTTTCCAAACAGCCGGGACAAAGGCGGCCGCTTCTTTGGAATGCCATAGGTCTCGCATTTAGGAGACCTTGAGCTATTGGCATTTTAAGTGACACTAGCTTAAACTCTCGCAAATGTGACACCTTTTGCTTTGCAAATATTTTTTGGGTGGGTTGTTTCCAAGCATCCCATGCCGCACTTGCACTTAAGAGGCCACGCCCCTTTCTTTAGATGCGACTTGTCTAAAGAAAGGGACGTGGCCTCTATTAAGTGCAGGCGCGGCATGGGTCGCTTGGAAACAAACACTATTTGCAATTCAATAGGTCTCGCATTTGCAAGAATTTAATCTATTGACATTTACAGTGCCAATAGCTCAAAGCCTCGAATGCGAGACCTATTGCATTGCAAATGCTGGTTAAAGCCTGAAGTTAAAATAACATCAAAAAGCACAAAGCTCAGACCGCAGCTATCTGGTCGCACTAGAATGGGTCGAAGCCAAAAGTTTTGGCCGACTGCGATGGAGTGTGGGCCGGATAAAGGACCACGTTCGTGCCGGTGACATTTTTACCTTTTCGACTAAGAAACATTTCTGGGGAACAAGTGGTCATCGACGAGTCGTTGGCAGGGCTCAATTATGACAGGCTGCTGAAGAGCAGGCTTGGTCATCAACAAAGACGGGAAAGCTCTGAGCGTGCAGTCTGTGGTCAGGAAGGCCTCAACGTTGACAGGGTTGCTGCTCAGCGTCGGTCCTGGATGAAGCCATCAACCATCAGACTTAGAAACTTTTCTAGAAGTCAGATCTTCAGCACATCAAATCTCCGACAGTTCTCCAGGTAGAACGTTGGCAAAAAGATCTTGCAGTTTTGGGATAGGAGGAGTACACTCTAACACCAGCCTAGGGTCCAGGCCTAATGGCACCACTTGGAGGTTAGGACTCATTCCAACAGAGGCCAGCAGCAGGGTGCAGGGCAGGCCCAGTTGGAACTAGTCAGCTAGGCAGTTGCAGGAAAGAGGCCTCTGGAAGCCTGTTGTGTTCCTGTAGCTCAAACAGGTCGGTCAACTGATCCTTTGAGTCACTTCTGGGGCCCTGGATTCACTTCTGGGGCCCTGGATTCAAGGCAAGCAGGTCAGGTTGTCCTTCAGATTCTTCAGACAGCAGGGCAGACCTTATTCTGATCCACAAACGTTGAGAAGCGTACTGAGAGGTCTGCGGAGTCCACTTTTGTTCCCAGTGCCAGCCTGCAGGCGGATGGCAAACCTTTGTCCACCCCCTCGACCAGTTCCTCAACCTCCACTAGGTTTGGTGCCAGCCGGACTAATAGACAAAGGACAGGAATGCCCAGGTGTAAGCTGCATCTGCCAGTGACAGAGTAGGCACTCTCTGAAGTCAGGAATGGGCTGGGGAGAGCCACAGGCTACCCTGTGAACCTCAGGCAGGGACTTTGTGCAGCCCCCTGGCCATCCTGCTCAGTAGCGGAACACCTCTCCCGACACCAAAATCTGTTTGTTCTCAGTCTGGGAGCAATACACAAGACTCCAGGGGAGCCGTCAGGTGACACTGGTAACTGGCAAAGGGCACATTTGGCTTATGCAGAAAAAATACAACTGTCTAAAAGTGTTATTTCTAAAATACGAATATAAAATCTGACTTTACTATTAAGTTAGATTTTAAATTACTATTCAAAAAGTCCTTGAATCATGTTTCTCCTGCTCCTAAACTTAAGTTAAGCAATATAAACTGTTATAACGTAAAACAGTGTTTTTCTATGGGAGAGACAGTCTTGCTACAGGAAACGAGCATTTGCAATGCAATAGGTCTCGCATTTGCGAGTGTTTAAGCTATAGGCATTGTAAATAAGAATGCCTTTTATTTATGTATTTTGAAAACCAACACATAAATAAAAGGCAGTCATTTATAATGGCAATTGCTCAAACTCTCGCAAATGTGAGACCACTTTAATTGTGGCCGCGCCCTTTTCTTTAGATGCTGCTCGCCGTATTCTGCTTACAGTGAGCAGTGTCTAAAGAAAGGGGCACGGCCGCCATTAAAGTGAAAGCACGGCATGGGGCGCTTTTACAAAAAAAAAAAAATTGTTTGCGAGTTCACAAACATGTTTTTTGAGCAAGCTGACGAGACGGCGCTGACCTGCTTCTTCATGGAAAGCTGGCTGTCGAGGATGATGTCGAGATTGGGGGTGTGTTCGGTGGGTTTGGGGATTGGGCCCAACTCAGACAGCCACCATTCGTTGTTCCAGAGGGTATCCATCCATGCCTTTCCTGAAAATGAGTACTTCTGTCTTGTCTGTGTTAAGTTTGAGACAGTGGCTGTTCATCCAGACGGCCATGTCTTTCATGCATCTTTGAAACTTGTCCTTGGTGGTCGTTGGTCAGGGAGAGGATGAGTTGGGTGTTGTCGGCATAGTAGATGATGTTGAGTCCGTGGCTCTTGCCGATGTTGGCCAGGGGTGTCATGTATACGATGAAAGGGGTTGAGCTGAGGGATAAACCTTGAGGTAAACCGCAGCTGATGTTCTTGGGGAGCAAGGAGTAGGGATGTGATCCACTTGAGGGCTGCTCCTTGGATTCCGATTTGGTGGAGTCTGTTGATCAGTGTGTGGTGGGATACAGTATTGAAAGATACAGAGGTAGAGGAGGTTGGCGGCTGCTGTTTCTCCGTGGTCTAGCAGCATCCTGATGTCGTCCGTGGCTGTGACTAGGGCAGTCTTGCTGCTGTGGTTTGCTCTGAAGTTGGATTGGAAGGGGTGCAGAAGGTTGTGGTTCTCCAGATGTCTAGTGTGCTCGATTACTTATGCTGGAAAAAGGGAGCAGGGAGATGGTTCGGTAGTTCTTAGGTTCTCCTGGGTCCGCAGATGGCTTCTTCAGCAGCGGCTTCACGTTGGCATGTTTCCAGTTCTGGGAAAAGTGGGCCATAGTAATAGAGGAGTTAAGGACCTTGGGAAGTTCTTTGCTGATGGGTTGATTGCTGATGTTAAAAGTATGGTGTGGGAAGGAGTCTGCTGGGGCTCCAGAGTGGATGGACTCATGATGGACACCATTTCATTCTCAGTGAGGGTGTTCCACGAGGTTAGCTGGTGTGGTTGATACTGTCCTCAGCGGGGGGTTGGGGTGCGAAGTCTTGGTAAATAGTGTTGGTTTTGTTGTGAAAAAAGTTCGAGAGGGTGTCGCAGAGAGCTTGTGAGGGTGTGATGTTTTCGGTTGCCGAGGGGTTGGTGAAATCCTGGACTATGCTAAAAAGTTCCTTGCTGGAGCGGTCTTTAATGCAGTAGCTAGGGCGGTTTTCTTGGTGTTCTTTAAGAGGTGGTGTATCGGTCGAGATTCTCAAGATCTCATAGATGCAAAGTATACACCTCCCAAAGAAGAGGCAGCACAAGCATTTCCCTGTCCCTTCTGTAATACTAAAAGTGATCATTACACCCTCATGGCACTTATGTAATACAGTCCCAGGTTCACATTGTAACAACAGCAGTCCTATCAGTGTGAAGGCGTACGGCAGGAGCACTAATAGCATACTGTAAGAGCAGCAGTAAATACTGCCTCCACCAGGTGCACACTTTAACAGTAGCAGTACTACCAGTGAACAGACATGCAGAGCGGGCAGTACTAACACCATACTGTCTGAGAAGCAGTATATTATATACTGCCTGCAACCGGTGTAGATATTGTAACAGTAGCAGTCCTACCAGTGTACAGGCACACTGCAGCAGTACTAATACCACACTGTAGGAGAAGCAGTAAATACTGCCTGCACCAGGTGTAGATATTGTAACAGTAGCAGTCCTACCAGTGTACAGGCACATGGCAGCAGTACTAATACCAGCAGGGGTCCTACTAGTGTACAGCCCCAGTACTGATAGTATACTGTAAGGACAGCGGTACGTACTGCCTCAGTGGGTGCACATACTGTAACAGCAGTACTACCAATTTACAGGCATGCAGGGTAGGCAGTACTAATACCACACTGTAGGAGAACAGAAAATCATGCCTGCACCAGGTGTACATATTAACAGCAGCAGTCCTACAGGCACACGGCAGCAGAACTAATACCATATTGCAAGAGTAGCAGCAAGTACTGCCTGCATTAGGTGAACATATTGTGACAACAGTACAACAGCACATATAGACAGTACAATAGTAGCGGTGCACCTTGCCCCAAACATACAACTAGATTGCGTGTGTAGGGTATTACCACCTACAGCCAGTGCACAGACATTGCAATAACAGCAATAATATGTGCACTTGCTGAGGAAGTACTTACTGCTGCTCTAAAGTAAGATTAATTCTGTACTACAGTGTACAGAAATTGTAATAACAGCAGCAATACAGCAAAACTCTTTACCCAGTGTAAAGAGTTTGACAGCAGCAGCATGACTACAGCCAGGCGTAGATGTATTGTGACAGCAGCAACAGTGCCTGCACCCTGTGCACACACTATGAGAGCACAAGTACTATCTGCCTGCAGCAGGCATACAGACATTTTGTGACAGAAGCACTAACTGCAATGTGTGTGCATCGCCATGCATGTTACACACGAGCTTCAGTATAACAAAGACAAAAGAATTTTTGTTAATGCTTGTACTCTGTAGAAGTTCACGGAGGTAATGAAGGCATATGCGATAGTGTTCCTGGGGGACATTTTTATTATTTATGTTTTTTTTTTTTTTTTTACAATTACCAGGTTTTTGTCATTAATTTTCTTAAGGAATGACCTACTCCAATGGAAAGCATACATGAGTGAACCAGAACTGTTATATGCAAGGCCACTAGAATGATGCGATTCTGTGGCCGCAGATTTTTTTAGCATAATTATGGATGTGCTGCGTTTGCCACTACTCCACCTACTGCATAAATTACAGAAAAATTATTTTTAGCTCAAACGGATCAAAAGTTACTAAATATGTGGCAACATGTGACCATGCGCAGAAAAAGGCCATTCACAAAGGTTAACTGGTCATCTTTCAGTTGCTTATTTCTGTATTTGGTTCTTAACTTGGTACTAAAATGAGGTGAAACTTTTGCGCACAGTATTACCACGTAAAAAATATCAAAATAATGAAGTAAAACTATAAAAAAAAAAATTTGCCCCATTACGCCGCATAATTTGCCTTTTCTTGAAACAAATACTTGCAACATAATTTGGCGCTCCTCCGCCGCATAATTCCAGTGGCTCTGGTTATACACCATAGTGATTTAAAAAAGCATACATAAAGACAACAGTTTTAGCTACGGTAATGTGACAGGTGTATCCCAAACTGTACGAGTACACAGAGATGTGCATCATGGGGAAATAATATTGAGGGCAACAGCACTTGCGGACTGGCTGCAGCAGTGAAGCTTTAGTATGCAAGGAGCAACATGCCCCCCACCCACACAGTGCATGAGTAGTAACACTGCAAGCTTCCTTCGCACACATATTAAAGGTACAGCACGGGCACCAGCCCAAACATCGCTGATTACCCGAAATACTACCAATGCTTCCATTAGCACCTCTCGGCAACCTACTGCTGCACACTGGCCTTCTATGGAACTCTCGCAAAATATATTGTATTGCAACATTGATATAGTGCTTACTACTCCTATGTGGGGAGCTGAAGTGCTTACTTACATGGGTAGCATGTTACACAGCGTGGAGTGTGTGGTTGAAAGGATATGGTTTTTATCCTATGGGGGGGAGTGTTTCCATGGTGAGCGTGATGACCACCGAGGTGCGTGCCATGGGATGCATCACTTAGCAGTGTGATGGATGAAGTGTGAGAGACAGGTGTGCAGTCTATGGTTTTCTATAAGCTGGCAGCTTTGCAGGTCCCTTTATGGTATTTCTTACTTCTGTGGACAATTGAGCTGGTTACTGCACTAGATTGTCCATTCTGAGATATCTTGTTTAAAGTTTATTAATCTGAGCAGGCATAGGTAGGAGGGAGACATGGATTAGAGATCTGGTGGAATGGACTTTGTTACTATCATCCCATTTGTTACTGCCACTGTGAGATGTCAAAAGCGGTCACAGAATGTAGCTAGTTGGAACCAGTAGTGGAGGTCTAAATTAAAGTCCTCCGTTGGCCAGCGGCATGTGGCAGAATTTTTCAGTTATTCCATGCCTGTTCAGTTGATGATGGGAGGGTTATTGCTGTAGACTAGTGACCCATAGCAGTTTTGTCTTACGTGAGTGTCGAGCAGTGCATGGAAAACACCATGCAGTCCACATGAACTACAATTGACTGCCTAACCGCGGAGTGTTATGGGTTAGTAATAGTATGAGGCAGGAGCGTTACATACAGTATGACAATGAAAGCAACAGGTTCAAAAGTTTTTTTCACTGATTCTCTTAGAAGTATGGGGTTGACTGCACTACAGGAAAATGCTGGGGTCCAGTCAGTCAATCACGTGACCGGCTATTACAGCTCGTCCAGCCTTACAGAGGGCAAGGCCTCTTAACTGACAGCTCAGCAATCCTCTACTCTAGAGATGTGGTAAAACGGGTAAGTTGATGGCTGGTCCCCTGTGACTTGGCCTCTAATCTTGGCTCCTCGCTTACCACACTGTGTTACCCATGGCAATCCACTTTACCTTCCTGCACCCACTCTCCATTTTTTGTCGATTGTAAGAGTGCTTGGAAACAATACCTGTAAGCATGAGACTAGGATAAACAGATAAACAACTATCAGCCCTGCATCATGTTGAACAATAGCAGTATGCCCTACAGAGAAGTACATTTGGTGAAAAATTATACCTAGACACTCCAAATCTGAAGCACAGATTTTTCAAAAGAAAAAACACAGATTTCTGAGATCCCTGAAGATTTTGATCATTTTTCAAAATTTCCACAGATTTTGGATATTCTGGAAATTACAGCAGAAAGAAAGAGGAATGAGGGGAGCAGAGGTGGTGGCGGTGCAGTGGCAGCTACTACTGGCCTAGAAACACTACAAGCACTGATTGTACTCGTTGATTTCAATGGCGGCACCGCAGAGTTACAGGCTGAGCTGAACAGTGGGCACTTAAATTGTAAGTCCACAGTGGGAAGCTGCCCACACACACACCTCACTCAGTGACTTCTATACATATAACCGAATGTAGCAAGCAGGTGTGCGCTGTCAGGTTACACGCATGCGATGGGGCATGAGGAAATCTGTGCGAGGGTGCAGATATCCTGGCATCAGCACACAGGCTCGAGAGAAGTGTACCGGGCGAGTTATATGAAGGAGACAGACAAAGGCATCAGCTATAGCTGCAAAGAGGTGTGTGCGAAGGGAACAGAGACCTTACACATATCAAATAGTGGGTTTTCCATTCAGGAATGTTGAATTGAATACAATTAGTGCAGCCTGTTGTTCTAATCTCATTATTTATGCCTTTGCTCTCAGAAACATTACTGTTATTTTATCTGTGTTTTCTGCTGATGTTTTCTCTTTCCCAAGGAAATGATAAAATATTTCAACAACCTGACAAATAATTTGCCACATACCTGGACTTTCATCCTGGTAAAACCAAATAAACAAGGCTCAGTGAAATTAACACTCGACGCTGACACAGTCACTGCTCTAGGGGTCAGTTCGGATCGTGGCAAGCAAAAACGGAGTCTTCTGGGTGTGGTAAATTGAGGACCATAAATTGGGTCATAGTAACACCAGCCATTTAACACACGTAGAAATGGCAGAGGTGTGGTAGGAAGCGATATACAACAAGCATTTGCAATGCAATAGGTCTCGCAACTCGCGAGAGTTTGAGCTACTGGCATTGTAAATGACAATGCGTTGTATTTATGTGTTGGTTTTCAAACAGAAATAAAAGTCATTGTCGTTTACAATGCCAATAGCTTAAACTCTAGCAAATGCAAGACCTATTGCATTGCAAATGCTTGTTTGTAAAAGCGCCCCATGCCGCGCTTTCGCTTTAATGGCGGCCGTTGCCCCTGTCTTTAGACGAGCCGCATCTAAAGAAAGAGGCATGACCGCCATAAAAGTGAAAGCACGGTATGGTTTTTTTTAATTTTTAAAAAAAAGTATTTGTCAAGTTTCATTGTTCGCCCCCACCCTCCCCTATGTTTCTTTGTCGTTCGCACCCCTACTCTCCTGGGTTGCTTCGCCATTCCCTCCCCCTACAATGAAGTGCCCAGTGTTGCTTCCACTTCACCTACCCGCCATAAAAAATAAAAAAACAAAACGCTTTTGAGTGTTTTATTCTCTTTTTAGTTATCAATTCAACTCGGTAACTAAAGTGGGGAAAAAATTGTCACCTTTAAAGACTTGCTTGTGTTTTACCTTGAACCATGCTACACAGCATTACAGGTGCTGTGCAGCGCAGATAAAAACCATTGGCAAAGCCAACAGGTCGCAATGGAGAGAACTATTGGTTTTACCAATGATCGTTCTCCTCTGGGCGATCACATCTCTGCTCAAGATATGTGGTCTACCGACTAAGTTGATGACCGCGATGTGGCAAGGACTTTAATTCCGTCTCCCCCCTCTGGTCTACATTTTGTGGGCATGGGGCATCAAATTTCCCCGCCAGCATCTCAGCTTCTTTAGGAGCCAAAATGTGGAGAGCTTACAAATACGTTGGTATTGAATGCCACAAAGGCAGGTGACAGTTCATATTGTTCCTTGGTTACCTTGAACTCGCTGATTACCCCTTTACCATATGCAGCTTAAGTAGTGCGGTGGTCACACCACAAACCAAAGCATTATACATTTTCACCACGCCAATTAACACTACATAGGTGAAAAATGTATCCTATTTTCCACAGATATTAAAAAGCATTGCCTGCATAATGACAAATATATTTTTTTGTGGGTAGGTAGCCACAGCATTTTAGGTCTATCTGCACAGCAAAGCTGTTTGCACCACCTATTGTTTACAACATAGATCAGGTGGCCTTTGGGTCAGTATCCATCAGCCATTAGCTTGTTAGGGTCAGCCCTCTTCAGTGGCTACACCAAGACCGGTATCAACTCTTGGATCAACTCTTGGCAAAGTATACATCTCCCACCTCATGCGACTGGCCGAGGGGTGTATAAATTCTATGTCAGATCCGAAGGCAAGGATTATGCCTTTTTCTTTTATTCGTTTACTCAGCAGCCAATTACATTTAACGTTATTAACATTTTAATGACTAAACTACAAACCCTAAGAGTCTTTAGTTAACAGA
This sequence comes from Calotriton arnoldi, assembly GCA_963921515.1. Classification (NCBI taxonomy): domain Eukaryota; kingdom Metazoa; phylum Chordata; class Amphibia; order Caudata; family Salamandridae; genus Calotriton; species Calotriton arnoldi. Next base: position 217,588 of record CAWUFW010000796.1, read on the forward strand.
ATGACCTCGCAATTTTAATAGCCAATCAGAACCTTCCAATGAGGATAAAGACATTCCCAACATAAGTCACTTACTCTTTTCTAGCTGCTCGGCAGCCGAAATTAGGCCTCACTTTTATCGTTATTTCTACTGTTGCTCTTACTGCGCTGAGATTTTTAGCTCCATCTGTTTACACATCTATACATTGTTTTGTCTTCCCAGGTTGCTAGCGAGGCCCAAGCGGTTCCCCGCTACAGGTCCGCAATCAGATTACAGGTAATTCCCAGTTGTCTTTCCAGGACTACTCAGACCATTTCTCTCCTCCGTGGCTAGCACTTCTCCCAACCGCTCCCACTTGGCCCCTGTCAGCCTCTATCTTACCCGCATCGCGCGACCTGTCAGGTGTCATTTTGTGTAGGCACGCAAGCCGGCTGCGACGGTTTTGAATCCAGCAGTACCTGCAAAGGATTTTGCTCACCTCTACGCCCCATATTTTAAGGGGGTGTAAAATTCTGTGAACTGCCCTATTAGAAGGAGCTTATTTCAGCCCCCCCCCCTCCTGTACTGCTTTGGAGATTAATCTTTGGGTAAGTGCCATCGCCCCTCCATCATCCTCTGGAGGGTTTCCAAGCAGTTTATCCATTAGACTTCAGGGTGCACTTCAGTCTGCAGGGGTCATCTCACACTGTTGGTTTACATTTCATTGTCCCAATTACCTCTGGTGCGTACTAGACCAAAACTTCCATGGCTGGTATCAGTATAGTCCAAAGTTGATTTGTTGAGAAGGAGCATAATTATGTGATAAATACCTATTTGTTGCTATTGATGCCTCAGGGCAAGCCTCGGTTTATAAGGCTATGACATGTGCACTAAAACCTGTTGGGGAACAACTGGAAGCTATTCGCTCCCTGCCACACACTGCACCTTTACAGGAGAATGCAACCTCCTGTCCAAGTTATCAGTGTTTTTATAGCGTACTAATCACAAGTACGGGTGTTCAGGCACTCTGCCCCAGGTATGAGGGCAGCCCTGTGGGATTACTCAAAAAACCTGGCCTTTAGCTTCTTGCACAAGTCAAGTAGAGAGGAGGAGGCTCTGATGTGTTGTGGGAGGTTGATTCAAGCTAGTGGACGCACGCTCAACAGTGAAGCTGGAAAGATTCCCACACCTACTACGGCTTCTCATAAGTCAAAACACTCTGCCCACGCCGAGGTGTTGGATAATTCTCTACGAGCTCCAAGGAACTGCTCTTGGACGTTCCCTCTGCTTCAAGGTTCCATTTGAGTGATTAGGGAGACGATCCTTTTGATCCCCAAGCTGATGCCTATTACGATGAAGGGGAGTTTCCTTTTAAATTCTCTGGCAACTCTGATGCGATTCCGATAGGTGTTGGAGGCCCCCTTCGGCAACTAAGAGAATCAAGAGACCCTTAGAAGGAGGCTCGGAAGAGAGAGAAGATCTCTGAAGGGGTGGTAAAGTGGACCCGCCGTGAAATGTTTTACCCTGAAGGTTTAGTTCACCTTAGGTCAGAAGATTGGTCGCTGAAAGTGCTTCCGCACAGCCCTTGAAAGGGAGGTGCATGACACTTACCACTGGGGGGAAAAGGTTCCCCAGGAACTGGCCATACATATTGACTCCCGACATTCAGTGGGAAAACACATGACGCAGGACCAAACAGCGGGACAGCACTTCAAAAACAGACCCAAACCGCCAGACCCAGCACTCGGTGGCGGTCTGAGCAGGGTCACCAAGATAATCCCGTGGTGCTGGAATCTTTGACGAAGTAAGTGATTGAATGAGTATGTGTGGACGAACGCGGCGGTTGTCCATAGATGACACCGCTATTCCCCCTTTGTGAGAGTGAGAAACATGCTTGCCACCTGACTAGCAGCCCGTACATAGGCCGCACAGGGAGGATGGCGACAGGCACCTCTTCTGCTGTTCCTAAACATTTTTAAATAATGCATCAAAGCGCGATATAATCTTTTGTGATAACATGAATATGTATGTGGGACATCGGTGGTTGGTCTTTTGGTATACTGCCTTTCCCCAGGTTGAGGGATAAAAACCCATGGGCCACTGGACAGGCAGCGCATACAATTGCCGCGTAAGGGGTAGAGCAACTTGTACCACGTTTGCTTTTCTATAATTCTTGAAACACATCAGAACGCGACAAGTAGGGATACCAGCGAGCAATGTTCACATCTGGGAGTCTCGCTATGAGCGGTTTTATTAACATGAAAGTTACCAAACAAATGAAAAGGGACTCCAACATAAAACCTCTAATACAAAACACATTGTATGTACATCGTTAAAAAAACCTTCATATTTTAACACCACCGTTCTCTCTCCTGAAGTGTTTGACTACAAGAAGGCACCTCCTGCCTGAACCGCATGCAACTTGAAAATAATACCAGTGGGTAAGCACTAGTGTGTCGAAGTATGATTGACACAACATGGTGGTGATCCAGAGAGGAATGCATAGAATATGAACCAAACAGACAAATCACCACACTTAAAGATTGTATCTGGACCTATCAGATAGCTCACCACCTATTTAAAGCACACAGTTATATAGAGTTAGATCACAAATCACAACAATGGAAATAGTCGCGGGATCACTAAATCACACTGATTTTAAAGAGAGATTTACAGGGAAGACTGTTGCCAGAGAGTAAATCACCAATTTAAGATATGTATAAAGCACGACAACACGGTCCAACATTATGAATGTATGCGATACAATTTAGAAGTCAGGATGGGTGAGAGAAGTAATAATCGTCTCTCTATGTCTCTCCTTTCTTAGAAAATCCACTGAAGACAGAACTAAGACAGGTGAGAGCATTAGGCCTCACGTTTGTGCATGGTGTGCGTGCACAATAAAGAAGCAGGGCCAAAACAACAAATATAGCTCTGACGAAGGCCGCAGACCCACGTGGGCTCCTTGAGAGGGCCGAAACATGTTGGCACGGTAACAGGGGTACGACTGAACGATTGAATTCAGTAAAACCCAACAAATTCACATTTTATCCATACCCCAGGTACCCTCCAAATAAAGCATAGCATTTGGGTATACCTTGAGGTATTTTTAACATATCACTCATCTGGATCCCTGCTTATCCAATTCTGCTTTATCTAAGAACTCCCACTCCATTTATGATGGAGTCCGCCCGGGTAGTATCAACTTACCCGGGTGTGGATAGGCGCCAATGATGAAGCATGTCACGATAAGTGAGTGAGGCGTCTACTCCAATATCTTTGGATACCCCCATCTGTCAGGATAGGGCAGAGGGAGAACACAACATCCTGACCGAGTGAGAAGCCCAGAGTTCCTCAGGAGAACTTTTAAGGCATCAGTTGCTTGTATGTGATAGCATTGTTAATGGGAGAGTGCAACTGACCGGACTTTCTCTCGCTCTCCATAGTGTAAAAGTCTAGAGGGGCCTCCACAGACCTGAGAGCTGCATCAAAAAGAATCAAGAATAATTAAAAACAATCAATCCAAATTTGTTTTGATTGGAGGTCCACACCCGACCATTACCTGAGGTAAGGAATGGCAGAAGGCCTTGCATTTGACGAGGACGTAATAACGTCAATATTGTCAGCACCTTCCCTAATCTATGAATCATCCCTGACACAAACAAACCAAAACACTGTTGATTGGGAATCACTCACGGAACTCAAGCGCACCCAACTAAAAACACTTCTACATGGAGCTATTAGGACCGAATATCTCGGGGGCAACATAGCTCCTAATGGTCTAATAGTCTAATAGTCTCCAATGCTCCCCGCATTTTTTTGAATGATCCAGAGTTCAGACGCAGCTGGTCACTCATAGCATGGAAATGCACGAGAGACTGGTCCTGATCATGCAAACAGCAATCAGATGCCCTCCTGGTCGAAATCAAGACCATGGAAAACGGGTTAAAAACACAGATGACGATTGCAACATACAAGAAAAAACTAGAAGAGAATAACAAAATCATCAACGAACATAAAGAATCTAACAGGCAAAAAACACCAAATTCCAAAAAGATCTCAAACGCTTCACTTTCGAGGGGTCTTTTCCCTACTCAAAAGCAGACTATAATCAGAGTGAGACAGACAAATCTGACTATTCAGACACGGATAGTACAGGTTCCGGAAGATACTCTAGTGATTCCTCAGTAGAAGGACAAAATCAAACCTGGAATATGAAGAGAAGAGGGGACGCTCACGTAAAAATAGGGGCCCATACCAACTGGCCGGTCCATTTCAACCACAACCATATGGATGCAGGCCCTACATCCAGCCACCATTCCAACACCCACAATTTGGCTACCAATGGTAACCCTTCCAGACGCCTTTTTTAGGGAGAGGTCAAACCCAAGGGAGAGGAAGACTTAGAGGACCAAGAGTGCAGTGGCAAACTCAACAACAGGAACCTACAATACAAGAAACACGGCAGAGCACCAGCAGAAACCCTCGGGAATTATCAACTTAAGTGAGTTAACATTCACAGAAACTCAACAAACAGTACTCAATAAAGGACTGGGCTTTGTCCCAACGGCAAAGTTAAATATATTCGATTTGAGAATCGAATTAGCAGAATTCTTCCGAAGACGGAGACGATTGATCTTTTTTTTCGGACAAAAACACAGTACCTCAGGAAGAGGAAGACAAGAACACTGGCCTGAGGAAGAAATCAAACTTCAATCCACCGAACCACACGATGCCATCAGTTTTATTAGCCTTCGAAAAAGTAGTAACCCTGGAAGTAGACAAACTCAAGGATGACAACAGACACGTGTTCAACAACCTTACACGAGCAGAACGCAACGCTATCAAAGAGATTGACAACATGAAAGACTATCATAAAACCGGCAGACAAAGGAGGAGCAACAGTGGTAATGCCCCTCGAGATGTACCGCAATGAGTGTAAAAAACTCCTGAATGACCCCCGCAACTACAGAATACTACAACAAGATACTACCAAAGAGATTACGGACGAAATCCACACACTGGTAAATGAGGCAAAGGAGAGGGAGTGGATAACACAGGAGGTGGCCTTCCTCAAAGAAGAAAACCCACAAACAGCTTATTTCTACATTTTACCAAAAGGTGCACAAGAATAAGAATCCGCCACTTGGGAAGCCGATCATTTCCGGTATTGGATCTATCTTGGAACCGCTATCCAAGTTTACAGACCATTTCGTAAGACCACTGGTACAGAAAATGCCTTCCTACCTGAAAGACACAAGATATGTGCTTGTACTACTCCAGGACCTTAGATTCAACAAAACAACCGACATGTTTATCACACTAGATGTTGCGGCACTGTATACTGGCATACCACAAGAAGCATCCCTAAAAGTAATAGAAACCATACTGAGAAGGGAGGAATGGAACTCCATTACACCACGGAGGTTCGTCGTGGATTGTGCGCAAATGGCCTTAACCAAGAACTACTTCAAGTTCGAGGGAGACTTATATTTACAGACCCATGGAACATCTATGGGTAGTACTTTTGCCCCAAGCATAGCCTCCCTCTACGTCCATGATTTCGAGATGAGGCGCATCTATGATAACAACAACCCCTATGACACAAAGGTACTAGTGTGGAAGAGATTCATGGATGGCATCTTCCTGATATGGAGGGGTTCCGAAACAGAAGCAACAGAGTTCTTGAATTGGCTAAATACCCGGGATGAATTCCTGAACTTCACCATGAGCAGGGATTCAATCGCCTTTCTTGATCTGAAAATTTGGCCTGAGAATGAGGCATTGAAGACGGAGGTATTTTACAAACCAACTGATGTAAATCTCCTTCGCTACGACAGCTTTCCCCCCCAAAGCCCTCAGGGATAACTTACCCGTAGGTCAGTTCCTCAGACTGCGAAGAAACTGCACCGAGAAACAAACCTTTGAGGGACACGCAGAACTGTTGGCAAAGAAACTGGAAGAAAAATCTTACCCCAAGCGACTTGTCAAGAGGGCGATCAAGAGGGCAAAACACAACCCTAGGGAATCATTACTTGAGACACACACCAAACCTAAAAACACCAGACTGGTGTGTGTGACTACGTATGGCACAGAATCCAATGCAGCGAAAAAAATAATACTGCGACACTGGAAAACTCTGAACTCCGCATCACTGAGACTAGAAAGACCGATGTTAGCGTTTAAGAAAGGGAGGCCACTTAGAGACTAAGTGGTACACACTTGACCCCGACAGGTTAATGAAGAACGTACACTACAAACAATGTGGAGCCTACCTGAAGTAGTAGGACATTACCCATGTGGGAATTGCAACGTGTGCCCCTTAACGAAAGCAAGCAAAGAAGTCGATCTGGGGTTCAGAACCCCATGGGTACTCAAAAAACATGCAAATTGTAACAACAGCAATGTCGTATATGTCATCACATGCAAATGCCAAGTAAGATTAGGGCTCCCGGTTTTATGGTATTTATTTTTTTGACTTTTCCGTCTGTATTTATCCATATTTATTTTTTGCTAATATCTGCATTTATCCATATTTATTTTGGATTTGGTGGGGAAAAAAATGGAGCTGAAACTAGTATATTTCTACATGTCTTTAACCGATAAATGTTCACGCATACTTAAATGCCTGAGAGATTTCAATGATATGAAAACCCAGAGACAATAAATCAATGCACTTATATGAAAACATAAGCATATCAGTATCAACCTTGTTCATATCTACTGCTGTTTAAGCAACTTTACTAAAATTCCTTGTTTTTTTTTTTGTTTTGTTTTTTTAACACCCTTGCCTGTCCATCTTCATAGTTATACGCTTGGCTGCCATGACTGACAGCTTTTAGAATCACTCAAATGACAACCCAATTTCCATTTTTAGCCACATTCAAAAATAAATACAGACAGGAAAATAAACAGGTTTCTGTCTGTATTTATCTGTAAAAAATCAGTAAAAACGGAAAACAGAGAGCCCTAATTAAGATACATAGGCATGACTACACGTAAAATTAAAACACGGATCAATGAACACAGAAGCACATTTCGGTGTGAAAAAACCATCACAAAATTGATGCGCCAGTTCCAAACGTCGGTCCATACAGAGAACGATTTCACATGGACCGCGATTGAGAAATTAACTACAACCATAAATGACAAACAACTATTAAAGCTAGAACAAAGAAGGATTTACTGCCTTTCTAGCACTACAAGGGGACTGAACGAAGAAATACCATGGACCACCTTGACATAAAAATCTTACTGTGAAAGGGTATACCAAGAAACCAGAAACAATAACTATCATATGCATAGTGTAAAAAAGGCTTAAAAAAAAAAAACACGTATATATACACTGTTGGTCTAGTCCTCCAACTACGAGTACACAGGTATCACATTGACATAGATACATCAAGTAAAATCAAACAACCTACCATGTGTACTAGAGGTCGGTTGAAAATCGAACTACATATACATACATACATACATATATATATATATATATATATATATATATATATATGGTTTAAACAATATGAAATGATTACGGTTCCCTAACAATATGGTGATCTAAAGAGGTATGTCATGGCCTTAACACATTTATGAAATGTCTCAAGACCATCAATACTCCTTTCTGAGTTTTATTTTTCATGTACAATGCTTTTTTCATATACAAAACTTTATTAACCAGTAGGAAGGTTCCTTAAGATGCCTCCCATGTGGGAACACGCAATAAACCACAAACCTAACAAGATTAAATAAATAATTTTGCGAATGAATATTTAGTAGGATAAGGGAGACCGCATTTGGGTTTTTCAGATATCGCAAAGGAATGCCAAAATAAGTAAGAACTGGAGCTCCGTACTCGAAACCCCACCCTTGCCAAGCACGAGACTCCATTTCCAGACATTCAGTGGGAAAACACAGCCGCGTTCCAAATGACGCAGGATCAAACAGCGCAACAGCGCTTCAAAAACAGACCCAAACCGCCAAACCCAGCACTCGGTGGCGGTCTGAGCAGGGTCACCAAGGTAATCCTGTGGTGCTGGAATCTTTGACGAAGTAAGTGATTGAATGAGTATGTGTGGACGAACGCGGCGGTTGTCCATAGATGACACCGCTATCCCCCCTTTGAGAGTGTGAGAAACATGCTTGCCACCTGACTAGCAGCCCGTACATAGGCCACACAGGGAGGCACCTTTCTGCTGTTCCTAAACTTTTAAATAATGCATCAAAGCGCAATATAATCTTTTGTGATAACATGAATATGTATGTGAGACATCGGTGGTTTGTCTTTTGGTATACTGCCGTTCCCCAGGTTGAGGGATAAAAACAGATGGGCCACTGGAAAGGCAGTGCATACAATTGCCGCGTAAGGGGCAGAGCAACTTGTACCACGTTTGCTTTTCTATAATTCTTGACACACATCAGAGCGCAACAAGTAGGGATACCAGCGAGCAATGTTACCACCTGGGAGTCTCGCTATGAGCGGTTTTATTAACATGAGAGTTACCAAACAAATAAAAAGGGACTCCAACATAAAACCTCTAATACAAAACACCTTGTATGTACATCGTAAAAAAAAAAAAAAAACATATTTTAACACCACCGTTCTCTCTCCTGAAGTGTTTGACTGCAAGACGGCACCTCCCGCCTGAACCGCATGTCCCTTGAAAAATAATACCAGTGGGTAAGCACTAGTGTGTAGAAGTAGGATTGACGCAACATTGTGGTGATCCAGAGAGGTATGCATAGAATATTGTATTGTATTGTAATTGCATTTGTATAGCGCTTACTACCCCTGACGAGGCGTCGAAGCGCTTTTTCGGCGAGTAGCACGCTACTCCGGGACCCATAGAGGATTAGTGTTGAATTAGTATAGTGAAACATGCAAGTAAATTTTAAGTGGTGGATATGTTAGTCAGTTATTTGGATTCAGAAGGATAGCGGAGGGATAGAAGAGGGAAAAAAGGTTTGCATATATATAGCGCTTCTAACCCCTGATGGGGTGTTGAATTGCTTTTTTTTTTTGGGCGAGTAGCACGCTACTCCGGAAACCCATAAAGGATTAGTGGTGAATTAGTATGGTGAAATATGAAAGTAATTTGAGTGGTGGATATTAGTCAGTTATTTGGAGTGAGAAGGATATGGAGGGATAGAAGGGAAAGAAAGGTTTGCATTCATATAGCGCCTGTTACCCCTGGTGGGTGTTGAAGCGCTTTGTTGGCGAGTAGCACGCTACTCTGGAACCCATAGAGGATTAGTGGTGAATTAGTATAGTGGAATATGGAATTAGTGAAGTGAACATGCTAGTCTGTTATTTTGATTGAAAAGGATAGTTGTGGGATAGAAGAGTGAAGGATTTCTTTTGTAGGTCATAGCAGTAGGAGGAGGCTTTTTGATGAGTAAAAGGGTTTTTGGAGGGGAAGAGTCAGAGGGAAGAGTTTAGAAAGGTTGGTCTTGGGCATTGGTACAGTAAAGGAGGTGTCAGAAGATGCAAGGAGGGTAGAGTAGGAGAGAGTCAAGAAAGTGTTATTTTGGGGAACATAGTAGTGGTATGGCGTTTGGGATAAATGAGAGAGTGGGTGTAGAGGATATAGTGATAGATGTATAGGGTGAGATAGGGTAGTGAATTGGAAAAAGTAGTAGAAAGAAGTTTGAGATGAGTCAGAAAGTTGGGCTAGAAGATATATTGAGGGAAGTATAGGCTGAGAAATAGGGTAGTGCATTGGAAATGCTAAATTAGAAGAAAGTGATAAATATATAGATCCATAAGTACATTGAGAGTATATAGACGCATAAAGGAGGTAAGTATATGCAGATTAAAAATATTGATAGAGGTAGCGGATGTGAAATAGGGTAGTGAATTAGATATGCTTTTTCAGGAGAAAAGTAATAGACACATTAATTAATGGGAAGATGGGCAGCATTCCTGGCCCTGGCCCGTCTCGAACAGGCTCAAACAGGCACTCACCCTTGTCCTCTCTGCCCTTAACAGGCTCAAACAGGCACTCACCCTTGTCCTCTCTGCCCTTAGCCTCGACGCCCGGGCTGAGACGCCCTAACCCTGGCCTTTGATACCCCTAGTAATCAGGTGACCCCGTCAGCCAATGGGAACCCTAGCCCCAATACTAACCAATCACAACACTAGCCCTAAAAGCTAGAACCAATAGGAGATCAGGACCTTACAGCCAATCTTAGCCCTACTCCAAGCATCCAATCAGTTCAAAAAAAACCCTGATCTCTACGTCCAATAGAGGCCCTAGCCCTACCAGTAGTCCCAACCCTAGTCCAAGCAACCAATGGGACGGGAAGCCCTAGTCCCTACTTCCAATAGAAAGCCTAACCCTACTCTTAGTCCCACACCTAGTCCAGTAACCAATAACACCAGAAGCCCTAATCGCTACTTCCAATTAAAGGCCTAACCCTAGTCCTAGTTCCACCTTAGTCCCAACAACCAATAAAACAGGAAGCCCTAGTCCCTGCTTCCAATAGAAATCATAACCCTAGCCCTAGTCCCAACCCTACATTGATTGAATCACAGATCCAGAAACCAATCAGAACCCTCAAATACCCAACCAATGAGGACACTAACTCAATCCAGTAGAAACATCAGATACAACCACCAATCAGTGTATACATGTAGCAGCCACTAGCAGACTATATAAGGTCCCAGCAACCTCAGACAAGGTTTGCTGCCCAGGGAGTTGGAAGCTGCTTCTCCTGTTCAGAATCTCCTAGGAGACAGACAGGCTCAATCCACACTTTGGATTTCTGCAGGTAAAGGCCTCACAAACTTGAAATCTAACAATACTGTTTGAATACAACTTTACTCCCTCTCCTGGCCAAAAACGAAGTGCACAGTCCCTATTAAACACAGTTTAAACAGCTCACAGAAGCACCCTCTGATGTAGAATATCCCTGTTGCTGGAGGGGAGGCAGGGGGGCTGGTTTCACTGGCTTGATAACACAAAATGGTGGCTGGGGGTGCACTGTTTAACATACAGGTCTTAGCACAGAGCAAAGGAGAAATTTGGAGGGAAAACTGAATAGTCACCAGGAATGAGAGGGACAAACTACAGAGTTTGGACTGCAAATCCCACAATTCAACACGTTAAATGGAAGCAATCATGGGCAGGAAAACCACAAGTTTAACACACAAAACAGGGGATAAAATATACAATCACAGGCAGGTTAAAACTACATTTTTAAACTGTAACAACCACAGGCAAAGACAGTAATCACAGAAAGGGAAAATCGTTATTTAAAAAACTTTTTGGAGGAGGGAAGAGACAGCACTAGTCTAATATGAACCAAACAGACAAATCACCACACTTAAAGATTGTATCTGGACCTATCAGATAGCTCACCACCTATTTAAAGCACACAGTTATATAGAGTTAGATCACAAATCACAACAATGGAAATAGTCGCGGGATCACTAAATCACACTGATTTTAAAGAGAGATTTACAGGGGAGACTGTTGCCAGAGAGTAAATCACTAATTTAAGATATGTATAAAACACAATAACACGGTCCAACATTATGGATGTATTAGACACAATTTAGAAGTCAGGATGGGTGAGAGAAGTAGTAATGGTCTCTCCATCTCTCTCCTTTCTTAGAAAATCCACTGAATACAGAACCAAGACAGGTGAGAGCATTAGGCCTCACGTTTGTGCATGGTGTGCGTGCACAATAAAGAAGCAGGGCCAAAACAACAAATATAGCTCTGACGAAGGCCGCAGACCCACGTGGGCTCCTTGAGAGGGCCGAAACATGTTGGCATGGTAACAGGGGTACCACTGAACAATTGAATTCAGTAAAAACCCAACAAATTCACATTTTATCCATACCCCAGGCACCCTCCAAATAAAGCATAGCATTTGGGTATGTATACCTTGAGGTATTTTTAACATATCACTCATCTGGATCCCTGCTTATCCAGTTCTGCTTTATCTAAGAACTCCCATTCCATCTATGGTTGAGTCCGCCCGGGTAGTATCACCTTACCCGGGTGTGGATAGGCGCCAATGATGAAGCATGTCACGATAAGTGAGTGAGGCGTCTACTCCAATATCTTTGGATACCCCCATCTGTCAGGATAGGGCAGAGGGAGAACACAACATCCTGACCGAGTGAGAAGCCCAGAGTTCCTCAGGAGAACTTTTAAGGCATCAGTTGCTTGTATGTGATAGCATTGTTAATGGGAGAGTGCAACTGACCGGACTTTCTCTCGCTCTCCATAGTGTAAAAAATAACATGCATATTGACTGCCTGGAGGTACAAGCTGGCTCTTTTGAAGTGAAGTCTCTTACAAAGAACCGGTCGACTTGGGTCCTCCTGATCAAGGCTGTGGAATATATCAACAGGCTGAGAGGCATGAGGTCAAGGATGTTGACTGTTTTGGCAAAAGACTTTTGCCATTTCTGCACCAATTGCAGGATCTCGATCACTGCAGAACATCTGCCAGGATCATCAAATCAGATCGCGGACAGGAACTCCAAATTTGCATGGACAGAGACTGGGTCGTGGAAAGGGAAGTATTTCTACAGCTGATAGATTTTTTGGGTCTGTGTCGTTAGGGCCTGTTTGCTAAATGTCTCAACAGACAACTATCCAGATTTTACAGCTGGAAACTGGATCCAGAAGCGTAAGCAACCAATGCATCCCTTCAGATTTGTTCTGGGTGGGGGCCCTCTTACATTCCTTCCCAGCAGAGTTGATCCCGATAGCTCCTGAGTGGGAATCTCAGGTGTGGTACCCTATCCTTCTGGAGCTCCTGTGTGATTGTCCCTTACTACTTTAGCTGTATCTGGGTCTACTATCCGATCCCTGCTGCAATCCTCATCCCCCGATTCTGGTTGCACACCTCACACGTCCACTTGAAGGATTTCCAGGAAGGATGGCAGTTGCCCGGCCTTTCGGGAAATGCTGCAGAATACATCTGTGGGGCCTGAACAGAGTGTACAATTAAGTGATACAACTCCTCATGGCGACACTGGCAGTGCTGGTGTCTGGAACAGGATTTTGATTCTATTCACACGGATATGGTGTGCATCTTGAATTTTCTTTCAGAACTAGCAAAGTCTGGGATGACTTCCAGACCCCTAAATAATTTTCGGTCTGCCATTTCTGCAGGACACGCTCCAGTATCTCACTATCCAGTGGGCCAACACCCCTTTATTTGTAAACTCGTCAGAGGTATTAGTTTTGCAATTCCTCCTCCGCCATGGTACACTAGGCTGTGGAATGTCAACATCATGTTGCAATTCTTACACAAGCGGCCCTCTAAAGAGTTTATCCAAAAAGCAATTGTCAGCCAAGTTGGCCCCTCTCCTTTGTTTCCTTTCCTACAGATGAATTTCTGATGTTCGAGCTATACACAGTTCTAGCAGGATGACCCCTGAGGGAGTGACTTTTACCACTGGCAGAAGAACAAGGACATCCTCTGGATCAATATCCTTCCCTTGTGTTCTGGATCAGAATAATTGTTATGTGGCCAGGTGCCTAAAGGAATATGAATCTTGTTCAGGTGAGTACAGACCAAGCAACACTACTCAGTTATTCAACTTATTTGTCAAGTCACTTGCCCCAGTGTTGGCAGCCATATTAGCAAGGTGTGTATGGCAGTTTATGTGTGAAGCAGGTTTGATACTAGAGCAACACAAAAAGATGATGGACGGAATGCTGAACATTGTCAATCATTCACCCCCAGTCACAGATCTGGGTTAAATCCATTGTTTTTTTGCTCACCATGCCACCTCTGTTTGGACCCAGCCATATGAAAATCGGTCTGGACCCTGTTCCTCATGGGAACAGTCCAGCCCGAACTGCTAGGACTGGTCCTTCCTTGACCGGAAAACAAGCAGCCTGGGGCCGGTTTCGGGGTATCACTTCTCATCAGCGAAGCTAGCTTGATCCACTGGCATAGCGAGCACGGAACCCATGCCTGGGCATACTATCCCTCCACTATCCTTTTTCAATCCAAATAACAAACTCACATGCCTGTCGCTCAAATTAATTTCGTACCTCCCTATACTAATTCACCACTAATCCTTTTTGGGTTTCGGAGTAGCGTACTACTCGCCGAAAAGCGCTTTGATGCCTCGTATGGGGTAGTAGGTGCTATATAAATGCAATCACAACTATCCTTCCCCTCAGGGAGACTTTAGCAACACAAAAAGATGATGGATGAGATTCAGGCTAGCCTGGCTGATAAGGGTTGATACACCGAAACCGGTCCCAGGATGCTCGTTTCCGGTCTGGGGAGGACCTGGCCTAGCAGTTCAGGCTGGACTGTTCCCATGGGGAGCAGTGGATTGATTTGCATATGGCTGGATCCAACCTGGAATGGCAAACAGTGAGCAAAAAACGATGGATTCAGGCCCATACATCTCTGTACGGGGTGAATTTTGACAATGTTCAGCATTTCATCCATCTTTTTGTGTTGTTATAGTCACCCCAAGTGGGAGGGGGGAATGCCTAGGCGTGGGTCCCGTGCTCACAATGCCATTGGATTCAAGCAAGCCGGGTTGATACCTCAAAACCGGATGCTTGTTTCTGGTCCGGAGAGGACCTGGCAGTTCGGGCTGGACCGTTCCCATGGGGAGCAGGGTCAAGACTGATTTGTATATGGCTGGGTCCAAACTGGAATGGCATGGCGAGCAAAAAAAAAGTTTGATTTAGGCCCCAATCTCTGTACTGCGGGTGAATGTCTGATAATGTTCAGCACTCCGTCCATCATCTTTTTGTGTTGTGGCAGGTTTGGATACTAATATGTTCAGAGAAAATCTGCCAAAGGTGCCATGGAGTAAAAGTCCATTGTGGCTGGAGTTTGCGTAGAAGGGATTTTGAAATGCACAGATTGGTCTTCAGAATCGGTCTTCAAACTTTTTCTATACCAAACCAATCTCATCAGCGACTGAACTGATAAACAAGCTTTGAACTCGCATACTCCTCACCTCAGGTTCCGACATAGAATGTGAAATTTCCTAGTGTTTGTGCTTGAAAGCTTTCAGTTCAGTGTGTGACACGGTTGTGAGGATTATCCCACCTAATACTTCAGCATCTGGGAAGCTGGCTGCAGTATCAGTCCCACCCATTAGTTGGATTACAGGTGGTATTCTTGTAAAGTGTTAATGATGGTTATATTGTAGCACTAAATGATATGCCATGTACACTTTGTTTATATGAGCTGAAACCGATGAATGGTATGTGGAGCTGGCACAGGAATGCAGCATGAGCGGCTGCTCCTGTTGGACAGGGTACGAAAGAACACTAAAGGAGGACTTCAGGCCCCACTGCTCTTACTTCACTACCTTCCACAAGCACCACATGCATGCACAGTGTTCACGCAAGAGATGCAGTGCACAACACCACAAGACTGGGGAGATCGGAGCTTGAGCTCGACAGCTTTAGACCAATGCACTCCTCCACATGATGGAAGAAAGACCGAGAAAGCAGGGGTCATGTACAGCATTTGGCGTCATTTAGAGACCAGTCAAGTTAGGTTGAGTCTGAAGCTGTCGGTAACAAACCACCTCTCTCAGATGCCTGAAGTCCGAAAATAAAACTCTGTCAGTTCTGCTTTCCATATACAAATATGGCTTGTTGCTTCTTGCCTTAAAGCTACGTCTTCCTGTAAATAGCAATCCAACAAGTTTTCACCTAGTGGCAATAAAACGCCAGTGCGCCGAGACAAAAAAGGTTAAACTTGGTTTTAATTAAATAAAGCAACATGCCGCCTAGCCCTCGGGTTCTAGAGCGCTGCCAAATTTCGTCTTGAAACGTTTCATTGAGCTGGAGTTAAGGGTGCGTTATTAAGAAAAGACGTGTTTGATTTTCTCGCATCTATAAACCCTTGTTTACCGGTAAAGTAAAATACGGATTTCATCAAAAACGCCCAACTATAGGCAGTCGACAACCAAGTTTTTTGTGGAAGTGATAATTTAGAACTGGCAGCGAAGCGGGAACCGACTGCTAGTCAGTCCCACAATGAGTGTGAAGTTACCAGACGCGTGTAGACAGACATCTGCTTGCTGCAGAAATTCACTGGCCGCACCCAGGGCATACAGACTGGAGGTGTTTCTAATTATTATCACACCATTACCTGGCAGGGCCATGGTGTGTTCAGGGATTGTTCACATACATACAAACATGCACACTAGATTTTTGACTTTTTCAGGATGCACAGAATTCTTAAGACATCCATCTTGGAAATTGGTAAAGGTGTAGATTCTCAGGGGTACTCGTACTTTCACAGCTGCAGTGAGCAGAAACCAGACAATACGCAGTAGTAAGTGTGGCAGAAATCCATACGCCAGCAAAGTGCATCTTCACTATACTTTTTCCTTGACTTTGGAAAAACTTTTCTTCATGGAGAAAACCTGTGCCCTGCACCTCTAAAATGTACACACCATATGCGACTCCTTTCTCTATAGTTTTACAGGTCTAAAGTTAAGCGTTCAAGTACAAAGGTATTAGGAATTATCCTTCCAATGAAAGGGAGGTGCCTTAAGGTATTTAACTGGCGAGGCCGATGGGGTCCAGGGTTATTTCATCATGTGTTGTAGTCATCAAAGGTTCTGTGACTCCAAAACCAATGAGTAAGAGAGGCACTGCCAATACTAAGAAGGGGTGTCAATGCTTACCCTGGATTCACTATGTTTGAATGTAGGATATTCACAAACATGATGCCTTTCAGTTTTGAGAAAACGTCAGTGACGTCTGTATCTAGAAGGGGTTTCAAGATGGTCCTTCTGTGGTTATCACTTGGTGTTAGACTTGGCATCTTTTGGCGTGTTTCCCCTGAGTTTTTGCTTTCTGACCTCCCGGTTTTGACTCTGTTTTTGCTGGCGTAGTGTTTCTGTGCACTTTTCTCACTGCTGATCAGTGGTAAAGTGCAAGTGCTCCTGTGGTAAATTGTGTTATGGATTGGTGTTTCCATGATTGGCCTGTTTGATTTATGTGTCAGTCCCTAGTAAAGTGCACTGCGTGTGCCAGGGCCTGTAAATCAAATGCTATTGGTGGGCTGCAGCACTGCATTGTGCCACCCACACAAACAGCCCGTAAAAGGTAACTGTGTGCAGTTTGGTATTGCCATGTCGACTTGGCAAGTGCACCCACTTGCCAGGTCCTAACCTTCCCTTTTCTTACATGACAGTCACCCCTCAGGTAGGCCCAAGGTACCCCTGTGGGCAGGGTGCAGTGTATGTGAAAGGTAGGACATGTCCTGATAGTGAATTACTGCTCATTTCGTTTTTCACTATTGCAAGGCTACCTGTTCCCTATAGGACAGAATGGGGAGTTTGTTTATAACATCTCAAACATAACTGGCCCGTGGAATTAGGTAGGAAAATAGAGTTTAGTATGCCTGAACTCAGAATCTAAAGATGCATCTTTTAGTGAAGGTGATTTTTACATTCTGTGTTTGAAAATACCACTTTTAGAAAGTAGGTGTTTTCTTGCTCAGTCATCCAGTGTGCCTCTGCTGGAATTTGGATTGCCTGTCTGGGTTTTGGATGACAGAAGGCTGGGGAGCAGGAGTGGCTCCAGATAGTCTAGGTGTGTCAGGAAAGGGCTGAATAGACCTGGGCTGCAATTGGGGAAGGGGGAGGAGATTTCCTTGCACCTCAAAGGGCCTGGTCTGCCTCTGACCATGCCGTCTCCACCTCCTGCCAGGAAGTCACACCAGAGAGGGGAGAACTGGTTCTGGCTGGGCACAGACACTCTCTGCCTAAGAGATCAAATGATTTTGGGATATAAATATTGGGGCCCAGACCCCTGACTTTTAGAACTCTTTTGGACCAAGAAGACTGCCAAGAAGAAGAGCTGGAGAAGCTGTGAGGAGGAACTACCACTTTGCTGTGTGCTTTGCTGTGTTAGCCTGCAGTGGCTGCTTCTGTCTTGGGCAGTGAAAGGACAGGACTGGACTTTCTGCAATCTACTTTTGTGAGTTTCTCCAAGGGCTTGAGGTAGAGCTTGCCCCCTGTTCAAGAAGTCTCAGGAACAGCAAAGACTTCAAGTTCTTCTGCCCTCAGCACTGGGGACTGTGTGTTTTGTGCTGCAACAGAAGAAAAAGCAACCAGACGCCGTCTACGACGCCGCTGCCGACTCCGTGTCCTGAAGGCACCGCGACCCTGGTCTCACCGACGGCGCCTGACGCCACCACCGAGCCGCTGCTCGCACCACGACCTGTGGGCACCGCACTCCGCACCGCCTTGCTTCACGACAACGCCTTGGTATCCCCGACGCCGCCCTCCACGCCGAAATCTACGCCGCTGCTTGCACCGTGGTTCGAGGGCACCGCTCGTAAAGTTACACGACACACCGCCCTCATCCCGCACCGCAGCCATGGCCCACCGACGCCATCAACCCCAGTTAGTCAGCCGACAGCTCTTCAGCAACGACAACGCCGCCGCTGCTTGCACCGTGACCTGCCAGCACCGCGACGAGCACCGCCTTCACTTCGCACCGCGACCCTGGTCTCACCGCACGCCATCTGACGCCGCCACCGAGCCGCTGCTCGCACCACGACCGGAGGGCACCGCACACCGCACCGCTGCACTTCACACCGCAGCACCCGACGCCTGCCGACGCCAGCGCTCCTGATTTCAACAGAGAGGAGTTCGATCTGCAACGCGTGTGACTTCGAGGGCCCCGACGACCCCTGCACCGACCTCCGGAACAGACGCCTGCGGACGCCGTGCTTTCGGAAGCTCAACGAGGTCGCCAACGCCCTGCATTTCTAAAAGGTACTGTTTGCGGGTCTTCCCGACACCGTAGCCGGCCCGCGACGCCGCGGTCAGCCAGAACTGTTTGGATCCGTTTGCTCACGACACTGTGATAGCCCCGGACGGAGCGATCGACATCAAGGAACTGTTTTTCAAGCATATTTTGATAACTGAAGATTTTTAAGTACTGTATTGTGGATTTTTATCGTTTTTGGTCTTGTCTTAAGTATATAAAAATATTGGATATTTTTCTAAAACTGGTGTGGTGTCCTTTTGTAGTGCTTACACTGTATTACTGTTGGTTATGTGCAAATGCTTTACACACTGCCTCTAAGATAAGCCTGACTGCTCGTGCCAAGCTACCAAGGGGGTGAGCAGGGGTTATTTTAGGAGTGTAACTCCCTTATCCTGACTAGAGTGGTGGTTTCTGCCTGGCTTTGGCACATGCCCTAGCCTACCAAAAATCCCATTTCTAACATTGGTTGTCAGCGGTGAGGATAGGACTTGCGTTTGCACTTGACTTACAGTGAGTGGTGTGCACTACTACCATATCGCAGAGCATTATGTGCCACATACTGGTTCTTTTTCTTTTTTGGCCTATTTTTGACCTTGCCAGAGTTGAACTTGCTACTACATCATGCCTGAATCAAGAGCATCATCTATTGCATCCCTGGAAATTGCCTTTGAGGAGGATAGGTTGTAATCCTACAATGTTAGGGAATTGAAATCAATTTGCAAAAACCTAAACGTCCAAGTCAGAGGCCTCACAAGGAAGGAGGAGCTACAAAAGGCGCTGAGGGCCTGGGTAGCAGCCAGACATGCCAGCGAGCAGTCTGGTGATCTCAGTGGAGAGGTGGAGGAGCCTATTCCTAGGGTGGATGTGCTTTTGGGAAGGGGGGGGGCCTCCAGGCCAGGCAGCAGTGGCCTGTCCCCAGGAGAGCTGAAGGACAGGCGGGAAGCAAGGAGAGTTACAGTAGAACTGGAGAAACTTAAGTTAGCCATGGAGGAGAAAATGATGATGTTAGAGCATGAGTTCAGGATAAAGGAGCTGGATCAGAGGAGTAGAGCCAGCTCAGATGGTGGCAGCAACCCGTCAAGACAGGCAGACAGGATTGTGCACATCCCTAAGAATGTAGGCAAAGAATTCAAGAAGGGGGATGACAGACAAAGGTGGTTTCAGGGTTACGAGGCAACGATGCACATGAATGGGGTCCCCGAGGAGAATTGGGGAGCAGGATTGTGGCCTCTCTTCCCAGAAGAAGCAAGGGATACTTTAATAGCTTTGGGTAAGGGGTATCACCTCACCTATCCAGACATGAAGGACGCCCTTCTCACTAAGTATGGTCTCACTCCTGAAAAGTACAGGGATCAGTTCAGGTCCAGTAAGAAGTCCGATGCCAACACTTGGTTGGAATGTGTAGATGTTATGTTATTTTATTTTATAACGCGCACAGATACTCGAAAGTGTCCCGGCGCGGAGCCTAGAGAGGGGTATTACCATAATGTTCAGGCAAAAAGATAGGTTTTTAATAATTTCCTGAAAGCCAGATGGTCCTTGATGTTCCGTAGACCAAAAGGAAGAATATTCCAGGCCAATGCTGCTTTCCTTGCAAGCGAGCTGCCGCCCAGCCTCTGGCATTTGAAGTAAGGAACAGAAGCCAGAAGTTGAGAAGAGGAGCGCAGCTGTCTTTTAGGCTCATAGAAGGAAATCCGTTTTTTTAGATAAGACGGTCCCTGATCGTGAAGAGCCCGGTGAGTAATTGTTAGTATTTTAAACTTTATCCTTGCCGTCACTGGTAGCCAGTGTAGCCTACGCAAGTGGTTCCTCACGCTGCTTCTAGTCGGCAGGTCCAGCAAAAGTCTAGCTGCGGCATTCTGGACCACCTGAAGCCTATTCAGTAAAATGCCCGATATGCCTGCATATAGACCATTGGCGTAATCCAGCCGTGATAAAATAAGGGCCCGGACTACAGTCTCTTTCGCGGCCCTAGGGAGCAGCGGAAGTAATTTTCTAAGGGTTTTTAGGAGGCCAAAGCACGTGCCAGCAAGTTTCTTAATTTGTGTATTAAAGGAGAGATTCTCCTCGAACCAAACCCCTAGGTTCTTCGCTGGCTTCCCAGTCGAGACAGGCAAGGAAGAGTCAGAGGGCCAGAGAGACTCCCTAAACAGCGGGGGAAATTTTCCAAAAAGGAGAATCTCTGACTTCTCCTCATTGCACTTAAGCTGGGCGGAAGCAAGCCATTTAAAAATGGAGGACAAACAAAACTTAGCCGCCGACACCGAGCTGGCATTCCTCTCCCAAGTGAACAGCAGCTGCGTATCGTCCGCATTAGCTATAATTTTAGCCCCCAATTTTTCTGCTAGATATATCAAAGGAGTCACGTACACATTAAATAGCAGGGGGCTAAGGGAAGATCCTTGAGGGACCCCTGTAGTAACTGTTAAAGGCTTAGATGCAGACGGAGGCAGCCAGACCTGCTGGGTGCGACCCTCCAAAAGAACTCACCCAGGACCAGGCTGAGCCAGAGACCCCGAACTCAGCAAGACGTTTAAGAAGTCCTGAGTGAGGGACCGTGTCGAACGCTGCCGACAGGTCCAGGAGGATCAGGGCTGCCTTACCTCCAGCATCCAGACACTCCCGAATTGCCTCAGAAATTTCAATCAAAGCGGACTCCGTACTATGGGCGGCTCTAAACCCTGACTGGGCCGGGTGTAGGAGTTCAGCACTTTCAACAAAATCATTGAGTTGCTTTGTAACAACCTTTTCGCAGACTTTGGCTAAAGCAGGCAAGAGGGAGATAGGACGACAGTTCCCTGGAACAAGTGGATCTAAGGAGGGCTTTTTTAAGAGTGGGAGAATCTTGGCCTGTTTCCAGGCAGCCGGCACATAGGCTGTGCAGGTTTTGCAGGTCACTGGATGGCTGGGTGAAGGGCAGTAATGTGACAGATTTTCAGGGGCTCTACAATTTGATTGCATGGGAGCACTTGTCTAGTCTATGTTTTGCAGATCTGCGCCAGCACCTAGTTGATAGTAAGCTGACTGACCCCAGGAAGCTTGCTATGGAGGCGGACCGCTGGGTGAGTACCAGGGTCCACAGGAAAGCGTATGGGGGAGACTCAGCCAAAAGTGGGCAGGGTCCCCAGCAGAAAAGTGGGGGGGGACAAGGGTAAAACACCGGAGTTCTCTAAAGGGCCCCAAACTAACACCCAGGGTAAAGGTTCCCATCCCCCAGGAGATAAGAAACAAGGGGTCCCGTCAGGAAAGCCTGCTGAGACCAGCCCCCGCAAGTGTTTTGCATGTGACCAGGTGGGTCACATGAAGGGGGACCACAAGTGCCCTAAGGGGTCGCAGCCACCAACCGGTGGGCAGTCCAAGGTGTTGGCTATTGTAGCGCTTGGGGAGGAGGAGTACCCACAGGAGGGTGGGGACCCCGCAGAAATGACCCTAGTCTCACTAGGGGACAGTGAGATGGTCCCAGGAAACCCGGTGCCCCCCAACACAAAGAAATACAGCACCTGGGTGACCATCAATGGAAAAAGGGTAGAGCCTCTCAGAGATACTGAAGCCAGTGTGACCTCAGTCCGGTGTCTCCTGGTCTCTGAGAAGCAGGTAGTCCCAGGGGCATTCCACCAAGTCATTGCGGTGGACAATTCAGAGCGCCAGTGTCTGGTGGCGCAGGTTCCCTTCGAGTGGGTGGGGGGGGAGGGGGGGGTCTCAGGTCCCTTGAGGGTGGTTGTGAGCCCTTCCATGACTGTAGATTGTCTGCTAGGTAACGACCTGGAGCAGTCCTTATGGAAGGATGTTGAGCTCAGGTCTCACTTGGAGATGCTTGAGTTGCCAGAGTGGGCATGCGTGTCCACTCGGTCACTGGCGGCCAGAGAGGGTGATCAAGAGGACTTGGAGCCTGAAACAGTGGCCCAAGTCCCTGCCAAGGGAAAGGGCAAGGGGCGCGGGAAACCGGCCCCTGAAGTTCCCACGGACCGGGAGGAGGCGGACCTTGAGGGGGACGCCCCGGTGCCTACAGGAGAGCAGGTAGCTGAACTGGGGGACATCTCTGAGCTGACCCATTGGCAGCAAGAAGGGGGTCCCACCAGGGAGGAATTCTGCAAGGAGCAGAAGGTGTGCCCTTCTCTGGAGGGTCTGCGGCGGCAGACTGCAGACAGCTGGTGATCAGTCCGGATCACATTGGATCTACTGGGAGAATGATCTCCTGTACAGTGAGCCTAAGGTTGGTGAGCCTGGGTCAGTCCGTGTGCTGGTGGTACCCCAGCGCTTCAGGACCTTCCTACTGGGTCTGGCTCATGACGTGCCTTTGGCAGGACATTTGGGGCAGGACAAGACCTTTGACAGGCTTGTCACCCACTTCTTCTGGCCCCAAATGTGAAGGCAGTCAGATGGACATTGCAGGTCTTGCCAAACTTGCCAGGCAAGTGGTAAGAGTGGGAGGAAGGTCAAAGCTCCTCTCCAACCTTTTCCAGTGGTTGGAACGCCCTTCGAAAGGGTAGGGATGGACATTGTGGGGCCACTGGATCCCAAGACAGCCATGGGCAACAGGTACATCCTGGTATCGGTGGACCATGCCACCCGGTACCCGGAGGCAATCCCTCTCAGGACAACGAAGGCGCCAGTGGTGGGCCGGGCGTTAATGGGGATCTTTTCCCCGAGTGGGGTTCCCCAGAGAGGTGGTTTCTGACAGGGGGACCAATTTCATATCCAAGTATATGACATCCCTGTGGAAGGAGTGTGGTGTAACCTACAAGTTCACCACCCCTTACCACCCACACGGTAACTGTCTGGTGGAGAGATTCAACCAGACCTTGAAGGGCATGATTAAGGGTCTAACAGAACCCATGAGGGGTAAGTGGGACGTCCTCTTGCCGTGCCTTCTCTTTGCATACAGGGAGGTACCACAGAAGTCTCTTGGGTTCAGTCCCTTTGAGCTTCTGTATGGTCACCCTGTGAGAGGACCTCGGAGTTTGGTGAAGGAAGGCTGGGAGGCAGCTCCCAGGAAAACTCCCCAGGATGTGTTTAGTTACATGCTGGCCTTCAGAAACCAAACTGCCCGCTTCAGGAAACTCGCGCAGGCGAACCTAGAAGCCAGCCAGGAAGAAATGAGTAAGTGGTATGACCAGAATGCCACTCTGGTCGAATTTCAACCTGGGCAAAAAGTGTGGGTCATGGCCCCAGTGGAACCTTGTGCCTTGCAGGACAAGTGGACTGGGCCATTTGAGGTAGTGGAGCGCAAAAGTGATGTCACCTACCTGGTGGATTTGCGGGCTCCAAAGACCCCTTTGAGGGTCCTCCACGTGAACCGCCTCAACCCCACTTCGAGAGGTCCGAAGTTGGCATGCTCTTGGCGACAGATGATGGGGTGGAAGAGGAAAGTGAACCTCTCCCTGACCTCCGGTCTACCAAGGAGCGCGATGGGTCAGTGGAAGGTGTGATCCTCTCCCCTACACGGACTCCAGAGCAGCTGAGCGACTGTCACCAGCTGTTGGGACAGTTTGCCCCACTGTTCTCCCTGACCCCAGGTGTTACTCACTGGTGTACCCATGACGTGAACACCGGCGACAGCCCTCCTGTGAAGCACAGGATTTACAGGTTGACTGACCGGGTCAAGGCCAGCATTAAAGAGGAGGTCTCTAAGATGTTGGCGTTAGAGGTGATCGAGCCTTCCAACAGTCCTTGGGCCAGCCCAGTGGTCTTGGTCCCAAAGGCTGCTGCACCCGGTGCGACTCCAGAACTGCGGTTTTGTGTGGACTACCGTGGGCTCAATGCCGTCACCAGGACTGACGCACACCCCATCCCCATAGCTGATAAGCTCATTGATCGGTTGGGAGCTGCCAAGTTCCTCAGCACGTTTGATTTAACGTCTGGGTACTGGCAAATTGCCTTAACCGATGGGGCCAAGGAGAGGTCAGCATTTTCAACCCCAGAAGGACATAACCAGGTGATGCCCTTTGGGTTGAAGAATGCCCCTGCCACCTTTCAGAGGTTGGCCAACCAGGTGTTGGCTGGGCTGGAGGATTTCAGTGCCGCCAACCTGGATGACATCGCAGTGTTCAGTTACAGCTGGGAAGAACACTTACAGCACCTCGGAGAAGTGTTGAAGGCACTGCAGAGGGCAGGCCTCACGATCAAGACCAGTAAGTGCCAGATCGGGCAGGGTTCGGTGGTGTACTTGGGACACCAGGTAGGAAGCGGCCAGGTGGCGCCCCTTCAACCCAAGATTGACACCATTCTGGCTTAGGAGCCCCCCCAAAACCCAGACAGAGGTGAGGGCCTTCTTAGGACTCACCGGGTACTACAGGAGGTTTGTTAAGGGGTATGGCACCATTGTTGCCCCCTTAACAGAGCTGACTTCCATGAAGCAGCCCAAGAAGGTGATCTGGACTGAGTCCTGCCAGCAGGCTTTTGATGCCCTGAAGGCCGCCATGTGCACGGCACCCGTGCTCAAGGCCCCCGACTTCTCCAAGAAATTAGTCGTGCAGACTGACGCTTCAGAGCATGGAGTGGGAGCGGTGCTCTCACAACTGAACGAAGAGGGCCTAGACCAGCCTGTAGTCTTCCTTAGCCGGAGACTACTCCCCAGGGAACAGAGGTGGAGTGCCATAGAAAGGGAACCTTTCGCTGTGGTCTGGGCACTGAAGAAGCTGAGCCCATACCTGTTTGGGACTCACTTCCGGGTTCAGACAGACCACAGGCCCCTCAGATGGTTGATGCAAATGAGGGGTGAGAATCCAAAACTGCTGAGGTGGTCCATCTTCCTACAGGGAATGGACTTTACGGTGGAACACCGTCCTGGCACAGAACACGCCAATGCAGATGGTCTGTCCAGGTTCTTCCGCCTTAGTGAAGAGAACTCCCAGGAGGGTGGGTAGTTCTCCCTACTTTCAGCTGGAGGGGACATGTGTTAGACTTGGCATCTTTTGGCGTGTTTCCCCTGAGTTTTTGCTTTCTGACCTCCCGGTTTTGACTCTGTTTTTGCTGGCGTAGTGTTTCTGTGCACTTTTCTCACTGCTGATCAGTGGTAAAGTGCAAGTGCTCCTGTGGTAAATTGTGTTATGGATTGGTGTTTCCATGATTGGCCTGTTTGATTTATGTGTCAGTCCCTAGTAAAGTGCACTGCGTGTGCCAGGGTCTGTAAATCAAATGCTGTTGGTGGGCTGCAGCACTGGATTGTGCCACCCACACAAACAGCCCGTAAAAGGTAACTCTGGGCTGCCATTGCAGAGCCTGTGTGCAGTCTGGTACTGCCATGTCGACTTGGCAAGTGCACCCACTTTCCAGGCCCTAACCTTCCCTTTTCTTACTTGTTAGTCACCCCTCAGGTAGGCCCAATGTACCACTGTGGGCAGGGTGCAGTGTATGTGAAAGGTAGGGCATGTCCTGATAGTGAATTACTGCCCATTTCGTTTTTCACTATTTCAAGGCTACCTGTTCCCCATAGGACAGAATGGGGAGTTTGTTTATAACATCTCAAACATAACTGGCCCGGGGAATTAGGTAGGAAAATAGAGTTTAGTATGCCTGAACTCAGAATCTAAAGATGCATCTTTTAGTGAAGGTGATTTTTACATTCTGTGTTTGAAAATACCACTTTTAGAAATTAGGTGTTTTCTTGCTCAGTCATCCCGTGTGCCTCTGCTGGAATGTGGATTGCCTGTCTGGGTGTTGGATGACAGCAGGCTGGGGAGTAGGAGTGGCTCCAGATAGTCTAGGTGGGTCAGGAAAGGGCTGAATAGACCTGCAATTGGGGAAGGGGGAGGAGATTTCCTTGCACCTCAAAGGGCCTGGTCTGCCTCTGACCATGCCGTCTCCACCTCCTGCCAGGAAGTCACACCAGAGAGGGGAGAACTGGTTCTGGCTGGGCACAGACACTCTCTGCCTAAGAGATCAAAGGATTTTGGGATATAAATATTGGGGTCCAGACCCCTGACTTTTAGAACTCTTTTGGACCAAGAAGACTACCAAGAAGAAGAGCTGGAGAAGCTGTGAGGAGGAACTACCACTTTGCTGTGTGCTTTGCTGTGTTGGCCTGCAGTGGCTGCTTCTGTCTTGAGCAGTGAAAGGATGGGACTGGACTTTCTGCAATCTACTTTTGTGAGTTTCTCCAAGGGCTTGAGGTAGAGCTTGCCCCCTGTTCAAGAAGACTAAGGAACAGCAAAGACTTCAAGTTCTTCTGCCCTCAGCACTGGGGATGTGTGTTTTGTGCTGCAACAGAAGACAAGCATTGGCATAGCCAATAGGTCTCGCCTTTGGGACCGTATAAGCATTTAGACTATAATACAGCAATACATACAGTGTAGTGCTTCATAGTATGCGTCTGCCATTTTTAGGCGCTGGAATTGTTCAGGTGTTATTGTCCACTTTAATGGTGCTGAATTTACCGACCTAAAAAGGATGGGGGCTGGGTTCCAAAATCCATTTTTGACAGTAGTCCGTCAAATTATAACTTTAACGTCGCAGTGCGCTGATATTCCGGAGTAGCGCCGCGAGCACAGAAGTGCGCTAGGCACGATCCAGGCTCCTGGGGCCCTCACACAAGCCTTTCATTTGAAGGATAAAATGAGTTTGCAGCAGATATAGCGCTAACAAAACAACCTCACATCATTTGTAGCGCCGAAAAGTGTGCATTAAAGTGCTGTGCACTTAAACATCTCTAAATACATACATAATACATCACTGTATTTCTTGAGCTTTTAAAATGAGCTGTGCAATCCCCGAAATATTAAAGGAGATATTGTTTAAACAGCGTCAGAGGATGAATTTAAAATGTCTTTTCCCAACTCATATTTTCAACATCCTCTTACGTAGGTGCACCGGAAGGAGAGTTCCCTTCGGTTCCGGTGTCAGCGCACCCCTCTCCCCAGTTGCTTCTAGCAGCAGAGACATCACTGCCAGAGGCTACGCTGACATTCTATTTGTGCGTTGGTAAATAGTAGCTACCTTTTACAGTGCAAAGGCACTCATTTTATCAAGGTGAAAGGCAGAGGGCAATGGGATTCGAACTCATTTGAACATTTTCCTCAGATTTAATTGAGAGAGGAGAACGAAACTTTGAGTTGGAAAACGAAGTCCAACCAACTCAAAAGCCACACTTTTAGACTCGGAAGAAAGGATGAAAAGCTGAGCCGGCAAAGGATTTTAGCCATTTCTTAAGCCCTCTTATTTTCAACAGAGGAAGGAATGATACCTGGCTGGCGGGAAGGGAGGAGGAGAGGGACGGTATGCGAACGCATGTGAAAAGTCCTTAATTCAGCTTCAGGATAAGAAATTAAGAAAGGCTACAAGATAAGTAGGGATGCTACACTACATTTATTTGGTACAAACGAAAACATGAAAAGCTGAATGGGAGTCGGAAAAAACGAAGAATAGTGAAACGTCGAGAGAGAGTTTGGATTCGTGAAATAATTTGTGATAGAGTCAAAGCTGTCTTCTATATACATTTAACTTGCTATATTTCTTTTAAATATGTTTTCAAAACATGCTTGAATTTGAAGCATTGTCCTTAACCAGAAACGTCAAAGTACAAAATGTCAGCTTCGAAGTGCCACTTCTCAAGTTGCCATTTTTGCTTTTTGCCATTCCAGGATCTGTGCACTAAACCATGTGCATGAAGGGGATCAACATGGTTCTTACACCCCCAACCATAAGTGGCAGGTTAATTTTTTATACTTTATTTTTTATTATAGGATTCGCGGTTATGATATACATTTGCAAAAAAAAAAAAAAAAAAACTTTCCTTGCAAAAACAATATTCAAATAAGCATTTTGTGATATGTGCTATAAACTGACATTTTGTATACCTGCTGTCCTGTGTTTCGTGAATGTGCAGTAGTGTTTGCCTCCGTCTTTGTCCAGATTTAACATTTTCAACACACTGGAATAGTGATTCACTTTTAAGTTCTTTTTCTCTCATTTACTAAACGGAAGTGGACCAAGTTTCTCAATAATGATTTAAAGAAGGAGGAAAGGAAATAGAAGGAAAGAAGAAACTAAGTAAGGGTAAGAAAAAGGAAATAACGAAAGGACAAAATAAAGTCTAAAAAGCTGTTGAATGAAGAAAGAAATGATGGGGAAAGAAAACAAATGGAGACATAAGACAAAAAGAATAGAAAGGATAGAAAAATATCAAAACAAGAGGTAAAGAAAAAGATTAATAGGGTAAGGAGGCAAGGGAATAGAGAAATGACGAAAGAAGGAAGACTAAAAAATAAATAAATAGAAAATAAGAAACGGGGAGGGAGAGGAAGGAAAGTAAAGAAAAAGGAAAAGGGAACGGAAGGAACTAAACTCGTGCTTGTACTTTTGAAGGCTTTTTTGCCATTTCAGTTGTTTTGTGTCAGCCCCGGTTAAGTGATTTCAGCTGCTTTCGTTTTATACCGTTTCGCCTTTGTTCTGTACAAGCACATATAAAAAAAGTGATTATAAAATTCCTAAAAATTAGCGAGCTTTTACTGCTGAAATGTATTTCGCATGGTAGTATGCTAATTGTCCGAAATCAGAACGTTCATTTTCCTGGGTAATCTGTCATCATAATATGGAATGCTGCGAGAAAAGGTTGAAAAACAACCTCTTCTCGCCTGTCACCCCGCCCCTAACACACAAAATGGACGCTAGAGAGCATTAAGACAGGCCCGGCTCATTGTCTAAAACATATGTTCGTTTGGAGGATTTATTTTAACAACGCGTCTACGAGTGGAACATTAAAATATTAAAGGGGTCGTGTCTCAGCAAACAGTTTCTTCAACATTTGAAACAGCAGCACTTTTGTGGTGCTTTTTGTGGAGTGGCGAGGGAAGGAGCAATCAAATGACAATAAGAATAACTGGATACAGCATGCTCTACCAAAATATTTTTTGCATTTATTGTACGCGAATTAATTTTGTTCGGTGCAAAACTTCGAAAGAAGTCATCTCTCCGCGAGCGGGATTACAAGGATGAACGACAAGTGTCCGGCAGCCACACTAGCACCATAACACGTGCACTCACACCCACTGGACCCGTAGTGCGGGCAGCCACAAACAACCCCGCGGCCCGGTGCAAAGTTCTGCTGACATCACAGCAGAAACCTGAACCTTTTCTCCACACAGAGCATTTTTTTTATTTCTGCGAAACCAGGAGGGGGAGTGGGGAAGGGACCTGGGAGAAGGCGAGAGGGAGAGAAACAGGAGATATTGAGGAGAGAGGGAAAGGGGGGGGGGAGAGAAGAAAGAGGAAGAGAAGTGAGAAAATGAGAAGGGGCAGAAGGAAGAGGGCAATCCGTAAAAGAGGAAAGAGGAAACAGAAGAGAAATTAAGGAGGAGGAGAGGAGGTCTAGGCAGAAGAGAAAGGGGAGGCAGGAAGTAGAGGAGGAGAAAGAAAAATAGGATTAATGGAGAAGGGGCCAGGGAGGGACATAGCGGGAACCACGGGAGAGAGAGGGGTAAGGGGAGAGTGGGTGAGAAGAAGGGGATCGTGGGAATGAGAAAGGAACAAGCGGGAGAAGAATAAAGGGACAAACGAGAAACTAAGAGAGGAAAGGAGGCTTTAGAGAAGGAGGAGAGAGGGAGAAAAGAGAAGAGCCTGAGGGGGGAGACATGTTTATAAGAAGAGCCTGGAGAAGAGAGGAAGTAGAAGCTGGAGAAGAGAGGGAAAACAAGCCGAGATGCACAAAGAGGAGGGTACACGAGAGGAGACCGAGAAAGATGGATGGGAGAAAGAGGAGAAACCAGAGGATGGCGGGAGATAGCAGTGTAGAGGAAGAGAAGCATGGAGAGCTACAAGTAGTGGCGGAGGCAGAATGAAAGCAAGGGATAATTGAGTGAGAAGCGGAAGATGGCGCTGAGAGGGGAGAAGCAGATGAAAGAGGACACGAGAGAGAAGAACAGAAGAACGTTCGAGAGACGAGAATGTGCTAGCGGAGAACCAAGAGGCAGGAGTCAGTCTATGAACAGAGGGGTGGAGTGACGCTGCAAGGGCAGCCCAGGAGGCGTGCCTCGGGGCGTGGACAGAGGGGGCCAGTGTCACGGTGAGCGGAGAAAGCTGCGACATGTCTACTTCTACACATTGACCCTTTCGAGGAAGCCTTACCACAGCCGGCAAATATGTGGTACGCTCGGGCTCTCCAGCATGAGCTAGATAAGGCTCGTTACAGGAGCCCTTGTGAAAAGAAAAAAAAACAGATGAATCGCTCTCAAAGGAATGTTTTATGCAAACTCCCTCAGAACTACAGCAGAAGACACAAAACGAAGAAAAACAACATGGAAATAGAAATCACTACAAAATAAAGAAACTATTTAAAAGAGAACACTCACAAATACATGGAAAAAACCCAAACCGAAAAACAAAACACAGGGAAATACTCAAAACTAAAATAAAGATGTGGATGAAGACACAAACAATGTAAAGGCTTGAAACAACGAAAACACATCAACCTATTGGAAACCTAAAAACAGATAAGTGTTCTCGATACAGAAGAAACAAGCGCGGTGCGCGCGCACTGCAAGGAATGTGAGGTATGCAGCTGGCACCCGGCCGCGCTGCTGCTCGCTCCCGAGCTCCCTAGGCCAGGGGAGAGAGAAGGCAGGACATGCACCCGCCTTTGGCCAATTGCGTGCTGTCTTTCTTAGAAAGACTCACGCAAAGGCCAATAGCAGTGAGCAAAAAAAAAAAAAAGCACACGCACGAGCGTGTGGTCTTGAGTTGAAAGTCCTTACTAGAAGCCTCGCAGAGCAGCGCATGCGCGCTAGCTCAGGCGAGACCTAAAAAAGCACCCGACGCCGCTGCTGACTCAGTGTCCTGAAGGCACTGCAGAGGGCACCGCCGCAACGCGACCCTTGTCTCACCGACGACGCCTGCTGACGCCGCCACAGAGCCGCTGCTCGCACCGCGACCTGTGGGCACCGCCCTGCCTCGCTTCACGACGACACCTTGGTATCGACGACGACGCTCCACGCCGAAATCTACGTCGCTGCTTGCACCGTGGTTCGAGGGCACCGCTCGTAAAGTTACGACGCACCGCCCTCATCCCGCACCGCAGCCTTGGCCTACTAACGCCATCGACCCCAGTTCGTCAGCCGACTACAGCGCTTCAGCAACGTCGACGCCACTGCTTGCACCGTGACCTGCCAGCACCGCGACGAGCACCGCCTTCACTTCGCACCGTGACCCTGGTCTCACCGACGATGCCATCTGACGCCGCTACCGAGCCGCTGCTCGCACCGCGACCTGAGGGCACCGCACGCCGCACCCGACGCCAGCGCTCCTGATTTCAACAGAGAGGAGTTTGATCTGCAACGCGTGTGACTTCGAGGGCCCCCGACGACTCCTGCACCGACCTCCGGAACCGACGCCATGCTTTCGGAAGCTCAACGAGAGGTCGCCGACGCCCTGCATTTCTAAAAGGTACTGTTTGCGGGTCTTCCCGACACCGTAGCCGGCCCGCGACGCCGCGGTCAGCCAGAACTGTTTGGATTGGTTTGCTCACAACGCCGTGATAGCCCCGGACGGAGCTATTGACATCAAGGAACTGTTTTTCAAGCATATTTTGATAACTGAAGATTTTTAAAGTACTGTATTGTGGATGTTTATCGTTTTTGGTCTTGTCTTAAGTATATAAAAATATTGGATATTTTTCTAAAACTGGTGTGGTGTCCTTTTGTAGTGCTTACACTGTATTACTGTTGGTTATGTGCAAATGCTTTACACACTGCCTCTAAGATAAGCCTGACTGCTCGTGCCAAGCTACCAAGGGGGTGAGCAGGGGTTATTTTAGGAGTGTAACTCCCTTATCCGGACTAGAGTGGTGGTTTCTGCCTGGCTTTGGCACATGCCCTAGCCTACCAAAAATCCCATTTCTAACACTTGGTAAATCAGGGATAGGGTGATTGTCTTCTTTGATCTGTAAATGTTAAGCCTGGCCTTGTTTACCTTCCTTGTGAAGTGCTTGTTTGTTGTATTCAATGGCCGAAAAGAGGGGTGATGCAACAATCCTCGATTGCTTTGTGGAAAGCTCTGTTTTTGTTGGATGCATCAATAGCAGATTGCTTTAGGTGACCTGAGGTCGAGTCTGTGTATGGATTTGAGAGTCTTGACATGCATCTGATCGTTTTAGGGCATGTTAGTTTTTGTTTTTAGTTGATGATGTCAGTGGGCTCTTGAGAGCGCCAGGGTGCACAGGGCTTTCTTTTGGGAATCAAGTTTTGTTTGGAGGTATTGGCTTAGAGTCCTTCCATATGATTTTACTCTGAATATCGAGAAGTGTGTTGATGATAACCACACGATGGGACTCTGTTACTGATGAGATCTTGCAGCACAGAGCAAGTAGGAAAGTTGCGGGGAACAGGGCAGGTTTGGGTTTGCCAGAGTGGTGCACGTTGTGGGGAAATGGGAACGGTGAGATGGGCTCTCTCCACATTCTCAAGTACTTTTGCTCTGGAAGCATCCATTTTCCTCACCTGTACAAGATGCATTATAGAGCAAACGTCTATCAAACGAGCAGATTTTCTGTACTTCTACGTGGACTTCACAATCTGAAGCCTCAGCAAAGCCTGACGTGAATCCTGAAATGGGATTTGCAACAATAAACTTTCACGTTTCGGGGATGTGACTACAAATGTTTTGTGAATCAACCCCTAATGTGAATCTTTTGGAAAGAGTCAATACTCCCACTGCAGCTACCCAATGCAATCAACAAAATCTGGAGATATATAATAAATACGGATAAACCCACCAATAAACAACTCCAGATATTGGCATCTTCCAAAACATAAACCAACTAGGATGGCATATAGGAGGTTCCTCGAGGAAAAGATTTCAAAGGCTTTCTTCCAAACGCATAACCACAGCTGAAAAGCGCAAAGTACAGACATGGCAATAAAAGCACCTCAGAAGACAGCCGTTCACTAAAACACAGACCACACCAGGACACCACATGAGTGCTAGGCGAGAGACCCCACATACAATACAGGAGGCAGACCTCCAAGGTAACATAGCCCTAAGTGGAAAGCACAAGTAGTGGGTTGATGGTTACAGTCACACACAATATTATATGGGACCTACAGAGTAACTCCAACCAACTAAACTAACACTGCAAGTTTTCACTCTCTCTCCCTCTTATCTTCCCTTCATCCCTCTTAAGCACTGCAAAACAGGATAAGAGCACCTATGTGATCACACATGCCAACAATACGATTGACACACACATGATTAGAAGTACAACATTGTTCACACCAAGCACTCGCATCTACTCATCCGATAATGTCCTTCGGCACGCTGTAATACAGCAGCACTATACAAATGTATTTACAATTACAAGTGAACAAAAGAAGGTAAGACTGGTGAAGAAAGACCTCCCTAATAAATTAGACGACAAAGACAGGGCACCCTCATAATACAGATCCGTGAAGTTCACAGCAGGCACCATCCCAAAGACAAAGTATAAGGGGTGGTGGGGGTAAGACGCGAGAAATTAATAATCAAGAAGGCAGACTCAAAATTATTTCTGCTTAACTCAAATCGCATGAAATGCAAGGGGGCTTGGTAGGCAAACGCCACACCAAAGCAGTCCTCCCTGGAAACCGTGCAGAGGGGAAACCGCACGAGACAAAGTGGGGCATTGAAGACAGAAGAGCACAAAAAGGAGGCACGGCGAAAGTGAGAGCAGCTAATGACGCACAGCTATTGGGAAGCCAAGATGTAGAGAGGGTGCGGGTTTAAGTAGACATGCAGCCCCAAAGTATGTCTCCCCAGAACCTAATGAGAAGAAAGCCGCGAGGTTACAGACGGGGGCTACTAAACAAGCACCGGTCCAACACCAGAGACGTACCCCGAGGAGTGTGCTGGGTGCAGGAAGGCTGACACCCCTCCCCCCAGTAGGTCCCCAGGAAACACTGCAACAGAAAAGCAGTGGGGTCACAGGGAAGGGCAGTAAACACACACACCAAGGGTGTCCACGAGAGCCATGCAACCTCTGGGAAGGCAGAGCCCTACGTAGAAATGCAGAGGCACAGGCTTCCATAAGACGCTTCCTTTCTTGTAAAACACCTCCCTTTCAGGGACCGCACCGCGCATCTCGAGAAGGCAGCCTGCCTAGGACTGCTCTGGAGGGCATGTGTTGTGTTAATAGAAGGCATTCACCTGGCACCGCAAGGTGCGGCCTCGTCAGTGTGAGGTGTGCGCGTTCCCGTGATTTACAAAAACTGGCTTTATCTACCAAAGCGCTTATAAGCTGCATGAAACCCGCGAACGGTAAGGCAGCGGACAGAAATGCGGACTACTCCAGCACGCCGCAAAAACGGGCTGGGGCACTAGAGGCCGGCGTTGCGCCCCCAGAACACAGCAGACTTTAGACAAACGAGGAGCTATTTACTGTGCGCCGGCTCGTGATTTAAATGAGGCTCCATTGTGCGCCGGCCCTGGTGCTCCCAGCGCTGCGCGGGGACCCCGGCTTCCCCGAGTCAGCCAGATGGCCTGGGCTAGCCAAGGACAAAGGGAGAGCCGGGCCCTGCCCTCCCGGGTCACCAAATCTATTTAGAACTGTGATAGCGGTGCCTAGCCGACCCCCAGAGCGACGAGGGGCGCTAGAGCAATGCCGGGGGGCGCAGGAGTCAGGCTCGCTGTATGAGCAGAGAGTACACTATCCGTGAAGCAGCAGAGAAACAACTGTATGAGGCACAAGGCCTGGGGCAGTATGCAAGTCCCGCAGTTTCAGAGGGCGGGATTCATACCGTCTGAAGAGTCGGGGCACAGAGAGCAGGAGGCGAAAGAAACTGTATGAGGAGACAGAGCACGAGGAGCAGGCCCGCCTCTCTGAATGAGATGGAAGGTGGGGAGCAGGAGGCAGGATCAATGCACGAGGGGTCAGCAGAAGTGGCCTTACTGCTTGAGGAGGCAGGACATAGGAGCAGGAGGCTTGCCTCGCCGTTTTCAGAATTAACACAAAGGGGAGCAAAAGGGCGCATCACAGTATGAGGAGCCAGGCCACAGGCAACAAGAAGTCGGCCTCACTGTTTGAGGAAGCTGGACATGAGGTGCAAGAGGTGAGCCTCACCGCATGAGGACTCAGGCAGCAGGTTCAAAACAAGCAGAGTAGGAGGCAAACGTCAATGTCTGAGGTGCCAGGACATGGGCAGCAGTAGATGGTAATCACTATGTAAGGAATAAGAACATGGAAAGGGGAGCTTTGACTTTCGTGACCCACCAAAAATGGGCTTGCGTCCCACAGTATGGGAAATACTGGCATAAGGAGTCAAGACACAAGGAGGCAGGTCTGACTCCAAAAGAAGTCTGGGCATGGGGAGTAAAATCCAGGTCTCACCATGCAAGGGATCAAGACACAGAAGGAGGATGTTCGCCTCAGAATGAGAAGTCAGGACTTGGGAAGCAGAAATTTGCTTCACAGTTTGAGAAGTCCAGAAACGAGGAGCAAGAGGCGGCACCGCTCTATGGAGATCAGGACACAGGAAGAAGGAACGGGGCCACACAGTCTGATGAGGTAGGAGCAAGAGACGGCCTCGCTACATGCAGAATCAAGCCACAGGCAGCAAGAGACTAACCACACTGTTTGAGAACACAAGGCACAGAGGGCAGTACATTACCCTTAGTGTTTGAGGAGGCAAGGCAGAGGGACCACGCAATTTCTCTCACTGTTTGTGAAGGCAGGATACACAGAAGGATATGGCCATCAGTCACTGTCTGAGGAACAAGGACACAAACGAAAGCCTCGCTCTGTGTGGAGTTAAACCTAAGGTAGCCAGAGGAGGCACTTACTGAATGAGGACTCAAGACAAAGTGCAGGGTCCAGGTCTCACTGTATGAGGGGTCAGGACACAGAAGAAAGCTACTCTCATTTTATCAACAAAAGGCAGAGGAAGCTAAAGAGGCGCTTCAGTGTCAGGACACAGGAGCAGGAAATGGGACTCAATGCTTGAGGAGGCTGAACATGAGGAGCAAGAGGCAGGCCTCACTGTATGAGGAGTCAGGAAAATGTTAGTGTCTATCAGCTTTAAAATTTGAGGAATCAGGACATTGAGAGCAGATTATCCTCCACATTTGAGGAGGCACGACGCCGGGATCAGGAGGAGGTCACCACTGTATGAATGCAGAGCTTCACAGTGCAAATTCAAGAAATAGAGAGCCTGAGGAGGGCCGCAGTATATGTCGAGTCAGGAACAGAGAGCAGGAGGTGTGCCTCACTGAATGAAGATCACATGAGGATCAGCAAAAGAGAGTCACTGTGTCAGGAATAATTATACAAAGAGCAGGAGGTTAGCCTCACATGCTAAGGATACAGGGCAAGGGTATCATCTGGAGAGGCATCACTGCAAAAAGGGAAGCCTCACTGTTTGTGGAGTCAAAACATGGAGGGCCTAATTGTATGTCAACTTAGGACACATGGAGCAGGAGGCTACTCTCAAGTGAATAGGCTGGCAGGGCACAGGGAGCAGCGAGTCAACCTCACAGTGCAATGTATGCAAGTTGGTATTTGTAGACTGCAAATCTAGCTTGCGAACAACAGAGCATTGAACAGGGGACATGGCCCCAAGAGCAAAAATGATTGAGGGAAGAGCAAAAATGATTG
This sequence comes from Calotriton arnoldi, assembly GCA_963921515.1. Taxonomy (NCBI): domain Eukaryota; kingdom Metazoa; phylum Chordata; class Amphibia; order Caudata; family Salamandridae; genus Calotriton; species Calotriton arnoldi. The sequence continues at coordinate 254,838 of CAWUFW010000796.1, forward strand.
AGGGAAGGTCAAGGGAGCCTTGTTTGGGTCAGGGATAGTGGTCCTTGAAGAGATGAGTCTTCAGATCAAAACCAACTGTCCTAAAATCCAGAAAAAAAACTGACGTGGATGGGGCTGCTCCAGATTCTGGAGCATGGAAACAGAAGGCTTGCCTTCCATTTTTACCCCTTCTTGAAATGTTTTGTCTCCAGTCTGGTGATATCTAGGCTCCTGGTCAAGCGTTGTCCCTAGGACATGGCTAGTTTTGCCAGGTAAAGGATCTTGCTGTTGAGGGCATTATAAGAGAGCGATGCAGCTCGTCTTTTAACATGGGGATGAGTGGTTACATTTCTTGGAGCCCCTGATGAGCCATGCCACTGCAAGTAGGATTTATTTCAGGAACGCTAGGGTGAAATCGGGGAGGCGGCTGAGCAGGGTGTGGCATCCATACAAAGGAGGAGGGACTAAGGTTTGTACATTTCTTCTGAAGTCGCCATCTGGGGAAAATGGATCCACTTTCTTCAAGAGAGAGAGTTGGAATCAAGCTATCTTGGTGGTCCTTGGAAAGTGCTGCTTGAATGAGAGGTCTGCGTCAAGGGTGAATCGCAGACATTATGCATGCTCGCTCAGCTGAGTGGTGTTACCTGGGAGGTTTAAGTTGGAGAGGAAAGCTTGAATATGGGGTTGTTTAGTGTAGGAGGCAAACAGGAGGTATTAAGTCATTATGCTTCAGGAAGACAATTGAAATCCAAGATTGGATGAGACATAATTTGAGTCTCTATATGTCGCGGGGTGAGGATATTTTTAGGCTGGGTTGGAAACCATCTGAGTATTGATGGATCTTCATGTCAGTAAAAACAGCTCTGAGAGATTCCATCCAGAGGTTAAACAAGCATTGGCAGAGCCAATAGGTCTCACCTATGCAAGAGTTATTGGCTTTGCCAATTTGTTTTAGCCATGTTGTACACCAGCGTGGCTGCTGTTCAGCATGGCTTAAAGTTTGTGGCGGAGAGGAGAGTGGAGTAGAGCATCGCATAGTGATGGGGCATAGAGTGGAGTCAAGTCGTAGAGTGGAATAGAGTGGAGTGGTGGAGCAGCATGTAGTAGATTGGAGTAAGCATGGTGTGTTAGCACACTGCCATTACAAACACATTTTCATTTGAAATCACCATTACATTTGCACAATTTTACTGATAAAGCTATTCAGTGCCAAACGGTAATGTGTGGAAATGGCATCATGAAGTGTACTGATTTTGTTTTCATCATATTAATATATTTGTTTCCACCACACTTCAGAATTACAAAACAAAGTGCTTCATTTGTGCTTTCCTAATTCTGATAATTTCTGAAATATTAGCACAGTTTATTTATGGACATATACATTTTGTTGTGTGCTAGAAAAAAAACCACTTCTTTCTCAATTACCAGCAAGATTTTAAGATAAATCGGCTCACTATTAAGTCAGAGAAATAAAATTAAACAGCAAGCTCCCCTGGAAGAAAGATCCTGACATTCGACCTTAGTCTTTGAAGGCACAGCAAATGTGACAAAATAAGAATAAGATTTAAAGGCCTGTTTACAGAAAGCGAGCACTTGTGGAAGAATACAGCAAACAGCTGATGCTCCACAGGAGGGACCAAGTCATGCTGGACAGCCTTAAAGAAATAAAGCCATCAAACAAAGCCAGAAAATGTGAGTTACAAACCACAAAACCAATGATAAGCAATGGGCGGAATGCATTCCCAGGGAAGCTTTCAGGATGCCCACAAGAAGTCTTTTTGCAACCACACAGCTGAGCTGTCTGGGAGGCTTTGACCTAAAAAGGGAGATGATGGGAAAAAGGATGGAAGCCGTGGGTACTCCGCCGGAGACGGGGAGTGCCTGAGCTTGAGGAACATATTTGCTCGAGCAGCAGTGAGTTGGTGAGGTAGGGTGTGTACCATTTCAAGATAGTTTCTGAAAATCCCATGCATATTTCCCAGGTGTTGAGGAGAGCTGGATGGTCAACTGTGTTGAAGGCTGCAGAGAGGTCAAGCAGGACCAGGGGAGCAGGAGTCATTCATGTAATTGAGGAGGGTATAATCAGCTACTTTAAGTGTGGATGTCTCAGTGCTGCAACATAGCTGATTGGTAGTTCTGTAGAGGATTTTTTTTTTTGATTTTCTCCTGTAGCTTTGTAACAGCCTTTTGGATTATTTTCATTGTGAATGAAACGTGTGCAAAAAGGAGGAAGTCTAACGAGTCCCGATGGGTACTTTAGTAGGGAAGTATTTGACCGGTTTTAAAGGGGGTCTGGGAATTTTCTGTGGCTTAGAAAGGCATTGACAATGTGGAGAACCAATAGGGTGCCAAAAGGCAAGATTCATTCTAAGTGGAGTCAGAAGAGACTCAAGGAGTACAACAAAGTCAGGGGTGAGAACACAGAATGGAGAGCAAGTTCATTGGCGAAGAGGTGAATAACACAAAGGGAAGCAGGAGGACTCTAAAGGAGTTAATGAGGTGCCAAAACAGATTGCAGAGTAGGAGGCAGACGCTCCTGCACAAAGATGGGTAGTATGTGTGAGACAGTCAACATTATCCAGCCAGGTACTGACTCCACACCCAGTCACACCTTCCTTCCATTGGTGGATGGCAGTCAGTGACCTCCATCCTTGCCGCCAGTTTAAGGAGGACAGAAATTGGGCAGTCATACCCAAGCAGGGGGTTAATGCTTTCAGCTTCCCCTGAACTAGGATAGCTCTCCTAGTCTGTACTTCCCCACCACCATTAAAGTTAGTCGAAGGAAGCACGCACGACCCGGGTGCCCTTGGTTAAGGAGACCTCTAAGACTGAATATAATCACCACTAAAAACCTGCTAGGAAAAAAACCTGAGAACTACCTTGCTTGAAGAGACCACTAAAAAACTATTTTCTTATCTTCACAACTGCAAGCTACAGATTAACAAAAAAAAAAGTTATTACCCCAGCATGTGGAACTGCACCTATTTTCACACTACCTCACAACACCTTATGCTATGTGAATATACTATTTTGCCACACTCATTTGACAAGGAACACATAACCACAAATGTCTCTTTTCCATGTCTATCCCGGTTTGTTGACTTTTAGACCAAGCCTTTTTTTTTTTTTTTTTTTAAAGATGGTCCCTGAAAATCTAAAATGGCAATAGTTAACAATTACAAATGCAATGACAGTCACTTATGTGCACACCTCTGATTGTTTTACAATGTAGAATGAATGCTGTAGGTGTAATAAACGTTAAGCCAGAAGACACAAATACTCTGGCCTGTCCACAATAATAGTCAAAGAAACACCTTGTGCACATTGAATACAACTTGATTAATCAAGTGTTGCTATAAAATGTGCACATTCCAATATGTCTTTTTTCCTGTCAGGACAGTCTTCACTTTGAATGCCTGGCATGTTCGGATGTCTTTACCCACTGGATTTTACACATACTTAACTAGAATTATGCTTTACTTGGCACACAATGTGCAAGAAAATGACCTTTCCTTCAGCAATCTATTTTTAAGTCGAAGGGTACCAGACAACACTGTTTTCTGGTTGCAAAAGACATACCGGGGACATGCTGAAAGCTTCACTAGGTATGCATTCTACCCGTTGCTTACCATTGGCCTTGTATTTTATAACTCACATTTGTGTGCTTTCTTACTTAATGGCTTTATTTGTTCTAGGCTGTCCAGCATGTTTTTGTCCCTCCTGTGGACCATAGCCTGTTTAACACCTGTGACCGGCTCTTTGTATTCTTCCACATGTGCTTACTTTCTGGGAACTCTTTTCTTTTTCGTGAGGCACTCCAAGCGAGTATGTTTTCAGTTGGTTCCTTTGTATGTTAGTTCACAGCAGCAAATGTGCTGCATTTCTTTGAAAAGGTTTCCTACCTCCTAACTTTCTGCTTGACGGATATGATTTATCTCTGTCACTACCAGTTTATCACTCTCACATGCCTGTGAGGAACAATGTTCTTTCTACAAGCTTGTTTATCTTGGTCAGTGCTCTTTAACAATGACATAACAAAACAATCCTCTGCCTCACTTTCACGCTCATGCCATAGGCACTGGAAGTAGGGGAGTGGAGGTGCTGAATTACCAACAAAATAACCATCCTGCAGTTCTGAAATGAATAAGCAATAAACAGGCCTTTACATTTTATTTTTTAGCTTGTCACATATGCTGTGCGTTCAAAGACAGAGGTCAAATGTTAGACTATGTCTTCCAGGGAGGTTGGAGTTTACATCTCTTTCGCTGACTGCAAAGGGAGATGATGATTCATGTGACAATCTTCCTGGGTACTGGGGGTGCGAAAGGAAAGGCAGTAGGAGGTTTGTTTCTAGCACACAACAGAATTTAAATGGCAGTAAATGAACTGTACAAATATTTCAGAATATATCATAATTAGGAAAGCACAAACGAAGCACATTTTTTTGTACTTCTGAAGTGCTATGGAAACAAATATTTTGAATTCAATCAAAACAAACCAATACACTAGGTGATGCAGATTGCCAAACATTATCGTTTGATTGCTGTACAGTTTTAATCAGCAAAAAAAACTGCATGTCTGTGCAAATATGATGGTAATTTCAATTGGAAATGTTTTGTCTATAATGGCAGTGCACTACCACACCATGCATACTCTAGTCAACACCACTCCGCTCTACAACACCCTACTCCACTCAATACAGCTCCCCGAAACTCTATTCCACTACTCTAACTTTTAACCATGCTGAACAGCAGCCACGCTGGAGCACAACATGGCTAGAACACACTGGCAAATCCAATGGCTCTTGCATAAGCAAAACAATTGATGCAATGTACTTGCTTATGTCCTCATTATTAAATACAACATGTCTTCTATCATTTGAACTTGCATAGTACTATTGACTAGTTCTTCTATTTAGAACAGGCGTGGGGGGCACACAGCATGGTGGTCCCCAGCAAACTGGTGGGTCCCAACAGGGGTGGTGCTCAACTGCAATTGCACTGGTGGTGTTTGAGTTTTGGCGCATGTCAGCGTAGCACAGGTAGTCCTGTAGTGATTGGACGGTGGGGATTGCAGGGTGGATGCAAGGATGCTAAGCAGACAGCATTTGGGCTGGATGGGGCATTGCCCTCTCTTCCCTGCATGGCGCCCTGCAGCTCCCGGGGCTTTTCCTCTGTACTGGGGAGCAGGAGAGTATGTCCTGTGAGAAATCCAAAAGGGGGCCCAGGAGTAAGGGATTGGCCCCAAGTCCGTAAGCTGAAGTTGGAAGGGACAGCTCGGTAGTAAACCGTGACTCTGAGGAATTTGCTGTTTATGTGATTCAATGTCTAGTTTACCCCCCAAAATTGATGTGTAGAATGTTTGGAACTTTATGATGCAAGGATTGTTTTTAAATCTTGTTTGTAACTAAATACGGCCTGAGAATGTAATTATCATATCCAACAATGGTGAGTTTCAGGCGGAGTTATATTGTTGGGAAAGTGGAACCATTGGTGTTCAGTGGTCGTGTTCTTGGGGCTCTCCTACCTGGTGCACTCTATCCAGCACAACATTTATGCAGGATACGCATGTGACAAAAAAAAAATGACAACATCGGTTTAACAAGCACTGCCAAAGTCAATAGTTCCCAAGCTTTATAATGTGAATTAAAAAGAAAAAAAAGTAGTTCACTAAATGTGAGCAGTGAAAGGATACAAAGTCAGCCAATTAGAAGGACTGCAAAGAGGCTGTGCTCAAGGAAGAGGGCCAAACACAAGAAGAGGAAGGCTAGCCATTGAATAAGAAGCAAGCAAATGAGAATAAAAATAGAACCAACCAATGGTAAGCCCCACTGTAAGATCACAATAGGCCTTTCACAACCTGACAGCTAGCGCTATCTGGTAGATGACACCTAAAAAAAGGTGTAAACCCACTTGTAGAGGCATGATGATAATGCAAGTAACTCCCAAAACAAGATCTCCACCCATCAACCCCCCTCCCCCTCCCCCCAAAAAAATCCTGGAGGCTCACATTTGTGGTTCTTCCGTTTTGGAATCCTGCCCTTTGTGTGTTTTTTAATGCTCGACTGTTCTTGATCTAAAACGGATTCATTTTAGGAACTTATGCAAAAGTTTTAAAAGAAAAATACTAGTTAAATAATCATCTGTCACACCGAATGTGTTTCCGAGACACTGGTAATTGTACGTCTCAACAACACAAGACCAAGTCTGTATTTATTCAAGAAGAGGTTTGAGTTTTATTAATGGGTGTGTCTTGCTTTAATTACAAGACACTTATTTCAGAGGAGCCTCTGGTTTAATTATAGCACCGCACTCCAAGGGCTGGGAAGCATCGTCCGCGTCCCGTGGTACTCACTCGCCTTTTTCAATAAACAGTGGCCAGCAGAAGCGGGCAATTCGGATGCCTAGCGGTTCGGTGTTCATGTAAAACAAAAGTATGCTTCTCGTCGTCGACTAAATGCGAAGCTAAGTTTTGATGCCAGTGGACACATTAATTAAATACTTTTTTTCAAAGGGAACATTTTCACTTCGAGTTCCATCTAGGTGATTCGAAGTTGTTGCACTTTTCAAAAGTGACAGATGTGTGATTTTAATTGCTCAGTTACTTACGTTTATGTTCGCTATCCTCGGAGGTGATTAACCCCCTGAGATTTTCAATTTACTAATGTGTTATCACAGAGGTCTGTATCTTGAAACCTATCCAATGACGGGCACGTGCATAGCCAAACACCGAGTCTGGGGGTTCCAATGGGCGAGGGCGCTATTTGTTCAGGTCACATGAGCACTTGACCACAGACTGGACAGTGAAGATGCATAGACTGCCCTGTCCACATGGTACTTGTCCAGACCAGCGAGTACTGCCCAGTCATTCCGCCACGGCTCAGGTGTCCCCCCTCTGTTCACAAGGCAGGCTATACGTGCCCTTTGACCCTTGGCCAAATACTGCTGTGTCTACCTCGGGGGTCTGAATTAGCAACAGAAGTAATGCACAGATGGCTGAATTACGGCAGGGCCTTTCGACGCCAGTGCCATACATCGGGGATCTGTGCCTGCCTGCAAGACCGCAGGTTTAATCCCAACGGGCCCACACTACCTTTCATCCTTGCAAGGTCGACAAATCAGTACCTTTGCTTAGGCAACCAAAAACACGCTGAAGAGTCCCAAAAGACCCCGGGAGTGTAACGTGTGCTTTACAATTAATTACATGAGCTGTGAAGTTCAGCAGCCCGTAGAAAACACCATTCAAGATAGTTTACTGTGCTCAACGTCCACAGAGGGGATTGTCGCCTTAAAAATGAATGTAGACTAACCCCAAGAAACCTGACACCCTTAAAAATAGAAAAACCTACCAACAGACCACCCCATCCCCTACCTTGTTCTCCATTCCTTAGTTAGGAGGCAATCTATCTACTAAATGCGCGCCGTACGCTGAAAAGAACATGAATGAGGAGTGTGGGAATGTAACATGAAAAAGTAAGACGGACATGATTCTGAACCATGAAGACTAGCATGGAAAACAGAGCAAGGCAACCACTTTTTCAAGAGATGTATGAAATATGGGCGTCTAGAGAGACTTCTTAACTTTCCAGTCTTTTCGGTCTCCGATGAACTATTCACAAGGCCTGTTCATCATCCTTTCTGAACTTGGATTAGGAGCGTAGTACTCTACAGAGTAGGGAAGGCGCATAATCTTCCCTATTGGTTCATGACAACAGTGTGGCAAAGCAATAAGATGAAAGATGATCGGGTGGTAAAGTTTAATTTCAGATTGCCGTCTGACAACTATACTAGAGCCTTATAGCCCGCTGCCAACGGCTATACAGGTTTTTAAAGGCCCTGAACCAGAGTTATCGCCTATAATGAGGGTGAGGGCGTTTAACAACTGGTATAGCCACCCACTACGTGTAGTATGTTCTAAATTAAAAAGGAAAAAACAGAAAGACAAACATTGGAATACTGGAGCAGGAGGTTTGTACCAGCCATTGCAAGTCTGGAGCCGCTCCACTGTCTTCAGTGGCACTCACAACATTCCAATGTTCTAATAATGTTTTGTGCCAAGCTCAACCTTTGTAGCAACTCCAGGACCCAGGTTACGCCCATGCAAGGCACCATAATGCAGAAAAGCTTGTAAAAGGTATGTTCAGCTCAGTTTGAATGCCCACTAGGCATACTGCACTTGTTTGTTTTCTGTTCTATAAATAGGGCCATTGGACAGACACCCCGGATATTACGAGTTCATAATTAGCCCCAAAAAAAATAAACACAAAATCCTCACTTTTGTAAAAATTCTGCGATGTTTACAAAAGTGCCTGCAAAAAATGGCAGTGTAAATAAATTGAGACTGATACTCTAATTGGCTCTGCGCTAAACCAATAAAAAGAGGGTGAGCAATAGGTTAGCAGGCGGCAGAGGTCTTAAGTTGCTCGTCTGCTATCTTTAAAATGCACAGGCCCTCATCTTGTGCCGACAGGCCCCTGCCTTTTGTTTCATGGAATCTGCTGCTCCTTGACTATTGTTTGCACCTTTATATACAACAAACTTGACACGTAATGGAGCCCTTTAAATGAGCTCCAGTTACATTAAATAAGTGTTTTTAGACACTGGTGAGATTAAGTGATTTTCCCAGAATCACAGGATGTTGAGCTGATGCCGAGACTCGCATCTAAATTCTTTTTCTTTGAAGAGGGGCTGCCTCATTTCTCATCATGCTTTTCAGTGCCCTTCCTGGGCTTTTCCTTTCCTCCTCCTATGCTTTCTCAGTTTCCTTTCCATGTTTTTTTTTAATCCTCTGTTTATTGATCCAGTTTAGCATTCACACTTTTTTTTTTTACCTTCAAACGAATTGTATTTCAGAACTATCTGTTTTTGCTTGCTTGTAGTGCCAGTCAAATTGGCCCCAACTCCAAAGTTGGCAGCTCTGGCTGTAACCTGTTGTAAATAAAGATGATGCCCGGACACTTCTTCAGGTAGAAACAGTTGACTTTATTGAGCCAGCAGCATAACGAACACTTCCCCAGCTGACCAGAGGAGTAACTGGCATAATTGGAATCTAAAGCTCGAACAACCTTAGAATACAGCAGGGGAATTCTAGAAGGGTTTAAGAAGCAAGAACACAAAGGAAGGGCTGAGGGACAGGTGATACAACATGTGAGTAAGTAACTTTATGTGTAACACATCTTCCTCCTTTATGCAAACAAAGATACTGCAAATCTTAACAAAAAAACGAGAAAAGAAACAAGAGAAGAAAACACAAAAATGGAGAACACAGGAAAAACTGTTTAACAAATGAAATCATGTATGTAGGCAGGTGGTCTGCTACTCCTTAAACATCAGGTCCCTTGAGACCTGTGTCAGTTTTCTTCACCAGAAGCACTGGCATCACCACCACCCCCTTACCTTCGATTGCTAACAGAAGGATCCAGAGTAGGACTGGAAACGTCAGTCAACATGTACCCAGTACACCTCCGCATGTCATCAACATCACGATTAGGGGTGACAAACTCCAAAGGATGTGTGGCCTTTTGGTATAAAGCCACACGATGAAGATTCCATTTCTCCCCATTTTCCAAATCCACAAAATGTGGAAAGACACACTTGACTGCAAAAGGTCCCCTGAATTTGGTAAGGCCTTTGCTAAACCTACCCGGTTTAACTTTGACTAGGTCACCTTTTGAAATGTGAAATCTGTTACCTTGAGATGCACCAACAGGTGTAGCACCCATCACACCACCACTTGAAACCCACTCCTTTATCCAAGAAGGAGCCAATTTCGTGCCTGGAATCCTACCTCGCATGAGTTCAAAAGGAGACTTATCACCTTGAATCATCTCAGTGGTACAATAAGCCCATATCATCAACCATGTTCTGAGCAATACCACCACTAACACATGCCATCTGGATAATGCCCTTGACAACATAATTAGCTCTCTCGCAAAGACCATTACCCTGCGGGTTGTAAAGTGAAGTGCGATGATGCACCACTCCACAATCAGCAAGAAACGTTTGCATGTCGCAAGAGATAAGCTGAGTTCCATTATCCGTAATAGTTATAGAAGGAAAGCCTTCTTCATGGAATAAGCTCTTCAAGAAAACAATGGTACTCTCAGTGGTGATGTCCCTAGTAAACTTCACACTCAACCATTTAGAAAAAACATCAATGACAACGATGGCAAATCGCTGAGAAGGTAACTCATCCATAGGCCCAATGAAATCCACACAAATGCTGTGCCAGGCACTACCTGGGTTAGTAATATGCCCCATCGCTGACTTGGACCCCACCCTAAGTCTTTTCTCACCCTCCTTGCACACAGAACATTTCTCAACCCAAGAGATCACTTGCTCATCCATGCCTGGCCACCAAAAATTTGTTTTCAACCGACGTTGAGTCAAAGTTTGACCCAAATGTCCCTCATGAGCAAGAGTCAGAAGTTTGGACCTCAAGCCAAATGGAGGAACGAACCAGTCTTCCCCTCATAAGAACATTGGTACCACAAATAGAAAGCTCCTCCAAGATTTTGAGGAAAGGATGCACTGAAACAAGTACGCAACTCTCACGCCTGGAACCAAGCTTAATATGGTCCATAACTGCTTTGAGGACATGATCAGCATCCATCTCCCTGCACCATTCGTCAAACGAAAAAGTTCCTTCGCCAACAGCTACCACATCAAGTACAGAAGCAACCACGCCATCCTCACTAGACAACGTAATGGGTGAACCATCTAAGGTTTCCAATTTGAGAGTCTGGAAAGACAATCAGCTTGAAGATTCCTCCAACTTTGGATACGAGTGACCTCATATTGATACTCTTGCAGCCAATCTCACCAACCTTGCCGAGCCCTTCCCCGCACCACCAGGCGACAAAATCTTCACTAACAGTTTATGATCGGTTTTTAGTAAAAATCTTGTGCCCCATAGGTAAGTGCGGACGTACTCAACACCCCAAGCAGCTGCTAGTGCCTCCCTCTCGATAACTGAGTAGTTCTGCTCAGATGACGCGAGCGTCCTGGACGCAAAGGCAACAGTTTTTTCACCCTCAGGATGTTTTTGTAACAAGACACCTAAACCAGTTGCACTGGCATCAACCAAGAGAATTGACATGCGTCTGATATCAAAAGGTGCCAACACATTTGCTTCACAAATTTCTTTTTTTATGTTATTGAAACAAACATTTTGTTGTCCCCCCCCCCACTCGAACTTCACACCCTTCTTAAGTAAGGAAGGGCTGAGGGACAGGTGATACAACATGTGATTAAGTAACCTTATGTAGAACATAACCCCACACCCTCTCCGTTTACCATGGGAGAGAGGAGTCGCCCCCCCTATGCCCATCCCCCAACAACCCCAGGACACTCATGGCATCCCTCTCCGCACCCTCATTGCCCTCCCAATACAGAGTTCCCAGTGAACATGCCACTCCATTTGCCCCCTGCTGCCTGCCCCTTAGGAAAAGTGGTTGTCCAATGCCAGAGAGAGCAGTTTTCAAATTTAGATATGCACTCTTTAGCATCAGACACCCTCCTGTTTGAGGGGCAGTGCTGCTGGACACACTGTCGGGTCACAGAAAGTGACTTATCCGAGTTTCCGGTGGTGACTGAATGGTATTTTTGTGGCACGTACATGTTCTGCCTACGGCAAATACACCGCGGGTTTTGGGACCGCACATTTTGCCACAAAATTTGCCATCCCAGGCCAACAAAATCCTAGGAGGATTAATTGGGATTATGAAACATGAGGATCACATTACACAGCAGGGTTGACTAAATTATGTGCCAAGAAAAAGCAACTTATGTGGCTTAATGCAGCACATTTTGTGATAGTATTATTTCATGATTGTCATTGTCACACTTGCTAACACTGTCTGGACATAGGTTTCACCTCATTAGCACAAGTTTAACACTCAAGGATAGCAATAAGCAACAGAAATGTGACCAGTCGATCTTTGAGGAGGGCCTCCAGCTGTGTGGCAACACAGCCACTGCGTTTTTAGTAACCTTTAAGTTATGCCAATGCCACATGGCAGTGCATTGTTCCTGTATCGTTATTAAAGTGATATATGATTTAATTCTATAGCCCTCACTCCAATATTCAACACACTGCTTAAAACATCTATTGTACAACGCCTGGAATGTTCATAATGATAAATGTTCAATAAAAACGTTTTAGTAAATGTTGACCGTTTGGTCTACAAACATTGTTTTGGGTATAGTCTGCAGATTATGCAGCAGATCATGGATTGTGTTGTAAATGTCAGAGCTGCAAAACTGCATAATTCCAGATGCCCTGTCTTTAAGAAGGACTAAAATAGTGTAGAAAACGGTTTTCTATATTTTTTTCCTTGTGCATGCCTCCGACTGCATAGCACAATAAACAGGCTTTTCTTTGATCAAACTGAGCGGTTTGCCCTACAGCTGAACAACAAACAACTCACTGTGGGAGTGAATAAATTAGCTTTGTCTGCTAAAAATCTGTTTAGCAGTAACTTGCAGCACGGGCAAATATATTTGAAAAAGGTCAAGTTCATATGCTACAAAAGGGGACTGGAAATGAATGCATTGCCACAGATGTTAAAGAACAACTGTCAATAAAGTGACTTTTAATGAAGAGACCACATTTTTTTTTATCTCTGGCCTAAACCTAGACTGGTTAAAAGTCGCACAAAAGAAACTTTGAAGCGCCATGATTTATTTTTAAATTTTTCAACAAGCAAGTGCCTGGAAAATAACTGGGATCTTGGTGGACGGAAGACTGGAATACTCAAAGTCAAAGTCAAAAAGCTTTATTCGGTGTAAATACAACAAACACCATAAAAGCATACTAATACACATACACATTTATACATCATACTTAATATTCAAAATTTAAAATTGATTCTACAAATTAGATTTTACATAAAAATTAATTCAATTATAAAATTATTAAAATATCAGTGCATGAATAGATCATAATACGTTAGTACGGCATCCGCAATTTGTGCAATAAAGTGCTAATACATTCAAATCCATCTAAAGTTAATAAAGTGTCAATGCATGGAGAGTTCTTGGTACAGAATACATGCTACCACAATATAAACGATAAAGTGCTAGTGCTTATAAATGCGTATATGTAAACATATATAATATTATACAATTAATAATCTTATTCTTCATATAATAATGCGTCCAAATGTACAAGTTCTTTTCTTTTCCCAATTGAAAGTTGTATATAACGTATAACAGAACTTATTACTTTTATATTATCCAGGCTACAAACAAAGTCAAACGCATTTTTATAACTATAAAGTGTATTTCTTAAAAAAGGGGTTTTAAAATTGATTTCTGGATACCCATATAAAAAGGACAAAAAGTATAAAATGCATAGTTGATTGTGAAGTTTTACCATCACATGGGCAAGGTGGTAACATGTGACACCATTTTTCAGTACTTGGAAAGGCAATTAAACGGTGTAAAGTGCCCAGCCTTAACCTAGTCAAATAGAATCTGTGTTGGGTATTCCTTACTAATGTCAAATATGGCTGAATACCCCTTGTAGGTGGACCTTCACAATAGCTAGCTACAGTTTTTTTTTATATCAGCACTTTCCCTTTCCTGCTCCATTACAGTTAAGTATTTTGATTTCAAATCATTTTTGGAAAAGGCCTGTATTGTAGTGGGATTGTTTTTAACAATCTCGACTTTACATTTCATTAAAAGTTTAAAAATATGCTCCAACCAGGGTATTTTGGAACTATGGTCAAGGGCTAGGCAGTCCATTATTAAATCCCTTGTGAACTTAGTTTCTTCCTTTGCCCAAAGCCCTCGCCAAAATGTGAGACCTACCATATTTATTGTATCACATAAATATGGTACAAATAACTCTTTATGTACAATAGCGTTCGCAGTAGCACTAGGGACCGCCAACAGCCTTTTTAAAAACGTATTCTCCTTTATTTGTAATGCAGCCGTATTTGTTCTCCCCATATCGCTGCACCATAGCATACTCCTGAAACACACTTGCTCTTATACAACGATAAAATTTCCAATATGGGTTTGTTTCCTATTTTTGCCGCAAATTTAAATATACCTTCTGTGATTCTTACAAATTTCATTTTACATAATTCAATGTGCTTTTCCCAAGAACCATTGTTGCAGAACAACATCCCTAAATACGAAAAGGTAGATACTCTATTAATAAAAACCCCACCCACATGATGTTGTCTATGCGTTAGCTTTTTCCCCCACATGTCATTACAAAAGTTTTCTTTAAATTTAACTGCAGATCAATGTCCTTCATATATAGGGCAAAGTTTTCTATCAAAATTTGCAGGCCATTTGCAGTCCTGGACATTAAAACAGCATCATCTGCATATAATAAAACAGGTGTGGGGCGTTTTCCTACTTTTGGGGCATCTGCAGCTAACTTTTGTAAAAATGGATCCACATTATTTATGTATAATGAAAATAAAAGCGGAGCTAAAACACATCCATGTCTAATCCCCCGCTTTACCATAAAATCAGGTGTACATTCTCCCATCTTCCCATATCGTACCCTAGTAGTTAAAATGGCATAAATTTGTGATAAAAATGAAATTATTTCAATTGGTGCCCCTAGCCCCTTCAATGTTTGCCAAAGCTTTTGATGATTCACTAAATCGAAGGCGCTAGTTAGGTCAACAAAACATAGGTGGAGTACCCCTTCCTAGCCTTTGTATACTTCCTATTAACAATTCTAAATTTAGGCACTGCTCTACCGTCCCAATACCCCTTCTGAAACCATACTGGGCTTCAGTCAAGATTTTACTATCACTAGCCCAGTCTTCTAGCCTTTCTAGCATAATTCGGCCCATCAACTTCGATGAGGTGTCAAGAAGGGATATTGGGCGGTAGCAGTTTGCCTTCCCTCTGTCCCCCTTTTTAAAGATGGGAACAATAATACTTTGTACCCAGGTAGAGGGTAATACGCCACCCAAGACCACGTTAAAAACATTCAATAAAATAGGTATCCAGAAATCTGTATTGCATTTAAAAACATCTATGGGCACCCCTTCAGGTCCAGCAGCTTTTCCATTAGCACATTTTTCAAGGGCTGATTTGATTTCTTCTGTAGTTATAGGTATTGCCTTTACTGGGTTTACTATTATAAACTTATCTCTTTTACAGTCAATTATTTTTAGGCCATCGGGGTTAAAAATCTTCTCAAAATGTAACACCCAGTCTTCGGGCGAAACCACGGTATCAATCCCTACTTCATTGCTTCCTTTGAAATACGGATGATTAATTATCTTCCAAAAAAGAATAGAGTCTTTCATCTCAGCTGCCCGCTTAAGCTTCTCCCATGCACCCTCACGAATCTCCCTTTTTCTATTGTCCAAGGTTTTTTTATAATTTTTTCTTGCGGTACTCATCCATCTTCACCAGCCAACCCCCCACATCAAGAAACGCGTAAAGACTCGAGGTCTACTCTAATTCAGTTACTACTGTTTGAATGCTAGCTGCTCTCTGGTCTCCCCTCACCAGGGCCAATTCGAAGATGACTTCCCCCTCTTTGGCATTAACGTTGTCCGACTCCTAACTCTTTGAAAGCACGTTGACATGGCTGACAGCGATTGACAAAAGTATATAATAATTATTTTTAAAAAAAACAAAAAACTTTTTATCCACTTCTCTCTCAGTGCAACTGCACCTTGCATGATGGAAAGTTATAGTATTGAATTTTCACAGACAGGACATGGCTTTTACGTAAATAAAGTCTAACAAGGAGCTACGATAAATCCCCCGCTCCATGAAGCATCCACGTCGCCACTCGACGTACAGGTTTTGAATTTAAAAGGGATCCTCTCCGATATCCGACTACGTGACTCATCTGGCTCTGCCCTCAGTACGTGGAATGACTTGTACCCATCTCAAGGGCACTTCATTCGTTCTCCCGATCCTTTCTCAGGGGCGCTGTCAAACAGTCGCTGTTTTAAGTCTTCAAGATGCTACTTTTACTGCACACCTCTGCCCCTGCTATTGGCCCTTAATATAGATTCTGATTCCTACCCCTGCCCACAGCCATTTGGGCAGGCGGTAGAACATGGGGCAAAGAGAAACAGATTGAAGTCACAAGGTTTGGGAACTGAGAACTGTGGTGCCCAAAGATCTTGGGCAGAAATCATGAAACCAGTGTCATTAATAATGCTCAGAGGCGATTTTCCACAAGAAACCTGGATACACGACAGATGTCATGTGGTAAAAGGGGCCAGTGCAGTCTGACAGACGTAGGCGTACTGGGAACGCTGGAGACGTCTGCCCCGATGTTACCTCTCACCTCTCCCAGATCTCAGCTTACTGGGGAACAATGACTGAAACCCGCCCTAACCGAAGATTTGAAACAGACTCGGGGCCTCTGGAGTTACGGCCTAAGAATAAATTAATCCCTGCTCCATAGCAAAGGGCCAAAGGTTACTGCCAGATGCCAAAGGTCACAAGCTGCGAGACAGTCCATGCATAGTAAAGAGCGTATGGACAATTACGCGCCCCCGCCTCACTTTCTTTGCAAAGAACAGCACGGGCTAGAAACAACCCCCAAACCCACACGAAATACACATCTCTCACTCCACGCAGAGACGAAATACACATCACACCATACACAGAGGCCAATGCGCACATCTGCCCACAAAATAGACAAAATACAACTCTTATCAGATAGACATACCTCCCCCCATGCAGAGACAAAATAAACAGCTCTTACCCCACTAGAAAGAAAATAAGCTATTTTATTAGACCTTATACAAAATGCACACCCCACCACGGAAAAAAATACAACATACACATCACTCGGCATTCTAGAAGGAAAAAGTACACGCCTTTCAACTCTATAAAGGTCAAACTAAACAACTATCCCAACCAATAGACAAAATTCACACCTCCCCAAATAGATAAGGAACAACATATACACCGGTCCGCATAATAGAAACGCACCTACCTATCTATATCTGGAAGACACATTAAACATCTTTACCAATACTGTGAAGATCTATACAGCTCCCCAGACAAAACACATTTCCCCGTACGCCATATAAACACAATGTAGATGTCTACCCAGTCCAGAGAGACAAAAAAAATCATATTTACCCAAGACCATATATTAAATACACATACGCGCTACATCTACCCTGTTGCTCGTCTGCTGCTTGGGGGTATCTGGAAGCCGCTCCAGTGCCCTGGTGGGACCGGAGTCCCAGGACACACAAGGTCTGCACTAACTTCTATCCCTGCACCATCTAGCCTGGTGTGAGGGGACTACAAGTCCCAGCATCCCCTGCCAAATCCCCAGGTGCAGCCAGTCAGGGGAGGAGACAACCAGTGGAGCACATAAAGCGCTGCTTGGCCACACGCGGCGCGGGACGTGCGCGGGCGAAGCCCGGGCCCGTCCTGCGCCCGTCCGCGCCAGGAGACGACAGGGCAGGGCCACCCCCCCTGGTCGACCTGCATTGGGTTACAGCAGCCACCAGGATAGGTAAGACGTACAGAGTCCCAGAAGCATCACATAACTAACTTTGAACACCCACAAGCAACCCCAGCTTACATAGTGACATTGACTCAGAACTGGGAGAGGGCTGTGATACTAGTGAAGTTAATGTATGTATTGAGGTGGAGACAGTGCCCGCATCCCAGTTTTATTGCCCTTTTACCAGAACTCTCTTATTCTTGGCTGGGGCTCCGCAGGAGGTTTGCTGAGGGTATTCGGGGCTACAGTCTATTGTATTACATCTACTGGCAGGTGCGGCGAAAAGGTGACAGTAGCAGATATTAGTTCTGCTCCCCCCTGAAACGAGGTGTCGATTTGCAGTGCTTTTGTAAAAGGCATTCGAGTAAAAGGATTTACTCCCTGAACGAAGGAGGAAAAAGGGCCTCATAATGGGTAAGAAAAGCGCCAATAAGGGCTAAAACACCAATAGTATCCTCACTGCCCCAAACCTCAATTGACAAAATGCTACAAAGAGCAATAGGGGTTGTGACCACCGAGATCGAGTTAACTGAACGGCGCCTATCACTCACACCCGATTTATCCTTCCCACTCCCTGACACCACAACGCTGCCAGAACCCTCTCTAATTCACGAGGAGCCCTTGCGGTCACCGCCCCAAACGCCAGTCGTACATAGAAAGCAGTACGCAAGAGTAAAAACACCACCTATGTTACCAGGGCTGCAAAGCATAAACAAACTAGTGGGGCCGGCATAAACAAGAAAAACCAAAGTGAGGTAAACCAAGATAAATTGGGAGGGCGAGTAGACCAACCAGCGACCATAGATAACCTTGTAGTAATTGAGCCCGAAAAGATCTACCCAGCTTGGGCTGTGAATTTGCTGGCAGACCTCCAGAATAACTTAAGGGCCATCATTAAAGGTGAATTGGCACCACTTATCAATCGTCTAGACAAACTGGAGGGAATGGTGGCGGGAGAAGTTGCGAGACCAGATGTTACACTGCCCCTTACTCGTAACACATCTAGTAATGGGACCACTGTAGGGTGTCAGACAGATAGCAAAGGTCCACACTTGCAATTAAACCCCAGGAATGAATCTTCCTCCAATAGCCTTGAATCGGGCCAGCAGACCAAGGCTAAGGAACCCCTAACCAGAGCGGACAAAAGTGAATCGAGAGGGAATAGTAGCACTGACCCTCAAAGACACAAAGCTGGCTCTGTCACGCCAGATCAGGGTAGTAATACAACAGATAGTAGGCAGCCAACTCAAGAAGGTGGTAGAGATTTGTACACAAACCAAAGGGCTAAATTATGTACTATCAACCTCCCCCCGGCCTGCTCGCCCTACGTAGCAATCTTAACGGGCACCCCGCAACTGGCCCACAATGAAAGGGAGTCACAGTTAGAGCTGAGGAACAAGTGCCTGCACTGGCTTAGCAGACGCAAGTACCTCGACTATGCAAAAGCAAGGGAGATCATAATGGTGCGCCGTGTCGAGTGGGTGGGGAATCGTAGGAAGGATGAGCCTGGAGACTGCATAGTGATAAATTTTAGCAACCCTTGTACTGTGGAGAACCTGCTAAAATCAATTCCCAGCAGTCATAACGCCCCCACTAGAATGAGCTTGCAACCACTAAGGTTCTTTTACCCCCAAGCCCAGATGAGACAAAGAAGACACGTACCCTCTGTACAAGCAGTATGGGATAAGGGACCACACTTTGAGGGAAGATTGGCCACCCTAAACGAGCCCCCGATTTGGAATCCCAGTGCACAATAGGTACGACGCCCTGGAGGAGGTAGATTGACTGGGGGAAGGATTGACGCAGCGAGAAAACACTAAATCGGTGAGGGAAACTGAAACGAGTAGAGATGACTGTAATTTAGAAAAAGCAATAAGTAGTGGCAGAACAGATTACACCTTACAACCAGTCCCACAGGGAGTGAAGCTACAATGCCCCGAGGCCTCTACCCTCAACTACCTGGCTGCTAAAGGGGGATCAGTAAATAAAGGAAAAAAAGCTATATGGGCTGACGGGAAGGACAGTGCCCGTACGGCCGATTGTATAAATTTTAGGGATGGTAATACTGCAGGTGCGACAGATGAATCAGACCAGGGCAGCGGGTTAAAAATTCTGTCATGGAACCTATCGGGGCTAAAGAACAAACTCCCATGCTCGGACTGGGGGAATTTGTGGGCAAGTATGACATTTGTCTCTTTCAAGAGACGTGGGCGACAGAGCGTGTGCAGAGGGTGGGCTTCGCCACATTTGATAAGTTAGCAGTTAAGGGAATTAGGGGAGACCCTCGGGTGGGCTGTCAATCTGGGTGGGCACTTATCTTGGATGCTCAGTGGAAATCCTGACTACTCCCTCTAGGGATATCCAGTGTGCACTCCTCTCTTTCCGCTCTAAGCTAAAAATTGCCCTAGTTAATGTATACTCTCGCCCGGTTAATAATAGCCAAGAATCGGCTACTATTGAACTCCTTGGCCAATTTCTATCGTCACTCGACCCAGGAATTTGGGTAATCGTGGGAGGCGACTAACTGCCACTTCGAACCACTTATAGATCCCGACTATTTAGATCCCTCGGAAGAAGACCAATTGTGGTTTATCCCTGACCCACAGATAACACCCATTAAAACCTGGTCTCCTTTGGCCTTGCAGCTGAACGCGCTTACCTTAACCTTGTCGCTAAGAGCTTGCAATGGGCGGACCAAATCAGATCAGCCGGGGAAGTGTACATTTAACAGACCAGGTCAAGCCTCGCTCCTGGATTACATCCTGGTAGAAACCAGATTTTGGAGCAGGGTGCAAGATTTTTACATCACACACAGGCAGGACAGTGATCATAATGCGTTGAGCTTGATCCTTAAACCCTGCAACCTGGGGATTGGCAACTCATTCCAACGTCCTGAGATAGAGACTAGTGCATTGGTTGTAACAAACAACAGAAGGAAAGTTAGATGGGAGCGTATACAGGAGTCTCCACTCAAAATAGCAAAAATATATCAGCCAGCCCTCCCAATGTTAACTAGGATGAGGGACTTTACGCTGGTGGAGGGGCCCTACATAGATCAGGGTGAGGTAGGAAAAATCCATGCGGAATTATCCTTAAATCTGGCAGACATCTTCTGTCCAACAGGGAGCCACAGAAAAAGCGTTGGTAACAAATGCTCCTGGTACAATGGGGACTGCCGCAAGGCAAAACAAGAACTCTTGACGGCTGTGAAAGAGCAGGACAGGGTGCAAGTAAAAGTAGCAAGGGCCAACTACAAACGGTCCATCCAGAAAGGCAAGAAGGAATGTGAGGAGAGGAGGTGGGATGGCCTTAGGATGGCCCTTAAAGAGAAAGACATGAAATCGTTCTGGGCGATAGTGACAACAGGTGATAGGGAGGGGACTCCGGCTATTGCACCCAATATAGCTCCAGAAGCTTGGGAATCATATTTCGGGTCATTATACGCACTAAGGGGAGATGAACATGAAAGTGGAGAGTTTAGTGGAGCAGAGTGCACTGAATTTTGAGGGAATGGAGTTCAGTGTGTTGGAGGTGAGCAATGCCATTTGCAAGCTCAGTCCCAACAAGGCTCACGGACTGGATAGACTGCCAGGGGACCTTTTCGGGGAGAACCAAAGATCTGGGCCCTTGCTTCTGCGCCTTATTTAACGCAATTGCCGGGGTATGGATCTTCCAGACACATGGCGCGGGGCCGAGATAGTGCCAATATTCAAGAAAGGCTGCCCCCTTATGCCATCTAATTACAGGCCAATCAGCCTTATTGATATCTCTCAGAAACTCTTTGGGCGAGTGCTCTTGGATCGTTTACAGGACTGGGTAGAACAAGAACAGATACTTAGCCCATATCAGGCCGGCTTCAGATCAAAGATGTCAACCGTGGACCAGATATTCAGGCTTCAGCTGTTGTTCTGGAAAACGGTTGTCCTAGAGGGTGGCAGCCTCTATTTAATATTCGTGGATCTGAAGTCTGCCTTTGATATGGTACCAAGGGCGAAGCTCTGGAGGGTCTTGATGGATCTTGGGATTCCCCCGTACCTGCTCGGGTCTATCATAAAATTACACACTGATAACTTCGCGCAGGTCCGATGTGGAAAATCTGGCGAGCTGTCTGCCCGGTTCCCTGTCCTTAACGGTGTCCGACAGGGATGCGTCCTCGCTCATTGAATTCCTAAGGAAAATCAAGGATAGTGATGTCCCAAAGTTAGCCACAGGAAGGGTTCCCGCATTAATGTTCGCGGATGATACCCTGTTACTTTCCAAAACCCCAATGGGCATCCAGCGGATCCTAGATGGGTTCGCAGAGTTCTGCATGTTGTGGGGATTGGAGATAAACCTAGCAAAGACCAAGTTTATGGTCTTTAATCCCCCAAACTGAAGCGTTCCAACCCAGTTCTACTTGGTATCCCTCTGGAGAGAGTAGAGACGTTTGACTACTTGGGTGTCACCCTGGCTGAGTATTTTAATTGGGAGGCATCAGTGGCAAAAGCTAGCCTTAGGCTAACACAGACGATTGGTGGTATCCTGAAGCTACATAGAACTTCAGATTCGAAACCCATTGCCCCTGCACTTGAAATGTATACTGCCCAAGCCAGAGGGGCTGCATTATATGGGGCGGAGCTGTGGGGCCATTGCCAGGTTTCCAATCTAACAAAGGTAGAAAATGTTATAAGGCAACTTTTAGGTCTACCAAACAGTACTCCACTTATTCCCCTCCGTATGGACTTGGGCATTAGGCCTTTGGGCGAAGAGATAGCACTGAGACCCCTTACATTTTGGAGGCGACTCTGGGTGACACTGGAACTGTCTGACATTAGGGCTGAGCTAAAGAGATATTGCCCCAGTGCCGCAATCAGGGAATTCCTTGGCTCTGTCACATAAAGGACCTCACTTTGAAATTAAAGAACCCAGATCTATGGAGTTCACCGGAAACTTCATGCATTCTGATCTCCAGATTGGAACTAATAAGACAATACAGAGCAATGAAACTTACCCAAATACAAAACAATTCTGCACATGGGCGACTCACATCAGAATTTCTCCTTATAAAAGACACGAATTACAAGGAACCCCTCCTAGATTTTATTCTACTTCCCAGGGCTAGGAAATTATATCTGCAATTCAGACTAGGGACCCTCCCAATCCATGCATACACTAGTAGATGGGCGAAAGACTCAAAGAAGGAATGCCCTGTATGTAATTATAAGGAGGAGTCTGAAATCCACGTTCTTTTTCTCTGCCCTGCTTATCGGATACAGTGAAAACGCTGGTTAACACAACTTTGTAAAAATCTGGGTTTTAAGCAATGTACAGCGGCATTGAGAATCTTAAAGTATGATACCAGCCCTCCAATTGTATTTGCGGTTTCCCGTTTTCTAAATAGTATGTGGTATATCAGGCAAAATGTTAAGCATAATTGTACTGGAGGGTCTGATAGCACAGCCTGATGTCCGTTATTTTTACTACTGTAAATCCTCGTCTTCACTTTTTATGATAGTTTTAATATTCTTTTAATGTTTTAACTTAGTAGTTTTTTAGGGATCCTTTGATTGTGTTGCTATGGAGAGGCTTGTCATGTAAGGATGTAAATGGCTTGTAAATATATTGTACTTGTGACTTCTATTTAAATGTAAGCACTTTTATGGCGTTGTGCCGAAATAAAGTTTTTACTGACTGACTGAAATACACATATCCCTCTCAGACCAATGACCCACATACCAACCCATATCAGGGACCCACAATAAGCCTCTCCCTCCGAACAGACACCAAGTAGAATATTAAGCCAGTGAAGCGTCAGGACTAAGGTATTTGGTGCATAAGACCCAAATTGAAATTAAACACGTAGCCCAGTCTACAAAAAATACACATATTTAACAAAATCTAAAATACAAACCCAACACCCCATACTCCATAAACAGTGGAGAATAAATAAACGTCTCCCTATGCCAAAGTCGAACACAATATACACTTGCCCTTTATCCCTCTTATTAGAATTGTAAACACTTCCTATGGTGTGTACTGCAAACAAGAGGCATTTCAAGTTTTCCACCATAAAGGCATTTCCAAAACCTTCATGGAGGATATAACTCATGTCCATGGAAATTCCCATATTCTTGACTTTTCTCTCAATTTCTCAAAATGAGCTTCGTTTCTGCCTGCTCTAAAAGGAGAAATATTCAGATGGTCTCAATCTAGAGTGGCAAGAAAAAACGCACTGTGTACTTTGATTATAAAAGAGAGTTTAGAATATTTCAAATTGCCATTCCTCTACCTGCCACCAGCCTGTAGTTACGTCTGGGATTATCCATCATCGTGCCTCCTGTCAAGCAGTCACTGAGATTATGGAAGGGGTGTCATCTCAAAAGGCATACAGTGTGTCTTTTAAGCTAATGTGCCATCTTCCGAAGTAATACAACCCCAAGGTGGACAGCAGCAAATCGTTCATTATCTCATACTCTGGCATCTAAGTGTGGGCTGATGTTCTCTGCTTCGATCACTTCGCATCTTCTCCAGCTGGAATTTATCCACGGATACATGCTACCCGAATCAGCCACTAGCTGTAATTGTTAGAGAATCCTGTGCTCACCCAAACACTGTCCTGGCACCGATAGATAGTGCTTCTCCTAAACTTGCCCCTGAATGACCCATTGGCAAGATCAACTTATTGATGTACCCAACCCAGCTGTCGGTGAAGAGGTGCCCTGTTCTGACATCTTAAGCATAACATATAATGACTGATGTACAAAAGTAGTCGCCTAACAGAACCAACGTCCCGGACAGAATACCTAAACATGTGTTTTGTATCTAGATTAATTAACTCCTCTACTGTTGAGATGGCTTAGTGAGTTAAACCTTCAAAGCTGACACCTGATGTGACCCGTACGTCATGTGTATGAATTCCTGCAAGGCCAACGCAGCCTTCGATCCTGCCATAGTTGGTAAAATAAGTTCAATTAAATTGGGTAATGGCAACAACTATTGATTAAAGCACTTAGAAGCGGCAGTAGTGTACTATGAAACACTATACAAAAACAGGTTATATTACTAAACATTACTTGAGAAACCAACAAGAAGGCATGACTATGATTAATCTCACCCTGGCTGCCCTCTCTCTCCAGTGGTATAACAGCCACTCATTAGACCTGCACAGTTGCCCTTTCTCCTCCAGTCAGACTCACTATTTCCTTCCCAAAACTCACTCTCCAGCCCAATCGTCCCCAGACCCACGTAGTAGCCCGCTTCTAGTTCCGGACTGTGTCAAGGCCCAATATTCCTATTCTTCAACAGCCTAGCTGTTCAGCTCCTTCTCCAAACCTATTAAAATGGTTCCCTGCAATAGCCTAGCCTGGTATGAGACACTTTCTCTCCAGAAACCCTCCTGCAAAATGCTAATGGACATTTTTCTACTGATACAATGAGGGGCATTTCCTCACCAGCACAGCTAAAAACTTCAGTTTTAGTATTTGATGATGCCATTACCCCCACAAAAACAAACATTTATTTGGAACAGGAGTGTCGGGCGTAGGTGTAAGAGGGCCAGAACATGCCACATGTTTATGTTAATCACTGGCTACCTAAAGGAGTGCTATTTACACGAAGCGTGTTTTTAATCTTATGACGAATGAAATACTACCAGGGTCTCGGCCTTCATTGACAAAGTTCGGCACTTCTGCATCAGAGCATCCTCCTATGACTTGCTCTCTTGATTTCTAGGCATCGTCGAGACCCTCGTTCTCCAAACACCATCAACCCCCACAACGTTTCACAAGACCACCAAAGTCTGTGTCAGCAGAACTACACCGGGCCAGTCAGCACGTTCATGAGTTACTGTTTAGCGGGTTTCCGAACAGTGCCACATGTCCCCAGCTGTATCGTGCTCATGTCTGAGAAGAATAAGGAGCTCAGTGTTCGAGTCTAAGTGGGTGGGTGTTGAGAGAAGTCGTTTGGAAAGGGTGTCCAAGATATTCGACTCACAAGATGAAGTACCCCCAACTTGGTTCTTCGCCAAAACATTGTGCAACACTAACACACCAGCACTCCAGCAGCATGCGGTGTGCTTCCCTCAGTAAACAAATACTGTTTCACTCCTATAAACCGCCCGTTTATCCAAGCACTAGAACCGAATATATACATATTAGCTAATATAGAACCCCTTCAGCCAATCTCTAGCATATACTTTTCTAGGCACTGACATGCAGGTCTCCAGTCTGCTATAGTTCTATAGCGTCCAACCCGTACCTCTGGTACTCAATACCGGCGATGGCAGATAAGCCACCAAAATGTCCAGCTCCCCGCTTGATATCAAGCGAAGATCTGCATGTACAACCCAATCGCCGGTATACAAATACTTAGACATCCCAAGCTGTCGGTTTAAAGAACCTCCACAATCCCTCCCTATATGCAACTCCCTGCTCGCCTAGCCGCCATATTGTTGTTGTACCTGAGCTTTTTTACTCCCAGACCTTAACCGGTTACCACTTGACGCCCCGCCTCCTCACTCACCGTGGCTCCCCCGGGGGACGCTGTCCAGCGTCAGCAGCAAAAGGAAGAACAGCGGAGAGCCGTGAGACCGAAAGTCCGCCATAGCACCGAGCGCTCTGGGACAGCTGGGGGAGCGCGCACGCAAGGCTCAGACACTAGGCTCGTGCGCGCGCACGCCAAGCTTCAGACACAGGGCGCGAGCACGCACCAGTTAGAGCAGGCACGTACGCGGACATTGAAAGAGGACTGGATTGTGACAGGCGCTGTTTCTTTCATTGGGGCGCTGCTCCCGAGACCCGTAGCCTTACACTGGGCGCACCATCACTTTGTGAGTCTCTGTTGGGCAGCATCGTCAGACTGCACCGAGGGGGGCCGGAGTGCTTTATATCCACATTCCAACCCACACCGTCTTAAATCCAACCCACGTTCGGAGTCTCTTACCGCCCCGTATTCCTTTCTGGTACCCTGAAATTTGCAAATGTATGTCTAAACGCCAAAAGGCGGCTCAGTCTGGGCATTACGGGCCGCTGACTACATTGAGCAGCCGCTCCACGATGGCTGCTTCTCTCGCTTAGCTTTCCTAAGTATTTTCTCTTTGTCTATTATTGTACTACAATGAACGTCAGTACGCACATAGCTCTGGGGCATTGAGGGAACAAAGCCATAGAAACAGAAAAGTATCTAATTTTCTTAATTAGAAGGGAACATGTGGAAGCTGTGGTCGTCTAGCCGCTTTGTGCATTATTCGACCTCTTAAGTTCAGAGTTTACATCATGACATAGAAGGGTGCATTTTGTACTTCATCTTCACTTTATCCTGTCGATAGGAACGAAACCAGTGCTTGAAATGAGAGTAGAAAAGTGCAGGTCCTTTGCAACTGAGGTGCGGTACTCGTAGTACAAGAAAACAGTATTTATGTGAAACACACCAGCTGCTCTTTACCTCGAAGTCTGTCGCCCTCGAGGAAATCATTACTTTGAGATGAATCCCATTTCAAAACACAAGAAAAGTACAGGAGTACAAAAGTACAGCTAGTGCAAACCGCCCCCACCATGCTCCCCGCAAGGGGGCTGGTGTTCTCGACTCAATGGTAAGTGTATGAATGCATGCCCTAGACTGCTCCCGGTTTTCTGTGGAGGGGAAGCAGAGGGGATGAAAAGAGCATAATCAGAGTGCACGAGGCTAATATACCCTTTTGAATGGTCACACCAGGTTTCTCGCCTTTAGCTGTATCCTATATCTTTTCTGCTTTTAGAACTCTGCACTTTACCCCAGCTAAGCAGTAGTAAAGTGCCTGCGATCCCCTTTAACCGTGGTTAAATTGGAAATTGCGGATTGGCATATTTAACTTGCCTGTAAGTCCGTAGTATATTGTTTAAAAAATATACCCAAAGGCCCTGCCTGAAGTTAAATGATACTAGTGGACTGCAGCACTAATTGTGGTGTCGCAGTGCAAACATGGCTTCAGGCCTACCACTGCAATCTGACTATAACAGTGCAAAACACACACTGTGACCAGTCAAAATTAACCCTATTTGACAGGTAAAAACATCCCTTTTAAATATTAATAATTGTTGTTTAACATCCAATTCAATGGTGAAGTCAGATTTCTAATAAATTAAGGAAAATAACTTCTAGAAAGCTATCCTTTACCTGCCTTA
Source organism: Calotriton arnoldi (assembly GCA_963921515.1). Classification (NCBI taxonomy): domain Eukaryota; kingdom Metazoa; phylum Chordata; class Amphibia; order Caudata; family Salamandridae; genus Calotriton; species Calotriton arnoldi. Next base: position 282,422 of record CAWUFW010000796.1, read on the forward strand.
ACTGTCAGAAGGCTAAATAGCACAAGTGTCTTCTAGCTTGAAGCTTGCGTTCATCCTTGAATTGGTGTGAAATGCCTCCCTGGAGCAAACAATAGGTTAACCTGAAAGAGTAGAGATTGCCATTTGAACTCCACAGAGCATGGGGGTGGAGACTTTGGGCACCCTTTTTGACACTATAGTGTCAAATCCTACTTGACATATCTGTTGAGGTACATGTGACACTTGGAGGCACACTTGAAAGGGAGAGAACAGGATGCCAAGGCAATTCTTGTGTATCCGCAATCTGGTTGCCCCTCCAGATATCCTGCCAGACTTCTGTCTCTAGGTTCATTGTGGGTACAGTGGCTGCTTCAAACAGGATTTTAGTGTTAGATGATGGAGGACACTAGGATCATCTTAGTTCACCCCGCCCACACACACGTTAGCCCTTAGAGCACAAGTTTAGTCTGGCCAAGGACTTTCACTATCTTGAAAATGCCCCGACAAATGGCATTTTGCTGGAATAGGGTCTAAAGGAGACTATGAAGTTGGCAACTTAATGTTAAATTAATAAGCTGGTTTTCCTTTAGCTGAACAAATTGTTCTTATGACACCTTGACTTTCTCCAGAGATCCAAGGGAATCTATGCCAGCTGGCATGGTGATGACTTGTGCACCTATCTGATATCTAAATATAGCCATTTTGAGTGAGAAAAAAAATGGAAATTTTCCACAGAGTTCAGCGAGACTGTGATATAATTATGAACAGAAATGGGGTTTTGCAGCTCTCTAAAAAATGGACAATAGTTCTTTAGAAAGATTTGGAGCTGTTTTTAGCGTAGAGGAAAAGTAGCTTTTCTTAGATTCTCTTATCTTTAGATACTATTCCTTAGCTTAAAAAGCCTAATTAGTCTTTGAGCCAAGGTCATGGTTTCTATGCCATTTATGTTCCAAGCAACGTAATTCCAGCTTTATTTTTATAAGCTCCAGCAAAAACCAGGGATTTTCTCTCCTTTTTTGGTGGATGCTTAGGTGGTAAGATTTTGTTTAATATAATGTTTAAGTATGTATTTAAGGGGCTAAGGGATCCAATAACATATCAGATGTAATGTTAGAATTGAGGTTACTAAGAATTTTATCAGCCAGATCTGGTACAGAAATGTTTCTTCAAGACCAATACTCTATTACTACTTTACTGGTATAGTCTTTTTTGTAAGAGGAAGATGCACACCAAATGGGATGGTGAAATGATCTGTCCAGTACATGGCTAGAGGTTCATATTTTTTTATGTTTTCTATGGTGAAAAATATAGGGTTAAGAAGATGACCAGCTAGAGGAGGAGGGTTCCTGGATAGCAATTATCATTTAAGCACTTCCATATTTTATGTAAATTGGAGCAAAAGACCTACAGGTTTTTCCAATCCTAGATTAAAATCTCCAGGTAATATAACATTGTAATTTAAAAGAAAAAAGTTAACCTCCTGAGATGTTAAAGTGTTGAAGGAGTTGGCGGGGGTGATTAGTAGGAAGATGCACACAAATAAAGGTCATTTGTGTTTGATTGGCCTTTAAATTGACAATCAAACTGTCTCATTGCAGGATGGAAAAAGAGTCCCTGACTTACGGACAGAGAATCTAGATATATAATTGCACCAGCATCCCATTTTTTGCCTTCCCTCATAACATGGATACATTTTCAGCATTGAGGGTCTAATTATTCTAAAATAGGTGAATGTGAGAAAACGGGGTGCATTATGTGGTGCGGTTGTGCAACCTCACAGTGTAATTCATTTACCAACCCTTTTAGGACCCTTAGGTTTCCTTTGTCAAACCTTCAGCTCAACTCTGGGCAGCTGTAGCACCGAGCAGCAAGGCTCCCACAAAGGAACAAGTGTAAAGCATTTAAACAGTACCAAAACAATTGAAGAAGAAATTCACAATCCACTTAAGAAATCTGACACCAATTTATAAATAATAGACTGTATTTTTATATGTTTTGGATACCACAAGGCAAAAGATCCAACAGAGGGTTCCGGAGATATAGACTATACAAGGTATAGTAAATCAAAGCATTTCATTCAACCACAAATAAGCATTGGCATATTCAACACATTTTACACTTTAAAACTTTTTCACTAAAAAGTTTGGGCTAGTGTAATGAGCTCACTTGAAGTCACTTTAGGCGACCAAAACCAATAGTCAGTCAGGGGCACCAGCAAGGTCCTCAAACAGTTACCTCAGCAGGTGAAGCAGTCTTCAGTCCGTTCCAGACACTGTTAATCTTTTCAGGGCTTTCCTAAAGAAGTGATCCTGATGCAAGGGATGAAGGTTGCTGAAGATGCTCAAGGATGCTGCGGGTGCAATGCAGTCAACAGGGTCCAGCTGTAACTACTCCTTTATCCACAAAGAGGGTGAGGTGTTCCTGGTCACAGGGCTGTCGTCCCTCGAAGTCCTCTTGGTGCTAGCAGAAGTCCAGTCGCTACGGGACTACAGGTTGCCTAGTATCGTGGTCACAGACCAATATTTCCTGGGTTGCTAACTCGTCCTCTGGAGGTCCCAGCTGCACTCCAACAACACTTCTGGGCTCAGTGAACACTGGTGCAACGTAGTTCATCGGGTCCTGGTCTCTGGTGCTGCACAGCGGCGGTTTGTGGCAGGTTGAAGACTTTGGCTACCAACTTGCCCCAACATGCTTCTTCAGCTTTTGTTTCCACATGTTGCAAACAGGAGGCCAGACAGCAGGTCATTGGAGTCTTTTGGCTGGGCTCTGAAGACAACTTCTCCTTGAGCAGGACACAGCAGGCACAGTCCCTCTCCTCTCCTTTGCTAGCCACCAGGTGCAGCAGGTGCTGTCCACAATGGTGCAGCCTCTTTTTTCTGGTTCCACAATGCAGCAGGGCATTCCTTTCTCTGTCCTTCTTCCTGTCCATTCGGGATCTGAGTTCGGGACGCCAGGTGTGCCCCACTTATGCTCAGAAAATGTGCTCAGGGCAGGATGCCTCCCACCCTTCCCTCCCAGCTGATGCACCATTTTTCCCACTTCCGTTATGGCAGGACCCTTCTTCCGGCATCTGGAGCTCCCTAGCCCAATCCAGAGGTCTGGCTACCAAGGGGGCTATACACCCCTGAAAAAGCAGTTTGGCAACAGGTTTCCTCTTTCCTGTCCCTAGTGCTAGCCTGTCTGTCTGAACAATGGAGCAGCTCCTCTCCCAAGTATTATCCATTCGCCCTTCAAAGGCGGTTTCTCCTTTGAAGTTTGACTTTTGGGCCAACACCCATGTGGCTTCCTGCAGGAGGGCGGTTACACCTTCTTCCAGAGCAGGCCCCTATTGTATCCTTTCCTGGGAGTCATTGGCACATCTCCCCAGGAGGCCAGAAAGCTGTTTTGATGGCAGGACCCCGTGTGCAACCGGTATGGGCACATGGGACTAAACACAACAAAGTGGGCAACTTTGCTAAAGTTGTACACCGCAACTTGTTATATTAATTTCGACCTGGCAATCAAGTTGGGCTTAATGTAACAAGCTGTTTGATACCTTGGAGGACCCACTTTGGTCGCACCATTCCAGAGTTAACTCAGCTGAGGGGGTCAACGTGCAACTCTGTACGCACCAATTGAGCGACCAAGCCTTTCCACAGTAAAAACTACAGTTTCACGTTTTTACTATCGGAACATGTAAAATTATATGTTCTGCCCATTAAATATGTTGCACCCTGCCTTAGGACTCGATAGGTCTGCCATAAGGGTGACTTGCACTTATACCAGGGGGAAGGCTGGCTTTGCCATTACTTTTAAATGGCAAAGTCAGGCTAGCATTTTAAACTCCACTTCCAACCTGCAAATGTCAGGCTGGGAGTCTCTATTTTACTGGTGTCACACCCAGGGTGGCACAACCAGTGCTGCAATCCCTGGGGGGACCCTGTAACTTACATATACTGGGTACCATTTACTAGGGACTTCAGATAAGTTAGCTTAGCCAATTGTGTACAAGCCAATTCGACATACTCATTTAAGAGTGAGGGCACAGGCTTTGGGGTCTGGTTAGCAGTCGTCAGTGCACTCTGAGTTGAAAAACCAGCAGCATTAGTCCAAAAACCTGGGGGTGACTATACAAGAAGAGGCATTTCCTTACAGTGAACTATCCTGGGATTGCCAGGTGTTCGTAATAAAAAGCATGTATAGATCAACTTGTTCAAAGAGGGCACAGATTTCCACTCGTGCCGCATCAGAGCGAACATTGCAAAACATGCAGAAAGCTTGGGGGATTATGTTGTTTACACTACGAAAAAGGAGTGGTGGTCTTTGACACCTTGATGAGAGACTGAACCTTGATCAGAGGGACTGTATTACATTTTATTTTTGCTGTCATACTTAAGTTTAATGTAACTAGTCTTTGTATTTTATTTAATGCTGGAGAGTCAAGGGCATAGACAGAATGTAGTGCAATAAGAGATTGACCCTTAATCGGAGGGACTTTATTACATTTTACTTTTGCAGTCATTCGTAGCTTTAATGTAGCTAGAGTCTGTACTTTATTTAAGGTTGCAGAGCCAAGGGCATAGATATCAGACTATGTCACAGTTAGCTGCGAGGATGAATATACTACTTTTTGGTTACCTCTAAAATTTAGATCTGCTCTAAAGACAAAGGTACAGCATAGCAGACGGAGGACGGTAGTGGGGCCCGGGCGTAACAGACGAGCTTTCCTTTGACACGTCCACACAGCTGATGCACTTTTATGAGGTTGTACAGACTGACACCGGAGAAGTGCCTGGACTGCCAACTCCAATTCCCATCACCTGTGCCTGAATGCGTGCTTACGAATCTCCATGCTCCTCAAACACTCAGCATCTGACATTAGCATGGCATCGCTACAACTCCCACCATTATCTTTGTCAACAGTCTGTCCAAAAAGGAGAATACTATTGAAGATATCAGCCATCATGCATTATATCATGGATCAAGTACCCCCTGCCATATATTATTAGGATATTGCATGTCACAGAGGAGTATAGAGGAACAAGGCCGAAGGCTGAGTTCTTTTATAAGGCAATGGAACTCTGAGGTGACTTGCAATATCCTTATCATTCCTTTATACGGTTATGGAACTCAGAGGAGACTTGCAATATTGATATCATGTACACCAGAAGGTAGATTATCCCATATATTACATGGTCACACTATCACCTTTTCTACAAACCACTTAAAACCTTGGTGCATAGCTCTTTCATATGGAAGAGTGAGCATGTTTGCAAATATGAAGAATAAAAATACAACCTCTAGTACAAAATCAATCACATCAAAAACCTGTTAGATATTTGTTGCAAACAGATATTAAAAACAGTTCAATAGAAGTCAGTGAAAAAAAAGCATCAGTACCTCAGAACATGTAGAAACATGCATAAATATTCTAGCTTTTCTCTGTCTAAGGAGAGCTAAAAATAAAACATTCTCTCTTGTCATTGTAAGCTATTAAAATAAACTCAGAAGAAAGAAAAGCAATGTTCCATTTTTTGCTTTAAACAGCTGCTAAATTATGCTCCGTCACCTGATTTGCCTTTCACCTCGCTGGCAGCAGGCATTGTGACGTCAGAATTAGACTGTAATAACCTTATAATAGTCTAGTTCTGACGTCTTTTCTTTATAATCGGCGACTTGGTGCATCACAAGTTGGCGATTATAAAGAAATCAGTGACTGCCGTTTATATAGGGATTACGGAATCCCATACAACATAAAATACTTGCTATAGAATCAAGACCAAAAGAGAAACGATTAAACTGATAGACCCCTTTGGTCGCTATAAAACTGTGTTCACCTTGGATTCTGGGTGTATTTTTACATGATGATAAGGGCTGCAAAGATCCAGCGGTGAAAAATATTTACCTCCCTTCATCATTAAAAACGTCTTGCCGATGTATGGCAGAGGGAACCTGTCAATAGTGTTTTGATTCAGGCTATGCAGGTTGATGCAGAACCTTAGTTTCCCATATTTTTTTTAAGTTCTGACCACACGGGACACCCACTGCACGGACTCAGCCGACCCTATCACACCATCTATGACCATGTCATTCAGCGTTTTCATTACCTCTATCTGTTAGCAACCGTTATCCTCCTTGGAATTGTTCAATTGTATTACAGCAAAAAGCCCAACTTGTTAGGCTTTGGCCTGACATGTTGGGCTTTTTGCTGTAATACAATTTTATGCGCATAGCCTTTTGAAACTCCTAACTTTCACATAAATGCATCTTTGGCAATACACACTATTTCCTCCATGTTGGTGTCTTCCACCGCCCCTGTCTGATCTTTACCCCTGAGATTGATAACGATATAGGGGTCCTATTCTTGAACCTCACACAGAATAAAGGGTCCAGACTGAGCTATGTAAACGTTGCCCCTGATACTTTTCTCTCAAATCACTATATCAACTCGTATATCCCAACACCTTGAGGTTGCTCTCTTGATATCCAGTAGGATTAATATCTCTGGGCTCCAAAACAGACCTTCCCCACGTTCTCACCCACAATTTTTCTGGTGCCATGGTAAGCATAGAGCCAGAATCCACCATCAAGTTCATAACTTGTTATTAATAAAAAAAAACTCTACCTTAGGTCTACACTTGCTTCCCTGTTCCTCATCAACATCTGCTACCCTCAACATCCTCTCGGTGTACATGTCCTCACCCTTGGTTGCCAGATTACCTTTATCCCTCGCCTTACATTTCCTGGCAAAATGGCCTCTCATTCTGCATCCCCTAAAATATTTGAGGTGAAACAATTTTTGGAGGCAGTGCTATAAAAAGTAGTCTCACACCTGTTATATAATTATCCTAAATCAAATCATTTCCCTTTTCCACCATTCCCTTTGCTCAACCGTCTACTCCCACTGTAAGAAACTGGGTTATTAGTTGTGAAGTATGTGAGTCCTTCACAAATAATAGATCTGCAGTTGTCTTTACTTGGAACCAAGTACCTCCTTATAGCATTTGACTCGCTGAGTAGCGAAGCAGAGCAGTCCAAGGCCTACCCAGTGTAGTGTAGTTCCTATTTCCTTAATAGGCTCTGCGCATTGGAATAATATAACCTATAGGTTTGACATAGGACTATGGTCGGTATGTCCCTATCGATTATATTAAACTTAATTACCTGTGCCAGCTAGCTCAGAGGCCACTAGAAACTTCTTGAAGACAAGAAGGAATAGCTTCTGGCAACCACATAACATAAAACCCTGATCCCTCAGGATCGTGGAAACAATATACTACTTTTCATTCAGTCACTCATCTCAGAGAAGTACATAGAAGAAACAGTCGGGTGTGTTTACAATAAAATGTATTGCACAGTTGTTGTTCTAGTACTGGTTATATGTGCTGCGACAACTGTTGGACAGTAGCAGAGAAATATGGCCAGCAGTGCAGTTAAATAAAAATGCATGGTACAGTTTTACCATTGTGCAATAGTAATGAACACATACATGAAATGCAGAATGCATTAAGATAAAGCCTATACCCCTATGATGCCTAACTAGATGTACCTAAGTGTACCTAGCATGTGTGTAGGTCTTAGAGAGCCAAGAATCCCCCTAGGATTTAGTCTAACCCCATTACCTCAGTGGGACTTCATCCTGGTCTCGAGCTGGACACCCCAGGATGGGTGGGTGGATGGACCTCTGCCAGCTAGAGCTGTGGCATGATGCAGGTTGCAGCGTCTCAGGTCAGAGTGTCGGCATGGAAAGTCTCGGTCCCCTCTAGTTTGCTTGGGCAAAGGGAGGTATATTTATACCTGATAGGTGCCTTGGAATGTTAGTATTGACGTACAGTCGGTCAGAGGAAGACGTCCGGAATGAACCCTTAGGAAATAGTGGTTCATGCATATTTAATGAGTTCTTGGAGAAATCAATAATCCTGTGCTAGGGAAAATCCCAAGAGCTTAAGGGTCTGTTTCTAAGAACTCGTTGTGACGTAGGTTAGTTACTGTTGGACATGGATATGACGTATTTAGGATGGACCATCTTCTGCACCCTGAGCACACGTCAGATAAGGGACAGAATCTGTTGCTCGTTATTTGTGAAGGGAGGGCCAATGTAGGTGAAAGGTCCTGCCTGTCTCTGTGGCACGAAGGATTTGTGCCTCTGAAACGGAGCACCTATGTTAGGGCCTCAATCCAGCACATAACACCCACTCCAATCTATGGACAATCGTGAATAACCCATTAAAAGCAAACTACGTGACTAAAATAGGCATTTGCATATGATTGGCAGGTAGTTGCATGAAGTGGTTTATGAGCTGAAAAAATAGCAGCTGTTAAAATATGTAAAATTACTATAGACTCTGTGGAGACATGAAAAATCTATAGTGTCATTAAAAAATACTCTCTTAGAGTCAGTAGTTACTTATAAAAGTTCCTGTTTATAAAATTGAAAACTCTTACAAGCTGTTCAGAAGACTATGCGTTCTTTAGAAAAAAAAGAAAAGAAGGGTCAATTTGGAGGGAAAGCTCCAAGCACTCGGTCAGAGGTGAAACAATAAGAGAAAAAATGTGTTTCAGGACATGTTTTAGCAAAATGAGAGATAACAAGTGGCTGAGAGACACAACATTTCTGTTGCTAGTTACTGCAGGGGACGGACCTTTGTAATACCTTGCAGAATCGTTGTGGGAGCACAGAATAGTGCAGCCAGTTGCTGGTTCTGAGGCAGCCGGTGCTGTAATCGATACCTTGGATTTGCAAGGAATGCTTGAGTTTGATGGGAATACGCTTGGGACACAGCCTAGCATGGGACTTCAGCAGTTCCAGCCTGGTGGTAAATGCCGCTGGCGTTTCCTTTGGAAGTGTCAGACAGATGATGACCACGCATTCTTCACTGCAAAAAACAGGCATCAGAGAACAGGTATGTTGCAGTTGCAGTCTTTTCAGACTGGTCTTTTAAATATTAGAAACCATGAGAAGCATAGTTCCTGTTTGCAAGGTATTCCCAAGGTGCATCACACTGCTTGTGTGTGAAAGATAAAATTTATCAAAAAGGAAAGAGGGGCAGTCTATATTTAAGAGTGCTATTTTGCAAAAAAGAAAAAATATTTCTTTAGCTGATGTGAAATAAAAGTGCTGCACAAGCATGGTTTTCAGATTGCTCAAAGCATTTGAACTTTATAAAGGAAACTTTTGGTTCACTACTTTCAGTGTTGGGGCTTCTAGCCAAAAAGGGCACAACTTCCCTACACTGTAGGATCTCACTACCTCTGGATGTTATCTGTACATAACGTAGGTCTGGCTTATGTATACTGAGTCCCTTGGTGATGTTCAGGAATCATTTTTGTGACAGGTATTTGTGTCAAAAGGCCAAACCACCCATACTTTCCTAACTGGGTCTGTCCTGTTGTTTTGTAAATGGCATCTAATGTTGCCCCTGCTGATGTATGTCAACTATTCCACCCCCGTGCGATGGTGTTTGGTGGTGTTTGGCAACGTTCCTACTGGTATTTAAACAACCACATTTCTAGATGCATTACAATTGTGTAGGAGTTGATAACCTTAATGAAGGTAACAGGTATAAAGCGTCACAATAAGAATAAATCTCTAACATTTCATGATCTGAAAATGTAGCAATTATTCCTAAAACAGACAGCATATTATTCACTGTATCAGTAACCCAATTTTCAGAAAAATGTACTGCAGGTAATGACATCACTGAATGAATGATAAAATGAATGAAAGTTCAAAATACATTAATCAGAATTAAAAACCGGATGATTAAATACATAATTTAAAATACAAAAGGCTTGTTCAGGCCGAATACATTTATAAGTCTCTTTTGCATTTGAATTTAAAATGGATGTGGCTTCAGTTTTATGTTGAGTCTGTTTTGTAGAAAAGTGTCCACTAAGAGTCATACTAAAAGCTAGCTCTAAGCAAAGCTAGAACAGAAAAAGATGAACCCAGAAATACTCCATAGTTCTACCCATGGTGAAGCCAGGTCTGTATCTTTTGGAAAAAGAAAAGGTTCAAAAGTTTGTACTTGCATGTTCGTTGTTTGTTTTTAGGCTGGCTTTGCTTCCTGTTCACGTGGAGCCACGGAAAACGTATCACAGTTAATGAAATAGCCAGTAGCTGTATGATCAATTGTTGAAATTGCATCGGGTTTAGTTGAAGTTATTTCTGCTGTTTTTGTTGAAAAGCGTTTGAAATGTTGAAATTAATAGTTGATGTTTTTGCTGAAAAACTTTCAGATGTTGAAGTTAATATTTTATGTTTTTGTTGAAAAACATTGAAGCATTTATTAGTTGTTGCTTTTGTTGAAAAACGTTGATGCATTTATTATTTGATGTTTTTGTTGAAAAAGCGTTGAAGCTTTTATTATTTGATGTTTTTGTTGAAAAGCGTTGAAGCTTTTATTATTTGATGCTTTTGTTGAAAAATGTTGAAGCATTTATTATTTGATGTTTTTGTTGAAAAACGTTGAAGCATTTATTATTTGATGTTTTTCTTGAAAAAGCGTTGGTGTACACATTTGTTTTTGGCCAAATTGCAACTGAGTGTTGTCTTGACTTTTATTTTGAATTTGAAAGGTTGGTTCAAGGAGAACCAGTTCCATTGCATTGTTGCATAGTCCCCCACTCCATGGATTTGATTTCTCAAGCGTGATGAGCTTTTCAGTTTGAAGTTCTTGAATAGTAGTGAGAGGGACGTCTACTACTATGGAGTTCACGAGGCCTACTGCTCAGTATTGGCCACATAGTTTTGGTTGATTCTTTCATTTGAAATGAATCTGTTTTCCTTTTCACGGCAAGATGCGGCAAAAGTACAGTTCTTGTTCCTTTCACTTCAAGGAATGGCACAGGTTTTCCTGTATGAGGGGCCAAATTCCTTTGTGTCCACGATCTTTATCTCTCTCTGCCCAGATCCCCGACTTTTGGGATTCAGACAGGTCTTGCCGTGATTACCTCGACTTCCCAGTGCCGGCCTGTTTCACTTTGACAGAATCTTTGTTTGTTTCTTTGTTTCCTTAAGTTCCTGTAAAACAGCCAAACGATCATAGATACAGAATGGTTTTCATCCGCCACTGTGCCTTCACATTTATGATCAGGTTCTCACATTCGTAAATGGAGTCAGACCCCCTAGAGAGCTTCTTGGCTGGGTGTGTATTGCCCCCTGAATCCATATAAGTGTTTGACCTCACTAGCGCCTCGCCTAATACCCTAGCTGTTAAGCATTGCTCTATGCCCCAGTCCTTCCTCTCCTCTACCTAAATTCCCTCAGGATGGCGTTGGAGAGGAGTACCGCAATATTACGTCCATCCCTTCCATGGCCTCTTTGTCAGCCCGAGAGCTAATCGTGGAGCCACAGTCAGGGTGTAACGTTGATTGCGTATCTCCTGTTATGGACTCGCAAATCTTTCTATAACAGTTTTGAGCGTCAGCCGAGTGCTAAGGCCATACCTATAGGAAACTTGAGCACGGATCCACTGCCACCAAGATATATTTTTAAGCCACCTCAAAATTTGAGGGGCCACAGTGGTCCTGTTACATGACACTATCAAGTGGACAGTCTGATGCTGTCTAGCAATAGGACCTGCACGGGTCTTGTGATGGTGGAGCCTGGCATTTGTTTGCAGATTTTGCAGTTCAAGACAAAGCCAATAGTCTGACTTCTGAACCCTGGCCACCAATAGCACTGTTTGCAATGAAGAAATAGTAGCTATTACCCCTGAATGCGCGGAGCCCAAGCCCTTGTGTGCTTTAAATGATTAATTCCTACCTACTATCCATATTTGGAAATACTCTATCCCCACTCCAGGAATCTGAGCATATGGAATGTTGTTTGCACCTAACTTGAAGGAGTATATAAGTGGAAATTTCTTAGGCACTGCTGTGCTGCCTTTGCGTGAAGCAATTACAGCCACCATATTCTAACCGTCTATTCTCGTTGTTGAACGAGTGTGCGCAGCTACGGAAGCTGTGTGAACAGCCCCCTGTGTGGCTTCTACAGCCAATGAATTCCCTGAAACGTGCACGCCTTCACGTTGATGACTCAGTGTGTTAATCACGTGAGTTTTTGTTTGGTAGGTCGTATTTTTCAACTCCACTACCTGTTCCCATAATTTTTGTGTTTAATTATGCCACCTTTTTCATCTTTAAACCCATTTTGTAAATATTTATTACATGATTGCACACAGTAAAAGGAATCACACACTTTAAGTGTGGGGAATTCGCGATCCTTGTTTACAAGTGCAAGTATCAGGGCTTTTAAAGCTGCCAACCGAGCCGTGCTATTACCTAGAGGTAGTTTTTTGGTGCAATGAGGACGGAACTTGCCATCCAGCATCTGATCTTCAACAAAGGCGGCCGGTGGTGCAGACCCATCAGTGTAAATCTTAAAAATTCATACTGATCTAGAGGCAAGACTTCATTTGGTAGATGATGTTCTTTCTCATATTGCAGGAATGCCTGTGTTTTTAAACTTGGATCAAATCTGGATTCAAAGTCTGATGCAGCAAAAGAATTAGCCCTTTGTATCCATTCTGGATGTAAGGCTTTGGCATTAGGAATGCTAGCCCCGGTACCGGGGTGACAACAATAATGCATCATCCCATGAGCCAGTGCTCTTTCTTTTGCTACAGCAGTCTGAATGATTGTCAGAATTTTTTCCTGTTGAATTAAAACTCATTTCTGTGTTTGTGTACAGATGAGATTTGTATGCGATTGGTACAGTTTCACCTTCATTAAAGGTTTAATAAGTGTACCCGCATTGACCATAAATGATACTGAGTACCAAGTGGTGCAAGTTTACACATGTGTGTATGTGTTTGGAAGCAATAATATCTTCCTGGAGTGAACAAAGAATATTGGTGTGTTCTTGTGTCCAGTGTTTGACTGAAAAGTCAGGTTTGAAAAAGGTCGTAGAAAGGTTTTACTCTCTCTGCGAAATCCAAAATGTATGTTCTGCCAAAATCTAGGAATCCCAGTACTGATTGGAAGTTGTTTTAATGTCTTTGGAGGCTGGAGCAGCGCACACTTTTCTAAAAGTTAGCTGCCAGGCTTTTCCCTTCACTTGAAAACTAGTATCCCAAAAATAGGACACAGAGGTGGGCAATTTTTGATTTCTCAAAATTAAATTTGTAGCCCTCAGAGGCGAATCCCATAATAATGGTTCTCACCCTGGTCAAGTGTTTCCCCAATAGGTCGTCCGTTAGATAAATATCATCCAAATAGGACAACGCTTCTTCATCAAAGTGCTTTAGCCATTCAGTAACTCTTTCAGAAAATACCCCTGAGCTGTTCTTATACCCACGAGGAGATGACAAAAAATTGTCGCTGGGACTCTAATATACTAAATGCTGTTAGGTACCTGTTTTCAGGTGCTATAGTTTGACAGAAAAATCCATTTGAGACAACAAGTGTCGTTTTGTATTTTTTCCCGCATAATGTTATTCATTGATGCAGCACTATCTGCATGTTGGACAGCATATGTCTTTGTGCAAGTGTTCAAGTGTCTGTAAATGAAAACTAGACGAAATGTATTATCATGTTTTGATAAGTGAAACAAGGGATTGTTCTTTTGTGAAGTGCATTTTTCAATGATCTCCTGGTATTCAAGTTGATCTAAGATCTCCCTGACCTGTGTTTTTAGCTTCTTGCTTAATACGATAATGTCTTTGAGCATGTGGTGAAACTATTAATGGGATCACGTGGTGGGTTGAGGCATCATCCCATCCAGCGTGATTTTTATACAATGCTGGAGCTTGGGCTACTGCCCACTCCCGTGCATATGTATGTTTAAGGTGAACTGGAACATGGTTGGAAAATGCAGGAAAAATATACTTTCTCCCTTTGGGCGCTCCCTGAAGAATGCTGGCGGCTAATCTAGTTCTGCTAACAGTATGTCAAAACCAGACAATAGGTTCTTCACAAAGAGATCTTTTACTTTCCTGTGTTTGTCCTCCTCCATGCAGAGTATTATTTCATATAACTTGTGTGGGACACTCACCCTTTTGTCTGGTGTTTCCACCGTGATGTAATCATTCAATTTTGGTCCTGGTCAGTGTGCGGAATCTTAATCTCCTCGAATGGAGTGTAGACCGCTGGGACTTTTTCATGTATGTAAGAATGAAAAGTCTGAGTTGTTGCATTTACTGCTGGGAATGTAACCCAAGAATAGAACACATCTGTTTGATAATCTTCGTGTGCCTCTATTAATATCACTGTACCCTCTCGGTCTGTTAAACCATGTCTGAGGGTTTTTGTGTGAGTGTATGCCTGATTTTGGGTGCAAAATGTATTGCATTTGCTTCCTCTTCGTCGTTTGAGACCTGTGTCCCAGTGACAGGAGCAGCTGCCTCGACAGACATTGTGTTGTGAAAACAAAATGTCCTAAAAAGGGTTTTAAGATAAGGTTTTAAAAGGCACAATTGTTCGGGAACTTTTTCCTTCAAGCTTGATTAACCTACAGCCAATACATAGGAAGATTGCCTACTCAGCTGTGGCGGAATTTTGTGCCTACCCACTCCAGACGTCTCTGGCGTTTTGTGAGTAGGGTCTCTGAGAATAAGCATGACTGAACTACTCAGATTCTACTGTTAAATAAGTGCCAAATTCACGTTTGGGCGTCATGTAGTGTAGTTCCTATTTCCTTAATAGGCTCTGCGCATTGGAATAATATAACCTATAGGTTTGACATAGGACTAAGGTCGGTATGTCCCTATCGATTATATTAAACTTAATTACCTGTGCCAGCTAGCTCAGAGGCCACTAGAAACTTCTTGAAGACAAGAAGGGAATAGGTTCTGGCAACCACATAACATAAAACCCTGATCCCTCAGGATCGTGGAAACAATATACTACTTTTCATTCAGTCACTCATCTCAGAGAAGTACATAGAAAAAACAGTTGGGTGTGTTTACAATAAAATGTATTGCACAGTTGTTGTTCTAGTACTGGTTATATGTGCTGCGACAACTGTTGGACAGTAGCAGAGAAATATGGCCAGCAGTGCAGTTAAATAAAAATGCATGGTACAGTTTTACCATTGTGCAATAGTAATGAACACATACATGAAATGCAGAATGCATTAAGATAAAGCCTATACCCCTATGATGCCTAACTAGATGTACCTAAGTGTACCTAGCATGTGTGTAGGTCTTAGAGAGCCAAGAATCCCCTAGGATTTAGTCTAACCCCATTACCTCAGTGGGACTTCATCCTGGTCTCGAGCTGGACACCCCAGGATGGGTGGATGGACCTCTGCCAGCTGGAGCTGTGGCATGATGCAGGTTGCAGCGTCTCAGGTCAGAGTGTCGGCATGGAAAGTCTCGGTCCCCTCTAGTTTGCTTGGGCAAAGGGAGGTATATTTATACCTGATAGGTGCCTTGGAATGTTAGTATTGACGTACAGTCGGTCAGAGGAAGACGTCAGGAATGAACCCTTAGGAAATAGTGGTTCATGCATATTTAATGAGTTCTTGGAGAAATCAATAATCCTGTGCTAGGGAAAATCCCAAGAGCTTAAGGGTCTGTTTCTAAGAACTCGTTGTGACGTAGGTTAGTTACTGTTGGACATGGATATGACGTATTTAGGATGGACCGTCTTCTGCACCCAGAGCACACGTCAGATAAGGGACAGAATCTGTTGCTCGTTATTTGTGAAGGGAGGGCCAATGTAGGTGAAAGGTCCTGCCTGTCTCTGTGGCACGAAGGATTTGTGCCTCTGAAACGGCGCACCTATGTTAGGGCCTCAATCCAGCACATAACACCAGGGGAGATGGTGTGGACTAGCAATCCCAGTTCACTGGTACGCAACAAAAAACAGTCAATAAATTATTGTCCGGTCAGTGATTGTTCTTTAAAAAAAAAAAAAAAGGAAAAGTACTTTTATTACACACCCACTATAAAATGCTACACATTAAATTACAAATATATACATCAATTTGATGGAAATAAGTTTGGTGACACCCTCATAGTGTATTACACACCTAGTGGGTCCTGGGCCCAATAATCACAGCCCCCCTTCCCCCAACCTATGCCATTGGCAACATCACATTATAAAGGATTGTCAGTGTGTATATATAAGGCAAACCTACTAGCTTTGTGTGGGTGTCACCACAGTCATAAAACAGCTGTGTGTTAGGAATCATTGCTTCACCATTAAAACCAATGGTGACAATAAACATATTCAAAAGCATTAATTGAAGTGTGAGAAATTGGGTTACTGGTTTAGGGGGTAATGTCCTACTCAAGCAGCAACCTCAAACCTTATCAGAGTGAGGCACACGCAAAACCCAAATTAATCTGTGCTCAACCCTCTGGTAGCTTGGCACAGAGCAGTTTGGCTTAACTTAGAGGCAATGTGTAAAGTATTTATGCAGCACTTCAAACAGCAATAAAGTGAAAAGACAACACAAGAAAAAACCCACACCAATCTGAAAAAATAGAATAAAATATAATAAATTATTTGAGTCCAAAACAACAAAACTCCAATAAGTAGAACTGGAGAGATGCAAGTTCAAAGATTTAAGGTAAGTATAACACGTAAAGGCACCAAGCGCCACTCGCGGTTATCTGGCTGTGTGAGATTGGGTGAAAGTCACAAGTTCAGGTTGTCCGTGTTCGAGCGTGAGCTGGATACAGGGGGCAGGTTAATCTAGCTGAAAAAGTTACCTTCTTAAGTCTAGCATGAGCAGGCCAGTTCGCAGTGGAGGAGGACTCAAGGAGCAGGGCTAGCGTCGCGGATGATAGTCGCTGTAGCACAAAGAGCATGCCAGGCGTCGTGGGCAGTTCCACCTGTAGCGTGAGGATCCTGTTAGGTTGCCCGGACTGTCATTGCTAGAGATCCACGTTGGTGGTCAACGCAGGCTGTAGATGCTGTAGCATGAAGTGCAGAACTCGTGTTGGCAGTCGTCGCTGGTGGTTGCTGTAGCACCAAGAGTCAGGTTGACCGGAGCTTCGCGTATTGCTCAGTGTGGGCGGCAAGAGATTCACGTCAACGGGCCCATTCGCAGTCGCCAGGAGTCCAAAAATTCCAGATTTCAAATTTCTTCAAGGAGGAGCTCAACTGGTGCCACACCAAGGGTCCAGGACCTGAGGGGCTCCTTTTGGGGGTCAGGAACTCACTCTATCAGAGGCCAGCAGGGCCTAGACGTTCCAATTGCAGGTCCAAGCAGCAGGTCTGCTGGGTAGATGCAGGGAGGCCTCTGGAGCTTATGTCCCTGTAGCTCAGAGCAGGAAGTCAGTCAGCTGACTCTTGGAGTTACTTCAGCCTGAGATAAAAGTTGCAGGTCCAGTCTTCCTTCTCAGCAAGCAGGGCAGGCTTCAAGAGGCAGTGCTGCAGGGAGCCTGTATCCATAGGTCCAGGAGTGTACTGAAGAGTTAGGTCTAAGTGTGCAATATTTACACTTGGTGTTAGCTTTGAAGTAGGAGATGGTTCTGGAGGTTTCCACCCCAAGAGGTGTTAGGAATTTCCTGCCTCCCTGCCGTGGCCCTAGTTAGTCTGGGGGCACAAAAGACTAGTGGGAAATGCTTTGTGAGTGTGCTGAGGCAGAGGCTTTGTGATGTGCAAGTGGGGTAGGTGAGAGCTCCACTCAAGTCAGAGATGGCCCATTCTGCCAACACCTATTTCCCCTTTGTCTCACAGTCAGGGAGGAATTCACGAAGACCAACTGCCAGCTACACCTAGTCATGTGATCCAGGATACAGGCTGTAGGCATCAAATGGTTGGGGCAAGAAAATACCAACTTCCTAAAAGTGACTATCACAATTGTGACTTAAAATCCAACTTTACCATTAAAGAGTGTTTTAAATTCCAACTCTTTAGACACCAAACTCGACATTCCTACCTGCTCCCAATTAAAAGTTATCACTATTAAATGTAATACCTTAATCCCATGTTATCCTATGAGAGAGGTAGGCCTTTGCAATGAGTGCAAAACTAATTTAAGAGTTTTTCACTATCAGGACATGTAAACCTTTTTAAATACACTGCAGGGCTCAAGAAATCTACTTACCCACTCGCTATGGTGAGTCAGATGTTATCAGGATGAGCTTTTTTTAGGGACTACTGACCCGGTCTGGCGAGAGATTCCAGTTGACAAAGAACAGGTGTTCTTATTTAGAAAGTGAAAGAACAATAAAGATGCCTCTAAATCTTGTTACATTTGCTGTGCACTTCAAAAACAGAGGTCAGATATAAGTTTGCCTTCTTACAGATAGTTACTTATTTTTTCAGGAGATGTGTTTACAAAATCCTCTTACTGTGCAGTCAGAGAAAGAAAAGTAAAGTGTACTGGCAATCATGCTGTATGCCATGAAAGGCTATAGGCTGTCAGTTTCATTCTAAAAAAACATTTAAATACCTTGTAAAAGAACTGTAAAAATATTTCAAAATATATTTCAGTAGTTAGGAAAGCCCTTTAAAAAAAATACTGACGTGTGATAGAAACAAATATTTTAATCTGATCAAAACAAATTATAACACTTTACTTAGTGATGTGCAAATTATAAATATTTGCTGAAACCCAATTTCCCCATTATCATTTGTACGCTATATAGTTTATCAGTAAAACTGCATGTCAGTGGGAAAGTTTGTGGCCATTTCAATGGAAATGTGCTGGCTGTAAACAATAGTGCATCATGCTTTAGTAATATAGCTATTTAAAGTGAGTGTTTTAACATGAACTCAGAAACATCCCTGCCCTGATAACAATGCTATTGATAAACCAGGAGGCAAGTGAGGGTTCCTAGTGTTAGATTCAGCCACTGACCTGTACTCCTTTTTGCTCTGCTTGACGACGACGACTGTGCCTCAATCTCACCGGGAACTGACAGAAAGGCAGCAATAAGTAATAACACTCTGCCTATCCGGAATACCCCTGGGTAAAGGGGATGGGACAGAGAAAGAGAGAAAAAAGAAGACAGGCGAAGATGCCTAGGTGTTCGTCAACTTTGGGGACAGCGAATCTGGAAGTGTCTACATTGGACTGAACCTCGAAATTCTGGATCTTCGGAATAGTGGGAATCGTGTTTTAGAAGTTATTCTTCTGTGTCATACTGGCAAGGAAAAGATAAATAGAATTACTCATTCGCAGGATAACTATTTGGTTACAATATCATATTCCTGAATTCTTGAAATACTCTACCTATAACAATACTATCTCTACAAGTGCTGTTCTCCTATTCACAGACTCCTTGGTTTTTTCTGATTGTGATTTTCTCTATAATAAATCAACATTCACAAGTGTATTATTGACTCTTCTATATATAATTCAAATTATGTTCAGCTCTAATTGTAATACCAGTAAACATATACCCATAAACCTTAGTCTTTTCGCAATTAGCTTGACTGCGCAAATCACATTAAATGACTGTTTCCAAATGGTAAATAAAAGAAAAAAGAAAAGAAACTAGGAAATGTCTTGGGCTATTGATCAAAGTTCAGTTTGTCTTTGAGAAAACAGATTTTAACCAAAGGATTTTCAATTGTCCGATTTCAAAGTCATTACGGTTACCAATTCACTGCAAGATTCTTTACTGTTTCCAAACACGAGTTTGTTCGTCAAAGAAACTCACACGTCACGTTTGTGTGTGCTTTTATTTTTAAAGAAATGATTGACTCACCAATTGCACTGGATAACTTGGTTTACCTAGATTAGGAAGTTGTCCGCTTTAATCCTTTTTTTTTGCCTGTGCTTTCCTTACAGATTTACGGTAGCGATGACCTGAAGAGCCGGAAGGAGGAAGAGTCACTGACGGGGACGGAAGATGGATCAGGAGCGAGCCAGCCGAAGATGAAGCCCAGAAGCAGGATGCCGGAAAACAGCCAGCTGACAGGGAACAGGTAAGCGCTGAGCAGCAACTAGGCTAAGCAATGATTGAACGCGCATGCGGTTTAAATACTCTTTGCCGGGGGGCGTGGCTTGGACGGCAAGGAGGATGCTTGCCTGAGTAAGCCGCTCCGTCATACCTGGGAGCAACGAGCGCGATTCCGGAGGCTGTCGCCGGGCAATCTGCGCCGAAATGAAGTACCGAGGATCGGAAGGTATGCTGCAGGCAACGGCAATAGAAGCTGGTGACCACCACTGAAAATAAGGGTATAATTTGCCAAGTTACAAAGATCCCGAGGCTGCAAGAGAAAATGGCGCCGCAAAACCGAAGCTGAAGACCGAGGAGGGTCCCGAAGCCAAACAACCACGGTGAGCCCGACAAGCCCGCCAAAACAGCGATACGCCATTGCGCGCCATCACACTCGATTCACCCCCACGCCGACACAGACTCCCTCCACCGCGCACATAGAGATGAACCAGTGCGAGCCGGGTGCGAGCCGGGTGCGAGCCAGGTGCGATTCGGAGGGGTGGAGTGATGGGCTAGCGAAAGTGAGTGCGGAACACGGCAGGAAGAGACGCCCAACACCGCATAAGAGGGAGAGCGAGGACAAGAGCGAGGACAAAGAAACCCCAAGCGCAAAACCAGCCCAAAAGGGCTCTGAGAGCATACGACTGACTGGCGGGAGCGCTCGTAACAGTAGGTACAGAGCGAGGAGGGGCGGACCAGGTAATGGCCGGATCAGATCTGAACAGCAGAGCAGAACAAAAAACAGAAGTGCTACACCGAAGGAGAAGAGGCTTAAAAAATCACCGGTACCGCCATAACAGGGCGAGTAGGGAGCTATATTAGGCCGGGGGCCAAGAACGAAAATGGCGCACAGAACACAAAGCGAAAGTGAAACTTAGCGGACACAAAGCAACGCCGCCATTCTAGGGGAGGAGCAACATATGCGAATCACCACCATTACACAGAGGTGACCGTGGACCCTATGAACACACGCAAGAAAGAGGCGCAGGGAAACGAGTCGCGGGAACTTGAGGGGCCGAAACCTCCCCCAGCTCAGTGAGCACTACCGCTGGACGAGCGGAGAGCTGTGAACCTACTCACAGCCGGCTACTGAGAGCAGAGGTGTAGTCAACCCGGAAAGAAAACAACGAGGAGCACCACCAACGGAGCAACACAGAGGGCGCCGAACAGCCCAAGAACCTACCGCGATACCGCAATACCGAGGAGCGGGGAGAGGTATACCAAGGAGGGTGCGCGGCGCCTCTGCCTGGAGCAGGCCATAACTGGCGACAGAGGAATCCCATCTGGCAACGCGGGGGGCACTAACTAAGCATCAGGAGCGGAGCAGAGAGACGGCAGCACAGGGCGGGGTCTACTTCCTTCCCACACACTCGGGCAGAGCCAGCCACCACCATCACCACCCCCAGTACTGCGCACGCTGCATTACTGGAGTGTCACGTCAAAACCAAACAAACACACATTCAGATGAGGAGTTCCCACGACAAGGGCTGACAACAAGGCTAACATCTGGAAGTAACGATAACAGACACCCCTACTGACAGGCTATGATCAGTGGACAAGGAACGGACAAGGAACGGAGGTAGGAGACGGGAGGGGTTGCTAATCAGAGGAGTCAGAGAAATCGAACTCGGACAGAACCCGGAGTGTCAGCCAGGTGTTAACCCCCAGCCTAGAGTGCAACGGGCTCACCGCAAGGATAACACCCACCACAATAACCGCTCAGGCATAGCAGGTGCCCAACGAATAAGGAAGAAACTAAGGGAAACGATCATCTACCCCAGCGGTGGAAGCGAACCAACCCACCAGTCACCAGCCACAAGGAAAGACAAAGATAACTCGAGAAAACAGCACGCAGATCACAGCACAAAGAGCTAAAAGGAGGTCAACAAACATGGCTGGGAGCGAGGCAAGAATTCAGCAACAGCTAAAAAAAAACAGAAGTGAATCCATACCATCGGACTCTCCTATCAAGCAGAAACCAGACATCAACAGCACACTGGAGATGATTCTAAAGAAACTGGCGGAGGTTCATGATCTGGCCAAAACCACAAAACAGTCCACAGACGCAATCAAACTGGAGCTGGCAGCTGTCCAGAGCGGACATGCATGCAACAAACGACAGAATATCCGCAACGGAACAAAGAATAAGCGACATTGAGGATACAGACCGGCTAGTAAGCAAAGAACTAAAAGACTTAACCAAGGCTACAGCATCACTCCAGAAACAAACGGCGGAGTTGGAAGACAGAAATAGACGGGGGAACATAAGAATCCTAGGCATCCCGGAGAGGCAGAGAGAGAAAGCGGGGTCCTGCCTGTCATTCCTGGAGGACATGATACCGAAAATCACAAACCTCAAATTTGACCACCCCTTCGAGTTAGATAGAGCCTATAGAGTCCCCACCTTCAGATCTGCAACAAAAAACGGAGCTCGCCCAATAATATGCAACCCGCTGAGAACACAACAGACGGACGCCATCTTCAGTTTTGCACGGAAAAACCAACAGATCTCGTGGAATGGGCAGAGGATAATCCTCACGCAGGACTACTCTAAGGCCACAGTGGACACTAGAAAGGGCTTCCTGGCCCTACGCGAAAGAATGAGGAAGAAAAACATTCTGTTCTCATTCATAGGGCCGGCTAAATTCCGGATAAACGACAATGGACGCAGCCATATCTTCGATGACCCGAAAGAACTAGGCCGATACCTGGAGGACCCAGCTACACAGGTAATGGAGACCTCACCAGCGGGCACCAGTAAGAGAAGAGCCTCACCGGAGCCGAGGGCGAGCGAGTGAGTGAATGGACCGGACCACGGAAAACTCCCGTAAAGGAACCCTCACAACGCAGAATAAAGCAATCGTATCTACCTCAACCTTTCTACCTCAACCTACCGTATCTACCTCAATCGCTAGCTAGGCGTTACTAGCAGACACTAACTACCTAAACCACCTCGATGGCCCGGAAAGGGCAAAAGGGGCACAAAATGACGGCATAAACTAACCACAGCCGAAACTGCAGCGCTGATAGGAACACTCACCACAAGGGGACGACAAGCAGGAACACAGAATACCGCTACAACCGCAGCAACAACTACCCTGATGGAGCTCTCTACCCACCACCAGGAGGAGACGAAGCCAACACAATTGCAACAGCAAACAACGCAAGAACCGCGCCAACACCTCGCACCGGAATGAACAGTACCATCATATCCTTTTTTATCCCAACCCTGCTGTCGGGGATACACAAGAGAGTGAGGGGAATGGGTGGGAAAACTAGCACAAACACAAACTAACACAAACTTTGGCATGGTAACAAGACGGTAAAAAGACGGTTAAAAGACTGTACAACAACTGCAATGGTGCAACCCTGAATATGACAAAGCTCAGACAAATAACTAACAACTCCCAGGGAGACGGAACGGCGACCCTGTCGTCGCACGTTCAGCATACGATGTTTTTATGTAAGGTGGGTGGGAGGGGAGCGAGGGGGCAATGTTTTCCTTTTTTTTCTGTCTTTTCCTTCTTTCTTTATTATCACTACCACCTACTCTATTTTCATATCCTTACATCCACATATCACTACAAGAGGCTACACACTGTCCCGAATCATACACAGGAGCAGTAGGTCGAAGGATGCGATATACACGGAACAAAAACCAGTCCTACATCAGATAACTGGGACTAGAGGGCACGGTCCAGGTCTACCAGAGATCGCACACCATAGATAATGGCACCCACCAGCAACCTTAACCTGGCATCCGACCTAAAGATAGTATCACTTAATGTCAAGGGACTCAATCACCCCATCAAACGCAAAAAGATATTCGACTACCTCGCTAAACGTAAGGGGGATGTGGTCCTTTTACAGGAAACCAAACTATCCCTGGATGATGTCAAACTAATGAAAGCAAACTGGATATCACAGGCAGCATGCTCACCGGCAATAGGGAAGAAAGGCGGGGTAATTACACTGGTATCTAAAAACTCCAAACTAACAATAGAATCGCAGCATCACGACGAGGCAGGAAGGCTCTTGCTAACATGCCTTAAAAGGGGGAGGAGCGCATCCATGTTACCAACATTTACGGCCCCAACAAAGACGACCCCGCATTCTGGGAGGAGGTTTCGCACAAACTTGGCAGCCTCCCACAGGACGACCTTATGGTGGTGGCGGGGGACTTTAATATTCCTCTGGACCATACACTGGACAGGCAGTCAACCTACCACTCCCAGCCCACAAACGCACACGCCACCCTAAAGAACATCTGTTCCAAATTCAACCTCAAAGACCCATGGCGACTCCAACACCCAGACACTAGAGACTACACCTTCTACTCCAACCCACACAACTCATACAGCAGGATAGACTACATACTAATCACAGGCCCACACACACACCTGATAGAGCATATTGAGAAAGAGCCTAGGCTAGTATCAGACCACTCATGCATCACCCTAAAACTGAGCGGGTGCCACAACGAGGACATACCCCGTAGGTGGCATTTTAATAGTGACGTCTTGGCCGACCCAGCTAACAAAACCAAAATTGAGGAGGCCATAAAAGATTACCTCAGACACAATGACACTGAGGAGACCGATGCTAATACCTTATGGGACGCACTCAAGGCGACAGTCAGAGGTACAATAATCGAAATCAAATCCAAAATTAACAAAAACACCAACTTACAGCTGACCCACCTCGAGCAAGACATCAAAAAGTTAGAAACTGCACACTCCAGAGACACGCACGACACTACAACCCTAACACAACTAACCAGGAAAAAGTACGAATACAACAAAATCCTGAGCGAAAGGGCCGGACTATGGGTCAACAAGTACAAGGCCATTAACCTTTGCGAAGCGAACAGAGCAGGGAAGCTGCTAGCCTCATACCTGAAGCACAAACGCAATCAGGTTACCATCTCGTCTATCACGGACACAAACAACAAAACCCACACAAGACACAAAGAAATATTAAAAACCTTCCAAGACTTTTACCAGGATCTCTACAAAGACAACCAGACCTTAGACCTGGAGAAGTGCAAAAAATACCTTAGCAGACTCGGCCTCCCCAAACTATCCAATATTGAAGCACAGAGACTAGAGCAAGAGATTAGTACGGCTGAGATTGAAATGGCAGTTAAGGCAATGAAGGACAACAAAGCCCCAGGTCCAGACGGGTACACAGCCACATTCTACAAGTCCTTTCTAGACCACCTAAAACCCACCATGAAAAAGGTGTTCAACAACTGTGCGGAAAATGGGACTGATATCACAATCCATGTCTGAGGCCAACATAATTGTCATTCCAAAGGAAGGCAAGGACGAACAACTGCCCAGGAATTACAGACCCATATCCTTAATTAATGTGGACTGTAAAATATATGCAAAAATCCTGGCAACAAGACTAAACCCTGTCCTGTCCAACTTGATAAGCAACTCACAGGTAGGCTTCCTAAAGAACCGTATGGCTAATGACAACACAAGACTCCTCTGCCACACTCTAGAGCACACTGCTAAACTGGCAGAGCCAGCTGTGGCGATTACACTAGATGCCGAGAAGGCCTTTGACAGAGTCTCATGGGCCTTCCTGGAACAATGCATGCAGACTTTCAACCTAGGGGAAGGATACATACGGAAGGTTATGGCACTAAACAGGAACCCAAGAGCACGCATTAGCATTAATGGATCACTCTCTGAACCACTCGCACTACAACGAGGCACTAGACAGGGGTGCCCCCTGTCACCCTCACTATTCCTACTAGCTCTGGAGCCCTTGATCAGGGACATCAAATCCAACACGGAAATAAAGGGGATCACAATTAACGACGTGGAAATAAAACTAGCCGCCTATGCGGACGACATTCTCATAGTGACAGAGCAACCTAAGACCTCTATCAAAGGCCCTGATAGATACCATAGAGATTTACTCAAGGCATTCAGGATAAAAACTCAACAGGGAGAAGTCCGAGTGCAAACCCCTCAACATACACACCACTCGAGACACCCTAGGAGGGTCGGGGCCTGACCTGGCAAACAGGGTTCATCAAATACCTAGGGATCTACTTTGGGATTGACATCATATCTACATTAGACCAAAATGAGAAACTAATGTTAGAGAAAATAAAGAAACACGTGGAGGCCTGGTCCCCCAAATTTATAACCTGGTGGGGCAGAATAGAAACGATCAAAATGATGATCACCCCAATGATCAATTATCTGCTGAGCATGTTACCACTTCTACTCACGGATGACTTCCACCGTAAAGTGGACATCCTGATTAGTAAATTCCTATGGCGGGGAAAGAAGGCACGGATTAGTTTAAAAAAACTAAGACTAGATAAAAGTCTGGGAGGACTAAACCTGGCAGACTATAGAACTTTCCAATATGCTTTCCTAGCAAAACAAGGGGCCTACTGGGTGTCACCCCCCAAGGCTACACACCGGTATGGCTACTAGTTGAGAGAACCATACTAAACAACCTCAACCCGCTAATACTACTAACAGCTAATAAACACACGCACGTATCCAGCCCAATATTCAAAAACACAAAAATTGCCTTACTCAAAATAGACAAAAAAATGGAGAACAGGGTAAAGAACTCGAAATGGGAATCTCTCTGGACCAACAGTAAGATCAAATACAAAGGAAACCACTAGCCCTCGGCACATGGATGATGAAAGGCATCTCCCACCCAGCACAACTAGAGGAAGAGGGCCATCCCATCACGTTCGCCACACTAAAAGATAGACACAACCTACCAGACACGGAATTTTACAATTTCCTAAAAATCAAGACGGCCCTAACAAAAGCCAAACTATCAACAACCAAACCGTCAATTATGCAGTATATGTCGACAATCAACAAAATAGGGCACCAAGTATCACACCTTTATAAACTCCTGCGCCCAAATACAATCAAACTTAATGATAAAACTACCAAATACTGGGTAAACCAAAGCAACAATTCATTAGACAAAAAAGAATTAGCTCTGCTCTGGGCCTCCCCCTCACGGAATAAAATCACCCCAGTCCTATCACAAAGCAAAATATTGGCTACTCCATAAGACATACTGGACCCCTGCCCGTTTAGCCTCACTAGGTCTCAGAGAAAACGACCTATGCTGGAATTGCGGAAACGGAGCGGGGGATCTAGCACACCTCATCTTCTACTGCCCCAAACTTAAAATATTCTGGGGGAAAGTCTTTGATTTCATAAAAAACGCGCTGGGATGCACTCTAAGCCCAGAATTCTCTTCCCTCACCACCGCATTTCTGACCACAGGACTTGACTCACAACATGACAGGGACCTGCTAGATCTCCTGCTAACCGCAGCAGTGAAAATGGTTCTGAACAACTGGAAGGACACCGTTAAGACATCATACAAAGGATGGGTTAACTGGGTGACGTACCTTAGAGCGCAGACAACATGGCCCTACAAAACTCACCCTGGAGACCTTCCACTAGGGGGATGTGGAAATCGCTCGACACATATCTGGACTTCTATGAACCCCGGTGAGAACACTGGGGGAGGATCTCCCTCATAAGGCTATAAACCCAGAATCGACGCACTGCTACAGAACACCTCTTGTATCTCCACTCTCTCTCCACACTCTCTTTCCTATCCTCTATCTCTCTTGGATATCTGTCCTTAACTTCCTAGTAAATCAATGTATAGGGACCCAGCGAGACACGCTTGCCAAATACCTGGATCTATTGCAAATACAACCATGTCTGGCTGGTACCCCATAACGGAAATGCGAATGTACTTGTTTATAAAACCTTTTTTTAATAAAAACACTTGAAATTAAATACTCTTTGCCGCTCGCGTGGTTCATTAACATACTCGTGTACCATGTGTTGACTGTTTACACGTGTAGAATACTGCCGGTGAGCTGTAAATATACATACTTGTGCTTTTCACGTTTTTTACCGTTTTTCCATTTGCAGCAGGCTTACTCCTGAATCGTGAGCCATCATAATTAAATAGTTTCGGATTCTGCACATGTCCTGCTATCTTGCTCATGTATCCAATGTACACACACATGCAACACTAGGAAATAAACATTAATCTTGCGCATACTTCTTTTTAACCATACTCAATGTTTCTTACAATGGTATTAATTCTATGCACTCATATATATATCAATATACTGGAATGTAATCATACTCATCACGTTATATGCTGGGAGGGGCGGGCATGAGTGAATATACTCATACCCATAACACCTAGCTACCTTTTATGTGGGCTAGATTTGTGTAATACATGGTGCAAAAGTTTAGTCTATTAAAGCAAACATAGGAGTTTTTTTTTTACAGCAGACATGCTGAACTCGCATATTAGATGGTGCTCTCCTATTTAATAATGAAGAAAAAGGCAACTCAATTATGTAAAACATTTGCCTAGGATCACACAATTTGGACCAGGTTATGGGTCAAGTGCATTACAGTTAGTTCGAGCAAATTATTCAAGTCACCAGTCCTGCAGGTCTAGATACATTTTTATGATTTTTCAAGGCCTGCACTGCACCCTGCTGTTGGAACTGGCAGTGTCTGGTTGGCTGGAGGGATGCCCCCAGCCAGGCAGAGCTATCGCTTCCATCAAGGGCAGGTGATTACACTCATTGTATAACTTGTGCTCAACCCTGGGTAGCTTGGCTCTGAACAGTCAGACTTACTACAGAGGCAATGTGTAAAGACACAGTAGCCACACGCCATATATACACTGAGCATCACAAAAGAGACTTAACATAGGATGTATGTAAAAATTTTCATATTCAACATACATATACTTAATCATTATAACATGAACATCATATTCTTGTGGGCATAAAACACATTCGGAAAAGTTTCTAGCAGTACTAGGCCCACTCATATTGTTATGATATCAATCGTATGCACACTGTGGACAATTCCTAATCTAACCCCCACCCTCAGTTGAGAGGGCACCCTTATGCGGTGCACAATATCAAAATTATGTACATACACGGAAATAGAACACTTTTTAGCAGCACAGCGGGCTGGAGCCACGCAGGAAAACCCAATGTCAATTGTATTGTGCTTTTGGCAAACAATCAACGTATAAAGTGGCACCAACGGTGTAGGAAAGTAGGATCTGCTTTTATGGTTACCCCCACTTTTTGCCTGGTGCTAAGCTGTTATTGACTAGTCTGACTGCGGTCATGCTAATCAGGACCCCAGTCTATCTGCTTTCTCTCTTAAATTGTTATGTTCAGTACTTAGGTACATCCCAGATTGGATACTGGGGTACCCTTATCAGTCCCTAGTATATGATACTAAGGTACTCAGGACATAGGTACCCCAGGGGTCCCTCATGGGCTGAAGCATGTATTATGCCACCCATGGGAGACCATTCAAACTGTAACTACAGGCCTGCCATTGCAGCCTGTGTAAGCTGGTGCTAGCACCACTTACGAAAGATATAGGTTTCCTATATCTAGGGTCACTGCACTTAAAATCTATAAGTCACCCCTATAGCAGGCCTTATCAATCCTGAAGGCAGGGCGCTTGGTTCTAAGTGTGAGGGTGCCCCTGCATGAGCCAGACACCCTTACAGCCTACGGAGTCCATTCTGCCGGGTTGTAAGTGAAGCAGCCATATACTATATCGAGGGGCACCGCGTAGTTACGCGATGACCATCTCAAAATTGGCTGAAACGAATCCTATCATGTTTGGTATCAAACATGTTGGAATCATACCCCCACACCGTAAACGGTGTGTGACGTATGATTCCAAGCACTGAAAAAGCCCTCCATTAGGCTCTCAGTGCTCCTGGTACTGTTGCAGGGATTCTGCACATACACAGAACTATGCACAGGATTATGGGACCTCGGTGTATAGGGGCTAAGCCTTCCTACCGCCTTGGTACCCACGAGCCCAGGACCGACTAGCTATAGTGTCTCACTCGCTCTCCTACTCACAAACGGAGAAACCAATTATTAGACACCCCAGAACACAACACTCACGGATCTCTCAGGAATTGCGGTAACAAGACACACCGTTTCGCTCACATTCTCGTACTTGTCCACAATAAGATCTGACCGAGACATGAAGATAGTTTAAAATATTTATTTTAACTAACGTGCTCTAAAATGCAGTATACGTGCCACAACCAGCAGCAAAATGCATAATATCAATACAGTTAGCATTGCAGCAAGGCCATATATCATAAAGGGAGATGTCATTTTATAAAGACAGTGGATAAAAGACTATAAGGCCTAACCACCCTCCCTTTGGTAAGCATAAGTATTATTATATAATAGAAGATCTCTGGGCTTTGTCAGCAAACCCCATACCTCAGGCCATAGATCGTATTTGTACATCACAGGTGCAGGTTGCTCTTCTCCCTGGAAAGGTCCCTCTCCAAGTGTTGTACCTACCTAAACATGCATCCCCAGCAAAAACAGCTGCATTGGTATGTTTTGTCTAAGTGCTAGGGCCTGTCCAGAACAGAATAACAAGGGGCTGTGTTTATCGACCTTGCTCACAATGTTCAGACTAAACTCCAGGAATGGGCAGAGAACGAGCACAGCAGAGAGTTCTCATGTGAAAGGCATAAACAGAGTCTTGCAAAAATAAAGACATGTAGTAACGTGCGCAAAAGCAGTATCATGGCTAACGTGCTCATGCTAACTTAAAGATGTCGACAATGACTCTAGCGACCACGTGACACCCTCCCCTTGGCCAGGTTGTAGTGCATAGACAAACAGGTGTCAATGATAAGCAGAGCCAAATCGCATTATGTTTCATTCAAATAGACTAATCAAAAAGGACAAATTCAAAAGTAAAAAATAAAAAGAATTATATATATATGTGAACAAGGCTCGGACGAGCCGAAACGTTATGGCGGCATATAATTAACAAATACATTTTGCACTTATTTGCTGGTCCGTGTCCGTGCTGGTTGTGGAGGTGACGAGGATTAGTTACTGCTGCTCAGCTGCGGAGTTAGCGATATATATATATATATATCGCTGCTCCTCAAATTTCCACCTCCTTCGTGCACTCTCAAGCGGAGTGCTTTCTCGCGGGCGGTGTACCACGCAACTATGCCAGCTCCTAATTCCACATTCCATCAGAACGTAAAGGAAAGCACTCTCGGGGCGAGTCCAAAATATTTATTTCCACGGACTCACAGCAACCAGACGCGTTTCGGCAGTCGCCTTTTCGATGGTAACCAGGCGCGCCAGAAAGCGGCCTTCTTTTATGTCAATTACAAACATCACATCAGCATTAGTGAACACTAAGAATGGACAAACATTTTCATTGTCATTTTTCGCCGCCATCTTTCAATGTGCAAAAATCGTTCTTCACAATAAAATTAGATAGTAGCTGATCTAGTATATACATAAATCCATATATACAAAAATCCATATATACAAATATTTAAATACACTTATTCGGACTCAACACAGTTAAATACTGTTCTCAAATTGATTACGCCCACCAATGGGCTTCCTGATTCTACACATCCTGCCCACAAATGGGCCTATTTGTGGGCAGGATGTGTAGAATCAGGAAGCCGTTGGTGAGCATAATCAGACAGTATTTAGCTGTGTTAATCCGAATAAGTGTATTTAAATATTTGTATATAAAGGCCAGCTTCGATCGGTAAACAGCCGTTACAGCGACTTTTTTACTTTGCGATACCATTACAACGCATGCATTACCACGCATGCATTGTACATCACGAAGTCATTACTACGCATTTTTTTAGAGCATGGTCATTTACCACGCATGCCTTTACAGCGAATTTTGTTGTAAAGGTATGTATGGTAAATGACCATGCGTTCTAAGCTATGTAGGCGATCCATGTCGTTGTAAGGAAACAGAAGCTGTTCCGTTTCCTCACAGCGACGTGCACCGCCCCTCAGAGATGACGTGAAGCAGGAACCACGAGGGAGAGGAACCATGAGGAGTGAGAGGTAAGGGGGATTGGGCATGGGGTGGGGGTTACTTTTCTAGGGTTTAGGGTAGTGCAGTGGTGTTTGGGTGGTGTAGGGGGTCGAGCTGGGGGTAGTGTTTTAGGGTTTAGGGTAGTGCAGTGGTGTTTGGGTAGTGTAGGGGGTCGTGCTGGGGGTAGTGTTTTAGGGTTTAGGGTAGTGCAGTAGTGTAGGGGGTCGTGCTGGGGGTAGTGTTTTAGGGTTTAGGGTAGTGCAGTGGTGTATGGGTAGTGTAGGGGGTCGTGCTGGGGTAGTGTTTTAGGGTTTAGGGTAGTGCAGTGGTGTTTGAGTAGTGTAGGGGGTCATGCTGGTGGTAGTGTTTTAGGGTTTAGGAGTAGTGCAGTGGTGTTTGTGTAGTGTAGGGGGTCATGCTGGGGGTAGTGTTTTATGGTTTAGGGTAGTGCAGTGGTGTTTGGGTAGTGTAGGGGGTCGTGCGGGGGGTAGATTTAGGGTTTAAGGTAGTGCAGTGGTGTTTGGGTAGTGTAGGGAGTCGTGCTGGGGTAGTGGTTTAGGGTAGTGCAGTGGTGTTTGGGTAGTGTAGGGGTTGTGCTGGGGGTAGTGTTTTAGGGTTTATGTTAGTGCAGTGGTGTTTGGGTAGTGTAGGGGGTAGTGCTGGGGTAGTGTTTTAGGGTTTAGGGCAGTGCAGTGGTGTTTGTGTAGTGAAGGGGTCATGCTGTGGGTAGTGTTTTAGGGTTTAGGGTAGTGCAGTCGTGTTTGTTGTAGTGTAGGGGTCGTGTTTTAGGGTATAGGAGTAGTGCAGTGGTGTTTGGGTAGTGTAGGGGGTCATGCTGGGGTTAGTGTTTTAGGGTTTAGGGTAGTGCAGTGGTGTTTGGGTAGTGTAGGGGGTCGTGCTGGGGGTAGTGTTTTAGGGTTTAGGGTAGTGCAGTGGTGTTTGTGTAGTGTGGGAGGTCATGCTGGGGGTATATTTAGGGTTTAGTGTAGTGGTGTTTGGGTAGTGTAGGGAGTCGTGCTGGGGGTAGTGTTTTAGGGTTTAGGGTAGTGCAGCGGTGTTTGGGTAGTGTAGGGAGTCGTGCTGGTGGTAGTGTTTTAGGGTTTAGGGTAGTGCAGTTATGTTTGGGTAGTGTAGGGTGTCGTGCTGGGGGTAGTGTTTTAGGGTTTAGGGTAGTGCAGTGGTGTTTGGGTAGTGGAGGGGTAGTGTTTTAGGGTTTAGGGTAGTGCGCCCAACCAGCCACAATATCCGTGGACAAAGGGATCCTGACTCTTTGGAATGCTCCGTCAATTGAATAATTTGGGTCAAGGGCCCTACCACGTCCAAGACCTATCAATTCCTTTCTTGGGATCCCTCATATACTTGGAGAAAAGGTACATAGTTTCTCATCAATTTCAGGCGTGTGTGCCACCTTCCCCTTCAGTGAGGGCCTGGGGCATTCTCCCCTCATCCTATTCCTGACCTCCCTTTCAAGGGGTTGATGGATTTTCCCCACCACATACTCTGCCACTTTGGCGTCAGGTGTCCACTCTGCCGACCTAGGATGGTAAATTTGGGTAGGCTCGAACATGTCCGAGTGGACCCCGTCCCCAACCGGGGACTGAGAGGAGTGGGACTCTGGACGCCAGGGGCGCCCGAGTCCTTATCCTCATCGGAGGAGAAATCGTCCTCCGATACACCCTCTCCCTCTAAGGAAACCCGCCGTCGGGGTCTACAATAGTGGTGACAGTGTCGCAATTTTCTCCGGGCTCCTCCTCCTCCCGGCAGGAGTGCATGTTTTAGCGTTCGTGCACTCTTGAGGAAGGTCTCCGTAAGTTTATCAAATCCTTCCAAGTGCCCGCGTTATGTGCACGGCCCTTTTATTCCCCATCTGGGAGCTACTTGGACCCGCCACCACCAGATCTGGGTCACTGAATACCCCAGGGATGCTTTTCGCCAGCTTATCAACCTGATCCCTAAGAGGAGCCAGCGCCTAGAAATAGCCAGAGAGAGGGCTTGGTCCACTGCTGGAGGGAGAAGTTGGGGGGCCATTCCTCCTCCACTTCCTGGTAGGAGGAGTAAAAATGGTCTTCTGGAGAAGACATGATAGCAGAGGGTGTGAGCACAGAACAAATGCCCTTAAAATCCTTAAGACAGCCCCCTCGCCGGTGCTCCAACAGCTGGGCTTTCCAGAATAGACTGAGGCGCAATACCAATTACCACCACCAGGTGGCGCTGGTCACTAACGTGGCCGTGTGGGGAAATCACTGCGGACACTAAATTTGTCAAAATTAGGCAAGGGTTGGTCGGGAATCAAGCGGACACTAAAGGAGTGACTGGATTCCCAAACGCGCGTAAAGACCAGCGGGAGCGCTCGACGGAGCTGCCTCGCTCGGACCAGACGCGCCTGACAGGATCTCACCGCGCGCAGAGCACACAGCGGGAGAAACTGCGAGGGGGAGAACGCGCTCGGGCAAGAGCCTGCTGCGCAGGGAATATGAAACAATACCAAGGCAATAATGCTAATAACGTGCACAAGAAACCGCTATACAAACAGCAACAACGTCAGATTAAGCCAAGAATGTAAGGAATGCACTTAACTGACGAGCAGTGAAGAAAGAGGAAGCGGAAGGGACGTCACGATGTTATATACGATGGACTGTGATATGATTGGACTATAGTTGCCTTGGAGACTACCCCCTAATGGTTCATGGGTTGTGTAGTCTTTTGTTTAATGATTGTTGTGTTACGTTTTCTTTGAACTGCTATGCAAATAAAGTGAGGAAA
The DNA here is from genome assembly GCA_963921515.1 of Calotriton arnoldi. Lineage (NCBI taxonomy): Eukaryota > Metazoa > Chordata > Amphibia > Caudata > Salamandridae > Calotriton > Calotriton arnoldi. Next base: position 316,908 of record CAWUFW010000796.1, read on the forward strand.
GATATGCATAATCCTCGCCTCTGTCCTGCCATAGAATTCATTAAACTTTATTTGATCTGATTTAGAAACATAGATCATAAAAGTGTACATAAAAACAGTAAATCCTCTTTCCTAATACAATACAGTGAGAATTAATTAAAACCAGTAGGTAAAAACGGGTGTTACAAAGCCCGGTTCAGAGCAACTTCAGGTTAACAGAATCATAAAGTTCAATGTTTCGCAAGATCAATCTCATGTACTTCAGTGCAAAATACGCAATAAGGGGTCCAAGTAAGATGTAACGCTCCAATACCTGACCAGTTTGCACTATATAAAACTGCAGAAAAACTAAAAATAAAAAGTGTTTTGCACACTTCTGTCATTGGGCTATATGTGGGCTACATCTGGGTGATATTTGTGCTACATTTGGGCTCTTTTTTCTCTGGTGGCCATCTTGGGAGACTTATTTGTTATGAAGTTTCCTAATTTCGTCATTTACTGCAGTCTCCTCAGTAGGGAATGCTTTCAGTTTTTACTTTGATTCCATCAAGAAGGCATTCAGATGTGTCACACATTTGCCATAAATTCAGAATGTTAGCACTCTAGTTGTTCATTAGATCACTGTAGTAAAGCTACTGCTCACCAGGGAGTTAACTGGAAGTCTACTGCTGGTATTGAAAGTGATTGTTTCAGTTTGCATGTCAGAATTTTCTAATGAAATAGAAGAGGATTTGAGATCTCACTTAAAACATGCCCTAAATTTTCTTTCTGCAGCACTAACCATAATTTCTATGGCAAAATGAACCCCCTCATTTTGTTCCTTTTTAAATTAAATGTTTTAAGTGTTACCAGTTTATTCCAATCAAGATGGCTTCAGGTGTGCCATACTTTTGTCATAAGTAAGACTGTTAGCGCTCTAGTTGTTCTTGAGAACACTCTGGGAAGCTGCAGTAGAACACAAAGGCATCAACTGACAGGCTGCTCCTGTTGAAATATAACAGGAAGATATTTGAGATCACACTTGAAACATGTCCTAATTTTTCTTTCTACAGCACTAACCACAATTTCTATGACAAAATGAACCCCATCATTTTGTTCCTTTTTAAATTAAATGTTTTAAGTGTTACCAGTTTATTCCAATCAAGATGGCTTCAGGTGTGCCATACTTTTGTCATAAGTAAGGCTGTTAGCACTCTAGTTGTTCTTTAGAACACTCTGGGAAGCTGCAGTAGAACACAAAGGAATCAACTGACAGTCTCTGCCCTTGTTAGATGTACATGTTTTACTGAGAATGTCAGACTTCATTCTCACATGACTGAGAAAGATAATGTGAATTTACAGAAAATATGCTCTCATTTTAGCTTCTGGAGCACCTTCCAAAACTGTATGGGACAAGCATGTGAAAATAGTTTTCTCTCAAACATGATTCATGATATCCCAGCAGAAGGTTTTTCACAGGGTAAAATCACCTTAGAACACACCACAATTCCTGAAATTAGTATGGTACCATCAACAAATGAATTCTAATGTAACTAAAGTCTGTTATCACCCTTTATAGTTCTCCTTTTGGTAACCCTCAAAATCTTCGATTCACTACAATGCATTTCAATGGGGTACTATCATTTATATTGGTCCCAAGATGGCTGCCAGCAATTCCAGGATGAAGTGCTGACAGCCAATCAGATCTCACGATGACATGTGTGGTTAGGCTCCGCCCAGATATGTGTTTCCTTTTTCAAATTTCTCAGGAACTACTGAGACGGATTTACACCATTTAACCAAAAGGCACGACTCTGAACCAAGGGCTACCTTTTTGCCAAATTTGGTGTAATTCCGTTCAGCAGTTCAGGCTGTAGCTGCGACTAAAGGTTCCTATGGAAAATTGCATGGGGAAAACACGTTTTGGGCCCCCTTTTTCTCGGCCCCCACTTGACGAATCACCCGAGACTTTCAGGATAGGAGCGGACCGGAGCGCACCACGAGTTTTGAAAATTTCGCGAAGATTCATCAACCGGCGCCAAAGTTATTGGAAATAGAATGTTGTGAATTTCCTATGAAAAATAGGTCCTAACTATAACTACCTACTACCCTAAACCCTAAAACACTACCCCCTACACTACACAAACACCACTGCACTACCCTAAACCCTAAAACACTACCCCCAGCATGACCCCCTACACTACACAAACACCACTGCACTACCCTAAACCACTACCACCAGCATGACCCCCTACACTACCCATACACCACTGCACTACCCTAAACCCTAAAACACTACCCCCAGCACGACCCCCTACACTACTGCACTACCCTAAACCCTAAAACACTACCCCAGCACGACCCCCTACACTGCCCGAACACCACTGCACTGCCCTAAACCCTGAAACACCAGCCCCAGCACGACCACCTACACTGCCCGAACACCACTGCACTGCCCTAAACCCTGAAACACCAGCCCCAGCACGACCCCCTACACTGCCCGAACACCACTGCACTGCCCTAAACCCTGAAACACCAGCCCCAGCACAACCCCTACACTGCCCAAACACCACTGTACTGCCCTAAACCTGAAACACCAGCCCCAGCAGGACCCCTACACTGCCCGAACACCACTGCACTGCCCTAAACCCTGAAACACCATTCCCTGCAGCACCCCCTACACTGCCCGAACACCACTGCACTGCCCTAAACCCTGAAACACCACCCCTGCACCGCCCCCTACACTGCCCGAACACCACTGCACTGCCCTAAACCCTGAAACACCACCCCCAGCACGACCCCCTTTACTGCTCGAACACCACTGCACTGCCCCAAACCCTGAAACACCACCCCCAGCACGACCCCCTACACTGCCCGAACACCACTGCCCTAAACCCTGAAACACCACCCCTGCATGACCCCTACACTGCCCGAACACCACTGCACTGCCCTAAACCCTTAAACACCACCCCCTACACTGCCCGAACACCACTGCACTGCCCTAAACCCTGAAACACCACCCCCAGCACGACCCCTACACTGCCCGAACACCACTGCACTGCCCTAAACCCTAAAACACCACCCCCAGCATTACCCCTACACTGCCCAAACACCACTGCACTGCCCTAAACCCTAGAACACTACCCCCAGCACGACCCCTACACTACCCGAACACCACTGCACTACCCTAAACCCTAAAATACTACCCCCAGCACAACCCCTACACTACCCGAACACGACTGCACTGCCCTAAACCCTCAAACACTCCCCCAGCACGACCCCCTACACTACCCGAACACCACTGCACTGCCTAAACCTAAAACACTCCCCCAGCATGACCCCTACACTACCCGAACACCACTGCACTGCCCTAAACCTAAAACACTCCCCCAGCACGACCCCCTACACTACCCAAACACCACTGCACTGCCCTAAACCCTAAAACACTACCCCGCATGACCCCCTACACTACCCAAACACCAATGCACTACCCTAATCCTAAAACACTACCCCCGCATGACCCCTACATTACCCTAAACCTAAAACACTACCCCCGCACGACTCCCTAACTACCCAAAGACCACTGCACTACCCTAAACCCTAAAACACGACCTCCTACACTACACAAACACCACTGCACTACCCTAAACCCTAAAACACTACCCCTACACTACACAAACACCACTGCACTACCCTAAACCTAAAACACTACCCCCAGCAGTACCCCTACACTACCCAAACACCACTGCACTAACCTAAACCCTAAAACACTACCCCCAGCAGTACCCCTACACTACCCAAACACCACTGCACTACCCTAAATCACTACCCCCAGCACGACCCCCTACACTACCCAAACACCACTGCACTACCCTAAACCCTAAAACACTCCCCCAGCACGACTCCCTACACTACCCAAACACCACTGCACTACCCTAAACCCACCCCCAGCATGACCCCATACACTACACAAACACCACTGCACTACCCTAAACCCTAAAACACTACCCCCAGCACGACCCTCTTCACTACCTAAACACAACTGCACAATTTGTTACAGGCGTTGCAACGCAGGCCTGTGGTGCTTACTGGAAGTACCTAGTGGGCTAGTTGGGCCCCAGGGACCCTCAGGATTCAAGGTGACCTAATCCCCCAACTTAAAACGCACCACGGGCGCGTTTGCACAGTGGTGAAGGGAGGGGCGGGGCCTCAGGTGACATGTGCGCAAACACGCCCTGTGGTGCGTTTTAAGTTGGGGAATTAATTCCCTTTGACTCCTGAGGGACCCTGGGGGCCAACTAGCCCACCAGGTACCTTCAGTAAGCACAACAGAGTTGCGTTGCAGAGAGGTGAAAAAGGTGCGTGGCCTCGGAACGCCTCTCTGCAACTCAGCTCTGTGGTCCTAACTGTAGGTACCTGGGGGGCTAGTTGGGCCCCAGGGACCCTCAGAATTCAAGGGGACTTAATCTCCCAACTTAAAGCGCGCCACGGGATGCGTTTGCACACATGTCACCTCAGGCCCCCTCCCTTCACCACTGTGCAAGCGCGCCCTGTATATGCGTTTTAAGAGGTAGTTTTAATCCCCTGCCCTATTATGTACTAGGGACTTGCAGAGGAGGTCATGCTAATCACAGGGGTACCCCAACGCATAGTGTTCCCTAGATTATGTAGGTGTTTTCACTGTATTCTAAGTGTCTTTTAGCATAGCACTGGCTCTGGTTAGTCAGAGTCAGTTACCACCAGTACCCGTCTGAAAAAATTGTGGGCACAGGATGATTTTGCAACAAGGCCTCTTTCGGCTCCTCTGTTGGTTCTTTCTGCACATCTTTTGCTTCTTTCTGTGCGTTTTTTCTTCTTTCTTCACATGTCCTACCTCTGTAGGCATAGTTAGAAACTAGCATTTAAAAAACCTTTGAAATTCACTTTAAAAATCATAGGTTTCAGGCACGTTATAGTTAGAAATTAACATTTAAAAAACCTTTGAAATTCACTGAAAAAACCATAGGTTTCAGACACGTTATAGTTAGAAATTAGCATTTAAAAAACCTTTGAAATTCACTGAAAAAACCATAGGTTTTAGGGACAGTTATAGTTAGTTGGACATTTCACTCGTACAAAACCATAGAAATTCCCCGTTATAGTTAGTTCAGCTAACTATAACTCGCGCCCCAGCAATGCACTGCTGATGACGTCACATATTACATCACTCATGACATGGTCAGTGACATCACTGTCACTGACGACATCACTGATGACATCATCCATGTGATAATTTCATGCATCTTCTCACACCCTAATATAACTTTTGATACACCCACTCTAAATTACAGACTGCCATTCTCAAAACCATAGACACTCCAACACCAAAAACTACATACCCACTCACTGATTCTTAGGTCTACACACACATCCACTCACTCACCCGTACAGTCACTCATACTTAGTCACTCAGTACAGGACTATCATATGCACTCATACACCTATATAAACACTCACACACCGCCACTCATCCATAGAGGTACTCACACACCTAGTCAGTCATGCAAAAAACTTAATCACACACCCATTTACTCACCTATACAGTTATACACACACCAGCTCACTTACTCATACAAATACTAGCACATTCTTACGCTCTTATACAATCACTGATACAAGTACACACTCATCCATACAGCCACTCTCACAATCACACACTCTCACTTATAGCCATTTATATACTCAACACACATATATACTGCCTTTCACATATGTAGTTACTCACACATGTACCACTGAGATATACATTCAATCACTAACACACCCATACACACACTCACCCACCCATACAGTCCATCACAGATGCACTCTTGAAACCATGCACCCAGTGAATCACCAACTCACACATCTATGCACAGAGTCACACACACCCCACCCACACAAACACTCAGGCACCCAAACAGATACTCAGACAATCAATCAATAACCCATGTAGACACTCATGTAGCTATTCAGAAAGCCATGCAGCCGCTTACAAACCAACAGACAGACGGATACAGACATTCACACAGTTTAGTCACTAACCCATGCATTCAGTAAGATACATTTAATCACTCACTTGTAGAGTCAGTCACTCACGTACTAAATCATCCATTCAGACACTTATACACCCACTCATTCTTCAATACGCCTTTCCCTATATATATTAAACATATTTAAACTTTACAGAAACACAGTGTCTCTGGATGATGTCATCAGTGATGTCATTTGAGATGTCATCAGTGATGTCATCAGTGATGTCACTGACCATGTCATGAGTGATGTAATATGTGACGTCATCAGCAGTACATTGCGGGGCGCGAGTTATAGTTAGCTGAACTAACTATAACGGGGAATTTCTATGGTTTCGTACGAGTGAAATGTCCAACTAACTATAACTGTCCCTAAAACCTATGGTTTTTTCAGTGAATATATATATATATGCAGTCTAGTCACAGAAATCCAAAAAATTACTTGCACCGTGGAATGCAAAGTGTTCTAAAAGAGCATAATTGTCGTTAACAAAAAAGAGGGATGCCATCCAATTCAGAAGAGCGAATGAACATTCATGTTCCTCGTAATCCAGTGCATCCAGCAGCAGAATAGGGCAACTTGCATGATATTCGATGAAACTCTCCTGAAAGAGGCACTGGGCAGCCTCACAGGTATTCCAACATGCCAACACTCCAAGTGCAGTCGCACGCATCATACGGGCGCCACCAGAACAGTCCTGGTCATGGGCCAGATCATAATCCGGGTCAGCGCCTGATGTTGTGGAGAGGCAGATATCCAAGGCCCAATAGAAAGAGCACCGTCGGCATTGGAACACAGGTTGCACGCAAGTGAAGTAAGCGAAGCGAAAGGTATGGTCATAGCTCACACTCAGTGTTGCTAATGGCAAGCATCCAAAAAGTTGCTGCATCTGTTCACGGTATAGTCGCCATGGGCCTGGTCTGTGCAGAATCACATGATGGGCATCCATTGCATAACAGGAGGAGAAGTACCAGCACTCCACAAGCCAGCAAGAGAATAAGTGGAAAACCACCGAAGGTGCTGGAAAAATTAGAATGTATAAAGGCCGGTATTACTCCAAAAATCGTCTGAAAAGATGAAACAAGGCCGGAGCCCACAAGTTTAAAAAAATGCGCAAAGACTTCAGTGTCAGACGCAATAAAAATTTGGTGAATCAGTTCCCCAAAATGTAGTGGGAGATTCGTATTCAGCAGTGACTGAATCTCACTAGATGTTCTAGCCACCTGCAATTCGAAGGTCTCTTGAGCAGAAGTGAGAGCGACTTCTTATTGAAACAATACCGCTTTGAGTCTGCTTAGTTTATTGAAGTCTGTTTTTAAAGTTGGAATGGAAGGCCACAGAGAGCGATCTACAATCCCATGCGGAGGAGGAAAAAAAACATTGCTGCAACAAGTAACTCGTTCGGAAACCGTTACTATATATGGAATGCCTGCCTGTTACCCGCAGCAGTTGTGGTTATTTAGAATAAGATAACTACCATTAGAAAGCAATTTGAGCATGGGAATTATTGAGGGGACTGGTGTTCCTTTTAGAAAACAGGCCAAATTGGGCTCTGATACGTTGCAAGCGCCGTGAAGCTGTACTTGTGTACAAACTAACGCGTGTCCCACTGTAGAATCACAGTCCTCCCCTGTCAGGAAAACCTTCTTATCTTCGCGTAGACAGTTAAACGTAAACGGTAAAGACCACATTTCGTGCAGAAAAGTACTACCCAGGGGTTCAAATCTCCCTATAGGATAATGTTTCATACATGCAGTAAATTGAAAGAGGGAAATGGGTAAAGAAATTACCCCATGTATTAACCATATAGACTCGAGGAATCGGTCTCTGCTATTGAAAATGGTAGTTCTAACTTCTCAATATGTAACAAGGTGTATGTAGAATCTTTCATTGACATAAGCTTCATTTTATCAGTCAAATTAAAGGGCAAAAACAGGGCAGTTGTGTTCAGATAATCCCAAGGCACTTTCCCATTTTTCAATGTTTGTAAAGTTCAGCCAAATTGCGGTACAGAGCGTAACTGATTTTGACCGTTATACAAAACAGACACATCATTCTGCACTATGTCAATAACAGATGAAACAATATTGTCCAAAGTGTAAATACGAGAAGACATGGTATTAATGCTGTTGTCTACCACATCCAAAACTTTACGCAAGTTATCTTGATCTAATTGTCGCAATCTGAAAGCTGCCTCCATTTGGGACAGCTTTCAGATGTCATTATATGCTGCATATGGAAAACGCTTTGGACGAGGAGACCTGGGACCTAAAAGGAAATCTGCTAGATCAATGTCTCCATTTAAACGCGATAGATGTTGTTTCACAGATGATAATGATGACTGTCCAAACCACTGTTGACACAATTTACCCACAGAATATGAAGTAACACTATGTGTTTGTGGAAAACGAGGGTCAGGTCTACTGAGCATAAACCCCCCTGACGATTTGGAAAAATGCAACTGGCAAGCATTAGTACTAAGGAGCCATATTAACCAACCCAAGGGAGCAATAGTGCACGAATTGAGGGTACCGTTAAGGACCATACCCTGTAAGTCCTCTATAGAATAATTTGTATTCTGCTGCCAGTCGTCATAAGCCACCAATGACGGAAACAAGGGAAAATTTAAATTCTTAGCAGTAGCGAAACCAAAACATGTAGTTTGTTGCACTGTCTGATTCAAGAATAACAGCTGTGATGGTATCAAACACGCACGATGCAATGATTCAGTTCCCTGCACCTGCCAATTTTTGGTACCCCATATTGATTTAAAATCAATCGTGTCTTTCCAATAATCATAACCTTTTAAGGATAAATCGGTTATGAAAGTCGAAGAATATACCAATTTAGTATGGGTCAGCATGAATTTCGTGTGCGTTTGTGCATTCAATTTATAATAATAGGATCTCGGGTCAGATAGATTATAGCCTGGAAAGTAGATATACTTGTTTTTCTGTGTTTGCGAAGTACCTTGAAACGGGGCAGGACAATGTTCCCATTGCGTATAATTAACCTGACTACGGACCGTGCTTGATTTATGTAAAAAATGCTGACCATAATGTTGGAAACAGAATAAATCAGCAGAACTGGCAGAATTTAAATACAAATCCTCAGTTTCAAAGGCAGTGTAATATTTTAAATCTGTAATAACGAATGTATGGCATTAACATCCCAATCGTCGGAATGCATCCCAGGTGTGATGACGTCACCTAATGAGACACAAAAGACATATGGCATTCGAATCGTCTCCGTCGGGCCATATATTTCGTATTGAACTTTATCCCAAACAATGCCATCTACTACTGGTACAGCTGAAATGTTAACATGGGATTGATCTCTTTTCATTATATGAGATGAGGTGTGTGGGGCTAAAACACCATCAACCAAATGTACATCAGAGCGATCAGGCAAATAATGACCATTAATCAAAAGGAAAAAGACAGTCACAAATCCAATCCACATGAAGAGAAATACCATTGTAAGTACCATCCAAATGTAGGTCCAAGGAGGAACCAGATAAGTTCTGCGAAACCAGGAAAAGAAAATGAAAAAATGAGTGGGGGGTTCCTCTGTAGTAGAATTTGATGAAGAAGACGAAGTTAAAGAAAAGTTGTCTCTGTCCATGTAATAACCAACAGTTCCTTGTTGATACAAAGGCGGTCGGTCAGCATTAAAAGATGATTGGAGCGCACATGCAGGAATGTCCACAGTAAGCTCCATAGACGGCAAGTCAATATTTCGTGGTGTAGTCGTTGAAGCTGATGACAAAACAGCACATCAATTGAGGTTTCCACTTCACGCTCCTGGTGTACGTTAGTTGCCGTCGAAGACCTCACAGGAAGTGAAACATCTCTCCGCGGGACAGTTTGGGGCATACTATTCAGTATCGGCCAAATTGTGCAACTCGACATGTTCAATGGAAATGTAGCGATTCTCCTTGCGACCAGGTAGTGGAGGCAAAATCACAGTTCGAGTGCCTGTTGATCCAAGAACCGGGACTGGTGCACGGTAGGAGGGACCAAATTCTTATATGTTCTCTATCTTCTCCCGGACCAGATCTCCAACTTTAGGAAGCCACCCTGTGACTGGGATCAGCATCGCTGTGTCTTCGGACGAGTGCAAATCAGCTTTAGCAAGAGTGTCTCGAGTCTTTTGTAGATCCTGTAACATAGCACAATGGTTATCTACGTTGAATGCTGCGGCCGCCGCCACAACGTCTAGACCATCAAGGTCTGGCACAAATTTTTTGATGCCAAAGAGCATTTTGTATGGGTCCGCCCACCCAGAGATCTTCTCGGGAGATTATTTAGTGCACGTTGAACCCCATATAAATGAGTCAAATAACCACACGCATAGTCTACACTCATTTGGCGTTGCAGACAACTCTTTGAGTGATCATTTTCCTCTGTGTCTGTCAATTATATTATCATCAAGTAAATCTGTTAGATCCAATAAAAATGACCAGCTGTTAGAAAATATAGTCATTGGAAGAACAAATGGGTATTCTTTGCGTTGGTCAATGGTAGACCCAGCAGTGATAATCAAGACTGTGGTCGATAAATGTAAACCTGCTTTAGAGATATGTTTGAGTGAAACAGCCGCCCCAGACAGTATTTTAGCCTCTTTCCAGGTGATATCCAATGTAATAAGAGAATCCTTGTTCACTCAGAAAAGTAGTAAGGGTTATTCACGTGGATGGTTTGATTCTAGGTGCACTTTAGCATATTCTAATCTAAAAAACGAGCTACACAAGATACCTAGAAACATGACTGGAGTGAGGCAGGCTAGAGGGGACTACAAGCGAGCAATTAGGGACAGAAAAATTACTTTGAGAAACGAGGCCTGGGAGGCATTACATAAGGCCTCGATAGCGAAAGATAGTTCGGCCTTTTGGAAGGCAGTTAAAGTACCTTTTTTGTCCAACGAAGCTGGTCCATCTATTGAAATTGCCATTACTGAGGAACAATGGATCAAATATTTCTCAAAAGTATATAATGATGAGGGAAATTCTGACGTGATGGGCATTAACGGTCAGGGGGAACATAATTCAGTCTCCTTACCTCATTAGTCAGACCTGCAGTTTACTTTAGGTGAAGTGATTCAGGCACTTTCTGTAAGTCAGGGCGGTAAGGCCCCGGGTCCAGACGGGGTACCCGTAGACTTATTTAAGTCAAATACCTCTTTGTGGGGGCCAGGTAATCGCTGCTAGCTGCCATACCCCTTTCTTACCTACTTGGGTAGAATATACCATTGTGCCAATTTTTAAAAAGGGGGATAGACAGGATCCTGGATGTTACAGGCCTATTTCTTTATTGGATGCCCTAACAAAAATAGCAGGTCGAATAATACTAGAACGTCTTCAGGATTGGGCGGAGGAGAACGCGGTCCTATCCGATCTACAATATGGCTTTCGTGCGGGTTTGAGGACGGTAGAACAGAGTTTAAATCTATCAATTTTAGTGGGGAAATACACAAGGGCGAAGAAGGGAAAGCTGTTTTTAGCGTTTGTGGACCTCACAGCCGCTTTTGATTGTGGGATTCACAGCAAACTCTGGTCAATATTAGAAGTTATGGGGGTTGACATTCAGATTATTTATTTTCTTAAGCGTTTTTATAATGATGCCAAGGCACGTGTAGGTTGTGGTTTGACTGGAGAGTGCTCGGCCGCGTTCCCAATAAGAAGAGGGGTCAGGCAAGGCTGTGTCCTGGCCCCGTTTCTTTTTAATCTTTACATTAATGGTCTGGGGGAGGCACTCCTGAAAGACAACCAAGTTTCCCTCAAGTAGCCGGACGCCCAGTACCAGCTCTCCTATATGCGGATGACGCGGTATTGATGTCCCGCACACAAGTAGGCCTTCAGAGGGTGTTAGACAGGTTTTTCTAACTTTATGAAAGATCTCGGTCTAAGAGTAAACTCCTCGAAGACTTTTATTATGCGGTGCGGCCATGGTATCAAGAGATCTAAGGACATGTTTGTGACAGGACAGAAGATTGGAGTTAGTAAGAGATTTTCGTACCTGGGAATTCTCTTTGATCAAAATGACACCTGGGTACAAGCAGTTGCAGCGAAAAAACTAGCACTCTTAAGAACAACAATTGCCCTTACCAACTTTGCAAGAAAATTGGGTAGGAGACCACCTGAAGAGCTCATTAAAATCTACAAAGCAAAGTGTGTCTCCACAGCGGTGTATGGGGCCGGGGTCTGGGGTTTCGCTGATCTGCTCCCGCTTCAACGAGTGGAAAATTATTTTTAAAGATATATTCTGTCTTTACCGAATAGTACTTCATCGTATATATGTCATGCGGAGTTGGGTCTTCCCTTCATTTCTGATTTGATAAAGCTAGAACCTGTTCTTTTATGGCACAGGCTCTGGACTAAAGAAGAAGCAAAGTTAAATAGAGACATTCTCATAGACAGTCTGAAACTTGAAGGGGCCCTAAAAATCCCATGGATAAGATACGTTCGAGACTTTTTAAAAGATTTAGGCCGCATAGAATATTTTATCAACCGAGAACCATCCGGATGATAACGAGGAAGGAATTAAAAAAAAGAGGGTCTTCTGTTATTGGACACTATTAGAATGTCATCCGAGATCACAAAACCTACTGTCCTGCACAATCAGCTGATTTTAACTACTTTTAACATTCAACCCTATTTAATTTTTGTACCAGGTGTTTTGATAGGTTTTTATTAACTAGATTCAGATTGGGGGTTTTCCACAGACTTGTTACCCTTCCGAAAATGAACGATTGGGCTCTAGACCTTCAAATGTGCCCTTGTGACAACTACTCAGTACAGTCTACGATGCATGTTGAACACATGCACTTCCAGATCCACACGGACCCCAACACCACCCTTAGAGGCACCCTTGTCTACAGACCCCCTGGGCCCCGACCCCAGTTCAGCGACTCCATCGCCGACTTCATCAGCACGCACGCCCTGACCTCTACCGACTACATCCTCCTCGGAGACCTGAATTTTCACCTGGAGAACAACAACGACAGCAACTCCACCACCCTGATCGACAACCTCGCCAACCTCGGTCTGAGCCAGCTCGTCACAGCACCGACCCATTCCGCCGGCCACCACGCTCGACCCCATCTTCTCCTCAAGCTCCCACGTCTCCTTCAGCCACACCACGGAACTCCTCTGGACCGACCACCGCTGCATCCATTTCACCTTCCAGAAACCCACCACACACCACCGCACCCAACAGATCCCACGCCGCTGCTGGAGCAAAGTCACCGAAGACCAGCTACGGGCAACCCTCGCTCTCAGCCCTCCCTCCGACCCATCCAACACCGACGACGCTGCCTGCAACCTCCAGAAGATGGATGGACGACTGTGCCAACACCCTCGCCCCGCTGAAAAAACTCACCTACGCTGACACCACCAAAGAGCCAGCTGGTTCACCTCGGAACTCCTAGGTTCCAAGCGTACCTGCCGGAAACTAGAGAAGAAATGGCACAGTGATAAGACACCGGACAGCCACGCAGCCCACAAAGACGCCATCCGTAACCACCACCACCTCATCAAGTCCGCCAAGAGAATCTCCTTCAAAGACCGCCTCGACAACAACGCACACAACAGCAAGGAGCTTTTCAACATCGTGAAGGAACTCTCCAACCCCAGCTCCAACACCAACGACATCCCACCGTCGCAACCCCTGTGCGATTCCCTCGCCACCTTCTTCCACCGCAAGATCGCCGACATCACGACAGCTTCAACACCCAGACAGCCCCAACTAAGATCGATGCACCAGACCCGCCGCACACCATCGACCACGACCCCCTGCCAGCCTGGGCCAGCGTGAACATCGAGGACACCATCAAGACCATGAGCACAATACACTCCGGCTCCCCGTCAGACCCTTTCCTGCACCACATCTTCAACAAAGCCAGCAGCTCCATCGCACCCCACCTGTGCAACATCATCAATCTCTCCTTCGAGACCGCGACCTTCCCAGAGAGCTGGAAACACGCAGAGATCAACGCCCTACTCAAAAAACCCAAGGCGGACCCGAGAGACCTCAAGAACGTCCGGCCCATCTCCCTGCTTCCGTTCCCAGCCAAGGTCATCGAGAAGATCGTCAACAAACAGCTAACCCGATACCTCGAAGAAAACAGCATCCTGGACCCATCCCAATCGGGGTTCCGCAGCAACCACAGCACTGAGACTGCCCTCATCGCCGCCACCGACGACATCAGTATCCTGCTGGACAACGGTGAGACCGCAGCCCTCATCCTGCTGGACCTCTCCGCCGCCTTCGACACTGTCTGCCACCGCACTCTGCGCGCACGCCTCCACGACGCAGGGATCCGGACAAGGCCCTGGAATGGGCCACCTCCTTTCTCGCCGGCAGAACCCAGAGAAGTCCGCCTCCCACCATTCCGATCCGAAGCCTCCGAGATCATCTGCGGCGTACCCCAGGGATCGTCCCTCAGCCCAACACTGTTCAACATCTACATGGCCCCGCTCGCACGCATCGCCAGAGAGCACGACCTCAACATAATCTCCTACGCCGACGACACTCAACTGATCCTCTCCTCACCAAGGACCCCCTCGCCGCCAAATCCAACCTCCATGAAGGGATGAAGGCCGTCGCCGATTGGATGAAGATCAGCCGACTAAAACTGAACACGGAGAAGACAGAGGTCCTCATCCTCGGCTCCAACCCCTCAGCCTGGGACGACTCCTGGTGGCCAACGACGCTGGGAGCAGCCCCGACACCCACTGACCACGCACGCAACCTGGGAGTCATCCTCGACTCAACGCTCTCCATGGCCAAGCAAGTCAACGCAGTCTCATCCTCCTGCTTCAACACCCTCCGCATGCTTCGCAAGATCTACAGGTGGATCCCGACAGACACGAGAAGAACAGTCACCCAGGCCCTCGTCAGCAGCAGACTTGACTATGGGAACGCCCTCTATGCGGGAGCCCCGGCCAAGCTCATCAAGCGACTGCAACGCATACAAAACGCCTCTGCACGCCTGATCCTCGATGTACCACGCCACAGCCACATCACCCCCCACCTGAGGAACCTGCACTGGCTCCCCGTCGACAGGAGAATCTCCTTCAAACTCCTCATCCACGCACACAAGGCACTCCACAAGACTGGCCCAGCCTACCTCAACAGACGACTCCTCTTCTACGTCCCCAACCGCCAACTCCGCTCCGCCGACCTCTCCCTCGCCACCGTCCCTCGCATTCGAAGAACCACCACCGGCGGCAGATCCTTCTCCCACCTCGCCGCCAAGACCTGGAACACCCTTCCACTAAGCCTACGACAGACCCAAGACCTGCTGACCTTCAGGAGGCTACTCAAGACCTGGTTGTTCGACCAGTAGCAGCACCCCCCCCCCCTTTTTTCCCCCAGCGCCTTGAGACCCTCGCGGGTAAGTAGTGCGCTTTACAAATTCTGTGATTGATTGATTGATTTGTGCAGGTTTTATACTCATGTAAGGAAAATTTGTATACTACCAGTTTTAAAATCTTTGGGGCTTCGTCAGTGTCGACCTGCTCTCCTTGCATTACAACACTTGGATAATGAGCATAGTGTTTTTAGGATTGTAACTTTCTTAAAGCGAGTATTGAGTCAAAGGAAATGTATGTCTATTTAATCAACTTTTATTGGAATTTCGAACTATGATAATTTAACTATGTTTAAATTTCACTATGAATCATGGACAACGTTTTTAACTGTATGATATTTTTAACTTATGAAATGATTGATGTGTTTATTTTTATGTGCTTTTATGATTGTTCGATATAGCAATCGAATAAAGCTTTCTTTGACTTTGAGTCAGCCAACCCCTGCCAGTACCTAAGACTCTAGCTGTGAAAGATTGCTTTAAGTCACGGTTCATTCGCTCCACTATTGAATTGCCCTCAGGCCTGTATGGAGACGAAAATTGCAATTGCACCCCCAGCGACCTCATCGCATGCTTGTAAGCCTTAGAGGCGAATGCAGGACCTTGGTCAGAATGGAAAATACCACAAGCAAATGTTCCGATAAAGACACGCAAATTCCTAATGACATTTCGAGCGTCAGCACTACGTTGCGGCCAAACCCAAAGGAATCTAATGCACGAATCCACTGCAACCAGAATATGTTTATAGGCAGTGTCGGACGTCAAAGGACTGCACTGATCAAGATAAATACATCCAAATGGCTGATTTGAGATGCATAGCTGCATGTGAGGTGGACGTGCAACCGTGGACGGTTTAATCTGTTGACAAATGTCACAAGAAAGTACATAATTTTGTGTCTGTCTATATAGACCACGCCACCAATAACGTGCAAAAGAGACACTGTCGCTGAAACTCCAGCATGTGCAGATGCCATGCCTTCGTTCACAGCAATTATCAAAGGAAGTCTTCGGTCCTCGTTGGGAATCAGCCGATCCCCAACGGACGGAATGGAAGCAAAGGGAACTTGTTCCGCTGATAAATTATAAGAATATTTAGAAGGGAAACCTTGTGGGAACGCCGTCCCATCCTTTGTAGCAGCTATAGCTGCCAGAATTTCATTATCAATCTTAGTCATGGACCTTGTAAATGCTGCTACTGAACATGTGGCAACTGCAGATTTGGCTGCCTCATCAGCCAAAGCATTACCTACAGCATGTGCTCCCACACGCTGATGGCCAAGAGTATGTATAACATGTGTGAGCTGCAGACTTTCCTTAAGAGCTGCCACTCAAACCCAAAGCGTTTTATGCTTGATTGCTCTACCTTTAGATTCTCGATAATCGTTTTGAGACCAAAAGAATAGATTGTCATTAAAGGACTGCACACAATAGAAAGAATTGCACACTATAAGTGTAGGTACATCTGGATCAGCGAATTCGAGAGCCAATACTAAAGCGCGCAGCTTAGCCACCTGAGCTGTGCAGTCACCAAGGGACTGTGTGTGGACCAAGGAAGACTTAAACACACCATCAACCATAGAGCCCGCCACAATAGCACAGGTGGCCAAGTAAGCGTGTTTGGAACCAATAGCCGGCTGCGCAGATCCGTCCGTATAAACTATACATTTGAATTGGTCAAGAGGAAGCAAAAACTGCGGCGCAGGATGAACCTGTTCGTACTGTAAAAACTCCTGCGTCTGCAAGGATGGGTCAAAGATAAAAGTGACATCAGCTGATGTCAAAGAACTTGCCCACTGAATCCAAAGCGGGTGCAAGGCTTTAGAATTTGGTACGCTCGCCTTTGTGACTGCTTCTAGAGTAGGCACAGGCGATACCATAAGAATGCGTTTACCCTGAGCCAATGAGCGCCCCTTCAGGTTCACCATCTGTACTGCTGTAAGAATTTTCTCAACGTGTGAAAAACGCATCTCTGCTGAGGTGTACAAATGCGATTTGTAGGCAATGGGGACCGTATCTCCCTCATTGAGCGTCAGGTAAGTGAAACCCACTGTACCCTGTACAATCCGTATGGCTAATTAGTTGTGTTGTCACGAGTTAAAAAGAAGTTAGTCGCAAGCAGATCAGACTGCAAGGACTGAAGAATATCTGTATGTTCCGGAAGCCAGCCGGAAGACGAAAAAGAGGGTCGCATCAACGCATACAGCTGTTTGATACGCTGAGCATAATCAGGAATGTATGTCCTCCCGAAATTAAAAAAACCCAGCAGAGATTGTAACTTCTTAAGATTGGAAGGAGGCTGTAATTGAGCACATTTTTCCAGAAAGTGGGGAGCTAACCCCCTCCCTTCATTGTTGAGTTTGCAACCCAAAAAGAGAACAGCCAAATAGGCGATGTGCAACTTAGCAAAATTAAATTTGTACCCTAAGTCTGCAAAGGACAAGATGACGCGGCTAACACACACCAGATGCGGTATCAATTCGTCATCAGTCAAATAAATGTTGTTGATGTAAGAGAAAGCATCAGGATCTATGTTGTGTAAAAGTGACACAACACGCGCAGCAAACGCACCAGGGCTATTCTTATAGCCCATGGGCAATCTTGTAAATCTTTCTGATTGCTGACCGCAGTAAATGCAGTCCAGTCACTTCTCTCAGGAGCCAAATTGTGACTGTAAAATCCATTGGAAATGTCCAAAGTGGTTTTATACTTTTTACGGACAATATTGTTTATTAACGCAGAGCTGTGGGTGTTTTGTACAGCAAACGTGCAAACATGACTGTTCATATTTCTATAATCCAAAACTATGCGATATGAACCGTCCGGTTTTGATATCGGAAAGAGAGGATTATTCATTGATGAAACACAGGGTTCAATCACACCCTGATATTCCAACTGGGCCAAAATGTTACTAACGGATGCTTTTGCCTCACGTTTGATCGGATATTGTGCCTGAGGCTGCGGCATTGATCGTAAAGGGATCTCATGTGCCATTGACTCTTTACGCCAGCCCACCTGATTGCAATACACAGCTGGCCCTAGGGCTAAAGCCCATTCCGATGCATAAGTCTGTTTAGTTTAATCAGAGACGTAACGCGAAAAACTCAAAAGTATCACGTCCTCACCTCGGGAAGAGGCTAAAACAAATGGAGGAGGCCAATCTGCTCCACGATCAAAATGTCATAAGATGAGGTAAGGTTATCCCAAAAGATACCCTTAATTGTACGTTTTATATCACCTTCAATTCGGAGTACTATCTCATAAAGTCTATCAGGGGTGCAACTCTTGTATCAGCTGTTTCCACTGTAATGAATGTGTCAGTTGCTCTCGCCTCCAGACAAGGACGGAGAACCTCTCGTACTATGGTAACTTCCGCCGCGCTGTCGAGGAGGTTCACAGCCCATCTCCAATCGAGGAGCAGGCTTCTCACCGTCTGAGGAATACTTCGCTGTTAAAGCCGCAACTTTTTTCTCATGAAACGGGGCACGATATGGCAGTTGTCCCTCCGGTTTGGCCTTTACGTCAAACTGGCCTGGTGGATCACGTCATTGTTGTGTGGTCTCGCCTTGTCTACGATCTTGACGCTCCCCTCCACTGGACTGTTGATCCGACAAGTCCTGCAAGGAACGTGGAGAAGGAGATCAGGAACCTGAAACCTCTCTGGTGTCTTAAGCTTAGAGCGGTCACGCAAATCATACCTACTCTCTGAAGCATCAGGTGTCGGTGAACCAGCACGCAAACCTTGCTTCTGTTGTTGTTGTTGTTTATTCTTGTTCCAATTATTTTTAGGAAAGAATGGATGCCCCTCCTTTTCGGGAGGGGGTTTATTCTGAGGCTGAGTAAAATGTTTATTCCCCAAATTATTACGCCCTAATGCTTTATACACTTTAGCGATAATCTTAGGCAATTCACGCTGTTTATCAACGACTGCTACTGCCTCAAGGCGCTGATTCACTTGCAAGCTAACCACTTCCCCTTTTATATTGGCTAGTATCATATCAGAGACTATAGGGAATACCCCAACCAGTCTCATCCCCAACTCCAGGGCGGCCTCCGCCCCGTGTTCCTCCTGAACCTTCTTAAGAACTGTCGGAAGCACTGTCATGGAGGGGCTGCCAAAGCATAGAGAATACAGTACCGCAAACACCTTCCCCCAGGTGGTGCAATCAGCTAAATTGGGAAAATGACCTTTTGGTAAACTCATTGTAAAGGTCCTGTGTTTATCCAAAGAAGTAGTATTGGGAAACACAGCTTCGAGTTGCTCAAATCTCTCGGCTAACCTGAACGGCAAATCATCTCTATTTTGAGGACTGTTTCCCATCACTGAATTAATCATGATCGGGCTAATTACCATTCCTCCATGTCCTGGTTGCTGAGGAGAGGCCCCAGCCGGAGCTGCCTGGACCATGCGAGACACATATTGTATCACGCTTCTGTGTATATGAACTAATGATTCATGCAATTGACGCAGCTCTGCGCGTGTAACACCACGATATTTTGGGTGTGGTGTAAAACGGGCCATGTGACTCTGTCGACCGATAAAGGGCCTAAACGGACCATTGTAACAGGGTGAGGTAGGGTACCATTAAACCAGATGGTGTGCTCCCAAGCTGACAACAGAACCTCAAGTGACCGATAAGGTCTATAATCCCGGGGAACTGGGGCATGTTCATATTCATGAAAGAAATTATCATTCCCATCCACCGCCGGGAACTTAGCCCAAGAATAAAACACCTTGAAGCGAAAAGCAGCGTTCGCTTCAACCACAAAGATAATGTCTGCCCCCTTAGCCAGGACTCCATGTTGAGTCAAATAAGCAGTCAGTGCTGCTCGATTATGAGCTGCGACTGCAATAGCCATTATCTATCAGAGAGGAAAAGAAGGACAAGGGTAGCGCAACACTGGGTATAAAAGACGAAAAACAAAACCTTTTTAAAATCCCATCTTGAAAAACCTATAATCTCTAATACAGGAGGTTAATCCCACGCACCACAGATGTCTCTGGTAATTGGTGAGAGGGGTTTGTGGACAAGCACAAGCGCTACTCAGGGGTCTCGCGAATAAATACCAGACCAAACGTTGGTGGCGCAATGTTACAGGGATTCTGCACATACACAGAACTATGCGCAGGATTATGGGACCTCGGTGTATAGGGGCTAAGCCTTCCTACCGCCTTAGTGCCCACAAGCCCAGGACCGGCTAGCTATAGTGTCTCACTCGCCCTCCTACTCACAAATGGAGAAACCAATGATTAGACACCCTTGAACACACCACTCCCGGATCTCTCAGGAATCACGGTAACAAGACACACCTTTTCACTCACACTCTCGTACTTGTCCACAATAAGATCTGACAGAGACACGAAAATAGTTTAAAATATTTATTTTAACTAACGTGCTCTAAAATGCAGTATACGAGCCACCACCAGCAGCAAAATGCATAATATCAATACAGTTAGCATTGCAGCAAGGCCATATATCATAAAGGGAGAAGTCATTTTATAAAGACACTGGATAAAGGACTATAAGGCCTAACCACCCTCCCCTTGGTAAGCAGAAGTATTATTATATAATAGAAGATCTCTGGGCTTTGTCAGCAGACCCCATACCTCAGGCCATAGATCGTATTTCTACATCACAGGTGCGGGTTACTCTTCTCCCTAGAAAGGTCCCTCTCCAAGTGTGTCTTCCCTAAACATGCATCCCCATAATATCAAAGTACGATTCTCCAGCAGAAACAGCTGCATTGGTATGTTTTGTCTAAGTGCTAGGGCCTGACCAGAACATAATAACAAGAGTCAGTGTTTATCAACCTTGCTCACAATGTTCAGACTAAACTCCAGGAACAGGCAGAGAATGAGCACAGCAGAGAGTTCCCATGTGAAAGGCATAAACAGAGTCGTGCAAAATAAAGACATGCAGTAACGTGAGCAAAAGCAGCATCATGGCTAATGGGCTCATGCTAACTTAAAGATGTCGACAATGACTCTAGCAACCACGTGACAGTACCAGTCTTCTAGACCCGGACAGCACAATATGGCTGCTGCCGACCAGAGACACGATTCTGCCCTCCTGCTCTTGAGCCAAGCTCGAGCAGGGGGAGGCTGAACAATAGGGTATCCTGTCACAGGGAGGTGTGACCTCCTCCCAGACAGGATTTAG
The DNA here is from genome assembly GCA_963921515.1 of Calotriton arnoldi. Taxonomy (NCBI): domain Eukaryota; kingdom Metazoa; phylum Chordata; class Amphibia; order Caudata; family Salamandridae; genus Calotriton; species Calotriton arnoldi. Next base: position 338,447 of record CAWUFW010000796.1, read on the forward strand.
TGTATTGGGGCCGGGTGGGTGCGCTTGCCAGCGCCACTCAGTCTGCATGAGGGGCACATTTGGTGTCCCCGTGAATAGTCCTGTTCAAACCAGCTCTGGGAGCCGTTGGCTCCCTCTCTGGCGCAAAACTGGACAAAGGACATGGGAGTAACCTCCCCGCGTCCAAACCCTCCCCTGGGAGGGTCCCCTGAATCGTTCCAACCCTTTCCTTAGGGTACTTTAGGGCTTACCTGAGGGTGGGTCCCTAGATTCGTCATGGGACAAGATTCAATTCAGACACCACTTCTACTTCTACCGTCTGGGCACTCTTGACTTCGTTTGGGGTCGACTTCATCCCCCTTTCAGTCTGCTGCATCATCTGTGCCTGTGCACCGTCCAGAAACCTTCCAAGGCCTGTGGCATCCAAGACACCTGAAGGAATCTCCCTTGAAGTGAAGGAGTCACTTCCCTGCATTCGCAAGCACCGCAACTAAGCTGACTGGTCTGCTGATCCTGAGCTACTAAGGACTGCGAAAGGTTCTGCAACACAGATGGTGGTTCTCCACAGCTCTCGAGGCCTGCCCTGCCCTCTCACCAAGTTTGAGGCTAGTATCCCTCGTGGGAGCCGCAGGAACCGAACCCCTGTGCACCGCGTCGACTTGCAGTTGCAAAGGCTTGTTGACTTCCTTCCACCAAGATCTTCAGGCTCCAAGTAGCCCCAACCTCAAGCATCTCCAGTGACCAAAGAATTTGTCCACATTGCATAGTTTGCACCGTGGCCTGCATATTTTGGTGAGCTGCTCGAGGTCCTCTTGCGCCTCCAGTGCCTCCTGCCTGTGGGTCCTATTGAGGGTCACCTTTGTTTCTTTTAGGCTCCCCTGATTGCTCGGGCCTGCCCTGACTCCCCTGCTTATGGTGAGTCCCCTGGACCTTGCTGGTCCCGACATTGCACCTTCTTCGACTTCTACGTTGTTTGCAGTTGCCGAGGCTTGTTGGTGCTCCCGCCGGACAGCGACCCCTCAACTCTCGACATCTGACGTGGGACAGCTCGTGCACGGCTCCTGGTTTTCCTCAGCATTGCCTGGACCTCAAAGCTGCAGAGTCAAGGTCACCGTCAACTCTCCTGCAACACCTGACATCGGTGGGCATTCGTCTTCCAGATCTGGTCACTCCTGAGTGACATAAACTCTGTCCCCTCTGCTTGCAGGTACTTCTCATCCTGAATCCACCTTCGGATTCCACCGGACACTTTCTCCGTCTCCAGCAGCATCACTTTCCTGAAGTCCTCCATTGGGTTTGACGGCGGTTTCAGACACCACTTCACACCTATGCAACCGGCTTCCCTGGTGTAGGCAACGTGGGTACTAGGGTATCTCCGGGTGGGGTGGCTCTCCAACCTTCTGTCTTCCACGGGGTTTCTTCAGGGTCCACTGGGAAGGGTCCTTAATCTTTAAAATTCCAACCGCAACTTACACCATGATTTGTACGGAGAACGTGGTCGTGTTCCCACACTGCACACGCTCTCCGTGGGGTCCCTGTCTACTCACCTCGGGTGGTTCCTTGGGTCCCCAGCACTTCTACGTCCTCTCAACACTATCTTGATCCGAGTCGTGGTTCTTATAAGACTTTCTTAGTATATGGTTTGGTCCCCCCTGGGGTCCACTGTGTATTTTGTGCTATTTACGTAATTTCTATGCAAAATATTGTGTGTATTGTGCATATCGCTGGGTAGAAGATATTTGTATGTGTTAGAGAGTATTATATGATAAATACATATTTTTATAAATACCTTGTGTGGTTCTTTTTCACTTAATCTATAAATATAAGATTGCATTCTGGTAAAACAAGCTGCTTTACACTCCTTCTAGACTAAGCCTGAAGGCTACTCTCCATAGCTACCACTTAGAGAGCTTTCTAAGGTTGTCTGAGACCTCTTAAATCACCATAAGGGTTGTCTGGACTGGCGCAGGGTGGCCACTTACATTAGTGGACATTATATACCAGACCAGCCTCTCACAGCCGGTCAGTGTTGTGAATCACAGGAGAGCCGCACACGATCACTCCCACACACTCACTCCGTACAGGTATCCGCCAGTCCATACGACACGCTCTTACACACACATTCGCACTCAGCACCCTAACGCGGTGCCACTGGTACCCAGCAGGTCAATGGTTCACCCTCTGCAGACTCCCTGACCCAAGCCTGCCTCCTCCCTCTGATTCACCCTGATAGTCCTATACCCCCGGATAGAAGATAACCAACTCCCCCCCCCCCCCACCCTGCCCACACTGGGCCGCACGCACCAAAGGCACACTGTCTGGGTTCTCAGGAAGAAGGTGGGAATATGTAGCAGTGTTAATTAGGAGGTAAACGTAAACAAGGTAGCGTTTAGCAGCCACTTAGGATGTTCACCCACAGGTCTCAAAACACAAAGGAGTCACACAGTCTCTTGACAGGGGCGTAACACAGGCCCAACAGCCCCCGCGGTGCGGGGGGCCCCCAAGCGGCCCCCTCAGCACAGCACTTTGGCCGGAGAACTCCTGATAGAGTCCGGAGGGTGCCCCTTCAAGTACCTTGCAGTGTGGCCCCCTCAATTTTCGTTACGCCACTGTCTCTTGACCCGATTCCGAATTGTCTCGGAAGCGCTCCTTCAATCCAGTCAATCTCTCTTACTACTACCGGGTGTCAAGATGTCTTTGGGAGGGGCCAGGTGTGGAAAGGGCAGTTGGTCCGCCACGATGAGGGTCAAAAAGGGAATAACCGATGAATGGGGAGTAACACGGGGGAGCCTCTCGATGGGATGAGGTGCCCCGATCGGTACACCATGATGCAGGTCGTGCCCAGACAATCCAGGCACAGCACCTCATGGATGTTGTTATGAATCGCACCAGGCACTTTAGATTTCAAACACGATGAGTTGCAAATTCCACATCTCTCTGGAAAGGAGGCACAATGACCGGTGCACGTTGAGATGGGTTGTACCAGGCAATTTTGGTCACACACAGCGAAGAGATGCAATTTTGCACCTCCCTGGAAATGAGACACAATGCCCGGTGCACGATGATACAGGTTGCACCAGACCAGTCGGGTTACACACACACAAGTGCAAGTACAGCAGAGCCACATGAATAATATGAGGCACTGCTATGGGTACACCCCCACTTCTGAGGGTCGCACCCTGTGAATTGGACAGTGCACACAATGAGCTTGCAGTTGGCGTGTCGCACGAGAGAGATGCGGCCCGGTCGATAAAACGGGCCACGGGGGGTCCTGCAACTGGTGAATCCGCTCACTACCGACTAGGCACTTATGAGTGTTGGGGTCCCCGCATTACAGGAACCACACGTCCTAGATGCGGGCCAGATTTATGGGGCTCTGCACTAGGCAATCTGGTTTCCATATACAAGTCTTAGTTCCCCGCTCACCCCAAGCTACCCATTGGGATTCAATTGCTGAGGTGGGCACTTGAGAGGGCACTGATCTCCAGATGTCACAGGTAGATGGTGTAAGTCCCTTGCGGGAGATCTTTGATGACCCTGAGATCTCTGGGTAACAGGAAGCCCGCTGTCAGGCCCTTGGAGAGCACACTTCAGGGAGGCACACTTCAGCAGGTCCTCGACCCAGGCCAGCCACTATTTGAACAGTTATCCTCCATGTGCACAACAGAGTCCTTTGGCAGTGTGCCCCACGCAGTCCGGGTTCTCCGGCCCGACGTCCCCACAAGCGTATCTCACCCATTGAAAAAGGATGACACCTGTAGTTATACTGTCATGTGTCTTGTAAGTTTGGGGTGGTTTAGGGGGCTTTCCCTTTGAACCACAGATGTCTCTCCTAAACTGTAGGCCTGTCTTGTCATGGGGCCATGGAATGCAGATCTTAATCTTTAGCGGGGCCATGATCCGGCCCCTAGAGGCTAAGTGTCACAACCTCTATCTTCAATTTATCCCATTCAGCCCTCAAATGGCAGAGGTCTGCCGTTCCCATTGAATGCCCATGGTTTATGGCTGTCGCTTGCTGAATGCACAGATATGCTCCCCCCGACCCCTGGTGTCCACTGGAGCCAAATACCACGGTCCCCGAGACTCTTGGAGCATAGAAATGTCCATATTCTAAAAGTGGCTTTTCTGTGTGAGTTATGCCAAACCCCCCTTTACCAATGGAAAGGGTTTGGCACTGCGAATCCATTGATACAAAACATCATGAGGCTGCTCCACTGCAATCTACTATAGCAGTCCGAAGTAATGTCAACCACTTCCCCATGTTGACCTATGAGAGGAGCAGGCCTCATAAGTAGTGAAAACACCCATAGGTATTCCTCACCTCCTGGGTGCACGTGCACTAGTGCGCACACCGACCTGCGCTGGCAGGTGGGACACGTGGTTCCCAGCACCAGGGATTCAAATGTGTCCGTCCAAGTCTGCACGGCAACCGTGTCTGTGCGCACGCATAAACCTGCGATGGCAGGCGGCACACGCAATCACAGGCACCAGAGGTGTGGTTGCGCACTTACAGCGGTCTCCAATGGCAAGATGCTCATGAGTTTACTCACGATAGATGCCAGTGCGCACCCACTGGTCTGCAAAGACAGATCGGCGTGTATTTCAGAACATTGATTCAGCGCCACTTCCCAACACAGTTAGGAAGGGCTAGCACTTTCAAGCGGCAAGGACAGGCCGGGGACATGACTTACGCAAGCTCTTGCATCTTTGGTTACATGTGCGCACACCACCCTGCCCGGACCAGCTGGGCATGGGTGGACCCTTTTACGGGTGCGATTGCGCACTCCCGGCCAGCGACGACGGACCAGGCACCTTGCCACTAGCACCATGAACGCAAGAGCGCGGACGCAGGGCTGACCCAGAGGTAGAACACCGGGGATGCAGGTATACGCTCACCAGCCGGAGATGGCAAGCCAGGCACCTATTCAAAATGCTGCAGGTGCCAGGGCGCATCCTCCAGCCTGCAATGGCAGGCGACACACGTATTCGAAACAACATCAGGGCCAGTGCACACACCCAGTCTTCGTTGGCAGACCAGCCCATGTTTTGGAGCATCATGTCAGTGCCTCTTCCTAATCTGTGTAGGACGACGCTAGCACATCCACCCTGCCTTGACAGTGAGGACGTGCTCAAGGCCCAGAGGCCACACGAGAGAATCGGTAACACCCCAGGAGTATCCCTTGGGAAGAGCTGAACTCCAAGGCAGGGGAAACCTCACGTGGGGGGGAACACCCCCATGTACCGGCCTGGCCTTCAGCCTATCACCCCCTCTGTACCTGTCAGGGCTTCCCTTTGGGGTGCCCTCATGATGTGGGATGACCCACTCAGGGTTGGCTGAGGCGTAAGTGATGCCAGCCTAAGCAGGGGCACAATGACGCCCAACAGGCTTGCAATGGCAGACCCGATACAGGGTTGACAGACTATCTGGTGTGTGGCACAATCAGCGCGAAGTCCCACCACCGGGTATGTGGTGTACCTGTGAACGGAGCGCACAAGAGTACGGCACCTAAACCCCTCGCATACTCATCCCCAACTCAATGCGGGCGCACACCTTCCCCTTGCTGTACAGTGGGAAGGTGCCCAGATTCCTATGGTTATGCAGAGAGAATCAGCAAAGACTAGGAGGAAAAAGCAAAAGGTTTTGGGGTAATTTCCCTTAGGAAGGCCAGGTCCAACACTTGTCCTATGGGCAATTTAGGGCCTACCCTAGGGGTGACTTGTATGTATTAAAAAAGAAGGTTTAGGCCTGGCTAAAAGTGTATTTTGGTAGATTGCATTGTCAGCGTAAAACTGCACACCCAGGCTGCAATGGCAAGCCTGAGACATGTTTTAAAAGGGCTACTTAAGTGAGTGGCACAATAAGTGCTGCAGCTCCACTAGTACAATGTAATTTACAGGCTCTGGGTACATGTAGTACCACTTTACTAGGGATTTACTAGAAAATTAAATGTACCAATTGTGTATACACCAATTTTACTGTGTTTAAAGGAGAGAGCACAAGCACTTTAGCACTGGTTAGCAGTTTTAAAATGTGTAGAGTCCTAAAAGCCAACAAAAACGGTTTCAGAAAACAGGAGGAGAAGCACAATCTGTTATAGGAATAAATTCAGCGATATTCAGCTGCTTGTGCGGCTGTAGAAGGCACATGTGAGGACCGCTTCTAGTGGTGGATGTACATATAGCACATGCTTGCCCACAAGAGTGAGGTAATTACGCAAAAGGCAATTCTGTAGCCATTCAAGCAGTGGAATCTTTTGTACAGACATCCAAAGTAGCAACAGTGACCAGGTCACAAACCAAAAGATATATTAATCGATCCAATCATCTCGCAATAAAACAGCCCCACTTCCTAGTTTCCCTGTGAATTACTATTACTTCCTGAGACTGCCTGGGATGGACTCCCCAATGTTATGATACAGGGAGTGGGAAATCGAGATATAATAAAGGATTGAGCCAGAACTGAATTAATTAGAGAAGCTTAGGATCAACTCGCGTATTAGTTTTAGTAGCTTTACAAATATTACATGGATGTTACTGGTAGCTATATGATAAAGCTGACAAAGCTGTATGTAATGCAGTGTTATATCTGCCAGCTAACAAACCTTCAATGATAACTAAACCACTCAAACGCTCCAATCTTAAGCAGCTCAACCAGTCCTGATAATTTATATTCATCACTGGTTTACTAAAGCCAATAAAGAAATGTAAATACATACTGGTAGCAATAGATTTCTATAGGTGCTTTTAACCCCTTAAGTGTGTGTGTCAGCCTATGGCCAACACGCACACCCTCCTCAGTGCATCATTCGGCCACTGGCTGACACCAGGGAGGGTTTAAAAGGATGCACCAGAGGATTCCTTTAAAAAAAAATAATGTCGGGGGAGACGCGAAAACACTCCTGCATCTCACGTGCAGGTAAGCCCACTCTCTACTCCGGTGAGGAAAAAGGTCTCCCCTTTCAAATGAGGACTCTCTGAAACTGTTTCCTGGCATTGGCTCACAGGACGCCGCAATCCACTACACAGTAAGCCAACAGGGAGATTGCTTTCGGTGGTCGGCCCTCAAGGTAATTTTTTAAATAAAATTACAGTGGATTGTTTTGGGGGGGCGCGATTGCGGCCCACCCATGTGCGTTTATTATTTTTTTAAATTATTAAAATAAAAACGACGTGAAATTATCAGGGGGTTGTCCCTGTTAATCACAGGTGCCTATTTTTTTTTTTTTTAATATAAATGTGTGGTTAACGGGCCAACCACGCCCAGGGGGGCATCATTTTATTTCAAATGTGTTTTTTCTTCGGGGGGGTTTGCGATCGCGCCCCGAAGGGAGCCTAAGAATAATTTAAAAATGAAGAAGAAATTGGCAGGGGGTCGGCCCTCCTGACAAAGGGGCTGACCCCCTGTTGGGCCTTTATTGCTTTTTGAGATGTCAGTGATGTCATCAGTGATGTCACTGACCATGTCATGAGTGATGTAATATGTGACGTCATCAGCAGTGCACTGCGAGGGCGCGAGTTATAGTTAGCTCAACTAACTATAACAGCCGAATTTCTCTAGTTTTGTACGAGTGAAATGTCCAACTATAACGTCCCTGAAACCTGTGGTTTTTTCAGTGAATTTATAAGGTTTTTTAAATGCTAATTTTTAACTATAAGGTCCCTGAAACCTATGGTTTTTTCAGTGAATTTCTAAAGTTTTTTAAATGCTAATTTCTAAATATGCCTACATAGGTAGGACATGTGCAGAAAGAGGAAGAAAGGCGCAGAAAGAAGCAAGAGAAGTGCAGAAAGAGGCAACAGAAGTCCAGAAAGAGGAAGAAAGGTGCAGAAAAAAGCAAGAGAAGTGCAGAAAGAACTAACAGAGGTGGAGAAAGAGGCCTAGTTTGACTGTACCTTATAACAGACTCATAAAAAGTAGCCTAATCACTAATACTTCTCCCAAGATGTCTTAAACCTCACTTTTCTCTTGAAGGTTCACTATTAATCGACTGCTCAGAATGTTAGGCCTACCTACCAAACATAAAACAGCAATCCTAAACATATCACTGTCTGACCAAGTTTGTGAAGGTATGCATGCGTGTCTCTGCTTTTACCGAGCGACATGTTACATAAAAATAAACATAGAAATACTTGAATAGCTGTGTTTCAAACAGCATACTCTGTAAATATAGGTACAAAAAGGTGTATGTATTTCTGTCTGCTCATAATACAGGACACATGGGTTTTCAATAGTATATTTGAGGGGCTCTATAACACCTATATACATAAGACATGTCTGCCTGTGCAACTGAATGACAGAGGAGAACTGAGAACATTTAACGACCTATTGCTGAAGCTACCCACTTTTTAAGCTACCATCTTCAGATGCATAACACATGTGAGAATACATATACAAGTAGACCTATACCTCAGTCACAAGAGCACGCAGACCTTTAAACTTTTTTTAAAAAAAATTTATTTGTTGATTGGCATTTGGCATAAACAAGTACATAGCAATCAGCAATTAGTGTACAGTTGTGCGATAAAAGACTTCGGTTAAACAAAGGAACATTAGAAACAAAAAACAGAGGCATCACAATTGAAAAGCTCATTCATATAGAGCATCATCGCAATTTGGAATTGAGGAGGATATCAACACATACAGGTCAAATGGCTAAGGCTGCAGAAGAGGGGGATGAAAGAGCTGCATAGTGTACAGAAATACAGTGATATTGTGGAATCGAAGGGCACCGCTAATGAGCGTCCGTCAATGGGATGAAGTGGAGTTCTCCGGCCTGTGTGCAGTGTCTATATTGCGGGTGGACAGCCAGGTCAGAATAGGTCCCCAGATATCTTTGGGCCGAGATGCCTGAGGCAAGAGCTCCCAATATGTTGTTAATTGTTCCTGGCAGAACGTGGCATCTAGTACCCAAGTTTTAACAGAAGGTGGGTGTCGGTTGCCCCAATGCATCGCAACCCGGCGCTTAGCAAGGAGTAACAACATGGCTAGGAGTTTACGATGTCCCGGTATTACGCCCTGAACACAGCCCAGTAGACAAAGTTTAGGCGAAGGGGATAGCTCGGTCGCAAGGATCTCATTGACTGATTCAAGTATAGCGATCCAGAAACGCTTGATGTCTGGACAGCTCCAAGCCATATGCAAGAAGGATGCATCTGGAGATGCACATCTCCAGCAGTTTGCTTCCGGACGAAGTCCCATGCGCTTGAGTTGTAAGGGTGTTCTGTAAATGCGATGCAGAAACTTAAAGTGTATAAGACGGAGTCTGTAATAAGGGGATAACATCTTTAATTGCCCACAACAGAAATGCCATTGAGCTTCCGTTAGCGGGTTGTCAAGGTCATCATTCCAGCTAGCAAAGGCCTTCGGGTTAGTGATCGAGAAAGAGCGCTGCATGCTGCTATATAGTCTGGTAATGAGTTTATTTGAGGACGAATCCGTCAGCAACAATTCTAGGGCAGGAAGCGGTGGAGGCGGAGTCGGAAATGTGTCATGTAATTTACAGCATGCCCCCCTAATTGAATAGTATAATAGTAAAGTGGAGAAGTTAATGGTGTCACCAGGCGGAGGTTCAGGGGGGGGCAAGAAGATGTCGCCCGGGTATAAATCTGCAAATGTATCCCAACCCAGGGTGTGGGCGCAGGTAGAGTTGCCTTTGTCTTCCAATATTGATATTTGCGGGTTATATGCAAGTTTGATAGAGGGCGCATATAGGACTGTGTGACCTGCCCGAATGCGAAGTTTGTCCCATGCCCATCGCAGCGTATCCGGTGTATGTATAATCGCAGAGTGGCGTTTAAAGGGCTGATAGAGAGCCGCTGTCAGCGGTAGAGGTGAGAGGATATCGGCCTCAACTGCAACATGGGGCTGGAAGGGAGTTGGGAATATTCAGTGATGCAGGAATTGCGCCTGCGCGCAGAACGCATAAAGCGCCAGATCTGGAGCGCTGAGTCCACCCTGAGTCAGTGGCAGTGTGAGAACCTCCCATGCAATACGAGGTTGCTTCCCGGCCCATACCAGGGAGATCATCAAGGAACGCAAAGATTTCAGAAATGATTGTGTGAGTTGCAAAGGGAGATTGATAAATAAGTAAAGAAGTTTGGGTAGCACAATCATTTTGGCTATGGAGATGCGCCCCGCTAATGAGATGGGGAGTTTAGACCAAACAGTAATTTTCCCTTCCAGCCACGCCACTGTGCGGCCGAAGTTCATGTCCCAGAGCTCTTGAATGTCAGTACTAAGCCAGATCCCCAGATATCTCACAGGGCCGGAAGCCCATTGGATAGGGTAGTCCGGTTCAAACGTGGCGAAGTTTGGGGTGAGGGGAAGTAAAGTGGATTTGGTCCAATTGATATGCACCCCAGAAAGGCCCCCAAATTTGGTCAATTCTCGGAGGACCGGGTTAAGGTTATCCAGCGGGTCTCGGATATAGAGGGTGATGTCATCTGCATATTGCGAAATAATGATCTCTCTCGTGGGGAAATCGAGGCCCTGCGTTTTATGGTGTTGACGGATTCGAGCAGCCAGGGGTTCCATTGCAATAGCAAACAGGAGGGGCGAGAGAGGACACCCCTGCCTAGTGCCACGCGTGATGGCGAATGGAGCAGATATTAATCCATTTGCACAGAGTCTGGCCGTCGGTTGCGAGTACAATAGTTTGATCTGCGTAATGAATGAGGGACTGAGACCCAATCTGGCCAAGATAGTGAAGAGATATGGCCATTCGAGCGAGTCGAAGGCTTTGGTGGCATCCAGGAAAGCTGCTAGTGCCGGTGTATGTGGATCTAGATGGTGTAAGAGGGCGAAAAAGGTCCGCAGGTTATGTGACGTAGAGCGCCCGGGTATGAAGCCGGATTGGTCTGGCCTGGCAATTAGAGGTAGGAGGGGTTGAAGCCTGTTCGCAAGGAGCTTTGCATATTTTTTATTATCTATATAAGGGAGAGAGGTCGATAGGAATCACACTTATTGGGGGATTTACCCGGCTTAAGCAGGGTGGAAATGACGGCCTCCCGTGTTGTGGGGGGGGGGAGCACACCATTCTGTAAGGAGTCTGAGTACATTTCTGCGAGGTGAGGGGCTAGTATAGAAGCATAGGCCTTATAAAATGCTGTTGTCAGGCCATCTAGGCCAGGCGCTTTGTCTAACGGAAGGCTCTTAATGACTCTGACTATGTCTTCCTCTGTGAACGGTTCGTCAAAGTATTCTCTATGAGCGTTTCCTAGCCACAAGAGTTCCTGCGAGTCTAGGTATGTAGTGAGCTCAGAGTCTATTTGTGGTGTAGAGGAGGTGTATAGTGCGGAGTAAAAGTCGGTTAGGTGTTCCTGTATTTGCCGTGCACCCCTAATTGGTGTGTCATTGTCTCCCAGAAGTTCCGTAATGTAAGGGGAACAATGAGAGGGTTTGAGGAGTCTAGCAAGTGTTCTCCCAGGGCGGTCCCCTTCGCCATATCTCCTAGCAGTGGCGTACTTTCCAAGGAATTTAAGTTCCCTGGCGCCTCATCATTAAATTCGGAGAGTTTTTCACGTATGGTAGCTGAGGGAAGAGTCGTTGTGTTCAAAGTATTGGAGTTCCACGGCCTTAAGTTCGGCCTCCAGAGTGTGCAATGTGCCTCGTAGTGATTTCAGCACCCCTGATTGACGGGCAATGCATTTCCCCCTTATCACAGCTTTGAACGCCTCCCATAGCACCGACGGAGAGGAAACAGAGCCCGTGTTTAATGTAAAATATTCGACAATATCACTTCTGATTTCAGCCTGAAAAGCCGCATCTAGGAGGGCATGAGGTGGTAGTCTCCAAGAGAATTTGCTTCGTGTAGAAGTAGGGAAGGCTATTTTACAGGTACAGGGGGAGTGGTCAGATAAAGTTCTAGGGAGGATCTGGATGTCTATTGTCCATGTTGCCATATCACCGGACATCAACCATCGGTCTAATCTGGACCAGGAGTTATGTTGAGCAGAAACATATGTGCACTCCCGTTTCTGTGGATTAAAGTGTCTCCATACGCCCACCAATTGGCATTCTGAAATAAGTGAATTAAGGATTTGACTGGATTTGGGATGAAGTGCCCGGGAGGAGCCCAATCTGTCTAGTCTGTCGTAAAGAATCGCATTAAATTCGCCTCCCCAGATGATGGTGTCGCATCCCATATTTACAACCTTAGACCATACTTCACTGAAAAAATTCAGATCGTCTACATTCGGCCCATAGATCGCCGCTAGAACTAGCTGTGTCCCGCCCAGGGTACCTTTCAGCACGATGTAGCGTCCTTCCGTGTCGGTGTGTGAATGAGATAGCGACCAATCCACGCCGTGTCGAATGAGTATGGCCACTCCCCTAGAGTAGCTGGAGTAGGTAGATGAATAATGTGTCGCCCAACATTTATGCTGAAGCCTATTGGAGTCTGAGGGTAAGAGGTGAGTTTCCTGTAGGAAACAGACATCCACCTGTTGACGGATCAGATAAGCATGGACTAGCCGAGCCTTTCTATGATTATTGAGGCCGCGGACGTTCCAGGTTAAAAAATTGTATGAAGCTGGCCTGGATGCTAGTGGCATAGTAGCAATATTATGAATGACTGGTGAGTGTAGGAGTCTGGTGCCTGATATGTGCAGATAGAGAAAATAAAGCGAGGATAGCTTCCAAATTGCGTCAAGTAGTACTGTGAGTGAGACTCTGAAACAACAAAACATGTACTGTACCCCAGAACCCCCCCGCCACCCACACCAACCCCCCAATCAGGTTGTGACAATGCCCCCTCCCTCCACCCCAACAGCCCCAACTCAAAACATACAATCAAAACCATGGGAGTTCTCCCTATGGGGGCGTGGGTTGCCGGCGACCTCCCCTAACCGTGAGGTAGGGTGGCCGGGCTGTACTGTAGATGCAGAGATCGGATATAGGATAAATCGATGAGCTGCAAGTCAAACGTATTAAATCACCAAGCCCCAGTGTAGAGAACAAAGGTAAGGCAATATACGCAATACATGTATGGGGGGTGCAAGTTAGCGCACAGTGCTAATAGTTCCATATATCAGTCATTGTCACTGAGGCCAGCCTCTTTTTCGGCATTTTGGGATGATCGAGGCGAACGCTGTCCGGGACAGATATGTTTTGCATATTTAAAGGCTGACTTGGCGTCGGTAAAAAAGTGAGTCTGGCCATCATGCGAGATTTTAAGTTTGGCCGGGTACAACATAGCGTACGGGATCTCCGCACGTTGAAGAAGACGTTTGGTAGGGAGGAATTCTCTATGTGCGAATTGGACCAGAGGGGTGAAATCTGGAAAAATAGAAATGTTATTACCCTGGTGAGTAATAGGACCATGTTCCCTGGCTGCTTTTAGAATAGAGTCTCTATCGCAGTAGTTTAGGAGTCGCGCGATGATGGGTCTGGGTGCGCCGCTAACCGGCGGGCGGGGGCCCAGTGATCTATGCGCCCTTTCTACCACGAAAACAGACGATAGTGCCAGAGGGAAAAGGTCTCGTAACAGCGCCTCAATAAATAGTTCCATTTTGGGAATAGCTGTGGTCTCCGGTATCCCCGCTATGCGGAGGTTATTGCGCCTGGAGCGCGCCTCCAAGTCCTCATTCTTTTTTTTAATTTTTTTATAACTCTGTTTATTGAAAATAAACATAAATCAAATATAAACAATACTGGTGCAGTTTCAAAATAAAATACAATTACTGAGGATAACAGAAAATATTAATGAAACAAAAGAATACATTGGGTCAAAGGAAAACGCGATTATATCATCAATCCCTGCGACAGCCAGCCTATGGTGTTACGTTGTCAACAACATCAATTGCATCATTAAATGGGGTACAGATAAAACCTCTACTTTCGTTCCAGGGGCCCCATACCTTGGTCCATTTACCCGGGCAACCTCTGCTTTCATACACCGCCCTCTCCGCTTGCATGCACCAGTCCATGTCCGATGCCCAATCAGCGTGTCTGAGTGCAACCCCACCCTTCCAGGTTCTAGCAATATTGCGTTTGGCGATCATACATCCCAGTGTGACCCAGAGACGTTCAAACCTGGTTAGGTCTGTGGCTTCCCAAACATTAAAAAGACAGAGACGAGGGGATACATCAATTGGTTTATGGCATATTTGGGACATGGCAGAAACCACTCTCTCCCAGTATCTCTGAAGGTCGGGGCAATCCCACCATTGGTGTAGGAAAGTTCCTGGCTGTCCGCAGCCCCGGGGACAATCCGGAGAGGATAAGAGACCCATCCTAACTAGTGCCGAACTGGTATAGTATGCCCTATGAAGTAATTTAAGTTGTATCAATTTAAAACGAGAACGGATCGCCACCTCCCGATGTGATGCCAAGGCCTCCCTCCACTCTTCGTCATCAAGCTCTCCCACCTCATCATTCCATTTTGCCCGTAATTTACCCATAGAGTCAGGCATATTGTTAAGAATCTTACGGTACGTCAGGGAAATCGCTCGTTCTGGGAGGTAATCATCCAATAATCTATCCTCTAATGGTGAGGAAACCGGCGGGTCGGAGCCTCTAGGCAGCGCCTTTTGCAATACACTACGTACCTGAAGGTACCGGAAAGTTTCCCCTGCCTGAAGATGGTATTGCTGTTGTAAATCACCAAACGGGACAACTCCCCCTCCAGTCCAAAGGTCACCCACCGTCGAAAGGCCAATTAAGTCTCATTTGCCAAACCCGTGGGAACCGCGAGAGCATGCCTAGCTGAAGAGACTCAAGCAGCGGGGTGGCCTTAGTAATCTTACCTTTCCATCCCAATGCCGCAGTGGCCGCGTACCATAAAGAAACCGTAGTAGAGGTCGGAGTGTACTTAGGCGCATATTATTTCCCGCCATTCAGAGCCCGGAGAAAGTTACCCGAGGACATATTATACCTGTCCATTGTATACGCCGGATCCACGCTGGGCCGATGCATCCAGTGGTTGAGTACCACCAGTAGCGAGGACCAATAATAATATTTAGTGGCAGGCAATGCTATGCCCCCATCATACCAGCTTTTAGTGAGCTTAACGAGGGCGATTCTGGGTGTACCATTATTCCATAATAAGGAGCATACCTCGGAATCAATAGAGAGAAGGTATTGGGAAGACACCAAAAAAGGCGTATTCTGCAAAGCATAAAGAAAGCGGGGAAGTGCCATAATTTTATAAAGAGCAGCTCTACCCAAGAGTGTGAGGGATAAAGACTTCCAGTGTTGCACATCGGCATGGAACCGATGGAGCGGAGGGAGTAAGTTATGACGGTGGAAAACAACTTCATCTTTGGTAATATATATACCCAAATAGCGAAAACCCTCAGTGACGATCTGGGCCGGACAACCCAATGGGATGATCAGTGGCACACCACTCAAGACATAAACCAGAGATTTATCCCAGTTGATCGTGTAACCGGAATATTTTTGGAAGAGGGCAAAAATGTGTAGCACTGTATGGATTGAAGATCTGGGTCGGGCCAAGTAAAGTAAAATCTCATCGGCATAGAGGGAAATTCTGTCTGTACAATCTGGTGACCAATTCAGACCGCGAATCAGGGGGTCACCTCTAATCCATATGGCCAGGGGTTCTAAGGCTAGGGCGAAAAGAAGAGGCGACAGGGGGCATCCCTGTCGCGTGCCCTTCCCCAGCTCGAAAACGGCTGACCGGCCTCCGTTTACCGTAACCCGGGCCAAAGGGCGGGCGTAAAGTAGGCGCACCCAGGATATAAACCGAGCGCCGAACCCATATCTCTCCAACACCGCAAACAAGAAAGGCCATTCAATCATATCGAAGGCCATCTTAGCGTCCAAGAACACTATCACTGAGTCCTCTTGAATAGTGGAGGCCCGGCCCAACACCCCAAACAAGCGACGCAAATTAAGCAATTAAGCACGGTATTTCTGGCTGGCATGAAGCCAGATTGATCCGGATGAATCAATTTGTGCAGACATGGGGAGAGACGAAGGGCCAAGAGTTTGGCCAATATCTTGGCCTTGATGGTCTAAGAGAGAGATAGGTCTATACGAGGAGCAGCGGTCCGGTGGTTTGCCCTTTTTATGGATGACAACAATATTGGCCAATCTCTGTGTAGCTGGCAGAGTACCGCAGGATACGCCTTCGTCATACATACGCACCAAAAAGGGCGCGATAACGGAGGCGGTAATTTTGTAAAGTTCAATTGGGAGGCCACTCGGACCCATGGCCTTCCCGGATTGTAGCGCCCCGATGGCTTTAGCAACCTCCTCCGTGGTCAGATCGGCGTCCAGATCTGACACCTCCTGCGGATCCAATTGTGGTAAAGGTAACGTGGAAAGCAATTCAGCTGCCGTGGCCTGGGTGGATGTGGACGAGGGGTATAAACAATTTTGAAATGACTGGCGAATGCTTCTGCAATTCCGAGCTTATAATGGTAGCGAACACCCTGCTGGTTTAAAATCTCCGCCACCCATCTATTGGCCAACTAGCTTTATCACCAATATCGTAGATACGGTGCTGAGTGGCTCGATAATGGGTCCTAGCGGCGTCTTCCGCTATGTCTCGGTATTCTTTCTGCTTTATAGCTA
This sequence comes from Calotriton arnoldi, assembly GCA_963921515.1. Classification (NCBI taxonomy): domain Eukaryota; kingdom Metazoa; phylum Chordata; class Amphibia; order Caudata; family Salamandridae; genus Calotriton; species Calotriton arnoldi. The sequence continues at coordinate 354,963 of CAWUFW010000796.1, forward strand.
ATTTATGAGAGGCTTCCGAGGATGCGGATGCGACCATATCGGCTTCTAATGTTGTCACTTCCCTCTCTATATCCTGTAGCTGTAGCTGTTTACACTGTTCCTTCTTATGCCCAGCCACAGCAGCCACCCCTCACCCACAGTATTATGTCAGAGGCGACAGAACCATCATTATCGATAAAGTAATTTTGGGTAGCTTCCAGCAATTTGGCGCGCACTGCTGGTACACAAAGATACCAAGGAGGGAGCGTCATTTCGCGGCCGTTGGGGGGAGTGCCTCCATAATGGGTAACAATAGGAGAATGGTCGGAAATACCCCTAGGAAGAAAAGTAATCTCACCAAATTGTGGAAGCTGGGTTGCCTTTCAAAACAAATAATCAATGCGAGACATACTCCAGTGTACATCGGAGTGAAAAGTGTATTGTCTGGACGTTGGCTTACATACACGCCATACATCAATCAAACCTAAGGCATCTAAAAATTCCACCAAATGCTTGCCAGGAGACTCCCCCCCGCTTAGGCGGCAAACGATCAAGATCACCACTAAGGGCTGTATTACAGTCACCTCCCACCATGTCACCCTCCGGTAAATTGAGCAGGTGTGAGCCAAGATCGGTCAGAGTGGAAGAAGGAAGCTTGGGGGGGACATAGACACAAGTTACATTTAAAACCCTCCCCTCCCACTGCCCAGAGACCGAGATAAATTTACCCAAGGGGTCGGAAGTGATTTTAGACACCTGGAGTGGGAGGGAGGAGCGTACCAGAATGCCCACCCCTCTGGACCCACGGGTATAGCCCGCATGTGCAATCAGTTTATAGCCCCATCTATTAAGTGCGCAGTAGGAGGTACCCTGAACGTGCGTCTCCTGAAGCAAAATCAAGTCGGGGGACTGTCGTTTTAAATATTGCAACACTATGCCCCTCTTGATGCGATCTCCCAACCCGTTCACATTCCACGAGAGTATTTTAAGGCTGCCCCTGGATGGAACAGAATTACAGTCTTGACTCATTAAAATCTACGATAGTGAGGCCCCCCACCCCCAGCGAATGAAAGAGCACGATCATACATTCTACACTTGCACAGGAGACACCATAATGAGAAGCAATCACAAGTGAACATTGAAAATCGCAAAGACCACATAACCAGGACCCAACTGATGTTACAAATAAGATTGTTCGAGAAACTGCACCAAGAAAAAAGGAACTGAATAAAAACCCACAAAGATCTCCAATCGTAGCCCTGGATCCCCCCACCCTGCCTCCCTGCAACGTGGACTCAAAACTGCCCACCCCCCAATTTGCAGAGCGCCTGTAAACCCCATTCATCTAAACTATGGAGGGTATGTCACGCTGCCGAGCCACCCGGGTGACCACCCAACAGACCCCCTGAACAATATAATAAACCAGCCGTAACACTTGCTATCAAAACATGAGGCCCTGCAGCATATGCATATAAAGAAATTCTCATCCCTGATCCCTCATAACGCAGCAAAACAAAATGACAGATTGGCATCAGTCCAATAGGGTTTAAGTCCCTGGAACAAGTGTAAGCAAAAGAACGTTAGCCCACCCTTTCCCTGACATGCGAATCAATACTCATCGTGTCCGGATGACGGTCTGGGACCAACACAGTTCCAACACATAGTTCAAGTCGTGGACACAGTGGACTTATGTCGAGGATCAACCATTCCCATTGCCACCTGAGCGGTCCTGTGGACTATCCAGTCCGTAGCCCCGAGTCGGGGACGATCGGCGACGGGCGGGAGAAGCACGCCGGTTCTCAAGCCAATCCCAAGTCTCCTCATGAGTATGAAAGAAACACGTTTTACCATCCGCCAGGACTCGCAGCTTTGCTGGAAAAAGCATGGCATACTTGAGGCCCTCCTCTCGGAGGGCACGTTTGACCTCCAGGAAGGATCTCCGTTTTTGCTACACTTTAAAGGTGAAGTCCGGAAAAAAGGTAATGGTGGCGTTGTCGAGTTTCAAAGGCGGGGCGGTCCTGGCCGTCTGCAGGATTATATCCCGATCCCGGAAATTAAAAATTCGCGCCAGCAAGGGTCTTGGAGGGGCTCCAGGCCTTGGGGGACCCCCGGGCACCCGATGTGCCCGTTCCACGGAGAAATATTTGGAGAGGGATCGAGGTTGTAGGTGTTTCTGTATCAACTCCTAGTCCTAGTTCCTCCGATCAAAAAGGCTAGCTGGGGGGGCAGAAGTTTCATCACCTGTACCTCTAAGGCATGGAATGAGCTTCCACCCTATTTGAGGAATTCAGCAGATCTCCTTTCTTTTAGAAGGGGGCTGAAAACATGGCTTTTCTCACAGTAAAATCTCTATCACTGACGACCAGCAGGTATGCTCAGCGCCAGGACACCCTTGGGTAACTGTGCGCTATATAAACTCAAATAACATAACATAACTCCTCCACAAACAAGTCTGCGGTCTGCCCCTCTGACTTTTCAGGAACCCCCAAAATACGGACGTTATTTCTCCGGGCACGCCCCTCATAGTCCTCCAGCTTCGCCTCGAAGTCGGACGCTTGGGCTTCCAGGCATTTGACTGTAACTTCAAGGGACTTTGTTGAAGCCGACAAAGTTTTGACAGAATCCTCCGTTTCCTTGACCCTATCCCCCATTTTGCGAAGGTCGGCACGGATGAAAGTAATCTCTGTCATGGCGGTATCTATTTTGGCCTCCAACGCTGTGCGAACTCCCTGGATGGCCTCCATTACATCCACAAGGGATGGGCCCTCAGCCGGCGTCGGTTGCTTCGCCCCGGCCCCCGCCTGTTCATCCTCCGCAACTTCAGCCTTCGAAAGCGCGAACTTGGATAATTTGGCCAGGCCAGATTGTCGAGTCCCTTTGTTGGTAGCCATAGTGCCGATGTCACAGCTGATGATGGTGGGCAAAACTGGACACCAATGTGCTCTGAGAGTAGAGGGGGGGCCCGTGCCCCACGCAGGTCAGGTCGGAGACTGACTCCGCCACCACCCCGTAACCAACTACGCAGGGAGTGAGAGGAAACATTGGAGCTGCGTCACTGCACTGGTCCCACCTGTGAAACAGGCCCGCAACTCGGATGTCGGACACAAACACCCAGCACACACCCCAGTGGAATCCTGGAGTAGCTGGGGTCCGCTGTCCAGCGATAACTGCCAGAGCATGAAATGACCCCCCTGCGCCGATTCTACTCCACGAGGGAAACACTGCCCACCTGTCTATGAGTCCCTTTGAGGGACGGGCACTGCGGCACGAAATGTGGGGCAAAGTCCTTCTCAGCTCCCAATGCCCCAAGGTGCTGTCTTCGCTGTCGACCCCCGCCTATAGAACGAAAGAGGGGTGGGGGCCAAGGATAAGGGGCCGAGTACTGTGTCTATTGTGCTCGATGCGCCGATAATCGGGCACGCACCGGATTCCGCCCGGAACACTGCCGCGCCCCACTCGTGCTCGGGCCAAGGAAAACACCAGACAATGGCGCCCACGCCGTTACTTGTAAGAGGCGCGCTCCGGAGCCCACCCGGTGCAGCGCCGCCTCCAGCCGTCCACACGGTCCCCCCGACGCTCCAAGGGGGGCACCACCAGCAACTCCACAGCTCCCGGCCGCCGGGAGGGTGACGCGCCGAGGGCCGCCCCGCACTCGGGGCCCGAGAGTCGCACCGGCACTCGCGTGACTCAGCTCTGGACGCCTGCACGGCCCCGGCCCGGGGTCGCTTCGCAGAATCTCCGGTTCTGCTGCCACAAACTCCGTCTGGAAAGGATCGGGGAAGTCCTCAGAACAGCGGCTTTCCGATCCTCATCAGTGCGTACGGCTACAGGATAATTGAGCGGATTTTTTAGGGGTTAAAAGTGGCTCAGAGCCTCAGAGCTATGCGGCCATCTTGGGTATCGGCAAGCCACGCCCTCCTCCAAGTCCTCATTCTTGGCCTGAATGACTGAAAGAACTTTTTCCATGTTGAGAACTTGCTGCTTAGATTCAATTTGAAATTCGTGGGCCTCGGTTGCCCGATTATCTAGAGCGTCCAGGCCGGATTTATGTACGTCTACTTGGCGTTTCACTGCGTCTAGTCTGGATGTAAGTCCGTCAAACGGATTTGAGGTTAGCGCGTACCTCCAACATAATGGAACATAAGTCTTCCTCTTGTGATTCACCACTGGGTTGGGACTCCGGTTTAGTTTCAGAGCCAGGGTCCATGTTGCGAGTGTGACGCTTGTTTTCAAACGTTAACTTAGGCTGTTTAGGATCGTTCTTCCCCATGTTGTGCGCTTGTTGTAGAGGCCGCTACACCTCCAACCTGCACAGAGCCGTCGAGCGGCACTAGACCGCTATGCGGGTGCACGTGGACTCCCTCAATGGGTCTCACGGTGAAGCAGATGCCAGCGCCAGGCCAGAGCCAGCGTGGGATGCGATCATGCACAGCACCCCGGCTGCACTAGCTGGGGAGTGCACAGAGTCTACTGCGCCGCGCACCCAGCGCCCGGAACCAGCACCACCACCACCCCCACCCCACACGTATTCCCAGAGCGGCCCTGGCGCGCAGGCCCACAATCCAGCGCGCCACGTCTACAGCCCCACACCGGGCACAGAGATGCCTGCCAGGAGGGGGGGCTACAGGCCAGCACACACAAGCGCAGGGCGGCAAAGGCCGGCAGGGCCAAATGGGTACTCACGGTTACAGGCCCACGCACCGTCTCGGTGATTCAGGCAGCAAAAGAGCCTCTCTTCATCGCACCTCGTTGTGTCATGGAATCAGTGCAGGCAGTCAGCGCAGGAGCCGCGATGATCGTGAGTGGGAGTCGATTGATCAGTCCCACGCAGCACGTCGTCCGGGACCTTCCAGGGCCGGTGGCAAGTGATATACAGCAAGAAGGCGCCCACCGGGCTGAGAGGCACCACCGCGGGTGCGGCAGTTCCCGCCAGAGGCCCTCCGCGGCCTCCCGGGTGAAGTCGCAGTGAAGGGTAGGAGGCAGGGTAGGCCGCAGCGCGAGCTCCCTTGCCAGGCCCAGGCTCCGCAGCGGAGAAGCGTATCTGGCCCGGGTTTCAGGCAAGCGGGCCCGGGTCGCCTCCTCCCCTCCGCACCGCACCACCGAATAGCAGGTCCAGGCACAACTAGGCGGGCCCCACATAAAGTCCGTCGGCCCTCAGACGAAAGCCTCAGCTGAGGTATGCTCTCCGCCCAGGCACGGCTCAGGGTAGGAGTTGCTGCGGCGGCCCGAAGTCTCCGCGGGCGCGGCCTGCAGGAAGGGCTGGGCTCGGCCGCGCGAGCCCCGGGGAAATGCGACTTCTGGCGCAGCTTGAGGTACGGGCGGCTCCGGAACTCCAAAGTAGGCTGGCGATGTGGAGCACAAAGTCGGCAGTGCAGCTCCAATTAATTTAGGCAACGATGGCTCCGCAAAGAGCAGAATAATGCAGGATTAAAAGCCCAGCCGGCGGAGCTCGCTTAACAAGCGGCCATTTCGCTGCTCGGCTAAGCCACGCCCCCTCGCAGACCTTTAAACTTGACAGCTTGCACTTCCCATTTGAGTACAGAAAGAGGCGAGAGAAGTACAGAAAGAAGCAAGAGATGGGCAGAAAGAAACAAAAGAAGTGCAGAAAGAAGGAACAGAGGTGCAGAAAGAGGTAACGGGTGCAGGAAGAGGGGTGGAGAAAGAGTCAAGGGGCTGCAGAAAGAAGCAAGAGAGCTGCAGAAAGAAACAAAAGAAGTGCAGAAAGAAGGAACAGAGGTGCAGAAAGAGGCAAGAGGGGTGCAGAAAGAGGCAAAAGGGGTGCAGAAAGGAAAAAGAGGGGTGCAGAAAGAGGTAAAAGGGGTGCAGAAAGAAGCAAGAGAGGTTCAGAAAGAAACAAAAGAAGTACAGAAAGAAGGAACAGAGGTGCAGAAAGAGGGAAGAGGGGTGCAGAAAGAGGCACGAGGGGTGCAGAAAGAAGCAAGAGAAGTGCAGAAATAAGCAAGAGAAGTGCAGAAAGAAGCAACAGAGGTGCAGAAAGACGGATGAGGGGCGGAGAAAGAGGCAAGCGAAGTGCAGAAAGAAGCAACAGATGAAAAAAGGGTGAAGAGGGGTGGAGAAAGGAAAGGGGTGCAGAAAGAAGCAAGAGAGGTGCAGAAAGAAACAAAAGAAGTGCAGAAGAAGCAACAGAGATGCAGAAAGAGGCAAGAGGAGTACAAAAAGATGGAAGAGGGGTGCAGAAAGAGGCACATGGGGTGCAGAAAGAGGCAAGAGAGGTGCAGAAAGAAGCGAGAGGTGCAGAAAGAAGCAAGAGAGGTGCAGAAAGAAGCAAGAGAGGTGCAGAAAGAAGCGAGAGGTGCAGAAAGAAGCAAGAGAAGTGCATAGAGAAGCAACAGAGATGCAGAAAGGGGGAAGTGGGGTGGAGAAAGAGTCAAGAGGATACAGAAAGAAGCAAGAGAGTTGCAGAAAGAAACAAAAGAAGTGCAGAAAGAAGGAACAGAGGTGCAGAAAGAAACAAAAGAAGTGCAGAAAGAAGCAACAGAGGTGCACAAAAGGCAAGAGGAGTGCAGAAAGAGGGAAGAGGGGTACAGAAAGAGGCACGAGGGGTGCAGAAAGAAGCAAGAGAGGTGCAGAGAGAAGCAAGAGAAGTGCAGAAAGAAGCAACAGAGATGCAGAAAGGGGGAAGTGGGGTGGAGAAAGAGGCAAGAGGGATACAAAAAGAAACGAGAGGTGCAGAGAGAAACAAAAGAAGTGCAGAAAGAAGGAACAGTGGTGCAGAAAGAGGCAAGAGGGGTGCAGAAAGAGGCACAAGGGGTGCAGAAAGAAGCAAGAGGTGCAGAAAGAAAGAACAGAGTTGCAGCAAGAGGAGTGCAGTTAGAGGGAAGAGGCACGAGGGGTGCAGAAAGAAGCAAGAGAGGTGCAGAAAGAAACAAAAGAAGTGCAGAAAGAAGCAACCGAGGTGAAGAAAGAGACAAGAGGGGAGCGGGAAGAGGGGTGCAGAAAGAGGCACAAGGGTTGCAGAAAGAAGGGACAGAGGTGCAGAAAGAGGCAAGAGAAAAGCAGAAAGAAGCAACAGAGATGCAGAAAGAGGCAAGAGGGTGCAGAAAGAGGGAAGAGGGGTGCAGAAAGAGGCATGAGGGGTGCAGAAAGAAGCAAGAGAGGTGCAGAAATAAGCAAGAGAAGTGCAGAAAGAAGCAACAGATGTGCAGAAAGAAACAAAAGAAGTGCAGACAGAAGGAACAGAGGTGCAAAAAGAGGCAACAGGGGTGAAGAAAGAGGGGTGGAGAAAGAGGCAATTGGGTACAGAAAGAAGCAAGAGAGCTGCAGAAAGAAACACAAGAAGTGCAGAAAGAAGGAACAGAGGTGCAGAAAGAGGCAAGAGGTGCAGAAAGAGGCAAAAGGGATGCAGAAAGAAGCAACAGAGATGCAAAAAGGGGGAACAGGGGTGGAGCAAGTGACGAGAGGGGTGCGGAAAAAAGCAAGAGACGTGCAGAAAGAAACAAAAGAAGAGCAGAAAGAGGCAAGAGGAGTGCAGGAAGAGGGGTGCAGAAAGAAGCAAGAGATGTGCAGAAAGAAGCAAGAGATGTGCAGAAAGAAACAAGAAGTACAGAAAGAAGGAACAGAGGTGCAGAAAGAAACACAAGAAGTGCAGAAAGAAGGAACAGAGGTGCAGAAAGAGGCAAAAGGGGTGCAGAAAGAAGCAACAGAGATGCAAAAGGGGAACAGGGGTGGGGAAAGTGACGAGAGGGGTGCAGAAAAAAGCAAGAGAGGTGCAGAAAGAAACAAAAGAAGAGCAGAAAGAAGGAACAGGGTGCAGAAAGAGGCAAGAGAGGAGCAGAAAGAGGGAAGACGAATGCAGAAAGAGGCACAAGGGTTGCAGAAAGAAGGGACAGGTGCAGAAAGAAGCAAGAGAAGTGCAGAAAGAAGCAACAGAGGTGCAGAAAGAGGGATGATGGGTGGAGAAAGAGGCAACAGAAGTGCAGAAAGAAGCAACAGAGATGCAAAAAGGGGGAACAGGAGTGGAGAAAGTGACGAGAGGGGTGCAGAAAGAAGCAAGAGAGGTGCAGAAAGAAGCAAAAGAAGAGTGGAAAGAAGCAACAGAGGTGCAGAAAGAGGCAAGAGGAGTGCAAAAAGAGGGCAGAGAGGTGCAGAAAGAGGCACGAGGGGTGCAGAAAGAAACAAAAGAAGTGCAGAAAGAAGGAACAGAGGTGCAGAAAAAGGCAACGGGTGAAGAAAGAGGGAAGAGGGGTGGAGAAAGAGGCAAGGGGGTGCAGAAAGAAGCAAGAGAGCTGCAGGAAGAAACAAAAGAAGTGCAGAAAGAAGGAACAGAGGAGCAGAAAGAGACAAGAGGGGTGCAGAAAGGCAAGAGGGGTGCAGAAAGAAGTGAGAGGTGCAGAAAGAAACAAAAGAAGTGCAGAAAGAAGGAACAGAGTAGCAGAAAGAGGCAAGAGGGGTGCAGAAAGAATCGAAAGTGCAGAAAGAAGGAACAGAGGTGCACAAAGAGGGGTGCAGAAAGAGTCACGAGGGGTGCAGAAATAACTAAGAGGTGCAGAAAGAAGCAAGAGAAGTGCAGAAAGAAGCAACAGAGATGCAGAAAGGGGGAAGTGGGGTGGAGAAAGAGGCAAGAGGGATACAGAAAGAAACAGAGGTACAGAAAGAAACGAAAGAAGGAACAGAGGTGCAGAAAGAGGCAAGAGGAGTGCAGAAAGAGGAGAGGGGTGCAGAAAAAGGCACAAGGGGTGCAGAAAGAAGCAAGGGAGGTACAGAAAGAAGCAATAGAGGTACAGAAAGGCGCAAGAGAGGTACAGAAAGACGCAAGATAAGTGCATAAAGAAGCAACAGAGATGCGGAAAGAGGGGTGGAGAAAGAGGCAAGAGAAGTGCAGAAAGAAGCAACAGACATGCAGAAGGGGGAAGAGAGGTGGAGTAAGAGGCGTACAGAAAGAAACAAAAGAAGTGCAGAAAGAAGGAACAGAGGTGCAGAAAGAGGCAGGGATACGCCGAACCCAGTGCGAATCCCGCCGAATTTGTTTTAAAAAAATGCTTTTTTTGGCCCTCTGAGCATGCCTAGGGGGTCAGGGTGTTTCTACCCTGCCCCCTTTTCATTTTTAACCTTTTTTTTTTTTAACCTGAACCGAGTCACAAGATGGCTGCCAACACTTTCTGGTTTGAAGTGTTGGCAGCCAATCAGAATCAAGCCTCGTGCTCGGAGTGGTTCAGCGAATCCTCCTCGGTCACCCGGAGCATCGATATTTTTTTATTTTTGAATTTCTCAGGAACTACTGAACGGATTTACACCATTTAAAAAAAATAACGCTTTCTGAACCAAGACCTACCTTTTTGCCAAATTTGGTGTAATTCTGTTCAGCAGTTGGGCTGTAGCTTTGTTTAAAGTTTCCTATGGAAATTAACATGGAGAAAACGCGTTTTGTGACCCCCCCCCTTTTTATCTCGGCCCCCGCTCGACAAATCACCCTGAAACTTTCAAGACAGGAGCTGAACTGAGCGAACCTTTTTTTTTTTTTATTTCGCGAAGATTCATCAAACGGTGCCAAAGATATTGGCAAAAGAAAAAACGCTTTTGAATAGAAACAAGGTCCTAACTATAACTACCTTCTGGCGATATTTATATATACCCCGTGTTAGATTGTTCAACCTGAGCGAAACAGCGTTTTTTAGCCACTGGGCTGTTACCGCAGTACATGTGATTTAACATGGTCTAATCAGAGTAATATATGGATGCTTTGTTCATATTCAGCCACTTGGCATCTATTGCACGTCATGTAGCCTGCTGGTAACACATTTGATGCACTAGCAGGATTTATCATGAAATAACATGTTATGATTTATGCGTATAATTTCTGATTCATATGTTGCCTATGTTTTCAAATGTGTACTCCTGCGCTGACAGAGCTAGTGCATATCATGCATTTTCTCCCACCATTTATGTTTAGTATTTTTTCTATGTCTAGCACAGAAAGTATTCTTTAAGGGAGATTGAGCACAATGTTTTTGTAATTAGGTCGTGACGAAGACCCGGCAGGGTTGAAACGCATTAAAGCAGAATTTTAATGCCTGCCATTAAAACTCCATGAAACTGACACGTTGTGTGCAGGCTTTTGAATCTTGCATATTTCACAAGATTTACTTTTCATTTGTAAGCGGGTCTCGCACCCGCTGATATATATATATATATATATATATATATCAAAGCTCCAAGGTGGGACACGTACTACAAGACATTGTGTGTGGAATTCATTCGACCAGCCCATCTGAGGACGTTAATTGTGCAATTATGTGGGAGTGTCCAAACACGAACTCAGTCAAAGCCTCTGAAGACGCAGCGGGCGGCTCAGAACGCGTCCGGCTGACATCATTTGACTTGAGGGCTGTAATCCCATCGGGTTGCGGTGTTGTCCTTTACCCGATTAAATGCCTTTGGGAACTACTGCAGAGTGCGTCCTTGTCCTGTGGGCATCTTGGAGCTTTGATATTGCGTGGCAGCCCAGCCGTGAAGGATGCCCCACCCCGTTATGATTGGGGTTCACGAGGCCCGTAATCGTGCCGAGCCTTTCAGTGGAGCAGTAGTGAGTGATTTATGGACTACACGCACCCCGAGGTCCATGGTAGGGCTTCGCATTGGAATCAGCTTTAATTAAGTGTACCCATCTAGGGATGATTGGGACACGTACTGCAAGTCCCACAAGACATTGTGTGCGGAATTCATTCGACCAGCCCATCTGAGGGCGTTAATTGTGCAATTATGTGGGAGTGTCCAAACACAAACTCAGTCAAAGCCTCTGAAGACGAGCAGCGGCTCAGAAACGCGTCAGGCTGACATCATTTGACTTGAGGGCTGTAATCACATTGGGCTGCGGTGTTGTCCTTTACCCGATTAAATGCCTTTGGGAACTACTGCAGAGTGCGTCCTTGTCCTGTGGGCACCTTGGAGCTTTGATATTGCGTGGCAGCCCAGCGCGAAGGATGCACCACCCCGTTATGATTGGGGGTCACGAGGCCCGGAATCGTGCCGAGCCTTTCAGTGGAGCAGTAGTGAGGGATTTATGGACTACACGCACCCTGAGGCCCATGGTAGGGGCTTCGCATTGGAATCAGCTTTAATTAAGTTGTACCCATCTAGGGGATGATTGGGACACGTACTGCAAGTCCCCAAGACATTGTATGCGTGAATTCATTCGACCAGCCCATCTGAGGGCGTTAATTGTGCAATTATGTGGGAGTGTCCAAACACAAACTCAGTCAAAGCCTCTGAAGACGAGCGGCGGCTCAGAAACTCGTCAGCCTGACATCATTTGACTTGAGGGCTGTAATCACATTGGGTTGCGGTGTTGTCCTTTACCCGATTAAATGCCTTTGGGAACTACTGCAGAGTGCGTCCTTGTCCTGTGGGCATCTTGGAGCTTTGATATTGCGCGGCAGCCCAGCCGCGAAGGATGCACCACCCCGTTATGATTGGGGTTCACGAGGCCCGTAATCATGCCGAGCCTTTCAGTGGAGCAGTAGTGAGGGATTTATGGACTACACGCACCCCGAGGCCCATGGTAGGGCTTCGCATTGGAATCAGCTTTAATTAAGTGTACCCATCTAGGGATGATTGGGACACGTACTGCAAGTCCCACAAGACATTGTGTGCGGAGTTCAAACGACCAGCCCATCTGAGGGCGTTAATTGTGCAATTATGTGGGAGTGTCCAAACACGAACTCAGTCAAAACCTCTGAAGACGAGTGGCGGCTCAGAAACGCGTCAGGCTGACATCATTTGACTTGAGGGCTGTAATCACATCGGGTTGCAGTGTTGTCCTTTACCCGAATAAATACCTTTGGGAACTACTGCAGATTGCGTCCTTGTCCTGTGGGCACCTTGGAGCTTTTATATATATATATATGTATCACCACACTCCGCGTTTCCCTCGTAGCAATCCTGCCACAACACGGACACGGACCAAATTTCAGTGCATTAAATTCGATTTATTTCTTGCGATGCCGCCATAACGTTTCGGCTCGTCCGAGCCTTGATCACATGATATAATATATATATTCACTGAAAAAACCACAGGTTTCAGGGACGTTATAGTTAGAAATTAGCATTTAAAAAACCTTAGAAATTCACTGAAAAAAACCATAGGTTTCAGGGACGTTATAGTTAGTTGGACATTTCACTCGTACAAAACCAAAGAAATTCGTCCGTTATAGTTAGTAGAGCTAACTATAACTCGCGCCCCCGCAATGCACTGCTGATGACTTCACATATTACATCACTCATGACATGGTCAGTGACATCACTGATGACTCGTGTCTCCTCTTTGTCCTCTTTGATGCAACTTGGTTCAGAACTGAGGTTCTGGTGTCAGGGGTTGCCCTAAAATCCTAGACATAGGGGTGTTAGTGGTGTGGGTGTAAGTGGCAGATGGGCTACTAGCCTCAGCAGCGAACCCGCCCCGAGGTGACCACATCCGGGGGTGTAGGTCACCTTTTCTGCCCAGAACCCACTATTGAACCACTTTCAAAAATGGCAGAAGTCTTTTTTAGCTGTATAGACCAGGTAGCCCACCCTATATGTGTGGCTAGCCTTCTGGGGATGTACACTTCCTGAATATCTAATTTTCCCACCTGTCTGGGTTAAAATGTGCCAATTGGGGTTACCAAGTCACACATATCAGTTTTAGGGAAAGAGCAGTGGCCATGGGGCCTGGTTAGCAACTTCAGTGCACTGTCCGAGTCGAAAACCAGCATCTTGTAGTCCAAATGGCCGAAAAAATGGGGGTCATCTGCAAAAAGGCCTGATTTCTTACACATGGTGATGAACTATGTGTGTTAAGAATTATTCACATCACACACCTCACTTCTAACTTGCTGAAGGTTGTAATAGGAATGTGTTTTATAGTTCAGGTATTCTATGCAGTGTTTATATAGGTTTTTAAAAATCTCTTTCAGCTCTAGGACATCATAGAGTTGTTAGTAACGTCAGAGAGTGGGTTATGTAGAGATTTTCCTGAGTTATATTAGATGACATAGTGGTAATAGTTAATTATAATGTCATTAACCTAAATCTGAATTAACATTTTCTTGTTGTAGCTGTCAATGCCTCTACAGCACAGGTTGAGTTCGGCAGTAAGAACAGACGAGGTGAAGATATGCGCTATGTCTCTCGCTTGTCTCATTCCTCTTTCCCCCGATCTACTCCTGTCCAGCATAAAAATCACTTGCATGATCATCAGTGGGTACTGGGAAGTGAGGAGAGTTGCATCACGCCGGCTGGATCCGGATGGCCAGGTTAATGCAAACTTGACTATTATTCGTCTTCTACGCCAATTTGTTAGATATCATCATTTATCAGCATCTATTATTCCACACATTTCAGAAACTATGAAAACGGCTTCCTTCCACCTGCGTTTTCTCGCAAAACTGATACCATCTATACTTACTTCAGGCTTCAGAAAATCAGAACAAGCAATAGTGTTCTTACACCTCGACAAGGGCAATGCAGTGCAACCCGGCCTTCTTAAATCGATGTTGGCTCCCCTTACGGCCTTCTTACTTCTAGTAACTCTGCTCACCACAGGAACTAAGAAAACGCAACACATCACCCCATCTAGTTGGAAATGCATTGGCTTCCCCTTGCTGCTAAAATTACCTCTCAAAGGCCCTGAATCTTGCACAAAGCACTGCACACTGGACAAGTCACATACCTAACTGCCTAACTACCACATACCTAAGGAGAAATGTTGTTCTACTGGAGGTGAAAGAAATACAAGAGACAGGTCCCAACTTCTGGAATTTTCCCAAACCATAAAAACTAAAACTCTTAACCAGGCATTCTCATGTCATATGCAAAGACTTTGGAATAGTCTGCCTGCTATCATAAGACATAACTGCAGCTTTCTTCCATTCCAGAAACCTACACTTCTCCTTCTTGGACTCTGCTTTACTCTAATTTGAGTGCTTTTTTATGACCTATGACCGTGGGACACCAGTCGTAAATAACAGCGAACACCACTGATATTGTCCAATACCACTGACTACTGCAGACGCAGAGAACTGACCTCATAGTGAGCACACATGCTGTCTCGATACTCCTGTTCCACTGGTCTGTTGCGGTGTAATACAGAACAGAACCGGTCAGTATAGCTTCTTCCCCATGATCTATTATGTTACAGATCACACCATAGCTCTTAACCAGCTCACAATAAGTACAAATATCTCCTGTGTATCGCTGATTTTATCCAGCGCTGCAAGCGTCATTGGCCTCCACACTATCAGTAGGCACCTGGACACCTAGCTTGCCAAATGCCTGTGACCTCCGGTTTCTGCTAGTTCCAGACTGAACCAGTGACCCCGCAGCTGCCCGGGTTGTCCCTTTGGGGTTTTCCCGACCGGGTTTTCTCACTCACCGTCATTCCCGCCAACGGAAGCCCCACCCACCCCAGGATCTACTTACTGCAGGCTGCAGCGCGACTGCAGTGCTGGTGCGCTAAAGTTGCAACAAAGGCAAACCCATCTGCATCCGTCCACACCTGGACCACGCCCAGCGCCATGACCCCTGGCCCTCCCGCCCCACGAAGATACACCATCGCCGAGCTCTACACCCTCGACCCTGGACGCCGCAATAAACACTGCCACCGCGCTGACCCATGCTCCACGGTAGGACCTTTCACCTGCACCCACTGCCACTTCACCTGCCACTGCGCACACACACCAACCCACCAGCCAGCCTCACCCCAAACACACCACAGACACCACCTGAACAAAAACACCAACTCTCATGTGCCCTTCTCAACACACGCTCACTGTGCAAGCATTCTACTGAATTATGGGACCTCATCACCACCCTCGCACCTGACATCATCTTCCTCATTGCGATCTGGCTCAGCTCCACATATGCCCCAGACATTGCCACAGCAATCCCCACCGGATATAAAATTCCTCACCAGGACCAAACTTCAAGCTCCACACAGACGACAAGACAGCCATCAGAGGCACCCTCGTATATTGACCCCCCGGCCTGCGCTCCAGCTTCTGCAACACCATTGCAGACTGCATTGCGCCCCTAGCCGTAGACTCATAAGGACTACATCTTCCTCTGTGACCTAAATTTCCACATTGACGACCCCAACGACACACCTCCTCGACAGTATGAGCAGCCTCGGATTGACCCAGATCATCCACGACCCTACACACACCGCAGGACACAAGCTGGACCCAATTTTCACCTCCAGCAATCACATCAAATACCGCCATGTCACAGAACTCACATGGACCAATCACTCCATCGTCCACTTCAGCATCTCCAGCCCCCCCCACCGCCACCCCCAAGATGACCCCCACCGGAGGTGTAAAAAATCCCAGAGACCAGCTGGGCGAACGCCCTCAACACCTCCAACCCTGCTACCACCACCAACCTCGATCAGAGAATGAAAAACTTCAAAGACTGGATCACCAATTGTGCAGACAGCATCGTCCCCATCAAGAGCAACATCCGGAGAAAATCCTCCAAAAAGCTGGTTACACCCAAGAACTCAGAACAGCGAAACGGGACAGCAAACAGTTGAAGAGGAGATGGTGTGCCAGCAAGGACACCTCTGGCAGGGCAGACTTCAAGACATCCCTCAACCTCTACCACCTCCTGCTGAGGGCAACAAAGAAGATAGCCCTTGCTGTCCTCATCGAAACCAGCGCCAACAACACCAAGGAACTTTTCAACATCATTAAGGAAATCTCCAACAAGGCTGCCAGCAAAAACAACTTCATACCCTCACAGGAGCTGTACGACAACCTCGCCCACTTCTTCCACAACAAGAGCGCAACCATATATAGTAACTTTGAACCCCAAACCACACCTACGAACTTCCTCAACAGATACACCACCACCGTAATCGAAACGAACCACACCCTGACCACCTGAAACATCCTCTCCTCCCAGGACACCACCTCCACCATGAAATCAATCCACTCGAGAGCTCCCACAGACCCATGCCCACACCACATCTTCAACCTCAGAAACCAAAGGATCGGCCTGTATCTCACCACCCTACTCAGCACCTCTATCACCACCGCAACATTTCCCCACGCCTGGAAACACGCCGAAGTCAGACCACTACTCAAAACCTTCCGCCGACCCCAGCAAACTCGAAAATTACCGGGCAATCTCCCTGCTCCTATTCCCAGTTAAGGCACTGGAAAAGATCATCAAAAATCAACTCATGACACACCTGGAGCAGAACCAGCTACTCAATGCCTCCCAGTCCGACTTCAGCAGCAAACACAGCACCAAAACCGCACTGATCGCAGCCACCGACGACATCTGAACCCTCCTCGGCCGAGGAGAAACAGCAGCTTTGATCCTCCTGGACCTCTTGGCAACCTTCGACACTGTAACCCACCACACGCTGATCAAAAGACTCAACCACGTCAGCATCCAAGGGGATGCGCTTGGATGGATCACCTCCTTCCTCACTGGAAGAATCCAGAGGATCCACCTCCCACCTTTCACCTCTGAACCCAAGGAGGTCACCTGCAGTGTCCCCCAGTGCTCAGCCCCATGCTCTTCAACGCCTATATGACCCCACTGGCCAACATTGTCAGATCACGCGGTCTCAACATAATTTCCTACGCAGTGGACACCCAACTCATTCTCTCACTCACCGACGACCCCACCACCATCAGGATCATCTTCCACAGATTCATTTTTTTGTTTAAATCTTTTTATTTACATTTTTTGTATAATCTTTCCGAACAAGAACATTAGCGCAGTGGCATCATACATCATTGTAGCTTTAGGATAATGCAGCTCATGGTACAGCATTCTTTTATATAGAGTAATAGCTTGTGGCTGTGGCAGTTTAGGATATCACCTGGAGAGTTTCATTACGTTAGCAATCATGGCATTAGTGAGATATTGTGGTACCCAATATATCTATGTTCTGAACATGATGCCTCACTTATTTGAACTGTGGAAGTAGGATACAACAAAATGGGGACAAAGCAATCAAATCAGGGATAGGGTGATTGCCTGAGACCTGTTGCCTGGTATGCTGTCAAGTGAGATCCTTGCCAGTTGTAGCTGTTGATAAATCACTTGATGCCGGGGCCTAGCCTATGTCAGTAGAGCACTGTTCTTCCTGGGGTTCTCCGTGTGTACCTTCTGAACCCAAGTGTTGGTTAGGCTGGCGTCGGGTCCCCTCTTGCGATTCCTCCGCTACTGCCACTAGGCCCTGTAGGTCTGATACTATAGCCTCCCAGTTACTAGCCAAGGGAAACTTGCGAAGCCCCAGCAGGTCTTCTCTACGTAGGGCCACCCTCTCTGCCCTAGCCGAGTTGAGCAGTGATCGCTGCCAGGCTATTGTGTGTGGAGCTATCGGGGACTTCCATCTCTTGGCCATCAAGCTTTTCGCTGTAACTAGGCCCAAGTCTAAACATCGGGAGGTAGCTCTGTTTTTCTTTTTTCTACTAAAGAGATGTAAAATGTATGCCTCCCAAAGGAAGGGGATGTTGCGTCCTGTGCTGTTGGCCAATGTAGTTTCTATGTTAGTCCAGTATTCACCTAGAGCAGCGCGATGCCATAACATGTGTAATATGTCTGCGTTCGGTAAGTGGCATCTGGGGCAGGCTGCATCAGTTAGGTGAAAATACTTATTAATCTGGGCTGGGGCGAGGTATGCCCAGTGCAGTATGAAAAATTGAATCTGCTTGAATCGCTGATTGCGCGGGACATACGTCGGACCTTCCAAAGCAGTCACCCTTTCCTTGTCAGTGAGTGCGTGTCCCAGATCGTCCTCCCAATGCTGTCTCAGGGGGATCAGGGCAATTGCTGTGTGCTGGCGTATTGATGACGCAAACCAACGAGTCAGGTGTCCCCCCGTCTCCCATCACATGTAGGTATTGAATCGTGTGGTGCGTGGGTGGGTGGTTCCGAGGCCAGATTGCCCCACTTGGATGACAGGGAGGCTATGAGTGCACGATGTAGTAGGAATTGTCCAGGATGCATATCTTCATCAGATATAAGCTCTGAGTACGGGATGAGGGAGCCATCAAGAGAAAGGTCCCCCGTGTCATGAATACCCACCGTGTCCCAGCTACGCAGTTCAGATGCCGTGGTGCATGTGCTTCCTTGTGGCGTCCCCAGTAAGGGGATGGCAGGGGCATATGGTATAGTGCCTTTAGTGAGAAAGAGGCATCTGCGGTAGCATTTGTATGCTATGTTGAGTAGTAGTGGACCCAGGTCTCCCGGTTTCGCACATGGATGAAATGTGCTAAGTAAGGCGTTGGGTGGTACTGGAGGTCGCAATGAGGCTGTATCAGTCAGGTGTCGGGAAGACAGCCATCTGGCTATCCAACGCAGTTGTGCGGAAAGGTAATAGTGTTCGAAATTGGGCACTGCCAGCCCTCCCTGCCCTGTTGGCAGATATAGTTTCCTCAGGGAGGCTCTCTGTCTCGACGTCCCCCAAATAAAATCTCTGTTTGTCTTTTCCCACTTATGGAAATAGGAGGGGGAAATGAAAATAGGTAGGGTAGTGAAGTAATAGAGGAGGCGAGGGAGGATCACGATCTTTGTGAGGGCAATTCTGCCCGAGACAGCTAACGGGAGGGTCTTCCAGAAGCCCATTTGTGACTGAATGGCTGTGGTGGCTCTAATAATATTTCCCTCAAAGAGGTCCTCCCTGTCATGGTACACATGTACCCCCAGGTGTCTAAAAGCATCAGTACACCATGGCACCGAGACCTCCCCGAGGGAGTATCCCGGGTCCACTGTTGTCCGCAAGAAAGGAGAGAGAATGGATTTCGCAGCATTTACGCGCAGCCCTGATGCTCTGGCGAACATTGTTAGCGCTAGGTCTAATGATGGCGATGTGGCATGGAGATCTCTCACGTACAGTAGCAAGTCATCAGCGTATAGCGAGATTGTATGCGTACCGTCTCCCAGGGGGATACCCATGTCGACGTGCACTCGGATGTACACCGCCAGTGGCTCAACTGCTAACGAGAAGAGGAGAGGGGACAACGGGTAGCCCTGTCTTGTCCCCCGTCCCACTTTTATAGGATCTGAGATATAAGGTCCCGTCTTGACCCGGATCGTCGGGCGTTTGTATAGTAGCCGAACCATGTTAAGGAAGTAAGGCCCTATGCCAAATCTAGGCAAGGATGCAATGAGGTACTCCCACTCCAGAGAATCAAAAGCTCTCTCGAGGTCAAGCATCAGGCAGCCCGAGACCATCTTCCACAGATTCATGACAAACTTCTCCCACTGGATGAAGAACAACTGCCTGCAGCTGAACACAGACAAGACGGAAGTACTGATCTTTGGCATCAGCAGCAACACATGGAATGACTCCTGGTGGCCATCAGACTTAGCACTCACACCCACTCCCTCCGACCACACCATAAACTTTGGAATCATCATTGACAACAAGCTCACCATGAAATCATAGATCAATGCCATCTCCTCCGTCTGCTCCATCCCTCTGCGCATGCTACATTAGGTCTTCAAGTAGCTACCCCTAGACACGAGACACACTGTGACACAGGCCCTCATCACTAGCCGACTGGACTACGGCAACGCCCTATACATAGGAATCGCCATTCACCTCCTACAGAGACTTCAAGCCATACAGAACGCCGCAGCCAGACTCATCTTCGGCCTTCCCCAACGAACCCACATCGGGCAGCTCCACTGGCTCCCTGTATAGAAGAGAGGCCAATTCAAACGGCTGCCCCACACACACCAGGCTGTACACAACCAAGGAGCAGCATACACTAATCACTGCCTGAACTTCCACCAACTGTCGAAGACTACGCTCCGCCTCCCTTTCACTTGCCCATACTCCCCGCATCTACCGAAGCAGAAGTGAAGGACGTTTCTTCTCCCACATCACAGCAAAGACCTGGAACAGCCTCCCCATGCACCTATGGACCATCACCTCTCTTCCCGAATTCCGAATGGCCCTCAAGACCTGGCTGTTCGAATAAGCCTCCGGGATGTGCAAGCGCCTGGATACTCTATTGGGTGATTAGCTGCGGTTTATAAATCCTGCTTGATTGTTTGATTGATATTTGTACTATATTATCAGCGATTAGAAATTCTATGCATTTGCAGTGTACAGTGTGCTACAGAAATATCTTCATTTACTCAAATTAAAAGATATGATTGGTCAAGTAAGCCCTAACCATACATGTGCTGTCCTTTCTCCAGTGATCACTTTTTGAGGACCCCCGCCTGGCCACACTAGGCTAGTATCCTGATGCTTCCGATCATGTGTATTGTGAGACGTTTTCCATGATGGCAGGCGTGAAGTCATCACCTCTTATGTGTCGTTCAGATTTTTGTCTTTGTTATGAGTTGCCATGTTTTATGAGGGATAAATTACGGCACACGATAAAAACCAATACCAATATGTACGGAATTTATTGTGTACAATAATTATTGCTTATTATGAGTGTTGCCCCTAAATAGAAAATAACATGTATTTGAACCAAATTCCTCATGTCATGGTATTTACCCATTATTTTACTTTTGAATAAATACCATCAGTCAACCTGTTGAACCTTATCCCGGGGAAATATTTTGTAGCAGCCAGTATGTGCCAGGTGTGATAAAACACAAATACACAGACTGCCCATACAGCTACACATTGTGTAGATGACAGGCTCACTCACATGAGTGCAAACAGGGCACTCTCAGAGGAATTATTTAGAGGTGATTAGAAAGTTATTTAAAAATTAATTGAATTTAGAAGGGAGGTGATATAACATGATAAATGTACAGGAAAAAGTCTACTGACATTGAATGTCGACTTACTCAGACAATAATTTATACAAAATGGTGAAAGCTAATTCAGGCATACAGGTAAGAGTCTTTATGCCTGATTTTTATTAGGTCTCGCCTAGGCAGCGCTTGCGCTGTCTCTTCGAGACATGCTGTTTTCATGATATGGGCATAAAGCTCTGCCCACTTTCCGCCCATCTTTTTAATTGGCTCCGGTCACTGTCCTTTGTAAATGGTGGCTTTTCATTGGGCAATAGGCTTAGTAGTCCCTCCTTAGTACCACCTATTCTCTTTTTGTAACCTCCCATGAGGACACCCCCTGTTACGTGTGTTGTACTCTTTAGGTTTTAACTACAGCCTCCGAGCACTATTTTCTTGAATGGTTTTCTCCTGCCTGCTGTTGCAGACAAGACACGCTCTCCCCCAACGCTTTTTTTTTATGTCGTCAGGAATAATGGCGGCCGTGCCTTTCTTTTATTATTTGCGGCGCCGAACACGGCTGCAAGCCTTTCTTTTTGTTTAGTGTACTTTTTTTTTTTTTTTTTACAATGGCGGCACCCGCGCTTTAGCTTTATACATCTTAAGCTAAAGCGCGGGTGCTGTGATTGCTTCAAAAGTAAATAAAAATAAAAATAAATGTGCATTTTTTTTCTATTTCTTTACTTTTGAAGCAATCGCGGCACCCGTGCTTTAGCTTAAGGTGTTTAAAGCTAAAGCACGAGTGCTGCGATGGCTTTGCAATGCAATAGCTCTTACAGCACTGAAAGTTTGAGCTATTGGTGTTGCATTAATATTAGCAATGCCAATAGCTCAAACTTTCAGTAATGCGAGACCTATTGCATTGCAAATGCTTGTTACTCATAGAGTCAGTATGTAATTTCAGTACATGAAAACATATGGGGTTGATGAAGTATATAGTACATATATGTCCACAACAAAACAATATTATCATGAAGATATGCTTAGGTGCATAAATCTGTGCTATTTCACTCTTGCTTAATTTAGTGCTCATATGTGTTTGGAAGATCACAAATAGTTGATGTGTTAGCACTCCTTGGGTTGTTGTGTAAGATGCAAAAGGTGTGTTGACGTTTCGGTCTACAATTTAATCAGTAAGCAAGACAATCCTCAGGACTGAATGCATAAAAACAGGCAAACTGACAGACCCCAAATTCTACAAAAAAAAACAAAATATGTACAGCTGTATGCTGGAGCAAACAAATAAATACAATATATTAGAGATTTGGGAAACACAGTGATCAAAGGTGATTTAACACCCATTCCAGAAGCCAAAGAAAAAGCAGGCATAACCAAATAACACTCCACATGCAAAAATATTGTTTCAAAAACATACTGCAATCTAGGAGAATCCAAAATGCTAACAGATGTGTGCAGCATCTTAGATCAGAAAAACAGGGATGTAAAATGATCACTAATAATTGTCAAGCCAAATTAAATGCTGATGTAATTTACAACAATCGTCATCTGTCTAAGAAAACAATGTATCTTACAATGTGTCTAACATTTTACCATAGTATACAAAAAGCGAGGAAACTGGCAATGTAGGCTCACGACTCCCAAAGGCAAATAGCCACGATAGCGTTAGCGACATCCAGGACAATGAACATTACACGAGGGAGCATCCGCACCCTGATTAAAGGCACAAAAACAGCAATTCACTGTTCCATCAACAATACATAAGCTGGGGCTTTTGGCTGAAGCTGGAGAGGAACATGGCGGCCATGCACTGAGCAGCTGCGAGCTACCCCAGAAGCAGAATGCTTCGTTCCACGATGTGTGAGCTGCCCCTATCCGAGTGCATACCTGGCAATACTTGATACGTCCTCTCCTGGATTCGAGCTCTTTTTTTATTTTAGTGGGATAAATGCCCTCTGTGGTGATCTTTGAGGCATTCTCTACCAACGCGGCTGCCAGCGCAGGGATTCCGTGCTGGGAGGTGGCCGCACACGAGTTACAACGCAGCAGGGCAGCTTGAGCGCAGGCTCGCGGTGGCAGCGTCAGCACAAGCCAGAATGCAAGCAGAAGAAGCTCCTTGACCAGCATAGAAGCAAGTACTGAAGTACACAGTAACGCCTTGCTTCTGGAGAGTGGTAGGCAGTGGCAGAGGGACTGGAATGCCGTAGAAGAAGATAGGAGGGTCTGGTGCCCCATCCATCTGAATAAGAACGGTCAAACTATCGGTAAGGCTGGCGGTAAGACCTCAAGATACACACTGTGTACTCGTGCATAGTGATTGCTAAGGTTAGTCCTGCACTGAAATTCACTCCTGCTATTTCGAAAGGCACAGTGAAGGATCAACAGGTGTATGCCGGGCGGGGTTGCTGGAGCCTCGGGCACTGAATTGGGGATGCCCGTTAAGTAGCCTAGTAAGAGCACTGGAGGAAGGGGCTGGAAGGTGGCAGGTCCGCAGATTAAGATAACACCTTGGCTAAAATCCTTCTTTAAAGTCTTGACTTCATCAGCCTTACAGAGTGCTGAGGGGGGCTTTGAAGAGGATACGGGCAGACAGGGCTTGAGAATGGATACACCCCCCATCACTGATGTTTACGATGCCCTCGCCGGGATAATTAGGTCCCTTGAAGTGGAAAGAAGACCAGAGGAGGGTGAAGATCCTCATAATGTAGCCCAGATTGTTACCAGCAACAGGTTTGAAGCTCTTTCTGCATTAGAAGAGTCTGGTCAAGCTGGTGAGCATTGTCAAGTGGGCCAGCTGAGAATATCAGAGATGAACTAAGCAGAGTTTTGCCAGAGGAATCGCTAGCAGCCATTCTCCTGGGCTTAAAAGAAGAGATCAAAGGCAGGGTTGAAGTTTCAGAGGCCAATCAGGTGGGCATTCAAGCTTCCTGCTCTGCTCTGTCTCAGAAGCTTGATGAAATGGCAGCACGCACTAGAGCATTAGAGGAGGAGGTTGATTCGATCAAGGATGTCATAAAAACACTACTGGGATAAGTTTGTTGACTAAACTAAATCAAGGTTTGCAGGAAGATCTTGAGAGGGCTGAGAATCACTCATGGAGAAATAACCTCAGATTTCTGAATGTACCCGAAGCCGAATTTCTTTGCTGTATGCAGTACTAAAGGACAGGCCATACATCAATTTAGAGCAGGAAATACAGAGAGCACACAGAGATCCGGTCAAAAGGAATTCTCATCGGCAGAAGCCAAGGAATGCTTACAAGTATTGGAAGGGTTCCTCAGGGTGGGGTGCTGGGATGGATGTGGGAGTGGGCACTGGGTGGGGAGCAGAGGGAAAAAAGAAGAAAACAAATGTCCTCTGTCTCACCAAGCAATAGTTTATTTGTATGCAGGCCCCAGAAAATCCATCGGAAAAGGGGGATAAATATAGTTGGAGATAATGGGAGGTGGTGAGGAGATACGTTTTTTAACCTGGAACGTTAATGGTCTTAGGAGTTGGGGGCATGCAAAGATTGGTGATGCGGTATCTTGAAAAAAGTTCTGCCCTCATCATTATCTTACAAGAGACTCACCTGGCTGCGAATGAGAGTAGAGCCCTTTTCTCTAAAGTTAGATGGCTGGAGTATTGTAACGGGGTAACGAATTTAGTGAGGAAGGGTGGTGGTGTAGAGGTTACATTCACAAAAGCTGATAGTTCTGATTGGTGGGCCTTGGCGGGCAAGAGATGTGCTGGTTTTGAGTTCATGTGTGTGGGATTCTATGGACCAAATTTGGATGACTCTTATTCTATAGCCAACCTGGAGTGGAATCTGGTTGAGTTAATGGTCCCGATGGTCCGCGGGGGCGATTTTAACATCTTACTAGACACCACCTCAGATAGATCTACCCGGAGAGACTGTGCTCAAACACCTAGGACTAGGCAGGCTCTTAGGAATATGCTGCAGGGCTGAGGGTTGGTGGATGTATGGAGACACCTAAAGGGCTCAATGAGAGGCTATACGTTCCATAGTAAAACATATGGCCACTATTCTCGGCTGGGTTACTTTTTTTGTAGATAAAGATCTTGCTGCTAAAATAAGAGGTCAACCATGTTCCTGGGCATATTTCGGTCCAGTAGATGTATAAACAAAGATTTCTCTTGGACTTCAACTCACAAACGGTCTATTCTCACATTCAACCACATACAACAGATATTGTAAATCTATTATTCGTTTGAGAACCCCTAAATCAATTATAAACATAAAAAATCTCACTTAGGTGTGTATAAAAATATTTTCATTTATTAAAAACAAGAGCAATAATATCAATCACAATACGGAGAATCCGGACAGAAAAGGAAATTTTTTCCAATAACACCTATTCATACATATAACAAATCAATGTACAAAAGATACAAGAACAAGTGACAAATTAAAAATCATCATAGATTCATTAATCTGACTGAATCTGTTACGTTGTGGTCTATCAGACCTTAAAATTAGACCCAAACGTTCCTCGGATTTAACAGTAGAGAAAGAGCGTCGACGCGTTTCGGTGGGCTAAATATTTTAAGCCACCTTCTTCAGGACTTTCACAATAAATGTCTCTTCTAGAATTAGCACAGTGTTATATGTGCCTCATATGTTCCACTATTTCCTCAAAGAAAAATAAGTGCTCGGTTTTGGAGTGATACGAGTCTTTAAAATCTTCCTCTACGGGATTGTCGATTCTGAGTTTTGAATGTTCTCTGCCTTTCCAGAATATAGGTTGCTAAATGTCCGAGCGATCCTACATCAATGTAGAAAATGAAGGCTGGCCAATGTAAATAGAGGCAGAATGCAGTAATCCTTGAGGTTTAACACTCTATTATTATGAGGCCAATTGATCCTCCGTCCACTTTGATGGGGGTTTCACATCACCCTACACCCAGCGCGTGATATCGCGGTGTGTCCTCCCAAGTGGATCCTCAGCAGCCAGCTCTGCGTGCCTCGGACCATTCTGACGTCTTCATGCTGCTTCATTGTCCTGGACGCAGGCAGAATTCAAGATGGGCATTTAAACTAGCTCTCCTCCTTGATGCTGGTGTGGCATCCACCTTAAAAAAAAGGTAATGCTGACTTTTTCCTTGATAATGCTGGCTCAGCTCCCCTCGAGATAATCTGGGATGCTTCTAAAACCTTTATTCGAGGGGTTTTGAGAAGTCAGGCGCACTTTAAAAATAAGTCTGAAAAGGCAGAATTGGCCAGATTGGTGCAAGAAGTGGGTGATCTGAAGGTTGCTTTGCAGGTGCAAAAAAGGGTAGTGGATAGAGAAAGGATACTGAAGCAGTTAGAGGAGACCCAGCTGAATTTTAAAATCAAGCTTGATACAATATGCAGGGAAAGGTGGCACACCGGATGCATGAAGCAGTTAGAGTATGGGTAGTGAGTTGGTGCGTTACTGGCATGGAAGGCGAGGGCTGAGAGGTCCAGGAATATTATTAAGGAGCTGGTTGTTAATCCCCAGGTAGATATCTCAAATAGGGCTGAGGACATGCAGGGGCACATGGTTTCTGTATTCTCTGCATTGTACATCGAAGAGGTGTTTCTGAACCTGGATAGGCTTAGGGAATGGTTGAGGAGTATGAATCTCCCTGGGCTTATGGTGGAGGGTAAAGAGTGCGTGGAGGCACAAATTACTCATGAGGATATTAGGGAGCATCTGTCATATATTAAAAACGGAAAGGCAGCAAGTCCTGATGCCATCCCCCGGAGCTTTACAAGCTTTTAAAGGAAGAGATTGTGCCAGTATTGGAGGTACTGCTTAATTCAATACATCAGGGTAAGGTACAGATCCCTGATTCATGGGGGAAAGCCACAATTACATTGATTTTAAAGCCAGCCAAAGACCCAGGAAGGCTGATTCTTACCGACCAATCTCCATATTAAATACAGATTACACTGTTGGTTTTACGAGTTTTCTGGCCGGGAGATTGGCCAAGTTAGCCCCTCAATTAATACATCTAGATCAGAAGGGCTTCATGCCAAAGCGTCAGATCCATAAGTTCACCCAGCAGTTGATTGGGTGTATCGACTTAGTCACCGCTTGAGCAATTCCCTTGGCCGTGGTCATCATAGATGCTGGCAAGGCATTTGATCAAGTATGTTGGGTATACCTATGGGAGGTTTTGGCAGTCTTGGGTTTTAGTCCCTGTTTTATTCTGATTCTTCAGAGGCTCTATGAGAATTGCTTGGCCAGAATTTTGCTCAATGGGTCATTGACTAGGAGTTTTGATATTCACAGAGGCACGCTGCAGGAGTACCCCCTGTCCCTACTCCTTTTTGATATTTAAATCGAGACGTTTGCCCAGCAACTTAGAAGAGACGCCAAGGTAATCCCCTTTAGTTCACTGCATTATTGTAATAAGATCGCGCTATATGCGGATGATCTGGTTATTTATACATCAGACCCTGTTCGTACTATCCCTAAGGTGGAAAGGTTGGCAGAAGAGTTTGGGGCTTTATCGGCATATTTAGTAAACAACTCCAAGACTAGGGTGATGTGTTGGAATGTAGCAAATTGGACGGGGGAGGTACGGGTGGAGATTAAGTATGTGAGTATTGCTATTGTTAATCCCCATGGAGGCAATTCCACTGCATAATCTAGGGAGGATGGCGAAGGAGGTGGATGTTTTACTCGCTAAATGGAAGAATCTACCATTAACAATCTACATATGAGTGAATCTGAATAAAATGTAGATTCTGCCCAAGCTGACATATCTTTTTAATTGCATCCCGCTTACATTCCCAAGACCTGCAATAGACAAGATTCAGGGGAAAATAACAAGCTTTAACAAATTTCCTTAGTGCACCTTGTTTGCATTCACGTTCATTTACCCAAGCTCTCAAGGGGTTATTGGGTATATCCCTTTCTTTATTGACTTTGTTGCACAGGCTCACTCACAGGCATAAAGTGCATTTGTATTCTGTATTCGCTTTTTGTAAGCACAGAGCACGCCCACTGTATTCTTTCCACAATAAAGATACAAAATGGAACAACACTGACTCAAAGGTTAATGTGAATGAAGCCTGTGCACACAATGCAAGTTCAGTAACAACAACATACACTGTAGTGTACAGACCGCATCATGCACACGCTCAACATACAGCCTCACAAAGACACGCTTATACACCATACATACAAGCTAAAATACACACTGGGCCCATACTTGCATGACCACACACAATATTTGCAGCCACTCTCTCTCCCTCACATTCACAATGCACACACAGATGCACACAGTGACAGTGCATACGGACTCACAAATTGGGCTCACACACACACATACACAGACTTACTCCACTTCCACATACACAAACACATTGTACATAGAACCTCACTCGTACTCATAGTGCGCATTCAGGCCTACCCCTGCACACGCAAAATACCTATAGAGTCACACACGTACATCGCATATACAGTCTAACTCACACTCTGGACACACAAACACCGTACATAGTCTTAACCACAAATATAGTGCACATAAAGCCTCACTTGCAGTGGATACAAACTCACACACAGTATGTATAGCATCCTTGTCAGATCTATAGAATGCACACCTACATCACTCGCACAGACTGTACATACGCATTATGCATACTTCATTCACACTCATTCACTTCATCCAGTTCACCGACACACACGCACAATGTACATAGTCTCACTCAGACACAATTTTAACAGCGTATATATGAAAGCAACAGCCAGACAGCGTCTGTTGCACAGGCATTTAAAAAGACCTTCATACAAAAACACACCACCCACCTCCATCTGTCACCGCCTACACTAAAAGCAGCAGTGTGCTCTGCTGAGGCTAATCTACCAGTGGATTTGTTTGAAAAGACATATACTTAAAAAGCAGATTGATCGAACATGTTTGTTTGAAAAAACTGTTTGAAAATTTGTACAGTTTTAAAACAATTAAAATTAGGGTAAGACCCTTTACAGATAGACAGCTAAATAAATATCTTCGTTTATCTTAAACTATGTGTGCAGTGCCCTGCCATCCAATACTATGCGACATGTACAATTTGAAATAACAAATGCAACAATAGTAAGGGGATACCCCAAAAACTGTGGTGTCACTGAACCAAAAAAAGTGTGCAAAAATGCAAAATAAAAAACAACAGTAATGCCTGCTCAAAACAAACGACCGGAAAACGTCCAGAGCCCACCATCTATGTTTAAAAAACAGTATATTAATTATACAATAATAACTCGGTTTCATATGGCACATCCCGCCTCTTGCTGTTTTTAAGAGATGTAAATAATGCAACTATTAATGTAAAGGAAATAAAAAGACACAGAGTGAGAAAATAAGTTATATTACAGAATTGTGTTATTTCACAGCCTCTGCTTGTCACGTAAAGTCATTTTTAGGTCTGCCTTCAGAGCGCTAGATATGATGTGATCAACCTAAAAGAGTTTTCAAGAGTACTAAAGAGAGGGGCTTTGCCTCCACCTGCATGTTGGTAAACAAGAGTGTGTGTTTTGATTGGGCAGATGTTGTGTGCTCCCATAAAAAAAGTGCTTGTCCTCCAAGTGCTATACTCATTTGTTTATCAAGTTATGTGAGCCAGAGCTCTTTATCAAGTCCAGCTATTATGTTGCAATGCTGTATGTCTCCTAGATAATTAGATAATTGTGATGTTTGCTGTTCTGTGGCAGCAGCACGGATGGGAAGAGGGCAGTCAGGAGGAATGTGTTGCTATATTGCAGTCTCCGCCACTTCCTCTCTTCCCTTTCCATCCTCAACTTTAGAGACATCTTAACAACCACTGTTTGAGAAGATGCTGTTGTTCTTTCTAGTTTTACGATTATGTGCTGGAGAGATATTTTAAGCTCCTAGGTTCTCAAAAGTTAATGTTATTATAATTTTAATGTATTATTTAATTTGAAAAAGTTACATTACTAATATTATATTTAATTGATCTAAAATGTAATATTTTATATATATATTAAATTAAAGTAGCTTACTTATTTAATATACTGTCATTTTAAATTACCATTTCCTGAACCCTTCAAACTCCTTGGTACATCTTAACATTACCCTTCCCCATGTCCTAAAAAAACCCTACTACCTCTCAGTGCTACCCTTCCTTAAACCCTAAAAGTCCTCTACTACCCCTTAGCACTCCCCATACTTGTACCCTAAAAAACCCTTGGACCCCTTAACGCTACCTTACCCTGGTCCCTAAGAACTCTTTACTACCCATTAACCCTGCCCTTCTGTGAACCCTGAAAACCCTTACTGCTGCTTACCACTACCCTTCCCTGAACCCTAAAAACACCTTGCTGCAACTTAATGCTACCCATTCATGAACCCTAAAAACCTCTTACTATCCTTAATGCTACCCTTCCCTAAACGCTAAAAATGCATTACTCTCCTATAATGCTACCCTTCCCAGAACCCTAAAACCCTTACTACCTCCTATTGCTAATCCTCAGTGAACCTTAAAAGACCATACTACCCTGTAGCGCTACTGTTCCCTGAACCCTAAAAAACCCTTACTACTCCATAACCCTGCCTTTGCCTGAACCCTAAAACCTTCTGACTACCCCTTAACACCACCTTTCCCTGAACCCTAAAAAACCCTTAACGCTACTGTTCCATGATCAGGAAAACATTACTACCGCTTATCGCTACCTATCATTGAACATCCATTGGTCTGTTAATGTGTCATTCACATTTTTCTTCTTCCTTCTATATATAGCATACAGCTTTGGCATCAGGTCAGCCCACTTCAGCCATTAGCTACTTCACTATGAGTGATGGTGTTCTGCTCTTTCCAGGGACTACTATGGCAATATGTCCTTTTTGAGAACAAAACAATATTTTTACTTGTAGCCATGTTTTTTTTAGATTGATGAGGGCCCAGCAGGATTCCCAACAATAAAGTTTTGCAAAAAACACGACAAGTCAAAAGGCTTGTGGCCTCTGCTAGACCTATTGACTTTGCCAATGCTTGTTCTACCTATAGATTCTTCTTTAAATCTACTTCATTTGATGGAATTTAGGAGCTCGCTAAATAAGGACTGTAGGAAGCTGGATCTGTATATACTATACCAAAATGATGTATAGTGTGCACAGAGTCCAGTGGAAACCCAAAGGTAGGCAGAGGTAAAAGTAGATAGCCCCTTACTCTCTATTTGTGGTGGTGTGGGCGAGCAGTAAGGCTTTATCAGAGGGTAGTGTTAAGCGTTTGTTGTACACAATCAGCAAATTATGTCACACACTCAAAGACTGAACTCAGACCAATTTGATTTGTATAAAATATTATTTAGTTATATTTATTTTCTAGAACCAAGCATGCCTGGCACAGGTAAGTGTAAATTGTACTTTTCAAGGCAGGTTGAACAATACAAGCAAGCTGAATAAAAATGTCTTTGTTACAGGTAGTATTTCTTTTCATTACAGTGGAAATTACTGTTAGATTACTTTTGGATTACTTTACAGATTACTTTATGGATTACTTTTTCTACTCAGTGTGATATGCCTAGATATCACACTGGGACATTTCCTAGAGAAAAGGTAAGTAAAGCAGTTTTTAGATATTTGAAGTTTTTCCAAGTTCTCATACAAAACCAACTCCACCCAAAACAATTTTCAAGAAAAGCAGTCAATGCAATCCTATGGAAGGAAATTGAGTTATCGGTTTGAAGGTAAGTACAGGTTTGTGGGAGTTGGTATTCTGTGGTTAGAACCAGGGTTCCCCCAGGGTCAAGGATGCACCCTTGAAACATCCTCAGCGGCACTAGGGCGGCTGGGTGCAGAGTGCTGAGGCCCAATGTTATCCAATGGGGTATAGGGGCCCTCCGGTTGGTGGCTGCTCACGAGCAGGCCACAGAGTTGTGGGAGCAAAGCTCCTGGAGTTAGGCTCAGGGCAAAGGGGGATCCGAGTTAGCATACAAGGTGCAGCGGCGCAGGGGCGGTTGGGTGCAGGGTGCTGTTTTGGCGTCGGGGTCCCTGTTGTTTTCAATGGGAGTTGCCGGTTTTGGATTTTGGCTGCAGGCTCGGTCCAGGAAGACTTCTGGGAGGAACCAACAGATGGGCAGGTAAGCTGGAGGGCTCGGGGACGTAGGTGCACCTCGTTCTCTTCTCCAGGGCGCAGTGCGGCTGGATGCAGGGCTGTCTTTTGAGGTCGGATTTCACCTTACCGGGCCACTCTCGGTGTGGGGGGAGGTCTCCGTGCAGAGGCTGCAGGCGACATCGGGGAGTCCTGGAGGAGTCAACCCACGGTGGACTCGGACTCTGGAGCGCTGGGGGACCTCGCTGGGACCGGTGGGCCACCTGGATTCGGGCCGTAGGCGTCGGGTGCAGTGGTGGTTCCAGGCGTCGGGTTTCAGAGTCTGTCTTGGGACTTTCTTTTGAACAGAGCTGCTGTTCACTGGAGATCCGGCCTTTGTTGAAGGCAATCAGTCCTCCCAGGGTTCTGGAGGTCACTGGCTGCAGGACAAATCGACTTTTGGCGCAGGATCTCTGGAAACTGCAGACGGGCCGGTAGGGCTGGGGCCCAAGTCAGTTCTTCTCTGCAGTCTCCTCTGCTGGGCGTCTTTTTTTGTCCTTCTTCTTCGTAGGTTGCGGGAATCTCTCTTCTTGGTTCAGGGCTGCCCCCTAAATACTGTATTTAGGGGGCGTTTTAGGGGTCTCGAGGTCAGTAGCCAATGGGCTACTGACCTTAGGGTGACCACACCCGTGGTGTGCTCAACCCTCGTGGGGGAGTGGGCACAATCCCTAATCCTGATTGGAGAGTGCCTACCATCTGCAAGATGGCGGGCACTGAAGAGTGGGCTTCATCTCGCCTCCCCCACCTCAGGGGTGGGGTTGGCAGAGGTGGTCACACCTTCTGATTTGACTACTTTTTCCCACCTGTCTTCCCACCGAAAAGGAGGGGAGACAGGAAGGGGTCCTGCTCCTGATAGCAGGAGAGGCTGGGGGTCGCATTACAAAGGCGGCAAGGCCTTTGAAGCTCCCCTGCCACAGATGGCTCTTCCTGGCCTGGGGGAGGTGTGAACACCTCCGCCCAGGAAAGGCTTTGTTTCTGGGCTCAGGGAGCGAAGGCTCCCACCCCAGGGGTCCAGAAACATGTCTTGTGGTGGCAGGCTGGTGGGTACCAGTCAGGGAACCCACCAGAGGCTGGTCGTTTTTCAGGGGGCATCTCTAAGATGCCCTCTGAGTGCATTTTTCATTAAATCCCACACTGGCATCAGTGTGGGTTTAATGTGCTGAGAAGTTTGTTACCAAACTTCCCAGTCTTCAGTAAAGTCATTATGGTGCTGTGGAGTTTGTAATGACAAACTCCCCGCACCATATACTGCACTTACAATGTCTAAGAATTGGTCTAGATACTGTAGGGGTCCAGGGCTCATGCACCTGTACCCTCACCACTGGTATAGTGCACCCAGCTAGAGGGGCGGCTGACCTATGCCAGGGCAGTGGGTTGTAGGCATGGCACACAGGGATGTGTGCCATGTCGACTCTTCACTTTGTTCTGCACCAAAATACGCAGCCTGCAATGGCAGTGTGTGTGTGTAAAGGTACAGGGCCTCTAAGGGTGGCACAATAGGTGCTGCAGACCTTAGAGGCCTTCCCTTGCCACAGTTCCCTTGGTACCCATGGTACCTTTTACAAGGGACTGACATGTGGCCAGAGATTGGGGGTACAAGGTACAGTTTTGGGAATGAACACAGGCCCTGGGAACCTAATTTGGCAGGGGCGCAGGGCACATAGAGTCAAAGTGCATCAGTAGTCTGGCAAAAAGTGTGGGGGGTTTACTGCAACAGAAACCCAGCTTCCTACAAGGACTACTTCACTGAGGTAGCTCAGCAGGTTAATGCATCTTCTGCACTGATCTTTGTTCAAAACAAAAGTCAATGGGTCGAATACCAGAGCACAGTTGTTGGCAGAGAGGCACTCTACATGGCTTGGAAAAGCTGAGCTGGCCTGCCCAGAGCATTGTTTTGACTTGCCCATGTCATTTCTGCCAATCGATCCTATAAACGATGGCAGTGCGTGTGTTTTTTTGCTCTCTCCCTTAGGGACATCTTAAGGATTTTGGGGACCCTGAGCCAAACCTATTTTGGGGGGCCCAGTTCGGAACAGCTTTGAATTTATGATCCAATTTCAGCTCTTTCATGCCCTCTTTGGCCAGGTCATTGACAGTGCACAGGCACACTCGTCCAAATTCTAAATGTGTTTACATCTAATATTCAGGGATAGTGATGTGTGTTTTCAATATTGTAACACTGCAGCAGCTCACTAATATTAGTGCAAATAATCTCTGTGACACTCTCCCGTTTCTCATATGTGAGGTCCTGTTTTGATCTAAAATAACTTTTTTAATGGATGTTCCATGAAACATAAACCCAACATTTCTCTTCAAACTGCCTGTAACAGAGAGACTCTGATAATTCACCCACATTAAAAATAAATTAAAGGAGAACGGTATTTAAAACACTGTTTAAAAAGTATTCAAGGTAATCGGGGCAAGACTCTCTGCAGAGCAGAGGTGGCTCTATGAGGGGGCCCCCTGAAAGGTTGAGGCCCTGGACCAGAGCCCACTTTGCCCATGCCTCAAAACTTCTCTGCTCTTCCTCTTGTGAAGATTTCCCCCTCAAATGCACCCCCTCCAGTCCAACTCGTCCATTGCTTCCACCATCCCATCCTGGCTTTTTTTTTTAAATTATTTTTCTCCCCTCCATCTCTTCCGTTGCACCCCTTCCCCACCTTCTGCAATGGCTTTTACACCGGTTATTTCCCCGTTGCTCTCCTCTCCCTTCTGTCGAGGTCCTTTAAAAAAAAAAAAAATGCAATTTTTGGAGGGCCTGGCAGCTACAGTTTGCAGCCCGGTCAGGCTCACGTTTAAAGAGGGGGTGGCTGCATCAAAAAATAAAATTAAAATAACACTTACCTTGCCGCCACCGGGTCCAGCATCTTCTCCTGCTCGCCTGTGTCCGACTCCAGGTCGGAACAGGAAGCAGGCAGCCAGACTCCCACCCCTTAGCCAATCACAACGCTGCAATGCAGCGTTGTGATGGGTCTGAGCGCCGTGACTTGGCGCTCAGCCAGGGGCTGGAGGGGTGGGCATGTTCTCCATGCAGGCTGTAATGCAGCCTGCATGGAGAACAGGGAAGTGCGCATGACTGTTCGGGCCGACCAAACAGTCATTGCGCACAGGAGTGTTCTACCACTCCTCCCCTGCTCTGCAGCCCCACCCCGCCCCCTCACGCACTGCCGCAGCAGGAGGACAAAATAAAATGATAATAACATTCAGTTATTATCATTTCATTTTTTCCTTTCTATTGCTGCTTCCAGGCAGTGGGGCAACGCTCCTCCGCCTTAGCGGAGGACCCGCTACTGCGTCTAAATTATTTTATTTTATTTCCGGCACCAAGATTGACTTCCGCTCTTTTGGAACAATAAATAACAAAAGTTAAACAATAGCAGCTGCATCGGTGCCATGTGTGCCTTGTAGACCCTTAAAAAACGTTCCCCGTGTGAAAGGAAAGCATTGCTGTTCAGTGGCCAGCCCCCTACGCCCATCCCTTTGACCCTCACCTCCATCTATGATAGTTATGCGGGAGATTTGTAAGATTTCTGCTGCGAGCCCAGGAAGTACAGGAATGGAAACCTTGATCGTCAGATCAGTAGATCACTGGTTCAGCTTGACAAATCATAAAATAATCTACATTCCCTTAATTTAACTAAATTTACATCAAGTTGAGGGAAAGTTAATACAGGTTTAAATTTTATACAATTATCTGTTCTTGGAAAAAAACATAAAGGGTTCTTGGACCCGGTTTTGACTTTAATAATAACTTGAAGCATCCTGGTGACGGTTTTATTGCAAGGGAGTTACCAGCTGAGCTTTGAAGTGTGTGCTTTTAATGGAAAGTTACACAAAAATTGCACTTTGTACAGTCTTGGTATTACTAAAATCTATATTTTTTGGAAGCACTTTCTCTTAAACCTTTTGCACATTTTGAAGCTGCCTATCTTATATTGTGTGTAATGAAAGCTTAAAATAATGACTCATATTACTAGTGCATTCTGTCACAGAATGAGACCTTGTAGCACTAAACATACGGAAATCACTATTCTCCACTGCACCAACCACGATTCGATTCTGTGGCTCTCTGATTACAGACACGGAC
Source organism: Calotriton arnoldi (assembly GCA_963921515.1). Taxonomy (NCBI): domain Eukaryota; kingdom Metazoa; phylum Chordata; class Amphibia; order Caudata; family Salamandridae; genus Calotriton; species Calotriton arnoldi. Next base: position 390,785 of record CAWUFW010000796.1, read on the forward strand.
CTCTGCAATGCATTAACTAACAGAAGTTTCATAATGTACACTAGTGTATTTCCCAATGTTTAAATTAACTTGCATTTCTTTTTTATTTAATCTGTGCCTTATTTTATATGTAGTTACCTGAAGGTGAAAGACCTAAAAAAGTTACAGAATATTTTGTTTTGTTAGCCACGCCTTTGTCTCCGCCCCCCACACTCACTCATCCTCCTCTCTTTGCGTACAGCATCACAGTTCCCATACTGTTTTCATGCACTTCGACCACTGTTCGCACTTTGTCCGAAGCACAAAGAGTCCATCCCACTAAACCCTGCCACTCAGGGCACAAGTCGGGGGTACATGCAAGTACACGGCGTCCACTCACTATTTTCACAGGGTGGACGCCGTCCCCCCCTTTCAAGAAGTGGGTCCCACTGAAATAGGCTGAACTTGTACCGGTGTAATTTTCAGACACCTGGACACATTCAGCAGTGCCTGCACCTTGTCTGCTTTCTTTTGGCGCAGCAACGGTGCAGGCGGCGAGGGGGCTTTCAAATTTCAGACTCCAGCTGGGCCCAAGACAAAGGCCGATTTTAAGGAGCCACCATGCCTCTTTTTGTCCCACTGTCCTGCTCAGCTATCTGAGCCTCACATCTAGAAGCAAGGCAGGGGTAACAAAGGCACACAGCTTATCACTTCACAACACTATCCCTACTGTGCTCAGATTGGAGTGGGAACGGTACAATTGACCCCTCCAAAATCCAGCACTTCCCTTACTTTTGCTTGCCTACGAGTGGTAATATGCATTTAATCATTTTTATTATTTTAAAATATACTTTTAATTATTTATAAACTTAGTTACATTTTACTTTTTTAGATGTTGTATTGTAATTCTTTATATAATTTGCTACTGAGTTTTGGTATATATATTTATTATTAATATTTATTGTTAGTATTCATACTTTTAATGTATTTTATTGTGTTGATTGTTTAAATCATGTTTTAACTTTCTGAAAGTGTATATTTGTATTTTTTATAAATGTATTTTATATCATTTTTTCTACACATTGTTTATTTATTTTAATTGTATTATTGTTTACTATCTGAATTAAAATATATATCGAAGTATCAAAGAGTCCTCTAGAGGACGTCTGTGATCTAGGTTCCCCGCACATGCTGCAAAGCCTAGAAGGAAGTCAGACAGCGGTATTTCTTAAGAAAAGTTACCCAGGGGCAAATTCTTGACCTTTATGGTTAACTTATGCCCCCTTCGGGGAGTTATCGAAATCAGGGCACTCACACAAGTCAGCGTTGTCTGGGACTAAATGCCCATCTGTAGAGGTTTTAGCACCTGAAGAATGTCCCCTTGCACTTCTGGCACTGCAGTGATGAAGAAAATACAGTTCAAAGTTTTCCGCAGTCCATATTGTGTTTTATTTATTACACAGTTCTGTAAAGCGTCAACAAGGTCTTGGCTGGCATTGGAGCACTGTACAAGAGTGTAATAATAAAATAGAAATTATAAGCAACAGGGCAACGAGTTACATGGTGTCACAAGGGTGCAAAATGGAGTGCTTGAGGCGAATACTGTTTAGCGACCTCAGCACAGTACAGACACACAGGTGCAGTACAGACGCTCAGGTGCACTACAGACGCACTGCAGACGTAGAGATGCACTACAGATGCACAGGTGTAGAACCACTGGCGTAACAAAGGCCCCCGCAGCCCCTGCAGTGCGGGGGGGCCCCCAAGCTCCAGGGGGTCCCCTCAGCACAGTACTCCGGCTAGAGAGCTACTGATTGAGTCCGGAGGGGGCCCCTCCATGTACCTTGCAGGGGGGCCTCCCTCAAGTTTCGTTACACTGCTGAGTAGTACAGACGTACAGGTGCAGTACAGACGCACATGTGCATTACAGACATACAGGTGCAGTCATTGCTTAATTTGAGCCAGTGGTTTCCGGTGTGTGGCACTGGCACTTATTTGTCAACACTGGCACTTATGACAGACTGCCACCTGGTGGCGCTGTTTGTCCAATTTAGATATGAGCATGACAACAGTGGTTTATTAATTCAATATACTTTAAAAATAACTAACACCTGCCACCCAAGCCATTCTTTAGGCTTTGGGGACCTGGACCTTGTTGTTATCACTTCACAAATACTTGAGAGGCACGCTTTTTACATTGTTCAATCCTTTTATAGAAGAATATCGATTGTGTTGCTCTGTTACAGTATTTACACAAATAACAATTTAAATACCACCATTTTTGTTTTATTTCTTTTATAGCGCTACTCATCCCAATGCGGGATGTCAGAGCGCTTTACATCACACGTACACATTATACATTGACAATAAATCCTATAAATGGGTAAATCAATGTAAAAGATGTGTTACATAAGACAATGAGGGTTACAAGATGTAGATGGTCACATGTCCTTCACACCCCACTGTGCTATATTAGAAGGATTACAATTGATGAACTGCGAGTAACAAAAGGATCTCTTTGTTAAAAACATTAACCCACTTACCCATCTACATAAAAGACAAATCTGTCATCTGCATGTTAGATGATGTGTTTTGCAAGAGACACATTAACCCTCTACGCTGCTTTGATTCAATATTGGGTCTAGAGAAAACACAGGTCTCTCCAGCAAATGTGTTACCCTCCAAAATTATCTTACCATTATTATTATTGTTCCCGGGGATTTATTGGGCACACAAAGATCTCTGCAGCAGGTGCCTTAACCTCATAAGATATTTTAAAATTCAGACTTTGCAACCAATTAATCAGAATAGATTTACTGCTATCTTTCTCCTTGTTGCCAACTTGTTTGTGGCAGAGTTAAAAAAACAAATGTATAAATTGAAGCCCACATTTTGAGTCAAGACTGCATCACTTTTTTAGCAGAACCCAGGTGCAAAATCACATTTGTTAAATCTCATAATGCGCTCAAATGTTCTCATGACAGCCCTGCGAAACATGTGTGTGAAGTGTTAAGATCTGACGTCCCTTTTTGTGATGTCAATTCCTGTGAGGTCATGGGTTGTGACGCAACTTCTTGTGATGCCATGATGTTGCGCTGTCACGCGCCTGAATGTCACTTGCATACTGCCTAATTTGGTTAGTCCCCCCCTTCTTTTTTTAGGACTTGTGCCCTGCTGCCACTTAAACCTGTGACGCTTAAGCAAGGTGAACGGTTTTGTTTATGGAGGGGCAATTTGTGACCTGCGATGTGCGCGTGCGAAGATATCCTAGCGTGCTATTAGCCCAGGTGCAATATCTAGCATGAGTCACCTCAACCAGCTGGCCTACTGAATGTCTGCCTTCGACGTGTGGGGTGTCTCAGTTCAGGAAAATACATTGGAGACCTTTTGGTGGAAAGAGCACGTACTTCATACATCCATAAATGTAGTATTGCTCAAGTGGGATCCCTGTAGGCGGCCGTGGATTTTAGGAAGCATGCTTTGCATCCTGGGACCTATAATTCAATGACTTCCTAGAAAGTAAAGTCATATTGAATAAAAGCCCTCTACTCATTGAAGGGTTCATGTGTGGTATAGAGCAACCGAGCAGCTATGCACTTATAGAGATTTATAAATTACTGCAGTGAATACTAAATCATCCCTCCACGTGTGTCTCTATGCCTATGCTGTACCCCCCATGTACAATGAGTAAGTTAAGAAGCCAACTCAGCAAGTTGAGCATCTGGTCTTGATATCTCAACCCCCCACCAAGTGCGAGAGGATGCCTTCCATCATTCATTTGTTACCTTTTCATCTTGTCGAACTTTCACACAGTGGCGGCTCCTCCGCTAAGGCGGAGGAGCGTAGCCTCACTGCTGCTGTGCAGCAGCAAAAGAAAGGAAAAATAAAATGATAATAACGCGATGTTATTATCATTTTATTCTTCCCTGCTGCGGCAGTATGAGTGCGGGGCTGCTCTGCTGACAGCAGGGAAGGAGTGGTGGGCACACTAAAGTGTGCATGATGCTTTGACCGGCCCTCTCGGGCAGGCCAAACAGTCATATGCACTTTAGCATGTTCTCCAGGCAGGCGGCATTACAGCCTGCATGGAGAACATGCCCAGACCCCCAGTCCCCATATGATCGCCGAACCATGGCGCTCAGACCAATCACAACGCTGCATTGTAGCATTGTGATTGGCTCAGGGGAGCCTGACTGCTTCCTGTTTGGCGGAGGAGAGACGACGTGGGACAAAGTGGCGAGGAGGTAAGTGAATTTTTCTTTTTTTTTACAATTATACCTACTTCCCCCCCTCGTCCCCCCGCCTCACCACCCCAGATCCTTGCTGGCCGTCACTGACTTTCAGAGCCCAGTGGTTCCACCGATCCTACGTCCAATTGCTCCTCAACCCCACAATGACATCTACAACTGAGCAGTCCATCTGTACCCCAGATGCTTCCTTCCCCTTCCTTTGTGACTTCCAAATGCAGCTTCCCCCAACCTTTACATGTTGTTACCCCCCCAACTCGCCCATTGCTTCCCCCACCTCATTCCAATAGGCTTTTTTTTATTTGAGCAAACTCCCAACCAACCTTTTCCATTGCTCTTCCCGGAAGAGATTAACGAAGCCCACGTTAAGAGTTTGCCTGCACTAAACTCGTCTGTGCACCTGATATATGCCCCATCCTTCCATGCACACTTCCTGTACAAGTCAATACGTGGAAGTGCAGCTGGAGGTAGGATAGGTTGTAGACTTAGACAAGGACGTCTACTAATTAGGGTAATGCAGATTACCTGTAAGTAACAGATTCATTACCTCATCATCTCCGTCCTCCTCGTCCCAGTAGTAACATCATAAGGATGTGCCAAGTATAGAAAAGGACCAATGCACCGGCAAAAATACTGCTTACATTTTTTATCAAATGTCAACGATTACATCATTGCTAATTTCAAGACTGAAAAGCCAAAATTCAACTCATTCGAAGTAGACAATTCAAGTATGTAATGTTTGCTAAACATATGGTGAGATGACCATGTTGCAGCCCTACATAGCTCTGTAATGGAAATAACACCTGCCTTTGCCCATGAAGCTGAGACAACTCTAGTTGAACAGCCCTGTATGTTTGAAAGAACTGTCGAGCCCACAGATGTATATGCTTAACTAATAGCCAAACAAATCTGGTGGACTTGGCTTTTTCTTCAGGGTCATCCCAAAACGTTTTCCCTTCACCCTCCTATTTTCGGAATACATTTTGATTGGCTTTTAGGACTCTGCACACTTTACCACTGCTAACCAGTACTAAAATGCTTGTGCTCTCTCCTTTAAACATGGTAGAATTGGCTTACACCCAATTAGCATATTTAATGTATTTGTAAGTCCCTAGTAAAGTGGTACTGCATGTGCCCAAGGCCTGTAAATTAAATGCTACTAGTGGACCTGCAGCACTTATTGTGCCACCCACTTAAGTAGCCATTTAAACATGTCTCAGGCCTGCCATTGCAGCATCTGTGTGCAGTTTTTAAACTGCCATGTCGACCTGGCAAAAGAAACCTTTTGAAAAATGGAGGTAGACGGTGCACACCAAAATGTTAGATGAACAGTTTATATGTGCTAATACTGGAATTTAACAAAACTAAACAATGGCGGTGTGCTACGCAGTGAGCTATGGGCTGCCCGTCCCACATAAAAATACATGAAAAGAAAATCAAGCGCAATGATTGCTTGAGACACTGCGTGCACAACAAACTAGAATCATGCGACGTTTGTAAACAATTAGTTTGCAAACAATTTCAGTCGAAATACAGGTGTATTCAAACAAATACTCAAACCAAAGTAGTTCAAACAAATGTTATCTTTGTTGAAATATGTAATCAAGAAACATATCAATGATTACCAGGATAATACATTGTACATTTTACATTTTTATACATGAACAAAATTCCATATTCTTCAGTGAAAATACAATATTGTAGAAATGCAGATCAAAGGTGTGCAGCCCAATGCATTCGGGACCCATCGTCCCTTCTTCGGGGCCACTAGAATGAACAAAGATAATAACCACTTATTGTAATGAAGAACTGCACAATATGGTACATAAGGCCACCAAAATCAGAAGACACCCACGACTATGTACAAGAACCAGGAGTACAGAAAAACATATCATGATAGTGAAATGAAGACACGTGTGCCTCAAATTCCATTGTATATGTGAAATGAACAACCTAACCAGTGACCACCACCAGTGCCATGAAAGTTATGTGCCACAAGAAGCAAAAACCAGGGAAAGGAACCTAAGTGCAGGTAAATGTAAAAGATAAGTGCATCTATGTGCACGAATACCCAGGGTATAACAACAAAAAATCATAGAAAAACGCTTACTAGAACGCACAGCCGAGACCTAGCTGTCGAATACACTGAAGAAATCAAAGAAGATCCGTAGATGGCTAAAGAAATAAGAGTGAAGATGGTGAATAATGCCGGACAAAAAACCAAAGCGTATGCAAAACCGCACCCCGCGTGATGAATGAAACAGATTACCTTGCTGGATGTACAAAGTCTGGAAAAACATGGAACAAAACAGGCAATGTCAATATGATGAACCGATCGAAAGTAACACCAACAAAAAATGTTGGAGCACTACTGTCTAAAGCAAAAAGTGTAAATGCCCAAATCACTCACCAATAAACTGGAAATGAAACGTCCCATACAATCCGCCACAGTGCGTAGGATGATACTAAACAGCAAGATGCCGGGAAGGTTTAAATAGCGGTATTCCCGCGATAACTAGTACTGAAGTCACATGATAGGGATAGACAAATACGTAAAGACTACAAAATAGTATCTAAAAAGTGCAACAGCCATCTTAAAGTGGTGCATAACAGTTCTATTCCACCACAGTGTAATAAATTCATACGAATAACGGGATATCCAGTGAGTTAAAAAGACGTTTTTCCCGCGATAGTAGCTGAAAAAACCCCATACTAGGGAAGAACGAAGCGTACTCTGCTAAAGAGACCACATAGTAGAGAAAAACGGAACGTTCTTTATATCACGTGCTAACTACAAAGTCCGGCGGCCATATTGGAGTGGTGCAAAATACCGGATGAACTAAACCAAATGAAATGTGGTGCATGACTGAATATATTCCACCACGGTGTAATAAATTCATACGAATAACGGCATACCCAGTGAGTGTTTAAAAGACGTTTTTCCCGCGATAGTAGCTGAAGAAACCCCATACTAGGGAAGAACGAAGCGTACTCTGCTAAAGAGACCACATGGTAGGAAAAGACGGAACGTTCTTAATATCACGTGCTAACTACAAAGTCCGGCGGCCATATTGGAGTGGTGCAAAATACCGAATGAACTAAACCAAATAAAATGTGCTCCGCAAAAAAGTAAAGAAAATAAAAAAATCGCTCTAGTGACGTACACAGTGAACAGTATTAATGAAGAGAACTTAGATATAAAAGAACGATGTGGTGCACACGGGAATAATGAAACTGTGACAACAATGCCATTTACAATTCTCAAATCAACAACTGCAATCTGACATGGTGCTGTACCAACATGATATAGTGCAACATAAAGGATTTCTGGACAATAACACAGGAAACAAGTGGTGACAACATATAGTGAATGCAAAGTAGCAAATTACTTTTCATGGCTGTAAACTGCACAGAATAGCATGTATGGTCTCAACTTCCTCTAAGCATCCATAGACAAAAAGGGTTAACAACGTGTGAAGTAAAGAAAAAATAGGTTAATAGAGCACGCTGCAAAAGTTGAAACGTGCCCAAGGTACACAATCATAAAAAAATAACAGGTAAACGTGTAAGCTCCTGATGGTGAAAAGGTGTAGGTTGTGCGAAAGTGAAAGATGTCTGAATGATGTTGAAATGTTATAAAAAGCAACTTAAGTCCAATTTGTCGTTGAGCCCGCAAGGCATCATGGTGTTGAATTTTTTTTATCCAAAAGACCTCCTTTTGCGACAACATTCTACTGGGGTCAATGCCTTCTTTAATCAACAGTTTTTCCAAGATTAAAAAACGAACTTGAGTGATGTTATGACCATGCTCTAGCCAATGAGTTACTAGATTGGATTTGGTGTTTTTAGTCCTGATCATGCTCTTGTGCTCTCCGATACGTATTTTTATTTTCCTTTCAGTTTTGCCGATATAAAGATATCCACAAGGGCATTTGATGCAGTAAATCACGTTGGAGGTGTTACAATCAGATGAATGTCTCAAGCTAACTTTTTCTCCTGTTTGGGGATGTGTGATGAAGTTCTGTTGTATCACGTTATTGCAGTGGATGCAGTTGCTGCATTTCTTCATACCTATGTGTTGGATGTTACTGAGTTGATTCTTTTTTGCAAGTAATTCTTTGAGGTTTTGACTTCTAGTATATGCGAACAGTGGAAGTTGGTTGAATGAATTGCCAAAATCTGGTTCTCGCTGTAGCAATTCCCATCTTCGCACGATAATCTTCTTAATGCTTTTGGATTTTGTTGAAAATTTAGATACAAAAACCATCCGGTTAGTAGAAGTTTTTGTTTGATCTTAAGCAGGTCATTACGGTCAGTGTTAAGGATACGATTCTCAGCTTGTTGAATGATATGTACAGGGTATCCTCGTTGTGTAAATCTGTTTTTGATGCGAGATAGATCCTGTTCAAATCTATCAGTAGTAGATGATATTCTTTTGGAACGAAGCATTTGAGAATAAGGTAAGTTCTGCACTAAATGTGGAGAATGAAAGCTTTGAAACAACAATGTGCTGTTGCGGTCAGTGGGCTTAACATACACGCTAGTGTTGATGGTCAGGTTGTCCTTTTCCACTAAAACATCCAGAAATGGTAACTGTGTATTACTGATGTCATATGTGAACTGAATCCGATAGTTCTTGGTATTAAGTAGTGCAATTTGATGTTTTAATGCAGCTTCAGAATGTGACCATATTAAAAAAATATCATCAATGTACCGACAGTACATGATCAAATGTTGGCTCCAGGCGAGATCTTCAAAGATGTGCTCTTGCTCAAATGCGGCCATGAAGATGTTCGCGTATGTGGGTGCCCCCACAAAACCCATGGATGTCCCACTTTTTTTTTCAAACTTATTTTTATTAAGTTTTTTACAATAACAATAACACGAATATTTTATCCGTCAAGGCTTATCATGGACATTGCATTCTCATTTGAACAAAATATTCAAAAACATCATCTCCCAATCCCCCCCCCGATATAGGCACAAGCTAACATTTGTATACATGATCCGCATTTATCACCCATGCAGACTCAGTGATACCTATCCATTCGGATACAGTTTAGCATATAGGCAACACGTACATGGATTATATTGTACTATCTAGTGCAGTTTCTACATCATCTGATAACATTTACAGTCCTGGACTATACGTCCTGTCACTATTCTTGTAAGTCTTTGGTTACAAACTCCTCCATCATTGCATTCCAGTCCAGTGAGATCGGTACCTTTCGCAACCCTTTCTGTTCTTCTCTTTGTAATTCTGCTCCTTCTGCCCTTCCCCATCGCACCACCTCATTATACCAGTCCAACAATTTGGGCGGCCTGGTAGCTTTCCACCTCATGGTTACATTCCTCTTCGCTAAAATCAGTGCAAGGTTCACAAATCTGCGGGTGGGATCTCCCTTTTTTTTCTTGGGTCCTAGACCTAGTATGCAACAGTCTAGTGACCGAATGTTCCCAGTCGGTGCCACACTATTCACTAGTTCTTGCACATTTGACCAATAGTACAGTAATCTCGGGCAGTCCCATAACATATGTAGTAAACCGGCACTTGGGGAATGGCAGCGGGGACAATCACCTGACACCTCCGGGAACATTCTGCTAAGCTTGTGGGGGGTTAAATACGCACGGTGCACGATCATGAGCTGTATAAATTTAAATTTCGGGTTCCTAGAGATCTTACTTGGGTGTTCCACCACTATCTCCCACTCCTTATCTGTGAGTATGCGGCCAATATCCGCATCCCATCTAGCACGAGTCAACTGCAGTGAAATAGATGTGTGTGTGCGGATACCCCGATACAGCCATTTCGTTAGGTGACTGCCATTACCCATCAAATATTGCATATGTGTGAATGCATGGGTCTGCGGCTCATCGCCACTAGGGGCCCAAACCATTTTGATATAGCGAGAAATGTGTGCATGCAGCAGAAACAGTCTATCTGATACCCCCATCTCCCGCACAAATGTGTCATGGTTCATCAATGTGCCATCAGTGAACAAATCGCCTATCGTGGACACTCCCGCCTCTGCCCAGATCTCTATGTGTCTCAGTGTCACCCTTCCCGATGAAAGTGGAAGGCCCATCAGGGGTATATTGGGGGCGTAGGGCACCGATATTTTAGTATAACGCGTGGCCCTCTTCCAATACTGTAGGGCTATCCGCAAAAGTGGGGACGCCGACATCGGGGTTTTGCTGCCTGGGAGCAGTAATACATGCAGGTCCCCACGTTCCCAAGCTTGGGATGTCATGGATATTTCTCTCAAGTTACGGCCAGTTATCCAATATGCCAGCCACTGTAATTGGCCTGCATAGCAATAAGCTCTCATGTCAGGGACTCCCATACCCCCTTGCTTCGTAGCTAGTTGCAGCTTGGCGAGCCCTATACGCCTACGTCCTGAGCCCCATATTAATTCAACCAGGAGGGTGCCCAGTAATTTAAATGTTTGCAGTGGAATCATAATGGGCAAATTAACGAAATAATATAATAATCTTGGTAGCATCACCATTTTGGCTATGGCTATCCGCCCAGCTACCGATATCGGCAGGGAAGTCCAGAACCTTATTTACCGTCGAAGTGAGATTATAGAGCGAGTCAAATTACCATCTAAAATATCCTCCACATCCCGGTAAATCTGAATACCCAAATATTTAAAAGTAACCGACGCAGTCTGGAACTTCCAACAACCAAATTGAATTGGTTCGGTTCTGGCTACGTCATTAAAAAAGAAGGCGTAAGACTTGTTCTCATTTATTGTTAGTCCCGAGAGTTTTTGAAACACCGAAAAAAGCTCTGGCATGGGGTCACATACCTCGTCCATATTGCAATAAATAATATAAGGTCATCGGCGTATGCCGAAACCACGTGCATCTCCCCATTTATACGTATCCCCTTGTGTCCTGCCATTACACGCAATTGTTGCAGTAGCGGTTCCAGCGCTAAAATGAATAGTAAGGGCGAGAGCGGGCAACCCTGTCTAGTACCCCTCTCTACCCGGTATTGGCTTGAAATGTGTGTCCCCGTGCGGGCCCTTGCCGTTGGATTCGTATATAATAGTCTCACCCAGTTCGTGTACTCCGGTGGAATCCCGAATCTAGGCAAGGCCGCCAACATATAATCCCAGTGTAACGAGTCGAATGCTTGCCTCAGATCCAGAGAAATGCAGCCCCGCGGATCAGCGTTCGTAGGCACCTGCGACATTACCATATGGAGCCTCCGGATATTGAGTGCCGTACTCCTATTTGGTACAAACCCACACTGGTCAGTGTGTATCAGTTTGGGGGAATATTGTAATAGTCTTGTTGCTAGCAGCTTGCTCAAAATCTTGTAATCCATATTAAGGAGCAATAGGGGTCTATAACTCGCCATATCTCTGCTGTCTCTTCCCGGTTTTAGCAAGGATATCACCGTTGCCTGTACATTAGTGAGGGGGAGTGAGCCGTCTTCTAGCGCTACTCTATACAATTCCAGCAGTCGGGGAATTAACAACTCGGAGTACATCGCATAAAATTCAATGGGTAAGCCGTCATTACCTGGCGACTTGTTACGGGGGAGGGCATTAATCGCCGCTTTTATTTCCATGTGTGTGATCGGCTTCTTTAAGTCTACTGCTTGGCCATCGCTTAGTGTAGGGAGCTGCAATCCCTCAAAGAACGCCTCGTATTCCCTTTCCTCTGCCCGGTCCGGTAACGTATACAGCCGCTCATAGTACTGTTGAAAAGCGGCGTTAATTTCCAATTGTGTGTGTTTCACCTCATCGTCAGGGACATCTATTTCCAGAATGGGAGACACTGGTGGTGCATCTTTAATAATCCTAGCAAGCAAGGGGCCCGCTCTATCCGCATTCACATGTTGCTTCTGAGTATATAATCTATAATCCAGAGCTCGGAGGTCTTCCAATAATTCTGCGTGTACTATGTGCAGTTCTTGTAACTCTGTTTTGCTCGTGTTATTTGTTACCGCTTCCTGTTCCAGTTTGCCCAGCCTATTCTCTACATCCGTAAGCCTGCCAAGGAGTGCTGCACGTACACCCACTTTTGTACTAATCGCCACCCCCCTTATTACCTTGTTAAAGGCGTCCCACTCAAGCTGTCGAGTGCTTGCTGTATTTGTGTTCTCATTAAAATATTGGGTTATGGCCGTGGAGATGGTATTGCGGAACACAGAGTCTTCCAGCAGTAACGGGCTTAACCTCCATGACGGGATTGGTGTCGGAACCTTCCCCCACAATAATGTGGCCTCTACCGGGTTATGGTCTGAATACGTTTTGCCCAAGTGTGTGGTGTCCATAACGGTGTCGAGTAGCGTCCGTGAACAAAAAATCCTGTCTATACGAGTGTGTAGGCTATGTGGTGCGGAGAAGAAGGAGTATTCTTTGTCTACTGGGTGTTTCTCCCTCCAAATGTCTCCCACTCCCCAACCTTCTGCCCATGCCTGAAGCGCTTCTGTTTGCTTCCTACACCCCGTCCCTTGCAGGGGAAGGTGCGATCTGTCCAGGTCTAGATCCAGCACTGCATTGAAATCTCCACCTAGGATCCATGGGTACCTTTCCCATCCCACCAAAGCCGTACTAAGAATTGCCAGAAATTTGTCTTGTTCCGTGTTCGGGGCATAGATACTCCCTACTACTATGTGTTCTCCATCCAACAAGCCATGCAACAGCACATATCGCCCATTCGAGTCTGCCTTTTGTTCTATAAGTTTGAAAGGGGTGCCATTCCTGAACCATACCGCCGCCCCTCTGGCAAACGCAGAATAAGAAGTAAAAAACAGTTGTCCCCTCCATTTCTTAAGGAGCTTAGCGGCTTCCGCCTGTACTAGATGTGTTTCTTGTAAAAAGGCTATCTGTGTCTTCCTACGGTTTAACTGTGCCAAAATTCTATGCCTTTTGTGTATCGACCCCATACCTCTAACGTTCCAGGACGTATATTTATATCTATTAGGTTGCGCCATCAGGTTGCCAAACATACAAACTGAGCATCACATAGTTACCCGTACACTGAGCGCCCTGTCTATCACATGTAGCCGAGCCTATAAACCCCAATAAACTTTTCAATACTAGGTTCCCCCACACAACAAAAGAGAACCAAACCAACAAAGAAAACTCAAAAAGAACTCCATAGTTTCCATAACTAAATGCAGTTGCCTGAGGGGTAGTGGCCACCACCCGTCTCATAGCATCTTCCATGTAATACTCAAGAAGTCAATGACCTTAGAGCCCCCCCACACCCTATTTTGTGCATCAATCATCATTGTAGACAACTCAACCAGCCAACACATCAAGATTGTCTAAATAATCACATAATTGGCCTTTTCAGCATATATTGTAGGCACATAGATACTCATCTGACAGTCCTTGACAGCCGCAGGATATAGGCCCTGCCATCACCCCAGATAATCATTGGCCGTTTGAGGGGTGACTAGGGGAAACAGTGCCAAGCTAGATTCCGAGTCAGATTGTGCATTCACATCTTCCGAAGAGTCTACAGTTTCCGCCACCAATTGTGCATCATGAGCTGCTAGCGCTACTGCCGTCAGGATCGCATCCTTTTGGCTGTCCGAGATCTGTTCTTGTGACGGGTGTCCTCCTCGATCGGTACCAGCTTGGTTTCCCTTGTCAGGTCTTTCTCTTCTCAGCCGTTGCGATTTTGGCTGCTGTCGTCGTGTGGACAGTGAGGAGTGTTGTGAGCCTGGTGGTGACATAGTAATTTCCAGCCAGTCCGCTGCTTCTTCCGGGCTGTCGAAGAACAGGGTTTTTTGATCATGGAGAACCTTGAGGCGAGCCGGAAATAATAGGGCGTATTTCAGTTGGTGCAGCCGAAGTTTCCTTTTGACGTCTTGGAAAGTAGCCCTCGCTCTTTGTACTGCCAAAGTAAAATCCGGGTAAAGTGAAATTGTTTTATTCTCAAATGTTATCGGGGCCTTCTCTCGTGCTGCACGTAAGATCGTGTCCCTATCTTTATAATTCAATATCCGCGCTATTATTGGCCGGGGTGGCGCCCCGGGAAGGGGAGGTCTAGATGGGACTCTGTGAGCGCGTTCGACACTAAAATGTTCAGTTAGCCCCGTCGTAGCTACCTGTTCACGTAGCCAATGCTCGACAAATTGTGTTGGATGGGCCCCTTCACTTCTCTCCGGTACTCCCAAAATGCGCACATTATTGCGCCTAGAGCGTCCTTCTGCATCGTCCACACGGTCCTGGAGACCTATCAATTGGCGCTGTAGTTGTTCTATTTGGGAGGAGTGCGTCGCCTGTTGGGGTAAGAGATCATCAAGTGCCAGCCTGTTATTTTTAACTTTATCCGCCAGTTTCGTGTGATCAGCCTTCAAGAGAGTAAAACTGGTAGTCAGTGTGCTTATTTGCGTTTCCACAATGGCTCTGGAGTCTCGTATTTATTGTAATATTAAGTCCAGCTTGCCTTCAGTACTGGTGGGCTCCGGAATCACGTCCGAGTCCGGATGGCGCATCTGTGTGTCTGGTACTGTTCCCGATGGGCCGTCAGGGGGTGGGGGTTCCGATTGTTTGGTTCTGGGGCGCCCCATATCCTCCAAAAGGTCAGAAACAGTGTATGGCTCAATTCTCACCTCCCAACACCACTTGTAGGATGTTAGTAGATAGTCCACAGTAGTTGCACAAGGTTGGATCTCGTGGCATACAGCGTCTCACTATCGGGCCCCCAATGCTGTCATCATACCAATGCGCTTCGTTATCTTCCCGGTCAGTCTAGATCTCCAGTTGCACAGTCCACTTCCATCACACTCGGATACTGGCACCAGCACTCCTCACGCATGTAGGGCACATACCACAGTGACTCCCAGACTGGCTCCTCTCCACGATACCATGTGCCCCTGGGCAGGCAGCCACACAGAGAGAGGTGTGTGAGCAACTGCAGAAGGAAGTGTCAGACTGTCTGTGTGGATCTTTCGTAGGCACTGGTTCTCTATACCATGCCCAGTGAGTTAAGTCCTGCTATCCGGCATGTTATCAGAAGCATCCCCATCAAACTGCCAATCGTCACCTCCTGATGTTGCCCCAGGCCATACACACTCCCCAGGTCTCCTCTTGCAGTTCACCCTCAGCAATTATGGCATCCACTGCCCCGCAATGCACAGCCTCGGTTTTGCCCCTGCGCACCCAGCACTTCCAAGGTGGGCCGATTTCCGGTAGATTGCCCAGAGAGCCAGTCTGCCAAGCTTTCCTCCGTCCGTCGTACAGCAACGGACTCAGGCAGGGGCAGTCCAGATCCGAGCCACATGCACGCCCCCTGCGCCTCCGTCATCGATCGGGAGCCGGTCACCTCCGTGCAGCCGCCATCTTGGGCCGGGTCCAAGTCTCGCTCAGTTCCGTTAATTATATCTATATCGGACGTGACTAGCTCACCAAACAGCCGCTCTGCAGGGAGGGAAGGCTGTCGCGCTCTCCGCAATCAATCTGTATTGCTGATTCTGACCGCAAGGTTCTCGCTGCACCTCCGTGGCACGTCGCAGTTTTCCGTATCAACGCAAGCTCAGCCATCTACAACGCCCGCTCATTCAGGGCGATATCGAGCCTCAAACTGCCCGAATTTCGGTTCGCATTAGTCTACAGACCTTCTGATGCGTGAAACGCTGTGTGGGAAGCGTCGGTGAGCCTATGTCCGGCGGATAAATGCCACGGTGTCAGGGTGGGTTACGGAGCTCTCTTAGCTCGCGTCCGCCATGCTTGGCGGTTGGCCACGCCCCCCCTGGATGTCCCACTTATTTGAAGAAAAAATTCATCCTGCCACCTGAAATAACTGTGCTGCAAACAAAATTGAAGTAATTCCATCAAAAACACTTTCTGTGCACCCATTTTCGGCTGGTTTAAAGAGCCCATTCAATGGCATCAAGACCTTCTTGTAGAGGATTTGAAGTGTACAATGATGTAACATCTATAGTACACAATAAACATTGCTCGATGTTAATCATATCCAGATTGTGGAGGCGTGATAAAAAATCTGTAGTGTCTCTTATGTAGGATTTCCATGTGCAGACAATAGGTTGTAAAAATTGATCAATGTAGATGCCCAAGGGTTCAAAAATTGACCCACACCCAGACACAATAGGTCTGAAGGGCGGGTCTGTTGGATGTTTGTGAATTTTAGGCAACATGTAGATAAGTGGCCGTTTAGGAAATTGTTTACTGAGAAAACTCTTGGTTTTAGTTGTGATCCAATCCATGTCAAATGCGTGATCCAGAATTTTTAAGAGAACTTGTACAATGTCTGAAGTAGGATCATGATCCAATTTTAGATATGTAGTTTCATCAGCCAAGTGGTCTTGTACTTTTCTGTGATAGTAAGTGGCATCCATGACTACAAGGGCACCGCCTTTATCAGCCGACTGAAATACTAAATTAGCATTGTTAGCTAGTTGCATCAAGGTGTTTCTTTCAGATTTTGACTGATTGCAACTTCTGCATTTTTGGTACTCCAGTTTTTGAGATCATGTTTTACTAAGGATTCAAATGAGTCAAGCATTTTGTGTGATACCGGTGCTGTATACGTGCTCTTGGGTTTAAATTCCAAATATTCATGATCTTCTTTAGAGATAGGATTGATCAAAACAATGTAAAAAAAATGACGTAGTCGAATGGATCGCATAAAGCAATACAATGCCAATTCAGTTTTCGTGGCATTGTATCGCTTTATGCGATCGCCGGACTTTGTAGTTAGCACGTGATATTAAGAACGTTCCGTCTTTTCCTACCATGTGGTCTCTTTAGCAGAGTACGCTTCGTTCTTCCCTAGTATGGGGTTTCTCCAGCTACTATCGCGGGAAAAACGTCTTTTGACACTCACTGGGTATGCCGTTATTCGTATGAATTTATTCCACCGTGGTGGAATATATTCAGTCATTCACCACATTTCATTTGGTTTAGTTCATCCGGTATTTTGCACCACTCCAATATGGCCGCCGGACTTTGTAGTTAGCACGTGATATAAAGAACGTTCCGTTTTTCTCTACTATGTGGTCTCTTTAGCAGAGTACGCTCCGTTCTTCCCTAGTATGGGGTTTTTTCAGCTACTATCGCGGGAAAAACGTCTTTTTAACTCACTGGATATCCCGTTATTTGTATGAATTTATTACGCTGTGGTGGAATAGAACTGTTATGCACCACTTTAAGATGGCTGTTGCACTTTTTAGATACTATTTTGTAGTCTTTACGTATTTGTCTATCCCTATCATGTGACTTCAGTACTAGTTATCGCGGGAATACCGCTATTTAAACCTTCCCGGCATCTTGCTGTTTAGTATCATCCTACGCACCGTGGCGGATTGTATAGGACGTTTCATTTCCAGTTTATTGGTGAGTGATTTGGGCATTTACACTTTTTGCTTTAGACAGTAGTGCTCCAACATTTTTTGTTGGTGTTACTTTCGTCGGTTCATCATATTGACATTGCCTGTTTTGTTCCATGTTTTTCCAGACTTTGCACATCCAGCAAGGTAATATGTTTCATTCATCACGCGGGGTGCGGTTTTGCATACGCTTTGGTTTTTTGCCCGGCATTATTCACCATCTTCACTCTTATTTCTTTAGCCATCTACGGATCTTCTTTGATTTCTTCAGTGTATTCGACAGCTAGGTCTTGGCTGTGCGTTCTAGTAAGCGTTTTTCTATGATTTTTTGTTGTTATACCCTGGGTATTCGTGCACATAGATGCACTTATCTTTTACATTTACCTGCACTTAGGTTCCTTTCCCTGGTTTTTGCTTCTTGTGGCACATAACTTTCATAGCACTGGTGGTGGTCACTGGTTAGGTTGTTCATTTCACATATACAATGAAATTTGAGGCACGCGTGTCTTCATTTCACTATCATGATATGTTTTTTCTGTACTCCTGGTTCTTGTACATAGTCGTGGGTGTCTTCTGATTTTGGTGGCCTTATGTACCATATTGTGCAGTTCTTCATTACAATAAGTGGTTATTATCTTTGTTCATTCTAGTGGCCCCCGAAGAAGGGACGATGGGTCCCGAAATGCATTGGGCTGCACACCTTTGATCTGCATTTCTACAATATTGTATTTTCACTGAAGAATATGGAATTCTGTTCATGTATAAAAATGTAAAATGTACAATGTATTATCCTGGTAATCATTGATATGTTTCTTGATTACATATTTCAACAAAGATAAAATTTGTTTGAACTACTTTGGTTTGAGTATTTGTTTGAATACACCTGTATTTCGACTGAAAATTTTTGCAAACTAATTGTTTACAAACGTCGCATGAATCTTGTTTGTTGTGCACGCAGTGTCTCAAGCAATCATTGCGCTTGATTTTCTTTTCTTAAAAGAAACCTTTTGCCAGACCCAAAACTTGTTTTTTAATACACCTAGGTCACCCTTAGGGTAGGCCCAGAAGGCAGGGAGCAGTTAATTTAAAAAGTAGGACATGTTCTTTTAAGTTTTACATGTCCTGTTAGTGGAAAACTCTTAAATTTGTTTTTCACTACTGCAAGGCCTGCTTCTCCCATAGGATAACATTAGAGTTACCTTATTACCTTTAATAAGCTGTAACTTCCAAATGGGAACAGGTTAACAGTTTATATTTGGTGTCTTTGAAATTGTAATGAAAATTCCTCCTTCATGGTGAAGTCAGTGTTTTTATTACAATTTTTAAAATGCCTCTTTTAGAAAGTTGGCATTATCCTTCCTCAGCCATTTTCTGCCTGCAGCCCGTCTCTGGATCACATGGCTGGGTGTATCTGACAGTTAGACTTTGTGTATTCCTCCGTGATAGCCACACACTAAAGAGGGCTAGGTGTACCTGGATGGGCCATCACTGGCAAGATGGGAGAGTCGACCTGGGCGCAGCCCTACTTACACTTGAGTAGGCTGTGTCTTGCCTTCACACAAAAGGCTGCATACCCCGTGTAGTTAGTCTGGAGCCAGATGCAAAGGTGGGGACCCCTTTTAAGAAAAAATAATTTGAGGTCAGGGAGAAGAGGGGAAAAACCAAACATACAATGAAGGGCTCCCTCAGGACCTATAACAAAACTAAATTCAGCATGGGCTCGACAAACAATTAAATCATATCAACAGGGCTAACAAAATTGGTTTTATCATCGTTGTTTATTTAACTTCTTTATATATTCAATTATAATTCATTTCTTTCTTTTTTAAAACTTTTTTTTATGTATACATATGTAAAATAAAAATCAACAGTATTCCCACATAGAATTCAGGAGTACATACAATATACTGTTGAACAGGTAACCCCCAGAGAAGAAACATTTACATATACCAAAGAGACAAAATACAAAACTCACCCAAACACATACAGACTCATACAACATTCACAAAAAACGCATCTGGGAAAAGGGGAGACCAAAGATTGCAGAATCTCCACGACCAAGTATGATACATATGTTCAACAGGATCCTGTTGAACATATGTATCATACTTGGTACATATGTATACATTAAAAAGAGAAAAAAAGAAAGAAATGAATTATAATTGAATATATAAAGAAGTTAAATAAACAACGATGATAAAACCAATTTTGTTAGCCCTGTTGATATGATTTAATTGTTTGTCGAGCCCATGCTGAATTTAGTTTTGGTGTGACAAAAGAAATATAGGTCCTGAGGGAGTCCTTCATTGTATGTATGGTTAGTCTGGAGCCAGGGCAGCTGAGGCAGGAAACATGTGCACTTCAAAGGGAAACCTCTAGAAGCGTCTCCCACTTCAAAAGAGGCAAGTGGCATAAATATTGGACCTTAGACACAAACTCTTCAGTATACTTCTGGAGCTGTGGAGACTCTACCAGGAAGAATGAATGCTGTGCTGCTACTCTGCTGGACTGCTATCGTGCTTGGCTACTGCCTTTCTGGACTGTTGCCTTGCTGGATTGCTGCCCTGCTGCCCTCCTTCCTAAGTCAGAGGGATTGGACCTGCACCTGTACCAAGGACTCCCAGAGTGACTCCAAGGCTAGTCTGCTGGCCTTCTGTTCAGAGACACAGGGACATAACAGGCTCCCAACCTCCTGAACCAGGACCCAGATCAAGCTGGAGTAAGCCCATAACCACCAAGTGGTGCCCTTCAGGTCCTGGACCCTTGGTGTGGCCTCTGTGAAGCTGAATTGAAGTGTTTGAGCTCCTCGCGACTGCGAACGGGCCGGGACAAAACCTTGTCGCTCGCACTGCCCGCCAATGCGAAGTTCCGTCAACCCGACCCTTCACCCTACAGCATCGACCGCCCGTGGGGAGCGCCATCGCAAAGCTCCGGCCTGACTACCCACGATGACAACAGGATCTTCAGACTACAGCGACAACAGCAACGTCTGGCCTGTTCTTCGTGCTGTAACAATGCCAATCTGTGATGCTTCCCTGCTCCTTGCAGCCCCCTCCCTCACAAACAGGACTCTTTGCGCTGGACTGAGAAGGTACTCTGCAACAAAACTAACCTGGTCCCTGTATCTGACCTGCACTCCATCGTGGTCAGTGTAGGAGAGTAGGATCTGCTTCTTATAGTTACCCCCACTTTTTGCTGATGTTTCACTGTTTTTCGACTTAGCCAGACTGAGGCCCTGCTATTCAGGACCCCAGTCTATCTGCTTTCTACTCTAAATTGATTGCATGTACTTTAGGTACACTCCAGATTGGATTCTGGGGTACCCTTATAAGTCCCTAGTATATGGTATACTATATACCCAGGGCATAGGTACCCCAGAGGCCTACCAGGGGCTGCAGCATGTATTGTGCCACCCCTGGGAAGCCTTCTAAAATGACACCACAGGTCTGCTACAGCAGCCTGTGTAAGGTGGTGTATGCACCCCTTACTGAGATATAGGTTCCCTATATCTCTCCATATCACTGCACATGTAAACCTATCAGTCACCCCTATGGCAGGCCTTAACAATCCTGAAGGCAGGGTGCTGGGTTTTATGTGAGAGGGTGCCCATGCATGAGCAGAGCCCCTCTGCAGCTTTCGGAATCTTCATTCCGGGGTTGTTTGTGATGCTGCCAGACCATATACTCTTAAGTGCATTATAACTTTAAAACGGCTGCATGGAAACATGTCATGTTTGGTGTCAAACACCTTGGAATCATACCTCCACTCCAGTACTGGGGTGGGAGATATGATTCCTCCCTTCTAGAGGGAGCAACATGGCACCACCGGTACACCCGGTACCAGCTTGACAGAACCCTGGCATCACAAAATGGATGCTGCAGCCACAGACACGAGTCTGCCCTCCTGCTGCTGGACGAGACTCCGGCAGGGGAGGCCTGGACATTAGGTTTCCTGTCACAGGGAGGTGTGACCACCTCCCAGACAGGCTCTAGTATATTGGGGCTGGGTGGGTGCACTCCAAGAGTGCTTTGAAGTCTGCACTGGGGGAACATTTGGTGTCCCTGTGCATAGTCCAGCTCAAACCGGTCGCAGGGGCTGCCAGCCCCTGCTCTGGCGCGAAACTGGACAAAGGAAATGGGTGTAGCCACCCCTCTTTCCTGACCCTCCCATAGGTGGGTCCCCAGAGTTTGACTACAGGACTTAAGTTTACACCTGGACTAAACTCTGTTACCAGAAACCAACTACTTCGACGATCTACACTACGCTGGATGACTGAAGAATCTCCCTTGGAGTAAAGGAGTTACTCCCCTGCAAGGCAGGCATCTTTGACGCAACTGACCAGTTGGCATCCCCGAAGCTCCTGCAGACTCTGAAGAATATTGCCACACAGGAGGTGGGTTTTCCGAGGTCTCTGAGGTCGATCTGTGCCCACAGCAAGTCTGAGGCCCGTATCCCTCATGGAGACCGTGCAACCCGAACCCCTGGACACCGCGACCATTTGCAGAAACATCAGCTTTCCGGCAACCCCTGAGGCTGAGCTTTGGGTTACTTGTAGCCCTAACCCAGAGCAGTAACTACACCAAAGATTGCAGGCCTACACTCAACGAGTGTTCCGTGGGCCGCCATTTTGTGATTCCTCTTGAGGTCCCTTCGCGATCCCTGGTCCGTTCACCTGTGGGTCCCCAAGAAGGCAACTCTAATTTTTATTGGGCTTCCCTGGTTGGTCCAGACGTGCCCTGACTCTCCATTGCTTGGGGAGTCCCCAGGACCTTGCTGGTCTGCACAGAAGCATATTTTCTCTTCCTGCGTGGGTTGCTGTTGCCAAGGCTTGTTGTGGTCAATCCGATCACCGACACCCCAGCACTGGACATCCTTCGTGGGACAGCTTGAATCCGGCTCCTGGTTGTCTTCAATGTCTCCGGGACCTTGTGGCTGCAGAGTCAAGCTTCACCTCTTCGCACCTGAAGCACCCGACATCGGTGGGCATTCGATTGCTCCGCTCCTGGTCACTGGCTAGTGACCCAGACTCTGTCCCCTCTGCTTTCAGGTTCTTCCCATCTTCGATCCAGGCTTGGATCCACCCAGACACTTTTCTTCTTTACGGCAGCAGCACTTTGCAGCAGATCGCCATTGAAACCGACGATGATTCCCGACACCCTTTGACACCTATGCACCCGGCTTCCCTGGGTGAGGTAACTAGAGTACTCCGGTGCTCACGTGGGTGTTGGCCCTAGAACCCCTTAAGTCTGAAGGGGTTTGCTGAAAATCCTCTCCTAAGTGTCCTTTATCTTTAAAATTCCAACCGCGACTTTCCGCATTGAATCATACGGCGCTCGCGGCTGTGTTCTCACACTGCACACGTCCCCTGTGGGTCTCCTGTGTCACTACCTTGGGGTCCCAGTGATTCTACGTGCTCTAGGCACTGTCTAGTCAAGTCGTGGTTCTTATACCACTTTCTTAATATATGGTTTGGTCCCGCCCTGGGGCCCATTGTATATTGTGCTATTTACTGTTGTTTTAATACTGTAATATTGTGTATCTTGGACTCAAATCTCATAAAGAGATTAGTAGTGAGTGTTTAGAAATAAATACATATATTTTATATATATCTTATGTGGTTCTCCTTTCATTTGGTCATTCAAGAGGTTATAATCTGGTAAACCAAGCTGCTTTACACTCCTTCAAGGCTTAGCCTGAAGGCTGCTCTCCATAGCTACCACTAGGATAGCTTTCAATAAAGGTTGTCTTTAAACCTATCATCAATAAGGGGTTGTTTGGACTGGTGCAAGGTGCCCACTATAACTAGTGGACAGCATATTCCAGGCCAACTTCTCACATTGGTGTGCAGCGGTTGGGATTCAAGCTTGCTATTGGTTTACCAGATAAATCTCATTGAGTGGTTAACTGAAAACCACTAAAGGTACATATAAATCAAGTTTAGAATACAGTAAGTTCTACTGAACTTAGAGTTGTGTGTGAAGGGCTTAGCACACCCTTTCTACAACTCAAGAGAGTTTAGTAGGCCCCACCAGAGTAGGTAGGTGCATACACCACACCACACTAGTCATGTCTTCAAGGGCAGAAACCAGTGGGTCTCTCCCAACTAAGTATGACAAGGTCTTATACCAAGAAATGAGGACTGTGTGCCTCAAGAAAATTGAAGATAGGGAAAAGCCCATCCACACAACATCTCCTACAGTTGTTGCTGGCAGATGACCTCAGAAAGACTCCAGGGTCTGATGAGGCTGTCAGAGGGGGTGGGGCAGTTGAAGAGGAAAGGCCAGGTAGTGAACACTACTATGACCCAGACTCTGATGCTGGCCAGGGGGATCAAAATGATTCCCACCTGGAAAATCCAATTCTTCCTGAAGGTGAGGAAGGAGACCCCAGTGGGGTTCTCTTTACCCCACCTGGAAGGGTTAATAGTGTACCAAGAAGATCAAGATCTCCTTCTCAGGAATCTAATCATTCTAGTACTTCTATTGGGTCCTCTGCTTCTCATAAAATGTCATCCTCTTATGAGAAGAAATGCCAACTGCTTGAGTTTGAGAGAGCTAAGCTCAGAATCAAGAGAGCAATTGGCCTTAGACAGGGAATCCCTGGAGCTTCAGAGAGCTTCTCAGAAGTTGGGACTAGAGTCCCATGGTGGCAGCCACAGTGTCCATAGAGGTAGAGATCATACTCATGACCATAGGAACCTGAACAAGATTGTCCCTCCCTACCAGAGTGGGGATGACATCCACAAATGGATAACTGCACTGGAGAGGGCCTGTAAGGGACAGAGGGTCCCTCAGGAGCAGTGGGCAGCAATCTTGTGGCTCTCCTTTGCAGACAAAGGTACAGACAAGCTCCTCACTGTAAGAGAAGAGGATGCTGACAATTACAAAGTCCTTAAGAGTGCTCTGATTGAAGGGTTTGGCCTAACCACTGAACAATTGAGGATAAAGTTCAGAGATACCCAAAAGGCACAGACTCAGGACTGGGTTGACTTTGTTGATTGTGCTACTAAGGCTCTGGGAGGCTGGTTACTTGGCAGTAAGGTGTGTGTGATTTCAAAGGATTGTATAATTTAATCATGAGTGAGCAGATCCTTAATAACTATCAAAATCAACCGTTGCATCAGTACCTGGTGGACTCTGATCTGACCTCTCCCCAAGAATTGGGAAAGAAGGCAGACAAATGGGTCAGAACCAGGGTGAGGCAGAAGGTTCAGAACCAAGGTAGTGACTCCAAGAAGCAAGATTCTAAAAACTCTGATAAGGGTGGGGAGAAGGGTAAAGACCGGAAGTCTTCTCAAGGGCCCCAAAAATCTGCATCTGGTGGGGAGTCCCAATCTAACAAAGGAAAAGGCCAGAAGAAACCATGGTGTAAAATCTGTAAGCAGAAAACCCATTGGACTAGTGATAGTACCAAGACCAAAGACTCAACTCCAGCCACCATTGCCCCTAAGGCAACTGTTCCCCCTAGCACAGCTCCAAGTGGTGGTGTTCCAAATAAGGGTGTAGTAGGGTTAACCCTCGGATCTGAGATGGACTCTGGCCTAGTCAGAGTTCCAACTCAGGCTATGTTGATCTGTGATGGAGGCATGGATATGGCCTCCTTATTTGTAAGCCCCAGTAATCTAGGCAAATACAGACAATAGCCTATAATTACTGGAAAAGAGGCTTTGGCATTCAGGGACACAGGAGCAAGTGTCACAATGGTGACAAAAGATCTTGTAGCCCCTGAGCAGATCATACTTGGTGAAATGTACCAAGTGACCAATGCTAGCAATGTCAGGACAGACCATTCCCTGGCAGTTGTTAATTTCTCCTGGGTAGGGGTAACTGGCCCCAAGAAGGTTGTGGTAAGTGCAGACCTCCCTATTGAATGCTTGCTTGGAAATGATTTGGAAACTTCAGCTTGGGCTGAAGTTGAGCTCAGGACCCATGCAGAAATGTTGGGCATCCCTGCAGATGTGTTTGCTATGACCAGGTCACAGGCAAAAATGTCTAAAACTGAACAGGTCCTGGATCCTGGAACAATGGACCAGGCACCTTCCAAGAGGAGGAGCAGTAGGGTTAAGGCAGTGTCTTCCCCCCTGTATCAGAATCCAGATCAGTCTCTTGAGGGAGCTGATCTTAGTCCTGAAGAAGGAACTGTCCCAGATGAGCTTGAGCCTGATCAGGTTGAGTTCTTGGGGACAGGGGGCCCTTCCAGGGCAGATCTGAGCCAGGAGCAACTGAGCTGCCCCTCTCTTGAACCCCTCAGACAGCAAGCTGCTGCTGAGGCTGCTGAGAGTGCTAGTGGTACCCATAGGATCTACTGGGATGATGGACTCCTTTACTCAGAGTGTAGAGACCCCAAGCCTGGAGCCACCAGGAGGTTGGTTATACCTCTGAAGTTTAGGAGCTTCCTATTGACCCTAGCACATGACATTCCCTTAGCAGGACACCTAGGCCAAAACAAGACTTGGGACAGAATTGTCCCTCATTTCATTGGCCTCATATGTCTGAAGACACCAAGGACTTTTGTCGCTCCTGTGTCACCTGTCAAGCCAGTGGTAAGCCAGGTAGCACTACAAAGGCCCCCTTGATACCACTACCTGTGGTGGGGGTTCCTTTTGAGAGGGTAGGGATTGACATTGTTGGTCCCCTAGATCCTCAAACTGCATCTGGGCACAGATTTGTACTGGTGGTGGTGGACCATGCCACTAGGTATCCAGAGGCAATTCCCCTTAGGACCACCACAGCTCATGTGGTGGCCAGGGCCCTCCTGGGAATATTTTCCAGGGTGGGTTTCCCTAAGGAGGTAGTATCAGACAGAGGTGCAAACTTTGTCTAGTTACTTCACTGCTATGTGGAAGGAGTGTGGAGTAAATTATAAATTTACCACCCCTTATCACCCACAATGCAAAGGGCATGATTAAAGGTCTCCCAGAAACGCTTAGGTGCAGATGGGACATACTTTTGCCCTGCCTTCTCTTTGCCTACAGAGAGGTTCCACAGAAGGGGGTTGGTTACAGCCCATTTGAGCTTCTGTTTGGACATCCAGTTAGGGGTCCATTGTGTCTAGTGAAGGAGGGATGGGAGTTACCTCTCAAACCCCTAACCAGGATATTGTGGACTATGTACTTGGTCTCCGCTCCAGGATGGCTGAGTACATGAAGAAGGCAACTAAAAACCTTGAGGCTAGCCAGGAATTACAAAGGGCCTGGCATGACCAAAAGGCTGTGTTGACTGTTTATCAGCCAGGACAGAAAGTATGGGTGTTGGAGCCAGTGGCCCCAGCAGCCCTCCAAGACAAGTGGAGTGGCCCCCATACAATTGTTGAACAGAAGGGAGAGGTTACCTACCTGGTGGACCTTGGAACTCCCAGGAGCCCCCACAGGGTGCTCCATGTCAACAGACTGAAGCCATATGTTGACAGGGCAGACATGGGCTTGCTCATGGCTACTGATGAGGGACAGGAGGAACAGAGTGATCCACTCCCTGACCTGCTCTCTCAGAACTCTGATGATGGATCAGTAGATGGTGTAGCCTTGGCAGGCAGCCTCACTGACCAGCAGCAAACTGATTGTAGAAAAGTTCTCAACCAGTTCAGACATATGTTCTCACTGACTCCAAGTCAGACTACCTGGTGCACTCATGAAGTGGGCACTGGGGACAGTCTGCCTGTTAAAAATAAGATTTACAGGCAACCTGACCATGTCAGGGACTGCATCAGGACTGAAGTCCAGAAGATGTTGGATTTGGGAGTGATTGAACCCTCAGATAGCCCTTGGGCTAGTCCAGTAGTCTTAGTGCCTAAACCTCACACCCAGGGTGGTAAGAGAGAGATGAGGTTTTGTGTAGACTACAGAGGTCTCAATGCAGTCACTAGGACTGATGCCCATCCAATCCCTAGAGCAGATGAGCTCATAGACACTTTGGCATCAGCCAAGTTTCTCAGCACATTTGACCTGACAGCTGGCTACTGGCAAATCAGACTAGCTGAGGCTGCAAAAGTCCAAACAGCATTTTCTACCCCTAGTGGGCACTACCAATTTGTGGTGATGCCCTTTGGTTTGAAAAATGCACCTGCCACTTTTCAAAGGTTGGTGAACAAAGTCCTTACAGGCCTGGAAGCCTATAGTGCAGCATATCTAGATGATATTGCTGTCTTTAGCTCCACCTGGGAGGATCACCTGGTCCACCTGAGAAATGTTTTGGAGGCCCTGCAAAAAGCAGGCCTCACTATCAAGGCCACCAAGTGCCAGATAGGGCAGAGCCAAGTTGTATACCTGGGCCACCTTGTGGGAGGAGGCCAAGTTCAACCATTACAGAGCAAAATCCAGACCATCATGGACTGGGTTGCTCCAACCACCCAGACTCAGGTCAGAGCTTTCTTGGGCCTGACTGGGTACTATTGAAGATTTGTCAAGGGCTATGGATCCATAGTGACCCCTTTGAATGACTTGACTTCTAAAAGAATGCCCAAGAAAGTTCAGTGGACAGTGAGCTGTCAAAAGGCATTTGATGACCTGAAGCAGGCCATGTGCACTGCTCCCATTCTGCAAAGTCCTGATTACTCCAAACAATTCATTGTCCAGACAGATGCATCTGAGTTGGGGGTAGGGGCTGTACTATCACAATTGAATGATGAAGGTCCGGATCAGCCAGTAGCTTTTATTAGCAGAAGGCTGACCCCCAGAGAGAAACGTTGGTCAGCCATTGAGAGAGAGGCCTTTGCTGTGGTTTGGGCTCTGAAGAAGTTGAGGCCATACTTGTTTGGCACTCACTTCATTGTTCAGACTAACCATAAGCCCCTCTTATGGCTAAAACAGATGAAGGGTGAAAGCCCCAAACTTTTGAGGTGGTCCATTTCCCTACAGGGGATGGACTATACAGTGGAACATAGACCTGGGAGTAACCATGCCAATGCAGATGGACTCTCCAGATATTTCCACTTAGAACATGAAGACTCAACTGGTCAAGGTTAGTTTAATGTCCTGACGTTTGGGGGGATTGTGTAGGAGAGTAGGATCTGCTACTTATAGTTACCCCCACTTTTTGCTGATGTTTCACTGTTTTTCGACTTAGCCAGACTGAGGCCCTGCTATTCAGGACCCCAGTCTATCTGCTTTCTACTCTAAATTGATTGCATGTACTTTAGGTACACTCCAGATTGGATTCTGGGGTACTCTTATAAGTCCCTAGTATATGGTATACTATATACCCAGGGCATAGGTACCCCAGAGGCCTACCAGGGGCTGCAGCATGTATTGTGCCACCCCTGGGAAGCCTTCTAAAATGACACCCACAGGTCTGCTACAGCAGCCTGTGTAAGAGTGGTGTATGCACTCCCTTACTGAGATATAGGTTTCCTATATCTCTCCATATCACTGCACATGTAAACCTATCAGTCACCCCTATGGCAGGCCTTAACAATCCTGAAGGCAGGGTGCTGGGTTTCATGTGAGAGGGTGCCCATGCATGAGCAGAGCCCCTCTGCAGCTTTCGGAATCTTCATTCCGGGGTTGTTTGTGATGCAGCCAGACCATACACTCTTAAGTGCATTATAACCTCGCGGTAAATGCTAACTTTAAAACGGCTGCATGGAAACATGTCGTGTTTGGTGTCAAACACCTTGGAATCATACCTCCACTCCAGTACTGGGGTGGGAGGTATGATTCCTCCCTTCTAGAGGGAGCAACATGGCACCACCGGTACACCCGGTACCAGCTTGACAGAACCCTGGCATCACAAAATGGATGCTGCAGCCACAGACACAAGTCTGCCCTCCTGCTGCTGGACACAACTCCGGCAGGGGAGGCCTGGACAATAGATTTCCTGTCACAGGGAGATGTGACCACCTCCCAGACAGGCTCTAGTGTATTGGGGCTGGGTGGGTGCACTCCAAGAGTGCTTTGAAGTCTGCACTGGGGGCACATTTGGTGTCCCTGTGCATTGTCCAGCTCAAACCGGTTGCAGGGGCTGCCAGCCCCTGCTCTGGTGCGAAACTGGACAAAGGAAATGGGTGCAGCCACCCCTCTTTCCTGACCCTCCCATAGGTGGGTCCCCAGAGTTTGTCCCACCCCTTCCTTGGGTATAAAGTAGGAACCCTGACTACAGGACTTTAGATATTACCTGGACTAAACTCTGTTACCAGAAACCAAGTACTTCGACGATCTACACTACGCTGGATGACTGAAGAATCTCCCTTGGAGTGAAGGAGTTACTCCCCTGCAAGGCAGGCACCTTTAACGCAACTGACCGGTTGGCATCTCCGAAGCTCCTGCGGACTCCGAAGAATATTGCCACACAGGAGGTGGGTTTTGCGAGGTCTCGGAGGTCAATCTGTGCCCACAGCAAGTCTGAGGCCCGTATCCCTCGTGGAGACCATGCAACCCGAACCCCTGGACACCGCAACCATTTGCAGAAGCATCAGCTTTCCGGTGACCCCTGAGGCTGAGCTTTGGGTTACTTGTAGCCCTGACCCCGAGCAGTAATCACACCGAAGATTGCAGGCCTACACTCAACGAGTGTTCCGTGGGCCGCCATTTTGAGATTCCTTTCGAGGTCCCTTCGCGATCCCTGGTCCGTTGACCTGTGGGTCCCCAAGAAGGCAACTCTAACTTTAATTGGGCTTCCCTGGTTGCTCCAGACGTGCCCTGACTCTCCATCAATTGGGGAGTCCCCAGGACCTTGCTGGTCCGCACAGAAGCATCTTTTCTCTTCCTGCGTGGGTTGCTGTTGCCAAGACTTGTTGTGGTCAATCTGATCACCGACACCCCAGCACTCGACATCCTTCGTGGGACAGCTCGAATCCGGCTCCTGGTCGTCTTCGACGTCTCCGGGACCCTGTGGCTGCAGAGTCAAGCTTCACCTCTTCGCACCTGAAGCACCCGACATCAGTGGGCATTCGATTGCTCGGCTCCTGGTCACTGGCTAGTGACCCAGACTCTGTCCCCTCTGTTTTCAGGTTCTTCCCATCTTCGATCCAGGCTTGGCTCCACCCGGACACTTTTCTTCTTCACGGCAGCAGCACTTTGCAGCAGATCGCCATTGAAACAGACGACGATTCCCGACACCCTTTGACACCTATGCACCCGGCTTCCTTGGGTGAGGTAACTCAAGTACTCCGGTGCTCACGTGGGTGTTGGCCCTAGAACCCCTTAAGTCTAAAGGGGTTTGCTGAAAGTCCTCTCCTAAGTGTCCTTTATCTTTAAAACTCCAACCGCGACTTTCCGCATTGAATCCTATGGCTCTCGCGGCTGTGTTCTCACACTGCACACGTCCCCTGTGGGTCTCCTGTGTCACTACCTTGGGTGGTTCCTTGGGGTCCCAGCGATTCTACGTGCTCTAGGCACTGTGTCTAGTCAAGTCGTGGTTCTTATACCACTTTCTTAATATATGGTTTGGTCCCCTCCTGGGGCCCATTGTATATTGTGCTATTTACTGTCGTTTTAATACTGTAATATTGTGTATCTTGGACTCTAATCTCATAAAGAGATTAGTAGTGAGTGTTTAGAAATAAATACATATATTTTATATATATATCTTGTGTGGTTCTCCTTTCATTTGGTCATCCAAGAGGTTATAATCTGGTAAACCAAGCTGCTTTACACTCCTTCAAGACTTAGCCTGAAGGCTGCTCTCCACAGCTACCACTAGGATAGCTTTCTATAAGGTTGTCTTTAAACCTACCATCAATAAAGGTCGTTTGGACTGGTGCAAGGTGCCCACTATAACTAGTGGACAGCATATGCCAGGCCAACTTCTCACAGTCAGTCTGAACTTGTGACTTTTTTTCCCGGTCTCGCGTGACCAGATAGCTGTGTGTGTCCCTTTGGGCTTTTTGGTGCTATTTTCACTTAAATCTTTAAAATTACATATCTCCGGTTCTACTGATTGGATTTTTATCATTTTGGTCCTGATTTATTTATTGAATTTTACTCTATTTTTCTAACTTGGTGTGGGATTTTACTTGTGATGTGTTTTCAGTTTAATACTGTTTGAAGTTCTGCATAAATACTTTACACATTGCCTCTAAGTTAAGCCTATGTGCCACACTACCAGAGGGTTGAGCAGAGGTTAATTTGGGGTTTGCTTGTCCTCACCCTGGCAAGGTTTGTGTTTGCTGTTTCACCTTCCTCAGCTAGTAATCCAATTTCTCACTAAACACACCGGCTAATGGTGTGTGTAGTTGCCTGTTTCCTTTTATTAGCTACCCCAAAGGAATCAAAAAGAGAGTTAGAAAATCTAAACTCGTGTGATAGGTATAGAGACAAAGTCCTTTTTACATCCAAGGAGGATGGAGTGATCTGACTCGAGTTTGAGAAAACCGGCAATACAAGTTCCTATGCCAGATGAAACTGGGATTGCATATTTGGAACAAATTTGGGGGCCAATTTTAAGACCACCCTATCCGGAAAAAACAAGTGTATGTGGAAAAAACATGAACACCCCCAATTTAACCAACCTCCTTGCTGATGTGATTCCCAGTAAAAATACATTTTACATGTTAAACATGTTAACTCTGCCTGTTCCAGAGTTTCAAAAGGATCAAGCTGTAATCCTTGCAAAACAATAGACAAAACCCAGGTAAGGACTGGGGATGGAACCAAAGGTTTTTTAATCTGAAGCTTTTAAGAAGTCAAATTACCAAAGGGGACATTTTAGTGCAGTCTAAATCAACCTTAAGGGCTTTTCATTGCTGACCACTGTGCAGACAGTGTGGATGGAGTCAAGTCTTTCTGGAAGCCCTCAGCCAGAAAATCCAGAATCTGAAAAGGGTCAATCACTAAAAGTGACATACCTTTAACATGCACCATTTATGAAATGATGACCAGTGTTTTTTATGAGGTCAATGTTGACGGCTTTCTGGAAGCCTCAATTTCCAAAGCGACCCCTTTGGAGCTACCCATCTCCTCCAGTCCTACCCCTTCAATAACCAAGCTGTCAGTCTGAGTTTTTGAAGTTGTAGATTTGGCAATCGAGGACACTGTAGGGGAGAGGGGTGTGAGGAGGGGGGAATGAAAGAGCCTTTGCCAAGAGACATCAGGAGCGTAAACAATGGATGACGTGGCCAAAATGGGGCAATCGTTATTACTCCACTCTTCTACCGAATCTTCTGAAGCATCTTCGGGAGGAGGGTATTCAGAGGGAATGGATACAGGAGACCTTGAAGTCAGTGGATTGAGAGAGCATCTACTGCCCACACTTTGGGAGATGGCACTGCTGAACAAAAAAATTGAAACATTGTAAACAGGAGCAGGAGTGAAACAAACATGTCCATCCACGGTTTTCTGAAGATGGCACAAATGCGATTAAATTCCTCGGGAGGTTTCAACTGAGGCTGTCTGCCCAAAAATTCAATACACCGTGAATGTAAACAGCTACTAATGCTATCAGGTGATCTGTTTTTCCCATTACAGCTAACTCCCTCCAATTGAAGGAATGGCGACACTCCTGAGACCACAGACTCTTTGTTTCGAGATCCCTCAGAGTTGCTTCCCAGCCCCACAGATTGGCATCTGTTGTAAAACGGGGGGAAGAGGAAACTGAAAAGGAACCCACTTTCACAGATTTGTCCCCACCAACCACCACTGCAATTGATGACTGATCTGGGGTGTTAAATGGATCAAGAGCTCGAAATTCAGTGAATTTGGGGACCAGTGTCCGAGAATTTGATTCACTATTGGTTTTAGGTGATTGCGAGCCTATGGGACTACAGCTGTCGACGCTGCCATTAGTCCTTGTATCTGTAACCAAGTACTTGCAGTTGCTGTAGGTTGTGCTAGGAGTTGTGTGAGCATATTCTGAAGAACCACTATCCCGCAAAGAGGAAGGGACACACAACCCACTCGTATGTCGAAGAAGACTCAGATGAAAGCCTTCTTCTGTGATGGATAAAGATCAGACTTATGAAAATTCACAACAAATCCCAGTTGTTGCAGAACCTTCAGGACCACTTACGCATTCTCTTGAGGCTTTAAAAGAGGAGAAGCAGACAATAACCAGTCATCTAAATATGGAAAAATAGAAACACCAGAGAGTCGTAGATAGGCAACAACTGAAGCAAGTACCTTGGTAAACACTCTGGGAGAAGTTGCAAGACAAAATGAGAGAGCTTGAAATTGGAAATGACGATCTCCCACTGCAAAACAAAGGTACCGTTGACTGGAGGGATGGTTGAACATGAAAGTATGCATCCTGAAGTTAAGTGTCACAAGATCGTCGTTGTGAGCAATCAAGGGAATGGTGAACTGTAACGAAATCATTTTGAACATTTTCACAAGGACTTACTTGTTCAATGTCTTTAAATCTAGAACTGGTCTCCAAGTTCCGTCTTGTTTTGGAACTAGAAAAAGGATTAAGTAGAGCCCTGCTCATTTTTGTTCCACTGGAACTGGGATTATAGTTTTCTTTTCCAGAAGGGTCTGGATCCCCAGAAGCATTGTTTGTGCCTTTCTTTGATCTATTTGTAACGGGGTAGGTGTGAACAGCGTAGGTGGATGTTGTAAGAAAGGAATGAGATACCCAGTTTTCACTCTCTCCAGAACCTATTGGTCTGACACCCAGGCTGTCCACTGGGGATAAAATTGACTTAACTTTCCCCCAACTGGCACATAGTCATTTTTGAGATTGGTCTTTGCCAGTGATGTTGTTGGGTTGGGTTTTATTTTTAAAGGTGGCCCCATGACCCAGGGCTAGGCCTTGAAAGGGACATTTATCCTGAAAGTTGAACAATATGCATTCGGACAAAAATGGTTTCTTAGCTGGTGCCAATTTAAACAGCTGTAGCGTCTTCCCCAGCCTGGGTAACCGCCAATGACTGTGCCAAACACGAAGCTTAGTACTACACGTCTTCATTCTTATGCGTGTAACTGCAAACTCAACATTCTAAATCAGCCATCATTACATTCCGCTCTAATACCTACGTCACAGCTCCACGGAGTACATCAGGAGCTGAAAGGGTTCTGTCATTGCTAACTCACAAGACACTACATCTTCCCCTCTGCTAAATGAAAATTTTAAATTTTTACAAAACAAAAAATGTATATATATATATATATATACACACACACACACACACACACACACACACACACACACACACACACACACACACACACACACACACACACACACACACACACACACACACACACACACACACACACACACACACACACACACACACACACACACACACACACTCACTCACTCCAAAACGAAGTTGCTTTTACGCCGTCTCTGGCCTCACAACGCCGGTGCCGTCGATGGAAGCAACCACCATCAACAATTTATAAGATACGAATCCACTCCAAGCAAGGAAATGAAAAGACGGCACACCAAGTGAATATCTTACACAGATCTTTATGTGCAAGAAAACGACGCGTTTCAGCAGTAAGCCTTTGTCAAGTTTTTAGTTTAGTGCTCAATCCCCATAGAAATAACGTGGATAAACAGAGAACATGGAAGACAGACTATTGAGAAAAGACTTACATATACACAGGTCATACAATAAGAAAAATAAATAAAAATACAAATTGCATGTGCATGATATTTTACAATTAATAATGACCTGTAAAGATATGTATATACAATACTGAACAATCAGAATTCTTTCATTCAGATAATTTCATTCCATGTAATGATTAAACATAAGTTCCGTTTTGCCACGACGTCAGAATAACCCAAAGTGCAAATAAATATAAAGTGTTTAAAACAGCACTTACACAACAATGCAGATAGTTACGTCAATGAACAAAACTTCAATAGAAGTTATAAAAGGCCACATCCATAAGTCATAAGGGCAGATCCTGCTGCTCAAAAAATAATAAGAAAAATTCCTTAGAATTGTAAAGAAGTGGAATGAAGGAACTACAAGCGGGGCAAATGCTCCCACAAACATCTAAACTATCAATCAAATAGGTTGATAGTAAAGCTCCACAGTTATAATAAACATATAGGAGCAACCAGACGTTGAGCCATGTAGAGCCTTAGAAATCATAAGACAATCAAGGACAATGTCCAACCATCGAGACTGTAACCTACTGCAATTAAAAAGTGCCTAAAGATAAGTCACAAAAGAAGAGTGAGACCAAAAACTAAGTGAAATAGAAAATAAGGGACTTGTATACAATCAATCAGATGAGTGGGAAATGGCAAGTTAACATCTTATTTAGTTTATATGAGTTGTCAATTCTTCACTAGTGTTCAAACCAAAAGGAATACGGGTACTGAGATCGATGATGTATCTAGATTCTAGTACTCGTAATTGCTTCTCTCTATCTCCCCTCGAGTTTGTTTTAAAATACAATCAATTCCCACAATCTTAAGAAGGTACTTATTGCTATCATGTTTTTCCTGGAAATGCCGGGCCACAGGATAATTCAAATCATTATTGGTGATAGCACGGAGATGTTGTAATATTCGCTGTTTTAATGGTAATTTGGTGCTCCCAATATACCGGAGCCCGCAAGGACATTCTAGTAAGTATACCGTAAACTCGGTATTACAGGTGATGAACTTACGAATATATCTGACATTGCCATCACTTGTAGTGTAACTTTTATGATTTTTTCCATTGTTACATGCTTTGCATGACCCACAAGGATAGTAGCCCTCCAATTTTTATTCAGCCAATTGGACGGTAATGTAGGTTCCTGATAACTATGTACCAAAGAATCTCTTAGAGATCTTGGTCGTCGATATGTAACCTGAGGAGTGACTCCAATGGAACTGCCTATTATGGGATCAGTGAGTAAAAGATTCCAATGTTTCTTTAGAAGACGCTTTATATGTAAAGATCTTTTGTTGTATGTGGTAATCATCCTAGGTCGATTATCACTACTTTTCGTCTTATCCCTTCTGTTCTTAAAGAGGATATCAGTTTGTTTTACCCCTTCCAGTTTTTGCTCGCCTGATACAGTATTTTATTGGAGTAACCTCGCTGTGCAAATCTATCCTTGATGTTGATTTGTTCCTTACGATATGATTCATCATCACTACAGGTACGGCGAGCTCTAATGAGCTCACCATATGGTATGCTATTGATGAGAGTTGTTGGATGATGGCTTGCAGCATGTAATGTGCTGTTACCTGCTGTTTGTTTTCGATACAGGGAAGTTTGTATTCTGTTATCTTCAATTTTAATAGCCACATCCAGGAATTCACAATGTGAGTTACTAATGGTATAGGTGAAACTGAGATTGAGTTCGTTAGTCTCCAAAGTATTGATAAATTTCCTGGCAACATGCTCATCACCATCCCAAATAAGGAACAGATCATCAATATATCTGATCCAAATTGGGATGTGTTCAGTGAATTCATCATTTTGTTCTGTCCAAACCACCTGCTCCTCCCACCAGCCCAGAAAAAGATTCGCTAGACTGGGGGCAAAGCAAGTGCCCATCGCTACACCTGACTTTTGCCTGTAAACCAAATCCTCAAACAAAAAAATGTTCTGCTCCATACAGAACAGTATCATAGCTCCTAGCATATTGGTATGATCCAATAACGATATTGATCTCCCTTTCAGAAAGTACATACATGCTTCTACACCTTTCCTCTGATCGATACATGTATAAAGAGAACACACATCCAAAGATATCATAAGGAAAGTGCTCTCCCATTTAATATCATGTATCCTTTTTAGAAAATCAGTGCTGTCACGACAGTATGACCTGAGGTTGGTCACAATAGGTGCTAGAAAGGAATCAAGAAAGATAGAAGTATTCTCAAGGAGTCCCCCATTAGATGACACAATGGGTCTCCCTGGTGGTCTAGTGGGATGTTTGTGTATTTTTGGCAATAAATATAGACAGGGTATGCGGGGATGATCATTTTTCAAGAACAAATATTCATCATAACTTATTAAACATTTTGTCCACCAATCTTTGAGCATTCCATGATATACATTTATGGTGTCTCTATACAGGTTCCATGAAATTTGTTCATAACAGGATCCATCGCTTAGCTGACTAAGGGCTTCATTTCTATAATATTCTGCATCCATCAGAACAATATTGCCACCCTTGTCACTGGGCTTTATCATTATGCTGGAATCATCAGTTAATTTTTTAAGGGCAGCACGTTGTTTTTGTGTCAAATTGTCCCTACTTCTTATTTTATGATCGTTCCGCATCAATGTCAATTCATGAATTATCACTGAGTTAAAAGCCTCAGTTTTAATTTTCTTACATAGCGGAAAAACTGTCATCAATCTATCGGCAAGGACATTGACTAATGAAGAGGAGTCTTTACTCAGACTGGGTTTATCATTCTGCCCAACACAAGATATGAATTATGTTGATGCTCGTATTGATTTATTCCGCTATGTAAGAAAATTAAAACTGATGAAATTGCACAAAATATTAAATACTTCAACTGGTGCAGTCGACAATAGACAAAATAACGATGGATTGGCAACCTCATCTCCTTTTACGTTGCAAGACATTGATTCCATTCTGACCTTACATTCATTAGAAGATGATTCTCCTAGTGTTGGGCAACAACAGGACACAAGTGAAGTATTGAGACAAATAGGTTTCACAGTTGATGATTCTATGAACAGTGGCTTCAAACCCAAATCAAGGTTTCATCCTAATGTCCCCCACGATAACATTGAGGCTTTTAACTCAGTGATAATTCATGAATTGACATTGATGCGGAACGATCATAAAATAAGAAGTAGGGACAATTTGACACAAAAACAACGTGCTGCCCTTAAAAAATTAACTGATGATTCCAGCATAATGATAAAGCCCAGTGACAAGGGTGGCAATATTGTTCTGATGGATGCAGAATATTATAGAAATGAAGCCCTTAGTCAGCTAAGCGATGGATCCTGTTATGAACAAATTTCATGGAACCTGTATAGAGACACCATAAATGTATATCATGGAATGCTCAAAGATTGGTGGACAAAATGTTTAATAAGTTATGATGAATATTTGTTCTTGAAAAATGATCATCCCCGCATACCCTGTCTATATTTATTGCCAAAAATACACAAACATCCCACTAGACCACCAGGGAGACCCATTGTGTCATCTAATGGGGGACTCCTTGAGAATACTTCTATCTTTCTTGATTCCTTTCTAGCACCTATTGTGACCAACCTCACGTCATACTGTCGTGACAGCACTGATTTTCTAAAAAGGATACATGATATTAAATGGGAGAGCACTTTCCTTATGATATCTTTGGATGTGTGTTCTCTTTATACATGTATCGATCAGAGGAAAG
This sequence comes from Calotriton arnoldi, assembly GCA_963921515.1. Lineage (NCBI taxonomy): Eukaryota > Metazoa > Chordata > Amphibia > Caudata > Salamandridae > Calotriton > Calotriton arnoldi. Next base: position 429,529 of record CAWUFW010000796.1, read on the forward strand.
GTGTAGAAGCATGTATGTACTTTCTGAAAGGGAGATCAATATCGTTATTGGATCATACCAATATGCTAGGAGCTATGATACTGTTCTGTATGGAGCAGAACATTTTTTTGTTTGAGGATATGGTTTACAGGCAAAAGTCAGGTGTAGCGATGGGCACTTGCTTTGCCCCCAGTCTAGCGAATCTTTTTCTGGGCTGGTGGGAGGAGCAGGTGGTTTGGACAGAACAAAATGATGAATTCACTGAACACATCCCAATTTGGATCAGATATATTGATGATCTGTTCCTTATTTGGGATGGTGATGAGCATGTTGCCAGGAAATTTATCAATACTTTGGAGACTAACGAACTCAATCTCAGTTTCACCTATACCATTAGTAACTCACATTGTGAATTCCTGGATGTGGCTATTAAAATTGAAGATAACAGAATACAAACTTCCCTGTATCGAAAACAAACAGCAGGTAACAGCACATTACATGCTGCAAGCCATCATCCAACAACTCTCATCAATAGCATACCATATGGTGAGCTCATTAGAGCTCGCCGTACCTGTAGTGATGATGAATCATATCGTAAGGAACAAATCAACATCAAGGATAGATTTGCACAGCGAGGTTACTCCAATAAAATACTGTATCAGGCGAGCAAAAACTGGAAGGGGTAAAACAAACTGATATCCTCTTTAAGAACAGAAGGGATAAGACGAAAAGTAGTGATAATCGACCTAGGATGATTACCACATACAACAAAAGATCTTTACATATAAAGCGTCTTCTAAAGAAACATTGGAATCTTTTACTCACTGATCCCATAATAGGCAGTTCCATTGGAGTCACTCCTCAGGTTACATATCGACGACCAAGATCTCTAAGAGATTCTTTGGTACATAGTTATCAGGAACCTACATTACCGTCCAATTGGCTGAATAAAAATTGGAGGGCTACTATCCTTGTGGGTCATGCAAAGCATTTAACAATGGAAAAAATCATAAAAGTTACACTACAAGTGATGGCAATGTCAGATATATTCGTAAGTTCATCACCTGTAATACCGAGTTTACGGTATACTTACTAGAATGTCCTTGCGGGCTCCGGTATATTGGGAGCACCAAATTACCATTAAAACAGCGAATATTACAACATCTCCGTGCTATCACCAATAATGATTTGAATTATCCTGTGGCCCGGCATTTCCAGGAAAAACATGATAGCAATAAGTACCTTCTTAAGATTGTGGGAATTGATTGTATTTTAAAACAAACTCGAGGGGGAGATAGAGAGAAGCAATTACGAGTACTAGAATCTAGATACATCATCGATCTCAGTACCCGTATTCCTTTTGGTTTTAACACTAGTGAAGAATTGACAACTCATATAAACTAAATAAGATGTTAACTTGCCATTTCCCACTCATCTGATTGATTGTATATAAGTCCCTTATTTTCTATTTCACTTAGTTTTTGGTCTCACTCTTCTTTTGTGACTTATCTTTAGGCACTTTTTAATTGCAGTAGGTTACAGTCTCGATGGTTGGACATTGTCCTTGATTGTCTTATGATTTCTAAGGCTCTACATGGCTCAACGTCTGGTTGCTCCTATATGTTTATTATAACTATGGAGCTTTACTATCAACCTATTTGATTGATAGTTTAGATGTTTGTGGGGCATTTGCCCCGCTTGTAGTTCCTTCATTCCACTTCTTTACAATTCTAAGGAATTTTTCTTATTATTTTTTGAGCAGCAGGATCTGCCCTTATGACTTATGGATGTGGCCTTTTATAACTTCTATTGAAGTTTTGTTCATTGACGTAACTATCTGCATTGTTGTGTAAGTGCTGTTTTAAACACTTTATATTTATTTGCACTTTGGGTTATTCTGACACGTCGTGGCAAAACGGAACTTATGTTTAATCATTACATGGAATGAAATTATCTGAATGAAAGAATTCTGATTGTTCAGTATTGTATATACATATCTTTACAGGTCATTATTAATTGTAAAATATCATGCACATGCAATTTGTATTTTTTATTTATTTTTCTTATTGTATGACCTGTGTATATGTAAGTCTTTTCTCAATAGTCTGTCTTCCATGTTCTCTGTTTATCCACGTTATTTCTATGGGGGATTGAGCACTAAACTAAAAACTTGACAAAGGCTTACTGCTGAAACGCGTCGTTTTCTTGCACATAAAGATCCGTGTAAGATATTCACTTGGTGTGCCGTCTTTTCATTTCCTTGCTTGGAGTGGATTCGTATCTTATAAAATATATATATATATATATATATATACGCCAATCTCCTCCACTCCTCACTGGCTTGTTTTCCTCGCCGAGATAGAAGCACGGACACCGATTTCTGTGCAAAATAGTGCTTTATTGTTTCCCTTCAGCAGTTGCCGGCCACAACGCGTTTCAGCCCCGGAGGGCCTTGATCACATGACGCGCCCACAGTAATGCTACCATCTTTTTATGTCTTTTTTCCATTGCTTTGTTAAAGTGACAAGTGCATATATTACTATCAGTCATAGATAACGAGAACAGACTCATTTACACATATGGGAATCAATTGTTAGTTTTTTCTGTTTAAATATTTTCATGTTGCGTTGTTATTAACGGCAAATGGAATCACTTAATTTGTTTTCCACATTACACTCTATAATGATTGAGTCATAATTAAAATCAAAGTATAAATACTTTTACTAAAATTTAAATAACACAATATAACATTATAAAAGCCCTAAAATATCTAAAACAACAATATGGTTGGTATTCATAGAATATTTTTTTCTCATTTAATCCTCTCTTTTCATGAATCTAAGTGTGTTCATACCATATATAATGTGCAAATTCGCTATTCTATTCTGTAAACATTTACTATGTAAACCTATTGACTGATCAAAAGTGCAAAGTGCTTAAATATTAAAATTGTATATCCCTTTACCTAAAATTGTGAAATGAAAATTATTGTGTTAAAATTAGTGACTAATGATACCTTAAAACTATGCTAAAATTTTGTTTCGGAAGGGGTATACGGCATAATTCCTGTCTGATGAAAGTTTACCCTTTTAATCCCGGTTTCAATACCTACTGGCAACTAATGATTCACTTCTCAATTTAAAGTGCTTATAGACAGGTGTATAAATCCTCCGTTACGTTAAGACCCCCCGGCTGCTTGGAATCGAGGTCTAGGATATACCTTGTTTCAAGCTTGCGCAACTGTTTTTCCCTGTCCCCACCCCTTTTGGTGGGTGGTATGGAGTCTAATAAAAAGTATTTTAATTTAGATGGGTCAGATTCGTGACGTTCTTCAAAGTGTCGTGCGACTGGGTATGTGACATCTCTATTCTTGATGGCTCTGATGTGCTGGAGTATCCGTTTATGGCCCTGGAGTCTAGTACTCCCTACATATCTTAGGCCACATGGACACTCCAGCACATAGATCACATAATCAGTCTTGCACGTAAGTGATTTTGTGATTGTTTTCTCTTTGTTATTAAAAGGGCTACTGTATGTTGTCTTGTTTATCCCATGTTGGCACGCCTTACATGTTTTACAACGGAAGAATCTCTTTCGTTGTGCGAGCCATGTGGTGCCTGTCTGTGTTTCCACATTGTTCTTAACCAGACTGTCACGCATGGCCCGTGCCCTACTATATGTAATAGATAGGTTTTTAGGTAATAAATGTCCAATTGTTGGATCATCTAATACTATGGGCCAATTTCTTTTAAGTATTTTCCTTATGGCTTTCTCTTGGCCACTGTACTGTATGATCATTCTAAAATCACTTGGCTTATCTTCTCCCTTTGTTGTGACAACTACTGTGGTTTGCCCCACTTTTGTCGATTTAGTCAGTAAATTAATTCTGTTTGTTATGTTACTTTTCTCAATCGCTCTATTAATACCTTTATCAGAGTAGCCCCTTCGGAGAAAACGCTCTTTGCTTGCCTGTTGCGCTATTTTGAGTTCTCCCTCATTACTGCATATTCTTTTTAGTCGCAGCATCTCACCGTATGGTATGCTTTGTATGAGATGGTGAGGATGAGAACTGGATGCATGAAGCATCGAATTTCCAGCTGTTTCCTTTCTATAGGCCTTGGTCTCCAACATACAGTCTTTCACGTAAACCTGCACATCTAAAAAACTCACCCCTTTGGTACTAATGTTTGCTGTGAAATTTAAATTGATCTCATTGATGTTGATCTTATTTACAAAATCCACTGCACTAGATCGAGACCCTTGCCATACAATAAAGAGATCGTCAATAAAGCGAAGCCATAATTTTACATTTTCATTGTATTCCTTTGTACATTGTTTTTTGAGTACCAGCTCCTCCCACCAGCCCATGTGTAGACACGCGTAACTGGGGGAGAAGCTGGCCCCCATCGCTACTCCTCGCAGTTGCTGATAAAACAAGTTTTGGAACAAAAAGACATTGTTGTAAAGACAGAATTCTACCATATTCATTAACATTCTGCTGTGTGCACTTGCATGGCTCGGTCTGGTATTTAAATAATGATTTAATGACCTTAAGCCGTCTTGATGATTTATGCTAGTATACAATGCACTTACATCTAGTGTAATTAACAGGTAATCCTCTTGCCATACAAATCCCTGTATCTTATTTAGAAAGTCACTAGTGTCTCTGATGTACGATGGTAACTGCTTGACAAATTCTTGTAGATAAAAATCCACATATTGGGACGATGCCTCCAATAGGCTATTTCGTGCTGATATTATAGGTCGCCCCGGTGGTTTGGTTGGATTTTTATGGATTTTTGGTATAAAATAAATTATTGGAACAGTTGGATTTTCATTTTTCAGGAATTTGTACTCTTCCATCGATAGTAGCCCCGCACTCTTCCACGCCAGGAGCTTGCTATAGTACTCATTGTATATGCTTTTAACTACTAGAATGTCAATTTTTTTGTAGCATGTTTTATCTAGAAGCTGACTCATCGCTTCCTCCACATAGGATTTCTTGTCCCAAATAACCAAATTGCCACCCTTATCTGAGTTGCGTATTATGATGTCTGGATTATTACTAAATTTTGATATCAACTGATTGTATTTGAGTTGTTGAGAATTAATTCTTTGTTTCCGTCCTTGTTTGTTTTTCTGAGTGCTGTACATTTTGTAATTCAACTGTTTGATGCCTTTGGTTACATTCTCATGGAATATATCAATCGCATCTCTCGGAGTAATTGGGTTGAAAGTTGATCTGGGTTTGAATGGTGATCGCTCGAGTTGCTCTATCTTTGCCTTCGTTCCTGCTATTGTGTTTGATTCAATTTGTATGCTGTCGCTTGTCTCACCCTCATTGGCTAGATCCTGCAGGTCTTGCAATGTTAACAAATCTGAAGGCGTTAGATTGAGGGTAGGTGATTCTGTGGTGCGTGACAAATCTTCTGGTGATGACTCAATTGGTTTTTTCTGTAGTAAATGGAATTTTTTGAGTTTTAGTTTGCGCACACTTTTAAAAATGTCCATCCGAGTTGTGGCATAGTTAAATGTACTTTCTGGGCAATACGATAAACCTAATTTTAACAATTGTTCCTCCGCTTTATCCAGATTGATATCTGCAAGGTTAATGATTGTATTGTCATTGGAATTGGCCTTCGCTAATTCCTCTTCCATCTGCGGTTGTTTGGTTTCTTGCTCGTATTGCTTGTGCTTTCGTTGTGCATTACGCCTTTCTCTCCGCCTCCTGGATTTGCTTTTTGTTTGTTTACTTGAGTCCTGGGGCGTAAAGTTTGCCTTCGCTCCTCCACTAAAAAATCCAGTTCCTCCACTAATGATATCTTGGCTGGGACTGAATCTGCTCTTGCCTGAACAGATTCTTGTTCAGCCTCGCTTTCCAAGGCTGAACTGAGGTCAGAGTTAGAAGTGTTGACAATTCGTTCCCTGCCAACTGAATAGCCCATTGACGTGGCTTTCTGGCCGCCATATTTTGATACCTTTAATGTGTCATACTTTCGGGCAAATGTGAAAATTCTTCCGCATTCATAATCCATTTTATCCCTATGGAATTTAAATACTTTACGCTCCCGTACACACATATATATATATATATATATATATATATATATATATATATATATATATATATATATATATATATATATATACTATCTACTGGCGGTCGCCAGTAGATAGTTGTAGTTAGGACCTATTTTCCATAGGAAATCCGCAACATTCTATTCCCAATAACTTTGGCGCCGGTTGACGAATCTTCACGAAATTTTCAAAACTCGTGGGGCGCTCCGGTCCGCTCCTATCCTGAAAGTCTCGGGGTGATTCGTCAAGTGGGGGCCGAGAAAAAAGGGGGGTCCCAAAACGTGTTTTCCCCTTGCAATTTTCCATAGGAACCTTTAGTCGCAGCTACAGCCCGAACTGCTGAACGGAATTACACCAATTTTGGCAAAAAGGTAGCCCTTGGTTCAGAGTCGTGCCTTTTGGTTAAACGGTGTAAATCCGTTCAGTAGTTCCTGAGAAAATCAAAAGTAAAACCACATATGTATCTATGGCCGCGGAGGGTCCGCGCACCCTGAGCGCACCTTCCCGATCACGAGCTGTATGCTAATTGGCTGTCAACACTCCAAACCAGGAAGTGTTGGCAGCCATCTTGTTCCTCGGTAGAACCAAGGCACAAGAAACAAGTGCGAAAACGCAAAAGGGGGCAGGGTAGAAACACCCTGACCCCCTAGGCCTGCTTAGGGGTCCCACAAGGACCCCCAGGGCCAAAAAGCATTATTATTTTTTTTTTAAATCGGCGGGATGCGCTTAGGGTGCGCGGATCCCGCCGTGAAAAAAAAAAACGAACCGCGGGCTCCCGTGCTTCGAGGGTATTTTGCCCCCGGGTGGGCCAAGTCCCGGGGGCATGCGGGGGTGGGACCGTGGGGGGATTGGGGACCCCCCCACGGTCTCCAACGAGTGGCTTGGCCCCGGGGGATGGGGTCCCAGGGGCCATTAGTGGCCCGGGAGGGGGCCACGCAGCCCCCTCCCCAACAATTATTAAAAAAAAATTAAAACAAAAAAAATGCGCAAAGGCCGGCCCCGGGGGATGGGGTCCCCGGGTCAATAGAGGCCTTAGGAGGGGGCCACGCAGCCCCCTCCTCAAAAATTTAAAATAAAAGTGGCCATGCCCCGGGGATGGGGTCCCCAGGGCCGGAATCGGCCACGGGAGGGGGGCCACGCGGCCCCCTTCCCGTACTGTTTAAAAAAAATTTTTTTTTTTTAAATAGGATCAGGCCCTGGGGGACAAGGTCCCCAGGGCACCAAAAAGTGAAAAGAGAGGGGGGCCACACAGCCCCCCTTCAAAAAGAAAAAAAAAGAAGAAAAAAAAGCGAACGAGCGTCAGGCCCCGCCCCCTCTCTTAACCACTCTGCAAACACGCCCTGTGGTGCGTTTTAAATTGGGGAAAGAATTCCCCTTCAATACTGGGGGTCCCTGGGGGCCAACTAGCCCACCAGGTACCTCTAGTAAGCGCCACAGGGCTGGGTTGCAGAGAGGTGGTCCAGGCCACGCCCCTTTTTACACCTCTCTGCAACGCAGCTCTGTGGTGCTTACTGGAGGTACCTGGTGGGTTAGTTGGACCCCAGGGACCCTCAGGATTCAAGGGGACTTAATTCCTCAACTTAAAACGTGCCACGGGGCGCGTTTGCACAGTGGTGAAGGGAGGGGGCGGGGCTTGAGGTGACATGTGTGCAAACAGGCCCGTGGCGCGTTTTAAGTTGGGGAATTAATTCTCCTTCAAACCTGAGGGCCTCTGGGGGCCAACTAGCCCACCAGGTACCTCCAGTATGCGCCAGGGAGCTGCGTTGCAGAGAGGTGTTCAGAGGCCACGCCCCTTTTTACACCTCTCTGCAACGCAGCTCTGTGGCGCTTACTGGAAGTACCTGGTGGGCTAGTTGGTCCCCAGGGACCCTCAGGATTCAAGGGGAATTAATTCCCCAACTTAAAACGCGCCACGGGGCATGTTTGCACAGAGGTGAAGAGAGGGGGAAGGGCCTGATGTGACAAGTTAGTTTCTTAGTTTTAATCCCCTGCCCTATTATGTACTAGGGACTTACAGAGGAGGTCATGCTAATCACAGGGGTACCCCAACGCATAGTGTTCCCTAGTGTATGTAGGTGTTTTCACTGTATTCTAAGTGTCTTTTAGCATAGCACTGGCTCTAGGCCTGGTTAGTCAGAGTCAGTTACCACCAGTACCCGTCTGAAAAAGTTGTGGGCACAGGATGATTTTGGAACAAGGCCTCTTTCTGCTCCTCTGTTGGTTCTTTCTGCACATGTCTTGCTTCTTCCTGCACTTTTCTTCGTCTTTGTGGACTTCTGTTGCTTCTTTCTGCATTTCTTTTGCTTCTTTCTGTGCGTTTTTCTTCTTTCTTCACATGTCCTACCTCTGTAGGCATAGTTAGAAACTAGCATTTGAAAAACCTTTGAAATTCACTGAAAAACCATAGGTTTCAGGCACATTATAGTTAGAAATTAGCATTTAAAAAACCTTTGAAATTCACTGAAAAAACCATAGGTTTCAGGCACGTTGTAGTTAGAAATTAGCATTTAAAAAACCTTAGAAATTCACTGAAAAAACCATAGGTTTTAGGAAAGTTATAGTTAGTTGGACATTGCACTCGTACAAAACCCGTGAAATTCCCCGTTATAGTTAGTTCAGCTAACTATAACTCGCGCCCCCGCAATGCACTGCTGATGACGTCACATATTACATCACTCATGACATGGTCAGTGACATCACATTATCCAGTGCTTGTGAGTGTTTTCTAAAAGTTACTGGGTGTTAAACATATATTCTAAGGTAACTCGCTGTGGAAGTGCCTGTATGGGTAAGTGAGTGCGTGTGGAAGTGCTGTATAGAAGAGTGACTGTGTATATAAGAGACTGTATACATGAGATTGTGGGTGGGTGGGTGAGTGAGTGGGTGAGTTTTTGTATACATAGGCGAGTGGGAGTGTCAGTGCGTGTATGAGTGAGTGGCTGTGTGAGTATCTGTATAGTTGACTTAGTTGTTGTATCAGTGTTTGTAAATGGTGAATGTGAAGGTTTATGAGTGGCTGAATGGGCGTTTGAGCAGATACATATGTGTCTGTATGAGGAAGTGACAGTGTACATGAGTTGTTGTCTCGGTGCATCAATGGGTGTGTAAGAGGGTGTATGAGTGAGTGGGTGGGGGTAAGAGTGGCTGTATGTGTGAGTGAATGGGTGTTTCAGTGTTTGTATGGGTGAGTAAGTGAGTGTGAGAGAGGTTGTATGGGAGAGTATGCGGTTCTCTCAGTCACTGTATAGGTGAGTGAGTATATGTATAAGTAACTGAGTGGCTGTGTGAGTAATTGTATGGGTGACTTAGTGGCTGTGTGAGTGACTGTATGGGTGAGTGAGAAGGTGTGTGAGTAGGGATATGGTTAACTCATTTACTGTGTCAGTATCTGTATGGGTGTATGAGTGGGTGTGAAAGTGTGTCTATGTCTCTATGACTGGATCTGTGACTGGCTGTATTGGTAAGTGAGTAGGTGAATTAGTGGCTGCATATGTGAGTTAGTGGTTCCGTTAGTGGCTCTATGGGTGAGTTGATGTGTTAATGGCTGTTTGGATGAGTGACGAGATGTGTGAGTGTTTGTATGGGTTCTGTGAATGAGTTTGTTGGTGATTGTGTGGGAGTAGGTGTATGACATGTTTTATGGGGTGTAAGTTGTGTATCAGTGTTTCTCTGGATGATGTCATCAGTGATGTCATTTCAGATGTCATCAATGATGTCATTTCAGATGTCATCAGTGATGTCACCAGTGATGTCACTGACCATGTCATGAGTGATGTAATATGTGAGGTCATAAGCAGTGCATTGCGGGGGCGTGAGTTATAGTTAGCTCTATAACTATAACTGCTGAATTTCTCTGGTTATGTACGAGTGAACTGTCAGGCTAACTATAACTTCCCTGTAACCTTTGTTTTTTTCAGTGAATTTCTAAGGTTTTTAACATTCTATTTCCTAACTATATCGTCCCTGTAACCTTTGGTTTTTCAGTGACTTTCTAAGGTTTTTTAAATACTAATTCCTAACTATAACGTCCCTGTAACATTTGTTTTTTTCAGTGAATTTCTAAGGTTTTGTTTTTTTCTATTTCATAATATAAGGTCCGTGTATTTTTTTCCTACAATTAGATATTGAACATTACATCTGCATGGTGCACCACTTATTTTTGTATTTGTCATCTATTTATTTAAAAGGTACATTAATCGTCTTATTTCAAGATAAGTTTGGTTTTCGCGACGATGTCGTGATCACCGAGGACCCACCACGAATACCGCATGTTTTTGACAAAGTGTAAAACACATATAGCTAGTCTAGCTGTTTAGTAAGATATTAATTTAACTTTCCCCTTTGTATACATTTGTCGAAAAACCTACATCAAAAATGCATTTTCCTTGTTCGCGGCAACACCGTAGGTCGTGATCACGTCGGTAGTCGCGAATACCGTGTGTTTTTGACAAAGTGTTAAACACATATATAGACATGTTTTACATAAAGTTTGAGTATAGCTGTTTAGTAATATATTAATTGAACTTTACCCTTTGTATTAATTTGTCGAAAAACGACATTAAAAAATGCATTTTCCTTGTATGCGGCGACACATTACTAACTACATCACTGCTTAAAAAAATGTTTGTACAGATATTTTTTTAGTAATTTTTTTTTAAAACTGCGTTTGAACCTTACTTTCTGTCTTCGCGATGACGCGATAGTTGCAATGACTTCGATAACCGCGACAATGGCACCTTTTTTAGGAGGTGTAAAACACATAAATGCACACATTTTCACACTAGAGGTTTATTACTGCACTGTTTAAAGTCATATTTTTTATAGGGATTTTGTAAAAAAACAATCTTCTAAACTGATTTTCCGTTTTCACGATTACTCCGAGTCGCGATGACGTCGGTAACTGCGATGAGCGCGCCTTTTTTTATAAAGTGTAAAACACATATATGCACACATTTCGAAGCATTTTAGACACTAGGGGTTTATTTGTGCACTGTTTAAAATCATATTTTTTTAGGTAGGTTGTATAAAATTCATCTTTAAAACCAATTTTCTGTTTTCGCGGTGACGCCGGGCATGGCGATAACGTCAGTATTCGCGATCACCGCAAATACATCGCTAAATGACAAAACAAATGCAGACATTTAATAGCCACCACCACATTCAAAACTTATTACTGCAAAATGGATTATAACCAACACACTAACCACATTGCTATCTAATTGACTCTATAATAGCATGTATAACTCCCTTAATATCTCTATTACACAGTGTATAACTCTTTCAGTGGAATCTGTGACTGCATGCACCACTATGTCAGTAAATCTCTCATTCACTGTATTAAGTATTTTGAGTGGATCTGTGAAACGGTGCATCAGTCTATTAGTGGTTCTGTAACGAACTGCGTGACTGTCTCAGTGCATCTATGAGTGGGTGCATGAGTGTCTCAATGGGTCTGTGATTGGTTGCATGAGTCTCTCAGTCGATCTGTGAGTAGGTGCGTGAGTGCCTTTGTAAGTAAGTGTATGACTGTCTGACTGGATCTCTGAGTGGATACATGAGTGTCTGAGTGGGTGAGTGAGTGGGTGCATGATGAGCTGAGTGGGTCTTTGAGTGAGTGCATGAGTCTCTCAGTGGGTCTATGACTGGGAACGTGAGTGTCTGAGTGGTTCTGTGAGTGAGTGCGTAAGTCTCTGAGTGGGTCTGTCAGTGGGTGTGTGAGTGACTGTATGGGTGTCTGAGTAGGTCTGTGAGTGGGTGTATGAGTGTCTCAATGGGTCTGTGAGTGAGAGCATAAGTCTCTGAGTGGGTGAGTGAATAGGTGCATGCATGAGTCTCTGAGTGGGTCTGTGACTGGGAGGGAGAGTGTCTGGGTGGGTCTTTGAGTGGATGCATGAGTCTTTGAGTAGGTGAGTGAGTGGGTGCGTGTATATCTGAGTGTCTGTGAGTGGGTGTGTGAGTCTCTGAGTATATGAGTGAGTGAGTGCATAAGTCTCTGAGAGGGTCTGTGACTGAGTGTGAGTGAGTGTACAGGTATGTGAGTGGGTGTATGAGTGTCTGAGTGGATCTGTGAGTGGGTGTATGAGTGTCTCAGTGTGTGTGTGAGTGTGTCAGTGAGTACATACGTGAGTGTGTGAGTGGGTCTTTAAGTGGGTGCGTGAGTCTCTGAGTGGGTCTGTACATGGGTGCCTGACTCTCTGAGTCAGTCTGTGAGTGGGTGCATGAGTGCCCAGGTGGGTTTGTGAGTGGGTGTAAGAGTATCTAAGTGGGTTAGAGACTGTGTGCATGAGTTTATGAGTGGGTCTCTAAGTAGGTGCGTGAGTCTCTGAGTGGGTCTGTACATGGGAGCATCACTTCGAGTGAGTCTGTAAGTGGGTGTATGAGTACCTGAATGGGTATGTGAGTTGGTGCATGAGTATCTGAGTGAGTATGTGACTGGATAAGTGTGTGAGTGGGTTTGTGAATAGGTGTATAAGTATCTGAGTGAGTTTGTGAGTGCGTACATGAGTCTATGACAGTGACTGGTGAGTGTGTACAAATATATATATATTTTTTTATATTTTCATCAATTTGCGCAATGTCCCCACGATAGTACACGGGGAGGCCGCGCTGGTGATCACGGCGTCGTCACAAATGTCGTGCACGATTAAAAAAATACATTTTGCACACATAACTTGTGTCACTAACACCCCCATTTCTCAAACATGGGGTCAGAGTATTGTATTGTAATTGCATTTATATAGCGCTTACCACCCCTGACGAGGCGTCAAAGCGCTTTTTCGGCGAGTAGCACGCTACTCCGGAACCCATAAAGGATTAGTGGTGAATTAGTATAGTGAAATATGAAGGTGATTTAAGTGGTGGATAAGTTAGTCAATTGTTTGGATTCAGAAGGATAGCGGAAGGATAGAAGAGGGAAAAACGGTTTGTATTTATATAGCGCTTGTTACCCCTGATGGGGTTTTGAAGCACTTAATTTTTTTGGGCAAGTAGCACGCTACTCCGGAAACCCATAAAGGTTTATTGGTGAATTAGTATAGTGAAATATGAAAGTAAATTGAGTGGTGGATATTAGTCAGTTATTTGGAGTGAGAAGGATAGCGGAGGGATAGAAGAGGGAAAAAAGGTTTGCATTTATATAGCGCTTGATAACCCTGATGGGGTGTTGAATCGCTTTTTTGGCGAGTAGCACGCTACTCCGGAACCCATAAAGGATTAGTGTTGAAAATTAGTATAGTGAAATATGAAAGTTATTTGAGTGGTGGATATGTTATTCAGTTATTTGGATAGAGAAGGGTAGCGGCAGGATAGAAGAGGGAAAAGAGATTTGCATTTATATAGCGCTTGCTACTCCTGATGGGGTGTTGAATCGCTTTTTTGGCGAGTAGCACGCTACTCCGGAACCCATAAGGATTAGTGTTGAATTAGTATAGTGAAATATAAAAGTAATTTGAGTGGTGGATATGTTAGTCAGATATTTGGATTGAGAAGGGTTGGGGAGGGATAGAAAAGGGAAAAAAAGGTTTGCATTTATATAGCGCTTGTTACCCCTGATGGGGTGTTGAAGTGCTTTATTGGCGAGTAGCACGCTACTCCGGAACCCATAAAGGATTAGTGTTGAAAATTAGTATAGTGAAATATGAAAGTAATTTGAGTGGTGGATATGTTTAACAGTTATTTGGATAGAGAAGGGTAGCGGAGGGATAGAAGAGGGAAAAAGGTTTGCATTTATATTGTGCTTGCTACCTCTGATGAGGTGTTGAAGCGCTTTTTTGGCAAGTAGCACGCTACTCTGGAACCCATAAAGGATTAGTGGTGAATTAGTATAGTGAAATATGAAATTTGACAAGTGAACATGTTAGTCTGTTATTTTGATTGAAAAGGATAGTGGAGGGATAGAAGAGTGAAGGATTTAGACTTTTTTTTTTTTTGGGGAGGTCATAGCAGTAGGAAGAGGCTTTGGGATGAGTAAAAAGGGGATGTGGAGGGGAAGAGTCAGAGGGAAGAGTTTAGAAAGGCTTATTTTGGGGGATCGGTATAGTAAAAGAGGTGTCAGAAGATGCAAGGAGGGGTAGAGTATGGGAGAGTCTAGAAAGGGTTATTTTGGGGATCATATTAGTGGTATGGGGTTTGGGATAAATGAGAGAGTGGATGTAGAGGATATATTGATAGAGGTATAGGGTGAGAAATAGGGTAGTGCATTGGAAAGAGTAGTAGAAAGAAGTTTGAGATGAGTCAGAAAGTTGGGGTAGAAGATATATTGAGAGAAGTATAGGGTGAGAAATAGGATAGTGCATTGGATATGCTGAATTGGAAGAAAGTGATAAATATATAGATCCATAAGTACATGGAAAGTATATAGATGCATAAAGGAGGTAGGTATATGTAGATTAAAGATATTGATAGAGGTATAGGAGGAGAAATAGGGTAGTGCATTGGATATGCTTTTTTAGGAGAAAAGTAATAAATATATAGATCCAAGTACATGGAAGGTATATCGAAGCATAAAGGAAGTAAAAAGATGCATTAGATCAACTCTGGTTTTTCAAGTGTTATTGTACTTTAAAAATTTATTTGTATTTATTTTTTAACAACATAATTATTCTACAGGTTTATACAAAGCAATACACAAAGATAGGTACATATCTATAGTAAAAATAAATGCTTATATACAGTGGGATATGCTGTAAATTTCTGTTTGGGTATGGTGCTTATGTGGGGAAGAGCCAATTCTTGAGTAGTTTTCTGAAGATAAGGTGGTTGTCCGTGGATCTTATGTTGGGGGGTAAAGAGTTCCATAGTTTGGCTGCTTGTACAGAGAAGGATGTGCCACCCATGTTTTTTTTCTTGTATCTTGGGATTTTGAGGCGAGGAGCCACTTTAGAGCGGAGGTTCCTTTGTTGAATGTGTTTGGTGATTTTATTCCTGATGAAGAGCGGTCCCATTCCATGTATTGCTTTGTGGGTGATACAAAGCAGCTTGAACGTGGATCTTCTGGCAACAGGTAACCAATGCAGGGCTTTCAAGGCAGGTGAGATGTGGTCTCACGGTTTGATATGCAAGAGTAGTCTGGCAGCCGAGTTCTGAATCCGTTGTAGTCTTTTCATGGTTGTTAAAGGTGATCCGTGGTAGAAGCTATTGGCGTAATCAAGTTTGGACAGAACAAGGGAGATGATGGCTTGAACCTTGTGTGGAAATCCCAAATGGGGAAAAATTCGTCGCAGCGTTTTTATAGTGACAAAGCTTGATCTTGCTAGTTTGTCCACTTGGGCATTCATCGATAGCTTGGAGTCCATGGTCATTCCGAGGTTTCTTACTTCCTTCGATACTTTAGGCGGTGATCCCAGTTCATCAGGCCAAGCGGCTCATAATGTTTTCAATCGCCACACGTGAGTATTTCCGTTTTGGAAGCATTCAATTTGAGATGGCTCCAAGTCATCCACTGATCCACGGCTCTGAGACAACTGAAAATTGGATAGTTTCCAATGTCTTTGGGGCATTCCAGTTGAAGGAGTATTTGTGTGTCATCTGCATAGTTATAGCTCGTGAGGTGAAATTGATTGATCAGTACCGGTAATGACTTCATGTAGATGTTGAAAAGCATGGGCGAGATGATAGAGCCTTGAGGGACCCCTGCTTTTGTGGAGTATGGTTTGGACGAGAAAGGTGGGGTATGGATGACATAAGTTCTGTTTCGAAGGTAGGGCGCGATCCAGTCTAGAGCAGTCCCCTCTATGCCGGCTTCATAGAGTCTTTGTTTCAGAGTATCATGGTCAACCGTGTCAAAGGCAGCCGAGAGGTCCAAGAGGAGTAGCGCAGCAACCCCGTTGCGGTCTACTGTGTTCTTCAGGTCATCCCCGATGGCAAGGAGGGCAGATTCTGTGCCTCTTCCCGGACAGAATCCTGTTTGGAAGTCTGAAAGTATGGCATTCTCTTCAATGAATTGTGACATCTGGGCGAACGCTGCTCTTTCTATCAATTTGCCCAGAAAAGGTCCATTTATTATGGGTCTGTAGTTGTCAGGGTTCAGCGGGTCCAAGTTTGTTTTCTTCAGTAAAGGGCTTATCTATGACTTTTTTAGTTCTTCTGGAAATATTCAAGTAGTTAAGGAATCGTTGATGATTCTTCTTACTGGAGTGGCAGCAGAGGTTGTTAACAGAATTGTCTTGAAAGTTTGTGGTGGACACGGGTCAGAAGGGCTGCCGGCAGGCCTGCTTGCTTTGACCAGGTCCATAAATTCATTGTGTGAGATGTGTTGGAAGGAACGGAGAGGCTGGGTTAGAGTATTCTTGGATTGTTGTTTTGTAAAAGGGTTAGTGCTGGTGCTTTGTCTCTGTTTTAAGTACAAGTCCAACGTGTCTGCTTTGTCCCTGTAATGATTTGCCAGTTTGTCTGTGAAATCTTGAGTAACAGGATGAGTTCCTTCTAGGCAATTTGGTTTACGAAATTCATTGAGTATTTTATCGAATTCTTTATTTGCACATTTAGCATTTTGAATTCTGTCTAAATAGTACCTTTTCTTAGCTTTTTTAATAGCTGACTTTTATAATCTGTTAATTTTCTGTAGCTGAAGTTTGTCTTGTTTGGCGTTTGTTTTGAGCCAGGTACGTTGCAGCTTTCTAATTTGTTGTTTTATGTCTTTTATCTCTATATTTCTCCAAGGTGCTTTTTTTCTTTTGTTCTGTTTCGTTTTGAGTGGTATCAGGATGTCAAAAGCTTCCTGTAGCCACTCATATAGTTTTTGAACAGGATTTATTGTTTCCAGATCTGTACTGGATGTTAGTTGTGTTTCTAAGTGCTCCAAATTGAGTTTGTTCTATGGTCGATAGGTGGATGCATGTAAGGCAGTTTTAGGTGAGTCGCTTAGTGTTGTTTTATGTTGGAAAGCAAGCAAATGGTGGTCTGACCATGTGACTGGAGTTATAGTTTGAAAGGTAACTAGTTCGGTATTAGCAAAAATGACATCTAGGATATGTCCAGCGACGTGTGTGGGTTTGTGGACAATCTGATGCAGGTTCAGTGCGTCTAGGCCAGTGATTATTGTTTTTGGATGGGTCATATTGGGTTTGTCAAACCAAATGTTGAGGTCACCCAGAACGCATAGGTTGGAGTGTATTGTTATCAGGTTTGAAACTGTGTCTAGAAGTGCTTCTGGGAATGTCGCCTTGCTAGGTGGAGGTCTGTAAAGGAGCAGTAAGTTACAGGTGGAAGACGGTGTAGGATTCCATCTGGTGAGAAGAGCCTCACAATCCTTTATGGAGATGTCGTCAACTTTAGTGATATGTAATGTTTGCCTGAACACAACAGCTAGACCACCTCCTTTTTTGCCTATACGATTTTGGGTGATTGTTTGATAGCCTAGAGGAATGGCTTCATGCAGGACTGGAGCCATATCATCTCCCAACCATGATTCAGTTATGAATAGTATGTCTGGTTTTGCATCGGTGAGAAGGTCGTAGATGTGATGTTTGGTTTTAGAGAGCGATTGAGCATTTATTAGTAGACAGTTTAGAGAATGTGCTTTGGTGATAGTGAGACTTTGTTTTGTAGAAGAGTGATCAGTATTGTGTGGGTTTGTAGCAGGTGTGTTTTTAGTGCTGGTATTAGCTGTATTAGGATAGCAATTGTGTAGCTGTTCTGTAATGTGGTCCTCGTCCAGCAGGCTAAGAAGGCATTTTGATGGGTCTGCGTGTGTAGGTGGTGGAGACGGTGTTTGAGAGTGAGTTGGTACGCTGTGTTGTTTTCGTGGTGTAACATTATTGTGCAGTAGACATGGAGAAGCGAAGTTGTGAGGTGTGATACGTTGCTTATATTGTTTGCGTGTGTTAAGGGCTGAAGGTGTATGAGTCAGGGGTGGTGGTGCAGCATGTCGGTCATGTAGTAAGGTTCTAAATTGTCCAATGGATGAGAGGCGGTTGGAAGAGAGTTGCTGTGTTGCTGTATGTGTGTTAGGTGTGGTGGAAGAGAGAAAGCTTTGCATTGGAGTTTGTTCCTTTGAGTAGTGAGTATGTTTGTATTTTGTGACAGTAAGTATTATGAGGTATTGTGCTTGAGAGATTTTGTTGTGCTTGTGTGCGTGATATGTTTTGTTTTTGAGGAGCAGTGAAAAGAGATGCTGGTGTATTTGTTTCATGAGATGGATTTGTTTGTATAGTATTGTTTGTGAGTGGAAGTTGTAAGGTAGAGGGGGTGGTGATGTGTTTATGAGTAGAGTGTATGTTGACTGTAGGAGGGAATGAAGTAGAGGTAAGAGTGTTTGTCTTAGACCTGTTTGCTGCAAGAGTTAAAATGTGTGGTGCAGTGTATGTGTTGTGTGTTTGTGTTATTATGGTAGAAGGAAGAGGAGGGTGTTGGTTGGACAAATGATGGAAGGCTGAGTATGGGTTTGTTAGCGATAAAAGGGGGTCTGTTAGGAGTAATTAGAGCAGGGAGTGTGGGTCTGGATGGGATGTAGTTAAGTGTGGTGTGGAATGGGGTTGTGTTAGTGATGAGTGGATTGGTTCGTGGTATAGGATAGAATTGTGTACTGTTTGTAGGTGATGGTGGAAATGTGTGGTAGCTGGGATAGAAGGGTGTATAGATGTGGTTTGTGTGGTTTAGCAGTGTATGTTGGTACATTGATTTGTGCATAGGGTTTGTTTGTAGTAAGTCTGTTGTGTACATTTGGTGTGAGTGTGTTACTCTGTTTGTGGATGTGGATGGTGTAGGGTGGGTATTACCAATTGGGAAAATGGGCAGCATTTCTGGCCCTAGTCCCGAACAGGCTTAAACAGGCAACTGCCCATGTCCTCTCCGCTCTTAGCCTCGACGCCCGGGCTGAGACGCCCTAAGCCTTGGCCTTTTTGGCCCTAGTAGTCAGGTGACCTCTTCAGCCAATGGGAACCCTAGCCCTAACACTACCCAATCACAACACTAGCCCTAAAAGCTAGAACCAATAGAAGACCAGGACCTTACAGCCAATCTTAGCCCTAGTCCAAGCACCCAATCAGGTTAAAAAACCCTGATCTCTACGTCCAATAGAGGCCCTAGCCCTACCAGTAGTCTCAACCCAAGTCCCAGCAACCAATGACACAGGAAGCCCTAGTCCCTACTTCCAATAGAAAGCCTAACCCTACTCTTAGTCTCACACCTAGTCCAGCAACCAATCACACAAGAAGCCCTAATCGCTACTTCCAATAGAAAGCCTAACCCTAGCCCCAACCCTAGTCCCAGCAACCAATAACACAGGAAGCCCTAGTCCCCACTTCCAATACAAATCCTAACCCTAGCCCTAGTCCCAATCCTACATTGATTGAGTCACAGACCCAGAAACCAACCAGAACCCTCAAATACCAAACCAATGAGAACACTAACCCTGGTCCAATAGAAACACCAGATACAACCACCAATCCGTGCACACATGTACCAACCAATAGCAGACTATATAAGGTCCCAGCGACCTCAGACAAGGTTTGCTAGCCAGGGAGTTGGAAGCTGCTCCTCTATTCAGAATCTCCTAGGAGACAGACAGGCTCAATCCACACTTTGGACTTCTGCAGGTAAGGGCCTAACAAACTTTGTCCTCTAACAATACTGTTTGTATAAAAACTTTACTCACTCTCCTAGCCAAAAACGAAGTGCACAATCCCTATAAAACACAGCTTAAACAGCTCACAGTAGATTACTGCTGTCTCAGAGCACTCTCTGTTCTCTCTCTGATGTAGAATAGCCCTATTGCTGGGGGGGGGGAGGGGGCTGGTTTCACTCACTTGCTAACACAAAATGGGAGCTGGGGGTGGACTGCTTAACCTACAGGTCTTAGCACAGAGCAAGGGAGAAATTTGGAGGGAAAAACTGATAGTCACAGGGAATGAGAGGGAAAAACTACAGAGTATGGACTGCAAATCCCACAATTCAACAGGTTAAATGGAAGCAGTCACGGGCAAGTAACAACCACAAGTTTAAACACAAAACACGTGATAAATTATGCAATCACGGGCAGGTTAAAACTACAATTTTTAAAATGTAACAACCACAGGCAAAGACAGTTAAATAAAAAAATACAGACAATGATGCAATCACGGGCAGGGAAAAATCGCTTTTTTAAATTTTAGGAAAGAGACAGCACTAGTCTCCCTCCTTACCACCTCCTGGACTTTGCTCCACTCTGCACCCTTATATTACCTTTCACACAAATTTTCAGCCCCGGGAACCATTCCAGATCGATAAAATGGCAGGCGCAACTTTCTGCTCAGGTTGCATTCAGCCAATCAGAGCATTTCTGTGGTGCGCGCATTCGCGATTGCGAAATCATCGCGAAATATAACCACGACAAGAGATTTCACAATAATTTTCAACATAACTTTCTCAAAAACTACTGAACAGATTTACACCAAATAACAAAAAGCACAATCTGCGTAACAACGTCTACCTTTCTGCCAAATTTGGTGTATTTCCGTCCAGCGGGTCGGGCTGTAGGTTCGACAACGCTTTCTTATGGGAATGAAAATGGGAAAATGCACTTTTTTAACCCCCTTTTTCTCAGCCCCCTCTTAACGGATCACCCCGAAACTTCCCATGCACAACAAAACTTAGTTTGACACTTTTTTGGAAAAAGTTTGTGAAGATTCGTCAAACGGCGCTAAAGATATAGGCAAGTCAAAAACGCTCCTCCTATGGAAACTAGGTCCTAACTATAACTACCTACTGGGGACCGGCAGTAGATAATATAAAAAAATATATATAATGCGCAGTAATGGGCCTCAATTTTGTTTGCCTAACAGTGTTGTTTTGATGGGCTGCTCCGTGCCCATTGTGTGAGGCCGCCCTGTAGGGTCCGGGGCTCCGGAACGGGGAAATGTTGTTGGAGTTGAATGGAGGAGCCTGACCCACTTGCACACCCAACCCATCTGGGAAATGCCAATGGAAGCGAAAGGGAGAGTGCAAGGAAGGGATTCAAGCAGGATGACTCCTGCTATGATCGTGCTGCGAAATATTGCGTTTTCAAAATCAGACACAGAGTGAACATTGAAGTATTTCACCAACTCACCTGACTGCCTTAAAGTATTTCCAGATTGATAACAGTGCTTATGCCTAACAGAAATCAACAATAAGGCAACAACACCTATGGACTTCCAGTTCATGCATAAAGGACTATCTGCAATGCACTGTGGGACTTGAAGTATGATAATTTTAGTCACGTGATTCACTTCTTTTTAAAGCACGCCCGAGCACACCTGAGCTTTTGCACTTCCTTCTGTGAGCAAGGCGAACATGCCGAAACGTTAGATATGGAAGCAGGCGCTGCTGAAACATGAAAATTAAACCTCTTTGCGCAGTAATGGGCCTCAATTTTGTTTGCCTAATAGTGTTGTTTTGATGGGCTGCTCCGTGCCCATTGTGTGAGGCCGCCCTGTAGGGTCAGGGGCTCCGGAACGGGGAAATGTTGATATATATATATATATATATATATATATATATATATAGAGTTAGGACCTAGTTTCCATAGGAGGAGTGTTTTTTCATTTGCCAATAACTTTGGCGTCATTTGACGAATCCTCGTGAAATTTTCAAAACTAGTATGATGCTCACTTCAGCTGCTGTGTCGAATTTTTCATGGTGATCCGTCAAGCGGGGGCCGAGAAAAAGGGAGGGGTCCCAAACGTGTTTTCCCTGTGTTAATTCCTATAGAAACTTTAGACACAACTACAGCCCGAACTGCTGAACGGAATTACACCAAATTTGGCAGAAAGTTAGATATTGGTCCAGGGAAGTGCCTTTTTGTAATTTGGTGTAAATCCATTCAGTAGTTTTAGAAATATTGACCAAAGTCTAAATATGTATGTATAGAGACGCGAAGGCTCCGCAAACCCTCCCGATCTCGTGCTGAGATCTGATTGATTGCCAACACTTCAAACCAGGAAGTGTTGGCAGCCATCTTGGGACTCGGCTTGAGCCGAGTCCCAAAGAAACATTTAAAAAAAAGAGAAGGGGCAGGGTAGGAATACCCTGACCCCCTAGGCCTCTTGAGAGGGGAGGTCCAAGAGGGACCCCGCCAGGGCAAAAAAACTTAAAAAAATAAAAATAAGAAGCTTGGGCTCCTGTGCTTTTTTACAAATAGGCCCCCAGGTGGGCTAGGTCCTGGGGGCATCAGCACTTATATAAAGGAAGGGGGTGCACGGGGCCCCCCTCCTACTGCTTATTATAAGCAAGGGTGACTGCCGCCTTCCTAGGGCACTTTCAAATATGTTTGTGGGCAGGCCCGTGGGGTCCTCTATGCCTCGGAATCGCCCCTCCTCGGGGCAAGTGTGCTTAAGATAATGCGGGGGGCCCGCGCAGCCCCGGGGACCGCCATCTCCCCGGTGCACTATGAAAAATAAACGCGGGTGGGTAAATAATAAAATCAATGCAGAGAGCCCGCACGGACCCCAGACAGCCCCGGCGATCATCATCTCCCTGGGGCAATTTGTTGAATTGAAGGGGGGGCGCATGCCGCCCCCGCAGCCACAGGGACTGCCACCTCCCCGGGGCTGAAAAAAAATGAATGTAGTGGGTCCGTTGTGGGCCCCAGGGACCGCCTCCTCCCCAGGACAAAGATTGAGGATAGAGGGAGTGTGCAGCCCCCCTCATGGAGCCATTTATGGCACTGGGGACCGCCACCCCCAGGGCTGGCTCCTGCCACCTCCTGAGGTACCCAACCTCAAGAGGAAGCTGTTTGCTTTTGCTTGGTGGGAGCTCCCAGCTCCCACCAAGCAAAAGCAAACATATCTCCACTTTCTGCAAGCTATCAAACAGTTCCAGCTTGCAGAAAGCAGAGTTTTCATCTATTTCTCTGGACGCAAATATGCGTGCTGAGAAACAGATAAAAACATTGGTCTGACAGACCGGGTACTGCCTTGTTAGCAGCCCCATGTCTGTCATAGCAATGCCGGCTCCTGCAGGAGGCGGGGAGCCGTCAGGGGCTGCGGGGGCCTTGAGGATCCCCCCGCTGTCCCCAACAGAGGCCCAACTGAACATGTCATGAGTGATGTAATATGTGAGGTCATAAGCAGTGCATTGCGGGGCGTAAGTTATGGTTAGCTCAGGTAACTATAACTGCTGAATTTCAATGGTTTTGTATGAGTAAAATCTGAGCCTAACTATAACGTCCCTGTAACCTTTGTTTTTTTGTGACAATTTTTTTTTATATATATATTCCTCTAAAACCGTTCCCAAAATAGAAAAGAGGACCGACACAGCTTGGAAATCCCATTGTGCACATTTATTCACATGCAGTTTGCCATACTGAATGCATTTCAGCCGTGGAACCGGCCTTTTTCAACATGCTGAACACCATATTGGTTACCCATTATATACTGATGCAGTACATATTATGTATAGACATAGAAGTTTGTTCACACCATCTTTGTCCTTCACATTGTACGTTTGTCTGCGTACTTTCACTTCTGTAGTGGACAACCAAAACACTAAGCAAGTGCATTTAATCCAATGACATGCTTTTGCTGTTTCCAAATATCGAGGACCTCTGGTACAATCCCATAGACAAGTGTCGGATCCTCACAAATGGCCCAAATGCAAAATAACCAGGCAATACTAGTACCCAGCGTTAAAGTGCATCCCACAGCAAATTGATTTCACAGTTCATGTGAACGCTCCTCCCCTAAGGGGATACAAAGTTGATAAACGGGCATACAAATTTACAACACGTGATGCAAAATTAATTAAAATCAAGATAAAAATCATGGCGCTACAGTCACAGACATCGGAAAATATATACACACATACACATTTAAATCTCTTCTTCAGTCAATCTTTTTGTTTGACCCAATCTTGTAACTGGGAACTGTCACCATCAATGTCCAGGATCTGCGTTGATGGTGGAGAGGCAACAGCAGTCACTGGTACATCAGACCCAGTCTCTCCTTCAACATGTAGATCTGACGAACGAGGAATTAAGCTCCGAAAGTGAGAAGAGTCTCTGGTAATATACTTCCTAGGGCGCTTGGCAGTCACCATGTGCCCCTTGGTAGACAACACTTGAAAAGATTCTGCATCAAATGGAGCATCAGATTTTCCTTTCCGCATCAGGCGTACGAGCACTCGGTCTCCCCTCCTAAAGAAGGTATTCTTCACATGTCGTCTTTTGTCAGCATACACTTTCATCTTTTGTTTCTGAACCAAGCCCCTCTCATGAGTTGCATTCTTGTGTTTCTCTCTCTGATTGATCCACTGAGGTATCTTGGTTGTCATTGCTCTCTCAAGCATCAATGTCACAGGACTTTCACCTGTAGTCGAGGGAGGTGTTGAACGATAAGCTCTTAAGGTAGAACTTAACACAGTTTTCAAATTGAGCTTTTCAAGAGTAGCACACTGCACTGCTTTCTTTAGCATACTCCTAAAATGCTCAACTAACCTGTTGGCCTGCTGCCCTAAAGGTGTGCTCTTCTGATGCTTTATACTCGGGCAGTGGCGTAACGAAAGTTGAGGGGGCCCCCCTGCAAGGTACAGGGAGGGGCCCCCGCTCCGGATTTAATCCGGAGCTCTCAGTCCTGAGTACTGTGCTGAGGGGGGCCCCTGCAGCTCGGGCCCTCCCCGCACCGCGGAGGCTGCAGGGGCCTGTGTTACGCCCCTGTACTCAGGTGCTCTAAGAAATCTTTAAACTCATGAATGTTAAATGGCGGGCCATTGTCAGATTTCATCACGGCTGGAACACCCCATGTTGCAAAGATGCTATTTTGTCTCTCAATGATTCTGTCTTGAGTGGTAGATGAAAGATCCTCAATTAAGGGAAATTGTGACTATTCGGCCACACTCACCATCTGGTGATGTCCATTGTCAAGTGGACCGAAAAAGTCAATGGCTACTCTCTTCCAGGCATGCTTCAAGAGTTCTGACATGTTTAAGGTGTGTTGAGAAACTTTAGTAGAAATGCAGTTGCACAGATGACAGGTCTTTAATTCCTTCTCAACCCACTCATTGAGATATGGAACTCAGATTCAGTCTCAGAGAGCTTGTTTTGTGGCAACGATTCCACGATTGTGTGGGGATCAGCATTTGATAGCGCTTGTACTTAAGCAGGATCGGGTGTCATACCCCCCCATCTGAAAAGATATGGCCAAAGAATTTTAACTTTGTGTTGTGGAACTCACATTTATCTACATTTAAAGTCAAACCTGCATCCGCAAGTAAATGACATAGGTGTGTGAGAGCTTTAACGTGCTCTTTTTGTGTAGCTCCGAAAAACAATGTTTAATCACTATAATTGAACGCATTCATGACAGGCTGCTGTGATATGTCGAATGACGTCTTAAAAAAGTTCTGCAGCCAATGACACCAAAACATAGTCTTTTGTATCGAAACAGACCAACATGTGTAGAAAAGGTTGTAATGTACCTACAACTTTCTTCGAGTTCCAACTGATGATAGCCTTTATTCAAATCAAAGCGAGAGAAGACCTTTGCATCATTTCATTGCGTTATCATATCAGTAATGTGTGGACCTGGATGTCGCTCTTGTTCAATTGCCTTGTTTGCCTGACGCATGTCAACACATGTGTACAGCTCCTTCACTGCCCTTTTTGGGCACTACCACTATGGGAGAAACCCATGGTGTGGGACCAGTTGACCGCTCAATGATATTATG
Organism: Calotriton arnoldi; assembly: GCA_963921515.1. Classification (NCBI taxonomy): domain Eukaryota; kingdom Metazoa; phylum Chordata; class Amphibia; order Caudata; family Salamandridae; genus Calotriton; species Calotriton arnoldi. The sequence goes on from CAWUFW010000796.1 coordinate 455,203, forward strand.
CTTAAGTAACGATTCAAGTTCTTTTTCAATAGCATCTTGTAAATGAAAAGCAATTTGTCTATGTCTTTGAGCAACAGGGTGGACATTCTCATTAATATGCAGCTTTACTTTCTTAGTCTTAAGCTTTCCTAAACCATGAAACAATGAAGGGAATTGGCATGCTATTTCATGGTGAGCATTCATGTTGTAGTTCACGGAAATCAGGTCCATATCAGCAGCTGTGCTGAAACTGAGCAGACAGGCATTTGATGCTGTTCCCTGAAGCATATGGATGGGTGCTGCACCTTTGTTTTCTTGCGTTTCATCATCGCTCCAAATGAACCGTAACTTTTTAAGGGTGTCGAGGCAGCCCATGTATACACTTTGGCTTCCGATAGCATACGTTGCGGTAATGGAAACAATTCATTATATTTCTCCTCAGGCATAATGTTTATCAAAGCACCACTGTTGATGAATGGTATCAAACAACCATTTATTTTCAGTGTAATCTTTGGACAATGTTTGAATGATTTTGGTGCTTTTGCATGTTGACTTTTTTTTTACTGACATTTTTCTTCACATGTGCCTAGTCCAACAAGTGCATGCTTTTCTGAGCTAAACATCGACTTCTCTTTTATTTGATAGTGACTTAGAAGAACCGCTTGACGATGACGATAATTTAGAAGACAATCAACTTCGTTCAGTGTCGATTTGTCTTAAAGGTCACCGCTTTGTTTTGTGGGTACGCGTCAAGCGCTGCTTCTGGAACGTTTCGGCGGCCAGTTTGTCTTCACGCTGTGACGCACTTGCTTTTTCCTTGGCTTTGCAAACCGTCACAAAATGGTTCTCCTTTCCACAGCCTTTACATATCTGTCAAATGGAGGTACATTTACTTTGTGTGGAAACAAAAATCTACATCTAAAACACAACTTCTTTTTATGTGTAGACATCACCTTGTGTCCTTCAGTCTTTGGCTTTGGCTTACTTTTCACACTCATGACTGATTCACTCTGGGCACCTCCGGCCTCCATGTCAGCAGCTTGTCTATTGGCATGCTCTTCAGCTCTGGCACCCATTAATACTCGCTCCAGACTAAGGGGCATATTTACAAGCCCCTATCGCCACCACAATGTCACTTTCAGTGACGTTGTGATGGTGATAGGGGCTTCGCCTTATTTACAAGGCAGCAGTAAGCCACTTAACGTGGCTTAATGCTGCCTTGTAAATAAGGCACCCTTTCACTCTGTACTTAGCGTGAAAGGGGAGGGCAATAGGTGTTGCAGTGGGAGTTCCACCGCAACACCCCTTGATTTTGACGCTGCCCCCTATTTACAAGGGTGGCGTAAATAGGAGGCAGCGCCAAAATTAAGACCAGGGAAAACCTGGTCTTAAATAGGCAAAATGAGGAGAAATTCTTTATTTCTCCTCGTTTTTGTTGTTTACATGTGTGCTGCGTTGTGCAGCACACATAGAAACAGCAAATTGCCATTGATTGTTTATGTGCTGGCAGGTGTCCCTTCCTGCACATAAACAATAAAAAAAAAAAAGAAATGACATTTTGCAACTTCTATGTGTGCTGCATTGAGCAGCACACATAAAAGTTACAAAACGTCATTTAAAGATTGTTTATGTGCAGGAAGGGCGACCTTCCCGCAAATAAACAATCTTCCCCTCAACGCAGGCACCTTGCACTATGGTGCAAGGGTGCCTGTGTTGGCGCTAGGCTGTTAAATTTAGCACCAGCGCAGGGGGAAACGCAGGGCTGCACCATATTCTTGTAAATATGGTGCAGCCCTGCGTTTCTGAAGTGGCGGAGTGCAGCGTTAAGCCAGGAAGGCTAACACTGCACTCCGTCACTTCATTGCAAATATGCCCGAAGAGTTTCTCTCAACATTCGTCGTCTGAATGAATCTGACAAGTATCCATCAATAACTCTAAGACGTATAGCTTCTTCATCATTAAATTAATTGAACTTACATTGTTTGATGAGTGTGTCATGTTTCTCCACCAATTTTTCGATGGTTTCACCAACTTTCTGTCGTTCCTGACTGAAAATGTATCTTTTGTAATCTACATTGGGCATTAGATTGAACTTGCAATCCAAAGTTTCTTTAATATGACGATATGTGATTTCTTTCCTTCATCAGTTCGTGGCATTTTCCTTATGACTTCTTTTACACCATCACCAGCAAGGTTTTTTAGGTATTTGATAATCTTTTTGTTATCAGTCTCTTCAAGTGCATCAATGAAATATTCAAATGTTTCTATCCAAACAATCCATCTGTAGCCAATATTTAGCTTTTTGGCAGTATCAAGAGCTGGCGGTGGTTTCAGGAAGGTGGCAACATTGTAGCTATTTATAGGAGTGGCTGACATTGAGGGTGTCAGAGTTTTTCGGCTGTCCACTAGGACCTGCGTAATCTGCACCATCTCTGAGGCCCTGCAATGGATCGGCCTCTGGATTGTCCTGGACAGTCCATGGTACAGTGACCTCCTTCTTGGTCTCCATCAGAGCCCTTCACTTTCTGAAGACCTCTAGAGTTGTTCTGAGCTGCCACCTGGCAGCTTTGGTGGTGTGCCAATTCACGGATTGGACAGCTCAGTAAGCACAACCTTGTGCTTCTTGTTGGGTGTCCTCACCCGGTGCTGAGTTCGTAGAGCTCCACATATTGAGGCTCTGGTAAGTGCAATGACAGTATGGTTTCTGGTCAATTGTTTAGTCAGCCAGTGCTTTATATATTTGACTACTGCAGTCTTTAGCGCTTCTTTTCTTTATCTGTATATATCTGCCTTTGACAACAGAGCTTCCTATAATGTATGACTTTATGTTGCGTGGCAGCACGGTACCTTTATGTACAACCTGACCAGTAGGTTCTCGGCCAATGACGTGTAGATTCTCTACAGTGCTTTCGTTATCGTCAACTGCTTCACAGCGGCTGGAGTTGCGTTTTGACTCCACATGCATTAAGCGTCGATTCCGTTCTTCGACTACGGCAAGCATGGCACGCAGAAGCAGTTTGCTTGGGCCACAACAAACTCTCTGGGAGAGCACTGTCAACCTTTGGGTTATTTATCCCCTATCTCATCTCCATTTGTAGTGTCTTCCCCAGCCTGTGTACCCGCCAATGACTACGCCACACACAGAGCTTAGTATTACATATCTGTATTCATCTCCGTGTAACTACAAACTCAACATTCATTGCGTTCCGCTCTAATACCTACATCTCAGCTCTATGAAGTCTATCAGGAGCCAAAAGGGTTCTGTCATTGCTAACTCGCAAGAAACTACAACAGCTTAATTAATAATCTTCTGTTTCTCTGCTGCCTTTTGAACCATTTTGTTAAGTTCAGTACCAAATTGTTTAGGACCTGTGAAAGGTAATTTTTGGATGAGGGTTCTTTGCTGATTTGTTGATTCTAGCTTCCAAGCCTTCATCCATTGGAGTCTAGGCCCAGCTATAATAGCTCCTGCAGATGCGGTCGCTGCCCAAAGGCTGTCAAATGAGACATCAGACAGAAAGTTAGCTAAAAAGCTCCATATTCACCAGTATAGAAGTCGGGTCCCCATTTTCCTGAATGCAATGAAATAACAGTTGAAAATCTTTTAACAGGACCTGGGTGGCGTAAGCTGCAAAGACACTTGCCCTGACCCTAAAATGAGAGGAGGCAGAAGACATAAGATTATTTAAGAGAAGATTCAACTTTCTTGTCAACAACTTCAGAAAGTGCTGTATCTTCTGAGGCCAGATTTGAGCTTGACGCCATTGAGGCCAATATCACATTGACCTTAGGTGTCCGGTGAAATTCAATGTCAAAATCCTTTAGTGGATACCTCTTATTGAGGAAGCGAGGTATGGCTGCTTTATCAGGGTCTTTTCACTCTTTCAATAAAATGTACATAATGACATTATGGAAGGGTAGATCATCAGTGTCAGGAGTACAATATTGTCAGTAAAATCCCTCCTCATAGGTCCTGTACAAAAAGGGAGCGCTCATGGAATCCAAACATTTTTTTTGTAGAATGTTCAAGAAGTTGATATTGAAGCGTTTTCTTGAGAACCTTATCCCATGTAAAATATAGTCCTTCAAACATCCAGTAAAGTAGGAGTCATGAAATTGTGTTTCCATCCAAAGTTTTCTTTTATTGAATCATTCAGTAATACTCCCAACAACAGCCCAGCCAGCGCATTTCGTCCCCAAGATGGGACTTCATCAGGATTTGTATTCAGTTCATCCGATAAATCATCGTCAAAAGTATATATCAAGCTGTGGTCAAGTTTCCTGTTCCTCAGTGGGTCTTGTGCATATTGCAAAGACAGACACGAAATCCCTTCCACACAAAGCCCTCTCGTGATGAGATGAAGTCCCATTTTGGGGACGAATGCTTTGGGTGAGCTGATGTTGGAGTATTACTGAATGATTCAAACTGGAAAAAACTTTGGATGGAAATGCATTTTCATGGCTCCTACTTTATTGGATGTTTGAGGACTGTATTTTACATGGGATAAGGCTCTCAAGAAAACGCTTCAATAACTTCTTGAACATTCTACAAAAAATGTTTTGGACTCCTTGAGCACTCCTTTTTGTACAGGATTTGTTTATTAGGTTTGGTCTCGGAGCAGTAAGGCCATATAGAGGTTGAGTGCTGTACTTGTTGACTATGTGCAGTAACACCTGTGCTGCTGTTCTTATGTCAAAACTGCTCTTTCTAGTGGTCCCTCCTCTTAAGGCAGGGGTCTTCAAACTGAAGGGCAGGCCCCCTAGGGGGGGGCCTCAAGCGATCTCAGGGGGGGCGCCAGGCTCTGACAAGAAGCATTATGCTGATCACAGTGCTTTGTTTTAAGTGGAAAAAAAATAGTGGCAGTAATCCGCCCTGTAATGGGCCATCACTAACATCTTTTGTCATTTATATGCTAGCTGGGAGTGTGTGCCAAAAGGGAAGGGACTCCAAATATTCTTCAAAACCCCCACCCCCAATAAACATTGCCAATTTAATAGAATAATTGTGAAACATTTTGAGTTGGGCAAAGCATTAAAAAGTTTGAAGACTACTCTCTCAAGGAGTCTTCTGCTCAAACCCCAAAACATCCCTAATATGTATGAGCGAATCACAAACTGAGAGCCTTGAACATATTTCCCTCTTTGTTCCTCCTCAGGCTCTTCTTCCATATTTTTATGCCATTTTTTGACGTGGCTCTCGTAACTCAGAGTTACTGCACCCTTTACCATGGACTGCAAGTCAGATCTGGTAATATGCAGGACCTCCTCTTCTTGGTCTTCTTGCAATTGTACATTGTGCCGCTTCTCCTTTGCTTTACCACCCTCCATGTTAGTAGGCAGGTCAACAATGCGCTAATGCAGAGTTGTTCCTGATTTATAGTCGCTTTTTAACAAGATCCCGTGTCTTGCCGGATCTCTGCACCAAACGAAAACAATGCAGTCCCCTGCTCCCCTGATGCATGTACGCATCAGGAGAAAAGGGCGGGATATTGGACATTCACGGCTCCTGCCCAGCATATACCGCTCCCCGCCCCAGCCCAGCTGATTGGTGGGGAGCACACTGAGGAACCAGCTCACTTGTGAAAGCACGGTGCGCCCAGCGACAATGGTAAGCAGAAAATATAAGCAAATTAACATAAAACAGATGAAATTATGAAAGAAAATGTGGGGCTTACCTTGTCCGCCGAGGACAGAGTACAAAAACAAAACGTGTGCCCCCTATAATCTTCGTGCTAGCACTCGGTCCAGGGAAGACATGGCTTGGCAGTTCGGGCTGGACTGTTCCCATGAGGCACAGGGTCAGACTGATTTGCATATGGCCATATCTGAACTGGGGTGGTGGAGTGAGCTAAAGAATGATGATGGATTAAACCCAGATCAGTTGACTGGGGGTGAGTGTTTGATTTGCTCTAACGCTCCGTCCATCGTCCCCTTTGGTAGCACTCGAACTACTAGCAGCATGGGTCCGGAGTGATTCTCTAGTATGGGGCATCAGGGGAACTGGAGATTGGGAGGAGCGCATCTCGCTCTATGCTGATGATACTCCTATTTGTCACCCGACCCTATAGCACGGTGTTTAGACTACTTCACATATTCTGGCTTTTCAGTAGCTACTACGGATACCAGATAAACTGGGATAAATCCCTTTTACTTCCCCTAGCAAGAGACACCCCACCAAGATTGGCAAGAGATATGCCCCTGCTGGTGCGAACGCGGTTTAAATATCTGGGTATACAGGTATCCAGGGACCCCCAAGGAGTTCTTAAAAGACAATCTCCTACTGCTGCTAGAGCGCTTCAAGGGGGATCTGAAGCACTGGAGAGGCCTCTCCATGTCCCTGATGGGCAGGGCGGTCCTGGTCAAAATGATGGCTCTGCCTCGATTTCTATACATTCTTCAGAAGGCACCCTGTTTGGTCCCACCCAAACTATTAAAAAAAATAGATGTAGAATTACGTGGGCTCCTCTGGAATGGGGGAAGCTCCAGATTAGCACTATATAAGTTAATGAGGGGAGTGTACAAGGGAGGACTGGCGGTCCCAGATATCAAAAGATACTACTGGGAGGCCCAGCTGCCCACGGTTAATGCGTGGGTCTACGCAGACAGAGAAGAACCTGCCTACCGAGTTGATCGGCATGCGATGGGGGAGAGGGGCTACCTAGCAGCGCTTTATTGTAAGAAAGGAGTAGGACAGATGCCTCTACACACCCAGACAGTGATCCAAATATGGCAGGAGGCCCACAGATACCTAAAATGTGTGAACCAGCTAACCGAGAATACTCCCCTCTGGGACAGTGACCTACACAAAGAGGTGGGAAACTTGAATGGATTTAAAAAATGGGGGTTCCTGGGAATAGACACGCTGGGAGATGTCTGGCGAAACAGGGCCCTGATTCCGTTTGAGGACCTCCAGACAGAGTACAGCATGGCAGAAACAGAAAGGTTTCGGTGCAAACAGCTGAAGCATGCACTCAGGAGTCACATCAAGAAGGGAGAACAATTAACAGAGTACACACAGCTAGAAGACAGGCTTCTCCTAGACCAAATGTCAACCAAGGCCATTTCCCTGACATACAAGAAGATCATATACAATTCCCCAGACACCCTGGGGCTGATGAGGGAGGCCTGGGGGTCAAACCTGGGTCTGCTAGAGGACGACGACTGGACCGAGGCGATCCAGAGCCCAAAGGAAGTGGCCATTAGGTCCCACTTTAGACTAGTACAACTAAGAATCCTACACAGGTCCTATCTATCTAGATCGATTATGCATAAACTGGGACGTAGCGACTCAGACAAGTGTGCGAGGGGCTGTGGGAGTGAGGGGACGTTTTTCAACAAACTGTGGGAATTCCCACTTATCCAAAGCTACTGGGTTGAGATTGCGAGGGTCATGACTGAGGTCACAGGTTTCGAGATTACCCTGGAAGCTAGATGGTTTCTCCTGGGTGTAACGGACGAAGAGGCCTGGCCTAAACACCTGAAAAAGTGGCTCATGCTGTCGGAAATAGTGGCAAAAAGGAACATAGCCAGGGCCCGGGGTGCAAACCTCCCGCTCACTCTGACAGCCTGGCAACGAGACCTTGACTGGTGTAGCTAGGCCGAAAAAGTCATATACCAAAGTAGAGGCTGCCCCAGGAAATAGGAGAGGGTGTGGGGACCGTGGAAGAAATACAGAGGAAATTAGCGGGGCTCCACAGGGGGTGGGTCCCGCTGCACCCTGGTGCATTGCTGTGCGTGCGCCGGGATGGGATGCACCCTTGCCGAACTAAGTCTAGGGACATGTTGGTACTTAAGATCCAGCATTTGCTGATGTGCTAGGCCCTGTGTTCATTGTAATGATTGATAATTCCTTGTACTGTACCTGAGCGAAATGTTGAATAATCAGAACGTTTAAAAAAAAAAAAAAACAAGAAGTGTGCATGGAAGCATGGGGCATATATCAAGTGCATAAACATTGAAGAGTTTAGTGTATGTAAACTTTTTTAACATGGGTGTGGTTAATATCTCTGTCTGAAGTGGGCTCCCCTTCTGACGTTACTACTTGGACAAGGAAGACGGAGATGAGGGTGGAATGTCATTAGAAGGCAAGACCTATTGCTGTACCACTGCTAGTGTTACTAATGGCACCTTGAAAGAGAAGCCTCTGGAAGGATCTAAGATTAAAGACTTGTTTTCAGTGAGATGTAAGTAGTAATGTGGCCTGGCTTAGAAGCAGCACAGAATTCCATTTTAAATGCAGTCCATAGACAGATTTTACCTATTTGTTGGCGAAGACAAATTGTGGATATACCTATACTTACATTAATTAGGCTTTGTGCCAGCCCATTGCTTACCATTGGTTCGCTTGCTTGATAATCTAATTCCCTTGCTTCTTAGTTCATGGCTTTCCTTCCTTTTCTTGCGTTTGTCCCTCCCCTTGAGCACAGAGTCTTAATCATTCTTTTGATTGGACGACTTGTATCCTTCCACAACTTACATTCAAGAAACTATTTTTTTTCTTCTAATTTTAGAACTATATGGGAGTACATCTCTTTTCTTGCTTTCCCTCGTGAGCTGCTTCCCTGCAGAAATCCCCGCCCCCTGCTTTCCTTGTTGCTCCTCATCTGCCCCAGCTTGTCTGTTGCGCATTCCACCCATACCCACCTGCAAGACCTACTGGCTTTGCCAATGCTTGATTCCTGCCTGGGACTGTTTTGCCTTAGGATGGACTTACATATGCCATGGAGGCAGGGCTTTAAGTGGTCCGGGTCCTGCCGGTGCTCAGCACTGGCAGTTCTTAAAAGCAGGTGCCGAGACAGGTCCCTATCGGGCTCTCCATTTTTACCTTCAGGGTGAAGAAAAAAAAAAACCTTAACTCTGCAATAATACAACCCGTCACTGCCTTTGATGTAACTTCAAAGTGACTTGTCTTTCAGTTTTATATAGCGCACACTTGCAGCGCTTTACATGAGCACCAGTTACATTAAACAAGGACATATTCATTCTTTGAATCACAGGGGTCAGGCTCGAACCTGTTTTCTCAGCTCAAAGGTCGGCTGCTCTAGCCTTACGCCACAATCTCGCCCACAAGAGTGAGTAGCATTTTCAATATTATATACAACGAAGTGATAGTTGTTGCTTATTTATCTTATGCAACTAACAACCATTGACAAAGCCAGTAGTCCTGGCTTGTTTTTAGGTGTAATGTTACTTGTTGTGTTCTATATCTGGATGAATGGACAGAAGCAGCAAAATACCAGTGTGGCAGCACACCATGCTAAGCACAGATTTTTAGTGTAAGTGTTTTAAGCCACGCCCTTAATTACAGCTGCCACGCCCCCAGTTTTTGCATCCCACTTAAAGCCCTGCATGGAGGTGATACTCTGGTTGTCCTGCTGCAATGTGGCTTCCGAAGGTAGAACTGGCCCAGACCCTATGTATCAAATAAAACAGTTCCCCACCAATATATATATGTGGGGAGCTGCATACTTCGACAGACTTTGCACCGATGTCCTAATACTGCCGTCCTCCAAATACCCCAGGTACATTTTAACTAAGTTTGCATCAGTGGGTGTTCACAGGCACGGGCGTCCCCAGAATTTTTTTCAGGGGAGGGCATAATTTTAACGTCATCCATCCTCCGACCCTTTCCAAACAGCTGCGTGATCTTGACATTTTTTAAAAAGGCAAGTGAAAAATCTAGGGGGGCAAGCGTCTCCCCTTGCCCCCACGTGGACGCCCATGTTCACAGGGGGTTGTCAGGTATAATGAGCTAAATCCTATATACATATTTGGTGACCATCCAACGAACCTTACTTTTGTATCAGTCCCTGACATTTGTAAGTACATTTCTCAGACTTTTCAGCACATGCAATCAACAAGCAAATGATCCATGTGAAAGTGCAGTGTATATGGTGGGAACATGCAAAAAGTTCCAGGTTTTCTCATGGTGCGCATAGAAGAAAGAGAGACGTAAGGACAACTATTTTAACTGGGAGAGAATAAAATCAGGTTAACTTGGAAATTCTTCATACTGATTCACTATAGTTATGCACACTACATGCAATGTGTAGGACACCCTCATATACTGATAGGGTAGAGTTTGTGCAGTTAGGGACAGTGCAGTATAAGACTGTCCGCTGAAATGCTCCTTAGACCACGTACCTTGGATTTCCAGCAGCATGAGTTTTTTGGTTACCAAGAATAAATGTGTCATAAACTTTGCTTCAATGTGTCCCACGTGAGCTCCAGCCCTGGTTGGGCTGTGAACCCTGGAGCCAGCTAGACAAATTAAGAGTGAGGTTGATAGCCCTAAAAGCCCAGTTCAGGGCAGCAACTAGGGAAGTGTAGGCTGAGTATTTAGTGCCACGTGAGGACTCCTCCGTGAACCAGAGAGACTGTTCTCCAAGGAGAAAATTACCAGGCCTGCTACATACTTCATACCCCTCTGTCGCCTTCTTGTGATTGGGATGATATATTGAACTGTCCCTCATGATTCACTCACTTCTAATTTCCTCCTTCTTCTGCACCCCCTTACCTCTCTAGGTTTTTACTTTCTACCTGTCATCAATTTTCACAGACCACATAGAGCAAACAAGTGTTGGCAAAGCCATTTGGTTTTGCCTTTCCGACCTGTTGACTTTGCCAACTATATTTGCTGATGCTATACAGCATCAGTAAATAAGAACAAGTTTATTGCTGATGCTCTACAGCATTGGCAAAAAAAAACACAATGCTTTGAATATGTGCATGCGTTAAGTTGCATACACACACATGCGTCACATAGATATGGCAGCCAGCAAAATGACGCATGCATGCGTCATTGTGCATGCGCGTACATACGTAATGACTTGAGTGTCATTTTATTTAATTGTTTATTTATCGTTTTAAATAATAGTTTAAAAGTGCACAAAAGTTATTTGGGGAAAAAGAGCGGCCCGGCAGCCAATGGCAACTGCCAAAAAAGCCATGGAGCAGTGAGGGAAACAGTGGAAGAGCTGGTGAAGGGGTGATGAGGGACCAACATGGAGCATGCACGGGAGTATCGAGGGTGAACTTTTGGGGGGGAAGCCTCACACAGGGGAAAGAGCAAGAAAACACATTCACTCTCATGTAGTGATGAACGGGGGAAAAAAACTGTCCCCTAAATGTGAGCAATCAAAACGAAGGTAAAGAAGCTATGCTCCTGAGGAGGAATAAACACTAGAGTAAGAAAAGTCATTAACTAAGAAGCAAGCAAAGAGGATGACAAGAATGTAAATGAATGGTAAGTCTGTGGTTCTCAACCTTTTGACTTATGGGGACCCCCACTTAATTATTGCTGGAACCCCAAGACCCCCACTGACTCATTATTGGAATCCAGGGACCCCCCCACTGAGTCATTACTGGAAGCCGGGAATCCCTGCCTAAGTATGGTTGATGATTTGATCCTCAAAACAATACACAAAAATAGCAGAAAAAAAGCATTTATCAAACAAATACACAAATGATGACACATTTTATTTCATTCGAAAACACATATAAATAAAAAAATTACATTTTAATTTTAATACAAAGCTTGGAGATTTTCTAAATTCAATTGAGGCCACTCATCATCCATACTATATTTTGTTTGATGCACCTGCACTGCTTCCACAAATCAATCTGAGGCTACTAATTTAATTTTTAGCCTCCAATTTCAAATTCCTTCACATTTACAGTACGCTTAAAATTTTTCATTTCTACATTTAGCTTCTTTATACACTTTATTAATCTGTTAATATTATTTAATTTTCTAAGACGTCGCCGACCCCCTGAGGAGGCTTTGCATACCCTCAGGGTCCCTGGACCACAGGTTGGGAACCACTGTGGTAAGCAATAGGCTGGATCGAAGCCTACTGACAATTTTCAGTATGGTTCACAAGAGGTCTTTTAATCACAGAGACCTAAAAAGGCATTTGAAGCAATCAACTGGGTTAAAAATTGCATTCTTGAAACAGTTTGCCAACATAAATGTCATTTTTGCACTCAGCAGTTGGTGCAAAATTGCACAGCGCACATTTTTGTAATCTAGCACCTCCCATTTGTTCTGCACAGGACACTCTCCATTATCAGTGCTTTACATGAGCCAGTACTCACTGGTACTAAGTACAGGCACTTCTCAGTTTTGTCCCCCTGAGTACCTGAACTTCTCCTTAGGCAAGGAGAGTACAGGTACTCCTAGTGGCAGCAGGGCATGGGTACATGCAGCACAAAAGCTGCTGAAAATGAGTTTTTCAGATAGATCGCGTCTATGTGCCCATCTGACAAGCAATAGTTAGTGTGTTCCCGTGCTGGGTTTGCTGCTTCAGCACTATGTTATATTGGAATGAGGAGATGTGGCCAGAGCTGGCGGCAATGGAACTGGGGGATCAGGTTCAAATCCCAGCATCAGTTCGACATCCTGTGATTCTGGGCAACTCGCTTAACCACCCGCATCAAACTGCAAAAAAATGGCCTTGCACCTATGACATAGAGGCTGATGCCTGCCATGTCTCACAACACACAAAATCCAGATAAATGTGTTGGGAGCGGAGTGTTCTGTGGCCTGGCCGAGTCAGGAGGCGGTGAGTTGTGACACAGCATACATAAACGGGACCCAAGCACAGTCCTTCATTTGTAAAAAAAAGAAGTGGCGGGCCCTTGGCAGGCGTCCGGCCCAGCCTGCACCACCAATTGCCACTGCCAGCGGTGCCAATGACAGCACATACACAACTACTTGTCATCAGAGTACTACAAGTGTGACAATTCAGACAGTTTGAGCGCCCCAAAGCTGTAAAAATGGTTTGGGAGGCAGTTATCAGTTTGTTTAAATGTCTATTTGATCAATAAACAACTCTTGTTGTGCTCATCTCTGTATTACACAAACAGCGCCACCATGTGGCAGCTGTCATAAGTGCCAGTGTTGCTAATTAAGTGCCGGTGCCAAGCACCAGAAACCACTGGCTCAAATTAAGCACTGACCAAGCCACATTTATAAAAAAACAAAATGTATTGAAAGTTGCTGCAAGTGCCGATTTGAGTGTTAATGTACGTATGTGTGTGTTCCTATCCCTGCTGTCACAGGCCCACACATAGTGGCAGAACTGGAAGAAACAAGCTAGCACTTACTCCCTCTCATGCTCAATTTCAGAAGTGGGGGGATTGGGAGGGTTGCAGTGCCCATGACTGCTAGCAACCCTTCAAGTCTATTTTTTTTAACTGTTTCGCAGGTAGTAGGTGACGGGACCTGGGGGCCTGGGTGTGTGTAATGGACTGTCTACATGCATATTCAAAAGTGTGCTTGATCAGGTGTGCACGTTCCATTACTGGTGGCAAGAAAACTTAGGGTATTTGCACACCTGTTGAGATTGCTTGTAGTAAACTGTAGTGCCCTTTAGCAGCTGAGCAAAACTGCAAAAAATCTGTTCTAGCATGGTCAAAGATTGCCGAATATGGGTGCTCAGCTTGTGCTGAATTATCTTAGCAGCATAATGATGTAGGGTCACATTACAAAGACCCTGAGGTGTGACTGTGGGACATTAATGGTTAGGCGCGCAACGCACATAGGGCTGAAAGGGCTATAAGCACCCCCGCTGTGTGTCTTATCCTGGCCTGATGCAGCTTCCAGGACACACACAGAGCTTAAGCTGCTATGGGCTGTCTGAGCAGTGACTGGCGCCTTATTGCAGCCTCATCTGAAAATTTCACAGGACTTAAAAAGACCATTTACATGCTAACGATGCTTTCTTTTTTTTTCATCTGTTCCCAGACGCCCTGCGTCCTCACTTTGCCTATTCCTTACATTCGTAAATTACTTTTGCTTCCACAGTGGGAGAATGCATTTCCTAAAAATTAAAGATAGGCATATAGGGTAACAAACTTGCCGGTTTTCTACCCGCACCTCCAATATTTTAATGTCCAGCTGGTACAAAAATTAAGCAAATAAGCAAAATCACCTAAAGCTGGTATTTTTAGCCCTTATTTGTACATACTTCAATCAGCAAATATACACAGAAAGCTACCTTTAAATATGTTTTAGAGCTGTGTGAACGATCTCTGACTAATAATTGAACAGCCCTAAAAGATGATGGATGGAATGCTGAACATTGTCAAACATCCACCCAAGTACAGAGATCTGGGCTTAAATCCATCATTTTTTGGTCACCACACCATTCAAGTTTGGGCCCAGCTATATGCAAATCAGTCTTGACCATGCCCCTTATGGGAACAGTCCAGCCCGAACTCCCCGGACCGGAAACAAGCATCCTGGAACCGGTTTCAGGATATCACCCCTCACCAGCCAGGCTAACTTGAATCCAATGAAATAGTGAGCGCAGGACCCACGTCGGGCATACCTTTCCCACTTAGGGTGTCTATAGCAACACAAAAAGACTATGGACGGAATGCTGAACATTGTCAAACATTCACCCCAGTACAGAGACCTGGGCCTGAATCCATCCTTTTTTTGCTCACCACGCCATTCCCGTTTGGACACAGCCATATGCAAATCCCTCTTGACCCTGCCCCCCATGGGATGATCCAGCCCGAACTGCCAGGGCAGGTCCTCCCCGGACTGGAAACAAGCATCCTGGGACCAGTTTCGGAGTATGTTATGTTATGTTATAATACACTTATAACGCGCACAGATACTCAAGAGTGTCCCGGCGCGGGAAGTGACCGTAGCAGTGTGAAGCAGGGATTTAAATGGGCAGATTAAAAAGAAGGGTTTTTAATTGTTTTTGAAGAGCCGAGGATCCTGAGTGTTCCGCAGTTCCACAGGAAGGGAGTTCCATGCTACCGCTGCTTTAACGGAGAGGAGTGACCCCCCAGACGCATCCTGCGAAAGCGGGGACCACCGCCCGTCGATGGGTGGCTGAGCGCAGAGATCGGCTGGGAGCATAAAAGGCAAAACGCTTCCTGAGGTACATCGGCCCTAGTCCATGCAGGGCTCTGTGAGCCAGAGTGAGAGCTTTGAATTGCACTCTATGGACCACAGGGAGCCAATGCAGATCACGCAGATGCTGTCTAACGCTAGACCTTCTTGAGATGTTCAACAGAAGTCTGGCGGCTGCATTCTGTATTGTTTGTAGTTTTTATCAAGTAGCCTGGTATGCCAATGTACAGAGCATTGGCATAGTCAATGCGAGACAAAATAAGGGCGCGGGCCACCATTTCTTTGGCTGACCTAGGTAACAGGAGAAAAAACTTTCTAAGTGATTTGAGAGTACCAAAGCATACCCCACAAGTTTCTTAATATGTACGGAGAACCTGAGGTCCTCACCAAACCAGACCCCCAAGTTCTTCACTGGATTGCCCACTGAGTTGGGCCGAGGGTAGTCTGAAGGCCACAGGGTCTCTCTAAAAGAGGGAGGGAAAGATCCATACAGGAGGACCTCCGACTTGTCCTCGTTGCACTTCAGTTGAGCACGTGCAAGCCATTTGAAGACAGTCGAGAGGCATTTCTGGGCAACTTCCGAGGACAGGTCATTATCCTTCCAGGTAAAGAGGAGCTGGGTATCATCAGCATACGCTATGATCTTGGCTCCCAGCTCCTCCGCAAGATAAATCAGGGGTGTTATATAGATGTTAAAAAGTAAAGGGCTCAAAGTAGAGCCCTGTGGTACTCCTGTGGACATTTTCCTGGGAGCCGACGAAAAGGGTGGCATCCAGACCTGCTGGGTGCGATCATCTAAAAAGGATTTAAGCCAGCAGTGAGTGAGTGAGTATCACCCCTCTTCAGCCAGGCTAGCTTGAATCCAATGGCATAGTGAGTACGGGACCCACCTTGCACTCACACAGGCACAATGGTCACTCAGCACTCAACAGGCACTCCACTCACCATGCATTTACACCGCTCACACCACTCACCTTGCAGTCATTCTTCTCAATCTGTACGCACTCCTCTCACCCGGCACTCACATTGTCTCACTGCTCACCTTCTACTCGTGCAGCTCGCCCTGCACTCTTATCGGCACACCTTTCACCCTACACGTATACACTCATGCTGCATTCACTCACACTATTCACCATCGCCCAGCAATTACATGAGAACACTGCTTATGCTGCACACATAACAAGCATTGGCAAAACCCCTTGTATACAACACGTCTCGCAAATGAGAGTGCATGTGCAAGTAACACATGCGCTATCGTGGGTGAGACCTAAAAATTACTCAGATCTCATGAATATACACATTTCTACAAAGGCACCTACAGAATGCCTGCTTTTTCTGTAGCACTGGATACCTAGGCAACTATGTGGCCGGTGCAAGAGGGGAAAGTGGACTGAGGATGTGGGATGGCCATAGGAAGGAGATCAGGGCTGAAGCTTTGGGAGATGGTGCGGGATTGAGAATCGGTCTGAGGCAGTGGGGATGAACTGGGAACAAGCGTTTACACGGTACAGAAGGAGAAAGCAGGCAGAGGCTGCAGAAGGGAGAAGCAGGCGCAACAGACTAAGGATGAAGCAATATGAAAGAAGCTGTGGACTGGTGAGGGAATAACGTGGGGACTTCAGGCCATCGGTGCATTGTGGGTGGTAGAAGCAGGTCTGGCTCCTGAGGTGCTTTTTAATTGTGGAAGAAAAAACACATGCACAGATGCCTTTGCAGCATTACGGTGGTTGCCACGACCATTTTGAAAGATGGAACATCCTTATGAAGAAGCTCTATTCACCCACAGGATTGGCCTAGCAATAAAAACATGGTCCATGCTGTAGTTAATGCACACAGTGAACATGTTGTAACACTCTAGCGATATTATTAGCCAATAATACAGCATAGTAGATGAGTTTTCCCATTGCAAACTGCCATATTATGTTTTTCCTAAATTAATATGGGCTCTCTTTTGGTTTGTTCACTCCATACATGTTTAGCAGACTCTGTTAAATGTGTCATTGCATGGATATTAAGCTTATGTTTATTTGTATCTCAATTTAATCATTAATGTATAATCATTAAATTTAATATATATTCTTTCCAATATACAGTGGACGCCTACAGGAATAGCCACTGCTCAACCTTTGTATGGAGAGCAGCATGGATGCTTCATTTTCTTTTCTTCTGAAGAACAGCCCAGGAGTAGATAGCAGGAAAAGCTGACTGGAGCCAAAATACTGGATGCCTGCCTTGTTTCGGAGGAACCTGCCCTATGTCTTGGAGAGATGACCTACGGCTGAAGAGCAGACCATACTCAACAGACCTGAACATGAGACAGGAGCTCCGAACAGGGAGGGCTGATGATGGGTCTCAAGATCACAATAACAGACCAGCTTGAAGAGATCACAGGAAAAGGGGTCCTCTAACCATAGTACTTGAAGTGGCAGTACCTGAGGACATCCTGATGCCATGTCAGCACAGCCAAAGGCCTCAAATGCCCTTGCTATATGCCTGGCATACCTGCATTACTTCCAAACCTCCAAATGATCTTAGACCCCCTGCTTCACTATCCACTGTTGAATCATTGCTCAATCACAATTTCAGCAGCGCTGGGCAGTTCACTAGAAAACAAATCATGAAAATAACAACTCACCTTTAACCTCCTGACCACACACAACAGGAGTTCATTGAAGATGCAAGAATCTTGTAGACCAGCACGATCACTGGCAGACCCATCTCCTGCTCATATATGCAAGAATATCTTCATAAATACCTCTGCAGTTAATCCAGCCACAGGTATCTACAACGCTTTGGATAAAGATCTCTTCTGAAAAGAACCCCCTAAAACAAAGAGGGCTTCAAACAAAGGCTCCTTCTAACTTCCAGCCAATAACCAACTGTTTCTAGGCAAAAAGAATGAAAGGTTGGGGTCGAAACAAATAGCTACATTCATTGAAGAAAGTAACCTTCTCTTAGATTACCAAAACAGATTCTGGTATGGCTGTGGCATAAACGCAGCACTTACTTTCACACAGGATGATTTAAACACTACAGTGGATTCAAATGAAGTACCCGCATGCCTGTTACTTGACCTCTGCCTTGCCTTTGATTCTATTAATCTCTACCGGGTCTTGGAATCGGACAACTCTTCATAAAAATAACTTTGTATCTGTAGTTAGCTAGACCTCTACCATTGAGAATGGCACCTCTGCCCATTATACTCCATACAAGGCAATGTTTTTTACCAGCCCGTCAATAACAGCCCGGTGCATTCCTGCATGGAAGTGGCCAAATATGCTACATATATGGGAACTGTTCAGAGTGGAGTGCTAACAATAACTATTGGATTGTTTTTAGTGTAGTACAGGTGTGTGCCACAGTATATTTACAAGCAGCAATATTACCATCTCATTGGCACACAATTAACTCAGGAAGAAGGAAGGGTGTTTTAGGCATTAAACCTGTGACTTACCAGTCACATACTCCAACTTAATATGTGGTAACCCACTCAGCAATATTTCATTTGTAAAATAATATTTTCCGGGCCCAAGGTTTTGCTCAGAAGCCCGTGTATGGCAATTATTAAGTGTTGGTAGAACCGAATACCAAGACAGCCTAGACATGATTCTACTGTGTGCCACTTTCATCTACCACCAGGCACTGCCTGCCCGTTCATCTCACTCTCGCTGGTTCTTTTTTGTCTTTGCTTTCTCCTTTTCTCACATTTTTTCCATCTTTCTCTTCCTCCTGTCCCCTTTTGTGTCTTTCTCCCTCTTGTTCTGGAACAAAGTTTGATGAGGAAAAATAAGTGTGAAGCCCCAAAAAGGAGTGCAAGTGTGCTCCACCTGCAACCCCTGGCTCAAATTAGGCACTGCCACTAAGCCTAATATTTGTACATAAGGGCAGCATCAGCCATGAATATTTTACAACATCCAATTGGGTAAACTAAATTGTACCATCAGTCATTAATGGGACAGGAGCATTTTTCTGGACTTGAAATGATAAATATTTCACAAGCAAATTGTCCTGCCTCAGAAGGGAAGGGATAGTGAATTGACAAAAAGAGTGTTGTCTTGAAATAACTTTGCAAAAACGTGTTTTATGTGCTTTGGATTAAGATTTGTCGAAGCTGTTTTTTTAGTTGTCAATGCACTCAATCTACTTTTTAAAGATCACTGTGAGTAGCCTAGGAACAGAGTCAGGTCTACAAAAACATGTTGGTAATATCAGGTTTGTCCAATATGTTTAAATTGTACAGTTTGCCACTTCTTTTTCTCATATTGGCTTTAAGGATAATTATGACCCTACTTCTGGAAATGTTTGTCGTGCCCCCTTGCTGGAGGCCCCCCACCCCCGAAGTTTGGGTCTAGTTGCGCCCCTGTTAAGGGTACTACATACCACTGTCAGATGGGGCAGAAAAGGGAACCGGCAGAGTACGTGATAAGCTTGTTTGATCTAAAACACACAGGACTGGTGTAGTTAGGCAACAGGGATCAGAATGTGGGTCCCATGGTGACACAGTTTGCAAATATCCACAAGACTACATCCTCACCGCAGTGCTACATCTTTAACTTTTTGTTGGTGCTATAATAAGGTGTTTGTATGGTGCCCTTTCTGTTGTATTTGTTGCATATTTGCGTGAAAATGTTACTGAAAATGCTGTACTTGGCTCAACAACCACCAACCCGATAGACGGCAAGAAAATGTTGATATTGTTAAATGCCTCCGTCATAGCCACGCTGCCAGCAGGGTTGGATTGGGATCAAAAATCGGCCCGGGCACACCAAAAAAAAGTGGCCCACATTTGCGTATTGCCTTTCCGCAAAACACTGCTTCAGCGAAGTTTTATGCAAAGAAAGGGGGTGGGGGCATGTTTTAACTTCACTTAGATAGGGTGACCAACCGTCCGTAAATTTCACGGACCGTCCGTAATTTGGACCTCACGTCCGTTGTCCGTGAGGATCCTTTTTACGGACGCCTTTTGTCCGTAATTTTGGGCATTGCAGGGAACAGCACTATTCCCTGCAAGAAGCCTCAGCTCCCTGATGGGGCCGCCTTGCACTCCTCCTCGGAGCACAAGAGCAGCCCCACCCTGCCCTTTGTCATTCTGTATGTGGCTGATTGCCACATACAGAATGACAATGGGCTAGTCTGGGCTGCAAAGCATGTGGTGGCCTCCCCCAGCCTCTGTCTAGGGCAGGGCATTCTGTCAGACAGAAGAAATGTGCAAAAACGCCGATGCTGCTACATGAGAATTCAGTTCAAGAAAAGAAGCTGGTGAAAGAAGTTAAAAGAAGGGGCTAGAGTTCTTTCACAGTCTCCTCATTTTAGAACTGATGCAGTTTCAATATTATATTCAAGGAAGCCATGATTGCTGCTTTGTTATTTTATGCAACTAACAACCATTGACAAAGCCAATAGTCCTGGCTTGTTGCAGGTGTAACGTTACTTGCTGTGTTATATATCTGGATACAATGACAGAAGAGGCAAATTACCAGTCATGCGGTACACTATACTAAACACAGATTTTTAGCTGAGGTGTTTTAAGCCACACCCTTAATTACATCGAACACCCCCTTTGGAGAGACCCCCAGTTTTTCATCCCACTTAAAGCCCTGGAAACAACACCATGTCACAATCACCTCATGGCCTGGCACTGTGCATCATGCATGACTCAGATTGCCTATGTGAAAAGGCATAGTGAACCCTACCCCCACCCCACCCCTTGCTTTAGGACCACAGCAAGGGTGAAATTCTTGATGGGCCTCTTCTGTCTAGAACACAGCAGACAAAGGCTCAGCTCATAATTAATATGAAATGGTGGGTGAGTGAGTAAGTGAAGGGATGGGTGGATGGCTGGATAGATTAGTGAAAGGGTGAATAAATGAATGAAAGGGTGAATGGATGGATAATGAGAGAAAGGATGGATGGATGAGTGAGTGAGTGGAAGGATGGATGAGAGAAAAGGTAAAAAGATGGATGTATGGGTGGAAAGGTAGATGGGTAAAAGGGTGGATGGATGAGTGAAAGGATGGATGGATAGATGAGTGAAAGGGTGGATGATGGGCAAGTGAATGGGTGGATGGATGAGTGAAATGATGGATGGATTGATGAATTGATAAGTGAAAGGGTGAATGGATGGACGGATGAGTGAAAGGGTGGATGTAAGGATGGATGAGTGAGTGAAAGGGAGGGCAGATGGACAAAAGGATGGATAGATGAGTGAAGGAGTGAAAGGGTGGATGGATGAGTGATGGGGTCAATGGATGGATTCATGAGTGGAAGAGTAGATGGATGGGTGGAAGGAAGGATGGCTAAGTGAAAGAGTCGATGGAGAGAGAAAGGGAGGATGGATGAATGACTAAAAGGGTGAATGGGTGGAAGGATGAGTGACTGGGTGGATGGATGTGTAAGTAAAAGGATGGCTGGATGGGTGAAAGGCTAAAAGACTGGATGGATGAGTGAATGGTTGGATGGGTGGATGAGTGTACCGATGGATAGGGTGGATGGATGGATAGATAATGGATGGATGAGTGAAAGGGTGGATGGATGAGTGAAATGATGGATGGAAAGGTACATGATGGATAGGTTTGCAAATGGTTGAATATGTTTAGATATGGATGGGCTTAATTATATTCTATTGTGCGACCTCCTCTGATGTGTCTGTAAAACTTACCTTTTGTCCCGAAGTTTTGTCCTGAATTTTGACCTGCTGTCCTGAATTTTGACCCTTTGTCCTGAATTTTTACACTCACCATCCTGAATTTGCAGCCATGCCAGTTGGTCACCCTACACTTAGATTAAAAAAAAAAAAATGCATAGATTAGTTCACACTGCTGAGCCACACATGAATGCAAGTGAGACCACCTCTGCTCAGGCCCCCTGCCCCCTCTCAATCAGCATACATTAATGGGCCGGCGCAGCGAGAGAAAGGGAGTGATACCTCCACCCATCTGCCTGTAGTAGGGCCACTCAGGCACCCACTGGGCCGCTGGCGGCATCCTAACAGCACAGACAGCCCCCAGGCTGCCCAAAAAAGCAGCCCACAGCTAGACCTCAGCTACCGGCACTTCGGCCATTTCCCGGGTGCCCCTGTTACCAATCCGACCCTGGCTCCTAGACACGCCCCAACTGGCCCTCAAGGCACACTCAATCAAATTGGTGAGTACCTGCACTTCTTTTTCCCCATTTAAAGCACTGTCCATTATTATATGGGGAACTCGGGATACCAAAAAAATTGTTGTCATGGGGAAAACAGAGTTAATGAGATTCTGCAGCTCCGAAAAACATGTATCCAAGAAATATGGATTTTGAACAAACTGTTTTGTTTTGCATGAATGTTCTTTGTAGAATACATGCTTTGAAACGACGCCCAGTGTTTTTGAAATTCTCGTAACTCAAAAGAGGCTGCTTCTCAAACGTTGCCAACTTGGCAAAGAATCGAGTAGAACACATAGGTCCACCAGAACTTCAACGTGCTGGCAGGCTGGACATTTTCACGAGGCGATCGAACTTCAGAGTTACGACTTTGTGAAGAAATGAATTTCTTAAGCTACCCTACCGTATTCAAAGCTTTTGAAAAACCCCATTCCGTGACGGCGACGCACTGGGAGCCGTCATCGACATATATGGATTCTAAAGCACAGAACGTAATCTGAGAGCGTCTTGATTCTCTTGTTTACGTTTTAGAAAGGAAAAAGAAAATCTGCTTCAGGAATCTTCAGCTTCCGGTGTAGGCTTGGCGCGTTATCTACAGGAAGGGCCTGTCGGCTATTTCTTGCCTCAGATTCAGGGATTAGATTCGAGAGCGGCGAGCGCTCATACTATGTCCGGAGTAGGGGCGAGCCACTCGAACAATATAACTGCATGGAGTTCGTCTAAAAAAATTGCCAACCGTCTGCACAGTGGGAGGCAGGATTCTCGCAAAATGTGCTGGCGACGGCCGACGCAGCCTTTTAAACTTGGTTTCCCATAATTCTATTTATGTGGGGGAGAAACTGGAATATTTTCATTTCGTTCTCGCAATAATAGTTTTAAAAAGTTTCCACGCGAAAGGGTGTTTGATATCTTCAACTATATTACTCAAACAAGAATCTGGCTTTAAAGGGCCGCGAAGAAGCATTGGTGGGCCCCGTATTTAAATGGGGAGAGAGTGAAAATCAACAAAGGGTTGTGAATGGTCTGCTGTTTGCAATACTGACATCTGTCCAGTTCTGACATGTCTAAGAAGCAAAATGAAATATCTTTCATAATGTTGGGTACAATCATTGGTCGTGCTCTGTCTCCAGGGTCTACTGTGTATTGTGTGCAAGTATACTGCGGCTGCCTGCGGCCCCCACAGGGGGCCACCCTAAAAGGGCCGCCCTTTAGTGCCATTTGGGCACTACCCCACCCCCTCTAATGTCGGGACTCAGGGGGAGTCCCCCTTGCCTAGGCGCGTCACTTCCGGCGCGCCGAGGAGGTGGGGAGGTATTTATGCCTCCCCCGGCCATCCTGGCGTCCTCTTTGCGCCGGACACGCCGTCTCCCACCCTACCGCTTACCCGGCGTGGGGTTGGCAGGCGAAGTACATAGAACGTTGTAATGTTTTCTTTTGTCGTTGCAGGCGGAGTTACAGGGCGATCTGGAAGCATATGGGTACAGAAGGGTACCTCTGCAAGAGCACAATCGGGGTGCCAGAGCCAAAGCCCAGGAGCCTCATGGGAGGGTCCTGGAAGATTTACGTCGGCGCCCCGTTAGTTCTTCGGGCGGTTGTGGGCCTGAACAACCGGGGGCTTGCCTTGCTACGCTCCGCCCTGAAAGGGGCGTGAGTAATAAGGGACCAATATGTCCCGTGATCCAGTAAGGGGATCACCCCCATAAGGGTAGCGCTGATTGGGTTCTCCACAGTGCTTGGCTCATCAGGCGGGCAGGGCAGCATAGGTTGGTTACAGCTGCCTGCCCTTGGATCGCCCGTAAGATAACCCACCATATTGCATACTTTGTATGAAATAAACCTGCAGCAATGTTTCCCCCAAACAAAAGTTGTGTTGTGTATTTATTTATGCATGCATACTCTGTTGTGGTGTGGGTGGGGTGTGTTGCCAATAATGGCACTATGGACACTGGACATGGGTGCAAACCTGCTCCTTTCTCAGTGCCCATTAGGAACAGCTGTAGGGCATGCCCAATGTGTAATGCCAGAAAAGTACCTCTGCTCAGTGCTTGCTCGGCACTGCCACGACCAGAGATTACCACAGAGAGGATTCTTTTGGACACAGAGTATGTCTGAAGTTCATGAGATCTAAAGTGGGGTGATGCTTTGATACCATAGCCCCACTATAAACGTACGTCTATGTTTTTAGGTTCTGGATCATAATTATAATGGTCTTTCAGCACTGATTTCAAAACCGATATTTCACAGAAATAATGTCTCACCTATGTATTGTTTATTTTCTACAATTTGTGAAATTACATTACATAAAGTTTGTTGTGTATTTATTTATGCATGCATACTCTGTTGTGGTGTGGGTGG
Organism: Calotriton arnoldi; assembly: GCA_963921515.1. NCBI lineage: Eukaryota > Metazoa > Chordata > Amphibia > Caudata > Salamandridae > Calotriton > Calotriton arnoldi. The sequence goes on from CAWUFW010000796.1 coordinate 479,549, forward strand.
GGTGTGTTGCCAATAATGGCACTATGCGGCTGCCCGCGGCCCCCGCAGGGGGCCACCCTAAAAGGGCGGCACATTAGTGCCATTTGGACACTACCCCACCCCCTCTAATGTCGGGACTCAGGGGGAGTCCCCCTTGCCTAGGAGCGCTAGGCGCGTCACTTCCAGCGCGCCGAGGAGGTGGGGAGGTATTTATGCCTCCCCCGGCCATCCTGGTGTCCTCTTTGCGCCGGACACGCCATCTGTTGGTCGTGCGGCGGGTTGCTGCTGCTGCCTTGGTGCCCTTAGGTCGTGCTTCGGCGTTTTGGAAGCAAGGTTAGTGCTATCGAATACCCACCCTACCCACCGCCTTCCCCCTTTGGGTCCCAGCACGCCGGCCATGGCCCGCGTGGGACCCCGTCCCAGTAGCAATTTAGCTGGCCCAACCCTGCAAGAGGCCCGCTGGGTGTGCCCGCGGGCGGGGTTGTGGAGAGGGATCGGGACAGGGGCGGGTTCATGCTACACGGCCTCACGCCGTGCAGCCATGTCCCAAACCAAGGAGTTCGTGCTCCTCTTGCTTCCATCTAGGTACGGCTCCTCCCGGCACCCTCAAGGCCATAGAGGCCACCCGGCAAAGGGCAGCAGGCGGGCAGTGGGCCCGATTGAGAGGGCATCCTGTCTCACATCTTCTCCCGCTTCGAATCCGACGGTGATCCGTCGGGTCGGGAACCTCCTCAACCACCCCCCCCCCGCCTCGGCCTTAATTATATGAGGCATTGGCGCTAACACCCTCTTTGTCCCCCTGCTGGACAAGCTGTCGTGTCCCTGGTCTGGCATCTGTTCCGTCTGAGAGGGTGTGGCATAACCTACAAAGCTGCAGACTTTGGGTTTGGCGAGTCCCTGGCGTCGGCGGTGTCCTGGTGAGTGCAGGGGTATGGGCAGCCCCCCTGCCACTCAAGTCTTTCCCCCTCAGTGTGCGTGGGGGGACAGTCTAGCACCGTGGTGGGTGGCCCGAGGCCCCGTGTGTAGTTGAAGTTGAGGCGGGCCACTCGGTTGCCACTTTGTGGGTGTTTAAATTTGGTCTAATGCGTGGGCGTCGGATTGGTGTTGCGCTGTGTGCGGGCCAGGAGGGGCCAGGGCGTGGGCCGAACAGCCTCCCTCCTCTTTATCCCCCTGTTGGGGACCCGGTGGCTCCGACCGCTTGGTTGTGGCCCGGTCTGGGGTTGAGGTTGTCCCGGATGCCCTGGTTTTGATTTTTGTTGCGGGGGTTGGGGCCAGGCTGGTGCGCGCGACCGCCGGATTGATGTACTTTTCCCGACTGTTTAGGGGCAAGAGAGCTGCATGTATGAGGGCCCGCGGCCTGGCTGTACCCGGGCCCAACGGGTTTGTAGGATGCCAGGGCGGGCTGCGGTGAGGCTGCCGGTGCCCCGTGAGTCAGCGTAAGCTGTATCTAAACAGCGGGGGAGCATCAAGAATCAATCAGCCCGAATCACTGCTCACTCCCGGTTGAGGCTGTTTAAAGGGGTATAGTTACGGAGATGTTGGCTTTGACACAACATGGAGCATGCGCAAAATGCAAAGAGCCTTGCGTCACTGAATCTGCTCACGCGACTTGTTTCTCCTCTTTGAGCGCGCGCAGTTCAATTTTCGTGAGTTATCAAGTGCTGAGGACGGAAGCTCACCGGCGCCAGGGTGCTGCTGTATTGGGGTAGTTCATTCCCATTGGTGCTGCAGTACAGGGTGAGTGAAAGGAAAGGCCGTGGGGCAGGGCTTTAAGTGGGCCGGGTCTCACTGGGTCTGAGCACCGATAGTCTTTTAAAGGTATATGGCTCATTTGCTGAGGTTTCCATAGGGTGCTGTGGTTGTGCACTATTGTTCTTCCACTTGGACCCATCTGCTGCCCATGCAAGGGTTGTTGGGCTGCCCTGGTATAATCTTGTGCTTATCCCCGGTCTGGCCTGGGGCGAGCTGCGTGCTTGGTCACATGTCGCCATCAGATAGATAAAGGTCCACATTTGCCTCGCCGGTATTTTCACAGCTGACGCGGCGGCCTTGCCACAGAGCACTGGGGGTGGGGGATGGAGTCCAAACTTTTCACTATGCCCAGCGCGAGGGCAGGCGACCTGGAGGTATGGGACTACTTGAACCTTCGTACTGCCCTTGTGCACAAGTCGGGCGGAAACAGCTTTCTGATGTCCAGTTGAAGCCAGCGTAGGGAAGCCTTCTTCCACCAGGTAGACAAAGTGGCCCCGCTAGGATACCAGAGCAGCGGAAATGGGTCCTGCGGGACCAGTGTATTCGCAGCCCCGATCCATGGTGCTGCCGGGCCCCAGTGTAAGGACGTCCAGTGGTTGTACTTGGGGCCAAACGGGGGACAGGAGCCAGTTTCGGCCGTGGGATGATGCCTGGGTTAGGCAGGCGCATGTGCTTGGGCTTTCACAGGGCCTTAGTTTTGCAATTATTATTATTATTATTATTGCGAATTTGTACAGCGCATAGCTGCCCTAGCGACGGGGCGTCCCAGCGCTACCCAAGTGTAAGTGACCAGAGACGGTCCAGAAAATCATTTATGTCCATTAGCCAACTGTGGCAAAAGAGCCTGGGTAGCGTTTCGTTTAACATTGTGTAAACATTATAAGTAGTATGAAACCATGGTATGGTTTAAATATTTTCTGCGTAAATGTTACTCCAGAGTACAGGCATGTTAAAGACGCCATAAATTGTGTACCGAAATACACTACTGATGGAAACTTTACATAAATGTTGTACCTCAACTGGAGGGATGTAAATAATTTACAGGATGGTTTGATGGCACAATAGGTAGAATTGTCGTAAGAGAAGTTAGTTCACGTCACGTTTTCCCTTGCGGGCATAAACTGTTTAGGCCACAAGGTGGCTCTACTCGATTGTTCCTCAACCTGTTCCAATTTTAGTAGGTTTTCAACGCACAAATGTGAAATTTTGTGCACCTCTTTAAGGGTGCTCCGTGGGCCACGTGCTAAGATGTTCAGTAACAAGTCCACACCTTGCTTATAATTAGGGCTCCCGGTCTTATGGTATTTATTTTTTTGCCATTTCTGTCTGTATTTATCCATATTTATTTTTTGGGCATTTTTTCTGTATCCGCATTTATTTTTGCCACAAGCAAAAGACGACGCTACAGCTAGTATTTTTCCACATTTATTTCAGTCCCAAAAACACATGTGCAACTGCTTGTACACGGACACAAGAGCCGAGGGAACAACAAACTAAATGGCAACGAACTCAACACACACACCGATCACAATGCAAAAGGGACACCACAAGCCCCCCCCACCCACATGAGGAATCATATGCAAGTCAGACACCCATGCATCAAAATAGGCTTACAAACAACCACACACGAGTAAGGGCGCAAAATCCAGCTGTTTAAAACAAAATAGAAACCGGGCAGTCTTTAATTTGATAGCGCATGGAGGCAAAGGAAAGCACAAATGCAGTTTGCCTGAATCAGCACACTGAAGCCTAACCTGCTGATATGCCAGTGCTCTGTTCCAAGCCCAGCACTGTTGCTGTAATGCCATTCTATCAGATGGCTCAGCAAGTTTAGTGGTGGTTTCTGACATATCGTAAGCTCAAATGTCAGCAGTCACCTTAGTCTTTCATCTTTCAAAGGATAGTAAAATTATAGCCATATCGCTGGTTTGGTTTGCATTTGTTTTTTCAGAGGGGGTGCTCATTTTTACAACGAGTACAATGTCCAACATGTCTCTTTATCGGGTTTTAATATTTTATGAACCCGACTGCGTGCAGGCTTTCAGCAAGGTCTCAAAAGCAGAGGTGCTGTCATCACCTTGCTTCAGGAAAGTGTATCTTCTCAACATGCAAACACACTATTTGAAAGCACAGCTCGCAGAATACAATGCACACTCCCTGAGCTGCAGTTATCCTAATCCTTCGGCTCAATGAACGTTAATTGCTGATACAAACCCCCCTGGTGCTGCCTGTTCATACATGGTGGGGGGTGGTGGGGGGGGGGGGGTGCCGGATCCTCCAGAGCCCGAGGCTGCAGCGGGACAGACAGTGTCAAAAGCAGCATTCAAGGGGTCGCCATTAATCTGCCCCCTGAGGCCACAGAAATACATTTATCTTGCGAAATGGCGACGGGCTGGCGCAGAGCTCACTCGAGCGGCGGAGCCCTGGAGATGCCCAATTCAAAAGAAGGGCTGGGGCAGCAACAAAAGGAACAGGGGTGTGGCAACTCTGGGCTGAGCACGGCAGCGCGGCAAACTTTACTAGTATTTTGCCGTTTTTACATATAAATACAGACAAAGGAAAAATAGTTTCCCGTCTGTATTTATATGTAAAAATCCGTTTAAACGGAAAACCGGGAGCCCTACTTATAATATTGCTTCCTTTCACCGGTGCAGGTATCAAGCACTATTAATGTCACAGCCTGGGCTCCGCCGCTTGCTGCTCCCAAGGGCCGGGAGATTTGTGGACTTGTTTGAAGTTTTGCTTCGTTGGGCGCTTTTGCTGTCAGTATTGCCGAAGGCCTTCAGGTGTGTTCTCGTTGATGACGATTCCGCGCCTTTATGAGTGGGCCGGGGATCTTGGCTCATTTTGGCCCATGGGCACGGTTGCCGCGTGCTCTCCCTGGCACAGGGGAAGTACTGTCAGGAGAACGGCGGGATGTGGGTCCTTCTTTGTTTTGCATTGCTTGGGCAACAGGGGTTTTGTGCTCCCCATCGCGGTGGGCATTACATGGAAGTAAGTGTTGTGGGGGGACGTGGTGTTCTTTCTCTTTTCACCAGTTTCATGTTTTCATCGTGAATTGTACTGACATTTTGGGCAAACCTGTGTTGGCAGGTTGGTGGACTTAGGTTCACGCAACGACTGCAACGGGAGGTACGGTAACGGGTCTGAGGTGGCCGGTAGTGTTTGCTTGGCCAGGCGTTGGCTGGAGGTGTCGTGCGATTTCTTCGTGGGCTTAGCTGTGCAGGCTACCCTGCGGCCGGGTTTTAACAGACTAAGACACGCAGCGGAATTGGTGGCAGGCAGGCGACAAGAGATGGGTCTTCCGATACATCTATACATGGTTAGTATCCAGGCCACGGAGTGGCTGCGTGACACTCTGGTGTTGGAAGTGGTCAGCCGGTTGGCAGGCCATCTAGATCTGGGTTCCTAGCTCGGGCCTGTCCAAGTAAGGGTTCAAGTGCCATGTGTCGGCCCTGGGATACAATATCTCAGGCCTGTAGAACGGCAGAACAGAAAGTGGCTTGTTTCAACCTCTTGGTCACAGGTTCCGATCCTGGTAGGTCCACTCAGCATTTCATCCTTCTGAGGTCGATAGAACGAGTACCATGGAGTGGAGTAACAATAAAATGTTATGCAGCGCCAAGATACCATGGGGCGAAGGTGTTCCCAATTACAGTCAGAAGCGGGAATTGTGAAGGAATCTGGTGAATACAGTGGGCTGACTCCGCAGGGTAGTAAGCGAGAGCTCAGCACTTTTCCATGGGGCTGTAGGGTGGCGCAGGCAACAACGTTGACACAGCCAAAACGACAAAGTTTTCATTAACGCCGCAAGTGCAGGGGCATGGGGGCCTCAGGAGAGTAACTAGCCCACTGCACCCTTACTATGTACTGTGTAACTCAACTTAATGGGAGAGGGGTAGTTTACTTGTGCATTATCGATCATGAAGCCAAGTTTACTTCGCGGGGTTCTGCTCACACTAAAGTGGGCCAAGATCACACAAAGCATAGGATGAGAGTGCGGTGTCAGTCATATATGGCGATTTATGAGAATATGCCAGAGGTAGCGAATATGACATCACAGACTTGATCAGTGATAATATCACGGTTCATCTTTTGTCCCAATATAGACAATAGTTACGGACAGGCTCTGTTTTGCAAAGAATAGTTACTTTGTCTCATTCGAGTGCCGCACGTGCCTCTTTCGCAGTATAACGAGGTCAATTTTGTCTCCAACGCGGGGATTGTGCGCCGCCATTCCGTTTGCAAAAGGGCTGCCGCTTTCTGGTTTCGGCACCAGGCATGCGCGCAGGTGGCCTGTCTGGCTGTTGCGGGAGTACGGAGGGCGCGGAGGGACTCCGGTGGTCTCTACATTTCCCTGATAAACTGCTTCTAGTGGTTTCGTTTGGCTACGGCTGGGTTTTACACACATGTCGACATGTTTATGGGCTGGCGCAGCACTTGGTCATCAGTCTGTACCCTCGTACGGGGGATCATCCAGGGAAAGGGGCACATTAGTGCTTAGTCACCCCAGAATGATATGTACAAACTGGCACGCGGTGCGTTAGGGTTTGTACCACACAGAGCTGGGGGCGTCTCAGTGGGCACACGCACTGCCCGTGCATTGTGCTTTGGCCGGTTTATTTAATCTTTTCATAGGGAAGAGATATGCGGGGTATCTAATTGCTCACAGCATGGCACATTAAGGTGGGCGCAAACCGGGTTGTTACCTATTAAATGTTTTATAATAAATGCTCTGGGGCACCTGCAGCAGTGAGGGATGCTTCCTGAGTGCCTAGGACTTGAGGTTTGGTAGCACTCCCCTCCTCCAGGCCCACAGGGCTTTCAGCAGAATGGCCACAGGCTAGAGCAGGTCAAAGGGGGATTCCTGCGCAGTGCTTGTAGAATGTCACGTACCGTTAAGGGCATGTTACTACTAAAGTCGTCCCAAAGTTTTGGGGTCAAACTGGGTGGAGCAGTAAGACTACAGGCCTTAGGAAGCATTCAGCATTCCCTCAATCTAAGTAAGGGCAGTTATCTGTACAGAATTATCAGCGAGTGGGGTAACATACACCGGTTATTCAGCGCCATCATGCCTCCGGGGCACGCGCGCTTCGTGAATATACAATTAGGTTAGGGTCCATCAAGCAATATACCGAGAAACTGTAAGAGTGGAAGTAAGGTGGGCCGGACAACCCTTGTCATCTACCTGCGTGGGCACATTGTCAAGAGTTGCTTGGGCAAAGGTATTGCAATACTGCCCGGCAACATTGATGACCCATCCACACCTAAGCGATTGCACTCGCAGATGCACTTAAGACAAACATTCACTGGAACTGGTCAACACATTATTTGTTCTTTATAGTTCATCAGGAAACGCCTTCCCAAACCTGGCACCAGAACACTAGGTTAGTCAGGGCCGACTTGTCGGTTGTGCGACTTGTGCAGGCGAAGGCTCATTACACTTATATGTGTGTCTTTGGCCTTACAGCGGTGTGGAGCCAGTCTCATTTAGAGGTGCGCCCAGGTGGAAATTGTGTACTTCGTAATGTTCGCATGACCTATGCGGTTTGTGGTATCTCCTAGCGAATCCACTGAGGGTGTACTGCAGCTAAACAGTAAACTGGGGATCTGGGATTCCGACACTTTTGGAGGTTTGAAGCATCCTGGGTCAGAGATGGACAGTAGGTACTGTGCATCTGTGATCCGTCGGCAGTTAAGCAAGCGGGGTGCGCTGCGTAAGTTGTCACTGCACGAAAGGGTGAGGTGCCTCCGATAGTGGGCACAAGACATATATTGTTTCAAACCAGATTTGACACCATTAAGGTGTTCACCAAGGTTTATCAAGCAAAGGGGTTTGTGCAAGCGTCTGGTCAATGGGGCGAAGTAAGTGCACCCCAGAACCAAGGGTAGGTGACATGTTCCTGCAGTTAAGCTCAAATGCCCCGCCCGGTTAGCTATATTAGCCCCGCTGGGTGGGGACGCTGTCAGTCAACATAGTGTGCTGCCGTCCCAGGAAATGGGGAAACAAGGTGTCAAGCACAAAAGGCTACTATGTAATAGAGCGTTGGCACGTCCAGTGTTCAACAAAAATTAAAATTCAACGGAGCAGGTAATTTTCCACCGCTGGGGCTGCTCAGGGTGGGCAGTGTGTACCCCACCGCCCCCCCCCTATTCGGTAATATTCTAGGATGGGGGTAAAGTAGGATTTAGTCAATCCTGAATGTTAGGCACCATATTGCAGACAGTGCGCACTGTATTAAATCAGACAGATTCTCTAAGCTGGTATGCCTAGGGGGCTTCACCACACAGGGAGCTGAGCGTGGGAAATCCCCATAAGGAAGAAGGGATGCATGGCAAGGGCAGGAGGGCACCCTTGCTCATGGTCACATACTTCTGGTTATGAACATTCCTGTGCGTCACGATTAGAAAACAAAGGGACTGCGCAAATGGTCATTATAATCCTCCTCGCCCTAATAGCCAAAGTGGGCAGGCGGGTGTGGGAGCGGTCACCTAAACAGGTGGGCTGCTGTTCTTTAGATGGGGGACACAGGTGTTCAGGACACCGGTGCTAGAAAGACGGCAGCTAGGTGAGATCAGCGAATAGATGGGGCAATGTGTGCCATGGCAAGTGCATGAGGACACACCTGCTCATGGTCACATATTTCTAGTCATGAACATTCCTGTGCGCCATGATTTGCATTCAAAGGGACGGTGCAAATGTCGGGTCAACCTCAACAAAATACGTGCACTCTGCTCCATGGGCAGGTTACGGGTTGCTTCAGTTAAGCATAAAACTTCTCGCTATGATAGCCAAAGCTGGCAGGGGGGTTATGGGAGCGGTCACCACCAAGTTGGCTGCTGTCCCATAGAGTGGAGACACAGGTGTTCAGGCACATACAGTGCTAGAAGGACGGCAACTAGGTGAGATCAGCAAATACATGGGGCAATGTGAGCTATGGTTGTCTGAAATCGTCCCGCGCAGAGTTGGCACGGGGCCAAGTCATGTGAGGCAGTGGAACATTCCCACAGGAGGGTGAATAGTTCAATGCACAAGTTCACAGACCAAAGGGGCTTTGGTTTCATCAGACGCAAGCTGATCCACTTAGGAGGCACCGACCTCACTGCCATGGGTAGGGGGGCATTTTTGCAAGCAATGAAGGCTGACTTAGGTGAGATCAGCAAATACATGGGTCAATGTGAGCTCTGGTGGTCTGAGATTATCCCCCGCAGAGTGTGGCACGGGGCTAAGTCAGAGGAGGCCGTTGAACATTCCCGAAAGAGAGTGAACAGTTCAAGGCGTAAGTTCGCAGATCAGAATGGTCTGGGATTCATCAGACACGACCTGATCCAGGCCAATGTTAAAGGCTACTTGGATAAAGATGGGGTCCACTTGTCACCTGTGGGAATGGTCCTGTTCCCCTTGGATTTGCAGGAGGCCTTGAAATGGCAGGTTGCAGGTGAGAAAGGAGCCGTATTGGTGGGGGGGCTCTGGAGGCGACGGGGGCCGCCTTCAGAGCTGTGGCAGAGTTACAGGGCGATCTGGAAGCATATGGGTATAGAAGGGTACCTCTGCAAGAGCAGAATAGGGGTGCCAGAGCCAAAGCCCAGGAGCCTCATGGGAGGGTCCTGGAAGATTTACGTCAGCGCCCCCTTAGACTTCGGGCGGTTGTGGGTGTGAACAACCGGGGGCTTGCCTTGCTACGCTCCGCCCTGAAAGGGGCGTGAGTAATAAGGGACCAATGTGTCACGTGATCCAGTAAGGGGATCACCCCCATAAGGGTAGCGCTGATTGGGTTCTCCACAGTGCTTGGCTCATCAGGCGGGCAGGGCAGCATAGGTTGGTTACAGCTGCCTGCCCTTGGATCGTCCCTAAGATAACCCACCATATTGCATACTTTGTATGGAATAAACCTGCAGCAATGTTTTTACCAAACAAAAGTTGTGTTGTGTATTTATTTATGCATGCATACTCTGTTGTGGTGTGGGTGGGGTGTGTTGCCAATAATGGCACTATGCGGCTGCCCGCGGCCCCCGCAGGGGTCCACCCTAAAAGGGCGGCACATTAGTGCCATTTGGGCACTACCCCACCCCCTCTAATGTCGGGACTCAGGGGGAGTCCCCCTTGCCTAGGCGCGCTAGGCGCGTCACTTCCGGCGCGCCGAGGAGGTGGGGAGGTATTTATGCCTCCCCCGGCCATCCTGGCGTCCTCTTTGCGCCGGACACGCCGTCTCCCACCCTACCGCTTACCCGGCGTGGGGTTGGCAGGCGAAGTACATAGAACGTTGTAATGTTTTCTTTTGTCGTTGCAGGCGGAGTTACAGGGCAATCTGGAAGCATATGGGTACAGAAGGGTACCTCTGCAAGAGCACAATCGGGGTGCCAAAGCCCAGGAGCCTCATGGGAGGGTCCTGGAAGATTTACGTCGGCGCCCCGTTAGTCCTTCGGGCGGTTGTGGGCCTGAACAACCGGGGGCTTGCCTTGCTACGCTCCGCCCAGAAAGGGGCGTGAGTAATAAGGGACCAATATGTCACGTGATCCAGTAAGGGGATCACCCCCATAAGGGTAGCGCTAATTGGGTTCTCCACAGTGCTTGGCTCATCAGGCGGGCAGGGCAGCGAGGGGCTGCCTGCCCTTGGATCGCCCGTAAGATAACCCCCCATATTGCATACTTTGTATGGAATAAACCTGCAGCAATGTTTTTCCCAAACAAAAGTTGTGTTGTGTATTTATTTATGCATGCATACTCTGTTGTGGTGTGGGTGGGGTGTGTTGCCAATAATGGCACTATGGACACTGGACATGGGTGCAAACCTGCTCCTTTCTCAGTGCCCATTAGGAACAGCTGTAGGGCCCAATGTGTAATGCCAGAAAAGTACCTCTGCTCAGTGCTTGCTCGGCACTGCCACGACCAGAGATTACCACAGAGAGGATTCTTTTGGACACAGAGTATGTCTGAAGTTCATGAGATCTAAAGTGGGGTGATGCTTTGATACCATAGCCCCACTATAAACGTACGTCTATGTTTTTAGGTTCTGGATCATAATTATAATGGTCTTTCAGCACTGATTTCAAAACCGATATTTCACAGAAATAATGTCTCACCTATGTATTATTTATTTTCTACAATTTGTGAAATTACATTATTTATAGGAATTATGGATTTCGAGATATGAGAAGGCTGGACAGTAATGTAGTATAATGTATTATATGTATTGCTGTTTTCAATACTCATTTTCCTGTTTTGCAAATATTTTATGTAAATTATGCATAACAGATAACATTTTCAGAAGTTATGGTGACCTTTACCAACCACTCTGTCTAAGACACATTAACATATCACAAGAACGCAACGTTGGTAAAAGAGGCCTATGGTTGAGTGAATTATAAACTTCGCCCACTTAGGTTTGCATCGGTCCTGTCCTGTTTCCTACAATTGGAAGTTCTACCGGACATCCAGTTGCAGGGATATTGATTTCCCTTGATTTGGATATTGATTTCTCTCCCAGGGCCTTAAACCCTGAATGAGAGTGGGGAAATGCAATAGCCGCTGTCAGATTAGCCTCATTCTTCACTTTCCAAGGTGCTGGAAGTTCCGTCATGGTACTTCCAATATCGTGGAAGGGGACACATTTGGACTAGTGGGAGCCAGTTAGACGCAGTTGGCGTCCTTTAGGAAGGATCTGGAAGCAGCAACGCAGCTGCTGCAGCGCAAGCGCCTTTTTTGCAGTTTACTTATTTACATTTCAAAACTTAGCCAGATTCGCATGTTTGAAGTGAGCAATTCTCAAATAGCGTAAAAAAATATATGGAAAGTGTGCTATTAAACAAAGATGGAAAGACTATATATTCTGATTTGACAGCTCTGTACGGTGCACTACATAACTCTATTTAGTCATGCCATTCAATTTACACAACGTTTTTAGGAACAGGTAAAGGTACAGGGAGTACCGACTACAACACATAAGAATATATCTCAAGGATACTAAAAAACACCAGTTAAGTTGCATTTTTAAAAGAACTCATAATAGTGCTAAACAAAAACCTTCGCTAATTCAGAATGCTCACCGATACTGCACTACATCACTCCTTGCCTTTTTCAGGAAGAGTATAGTGCTATGATTTTTTAGGTCAAGCCTAGCGCAGCAATCATGCGCTGCTCTAGGAGATGACCTTTTGGAATCGGTCTGCACTTTTCACAAACTCGTGCATGCCGCGGCATCCACCTTGCGGGAGCGAGCAGCGGCGCGCAGGGGCCATCTGTTTGTAATTAGCGTGGCCGCGCAGCCGCGCTTGTTTACATTTGCCTTGCCTGTCTCGTATTTTCTTGCTACCTCTAGTGTGCTGATTACGCCTCTCCTACAATAACCTACCCCTGCTGCTTCCCCTTCATCTTCTCTGTTGCTCCGCAGTGCTTTGCAGTCCTTGAAATAAGTGTTGTGTTTTATATTTATTTTACTTTTTGGAGGGCCTGACATCTGCCATTTGCTGCCAGGGATCTCCACATTTTTAAAAACGTTTTAAAGTGCCTCCGGTGCTCCCTTGACTCCGCCCCGTTGATTCCCCCCTTGTCCTTTCCCGCGGTCCTCTCCTCTTGTCCTCTCTCCTTGTCCTCTCTCCTTGTCCTCTCCCCCTGTCCTCCCCCCTGTCCTCCCCCCCCTGTCCTCCCCCCCCCCCCGTTGCTCCCCCCACTCATCTTGGCCATTTTAACATATATTTATTTAATTTTGTTTTTTAAAGGCCCGTCACTGCCATTGGTGAAAAATTATTTCTGGTAAATTAAATTACTTCTTTTAATTTACAGTTTTAGTGGTGTATTTTGGTAAATATAGAAATAAAAAGGTGCTGCGTCATTCTGGAGTAACTTGAGGCCCGGCTCCTCGACAAAAGCCGGTCTGTTGGCGCTGACTGGCTGTTTTTGACTGGAAACCACTCCTTCAGGAAAAGGCTGTTATTTTTTTAACTTACAGCTATGTTGAATGAATGGGTTTTGGGAAAATGGCATCACTTCAGATTAATTTGATTCGGTTATTCTCATTCCCTTTTTAATTGGCACGGGATTTTATGAAAACTTAACCATCCTGTGGCTGAAATTTAAAGCAGCAACTGATTTATCTAGAGTACGTAGACACGGCTAAACACTTATGCGGTCCCAAAGGCGAGACCTATTGGCTATGCCAATGCTTGTTTATTTTAAAAATGCACTACAATTAGTGTGTTTCAGGGATTTTTGTGACCTGCTATATTTTGTGTTTTGTAGTGTACATCAGGTTTAACTTTAGCTTCCTTTGAAACCTTTGTTTTTCATTACACAAATAGTAATCTTTTTATTTAGCAATTGCTAAGACACATTGTACTGTTTTCTAGCAATGTGAAGAGCAAGTGTTCTTATTGGTCTGCTCAGTGATGCCAATTTTATCAGTATCAAAAGGAAGCAGATTTTAAAGCACATTGTGAGAGCCACTGGTCAAACGTTGTCATTATTTAAAGAAATATTTAGATGGAGTGTGGGGGATCTCACTGGGGGGAGTTTTGGGACTATGAAAGGCAAAAGCAGCATTTTAAAGCAATGTGGGCAAATACAATTGATAAAATAGCAAGATAGTTTATAGTTAAGACTAGGGGAATACCTTAAGGAAATTTGGAAAAAACGGTCAGTGGTACAGTTTGATGTATGCAGGGCCAACAACTTTGTAAAGAACACATGCAAACACAATTTTACGCAAGAGTTGTAATTTCTCTCTGCGGGTACCTTGAAAGAAGATGAATGGCGATGGTGTATTTAAAACCAATTGGATCAGTAGCAGTGATGGAATCTGGTAGGGTGTGATGAAATAGCGCAAAAGGAAATTGTTTTAAAATGTACTTAGAAAAAGAAACATTTTGTAGCAGTTTGATATATATGAAAGATCAGAAAGGCCAAGATGGATTCAGTCAAATACTAATAAACAAAATAATTCAGCTATTCATTGATACATAATTGACTCTCTCCCATCCCTACCATGATCAGTCAGCAGTTTACAGTGCAAACTCGCTGCTCTTACAGTGCTCCATCTTCAAATAAAGGAAGCCTGGAATAGGTTGCACCCAAAGGCAGAAATGCAATGTTGCCTCAGAGCTGTGGAACTGTAGAGAAGCTGCCCTTTGTAGTAGTGAGTAACATGCAAGGGTGACAGCAGCTGTTGTTCACTGTCTCCACAGCAAACAGAAAAGGACCGGATTGCCTGAGCATGAAACGCCATGCTGGTGGAACATCTTGAAACAGGAACCAATTATACCAGATCAGCGGCACACACCTTGTTACAGTCTTCGAGACTAGTAACAAACCTCAAGGCTGTGTGGTCTTTCCTAAACATAAAAATAACCTGAGACCAGGGCTTTAAGTGGGCGGGTCTTGCGACAATTCTAAAAAGCAAGTGCCGAAACGGATCTCTATCGGGCTCTCCTTTTTTGCCCTCATCCTCGGGGTGAAAAAAAAATCTTAACTCTGCAGCAATACCACCCTTCACTGCCTTTGAGGTAACTTCAAAGAGACTCGTTTTAGTTCTTTTACAGTCTCATCATTTCAGACCGAAAGTATTTTCAATATCATATAAAACAAAGCCATGGTTGTTGCTTATGTATCTTATGCAACTAACAGCCATTGACAAAGCCAATAGCCCTAGCTTGTTGTAGGTAATCTAACTTCTTGTATTATATATCTGAATTCAATCGCAGAAGCAGCAAAATGCCAGTCAGGAGGTACACTATGCTAAGCACAGATTTTTAGCTTACGCATTTTTAAGCCACGCCCTTAACTGCATCGGCCACGCCCCTTTGAGAGACCCCCCCCAGTTGTTTCCTTCCACTTAAAGCCCTGACTGAGACCTTTCAATTTGTGAATGGGCGGCTGGATGGGCCAGGGGACTCGTTTGGGAAGGCCTGGCACACCTGACCCTCCCTCTAGAACAGGGCCTGGTTACCACCTGACAGGTTTTCTACCGGCACCACCTGTATTTTGATGTCCTGGCCAGTACCTAAAGCCGGTATTTTTAGCCCTCATCTGTACATACTTCAGACAGCAAATATAAATAGAAAACTCTTTTAAATGTGTTCTAGAGCTGTGCTAATGATCCATGAGTAATAATGAGAGTAAACAAAGACAGAAAAGTGATGTTAGAAATGAAGACGTATGATTTTGTTTAAAGTTCTATTTAGTATCACTACCAGGCATTTGCAGGCTCTTAAAACAACAAGTAGCTGGTATTTTTCTCTTGGAAGGGTGGCAACCCTACTGTCAACTAACCTGCATTGTGCATGTGTTACCTGTTTTTTCCTTTCCCACCTGACAAAACAAAATGCCTCCATAGACTTTAATGGAGTCACCCACTTTTCAAACACATATCACCCTTGAAAAAATAGCGTTCATTGACCTAAATGGGATGACTCCCTCAAAAGCCTGACTACACCGGCATGTTTGAGGCAAGAAGTTGAGATATAACGTGCACACCTCTCTCCCTGCACTAGGGTTCCACCTGTGCTTAAGTGAGGTAAAAAATGTTAGGTGTCTCTAAAGGGGTGTGGCCAAACAAACCTATTTAGGAATCCTTTCCAAAAGCCATGGCCTATGTAATTAAGGACACGGCTTAAAACATGTCAGCCAAAATCCTGTGCTTCACAGCGTGCCACCTGACCACTACTTGGGTGCCTTGCTGCGAGTTTCTGTTATTGATACAGAAATATATGTCAACAACAAACTTATTCCTAAAGCAAGTCAGACCTGTTGGCTTTGCCAGTGCTTGTTAGCTGCATCAGATAAATGAGTAACAACCATCATTTTGTGGTGAATAATTAGAATTGTAAATGTTTCAATTCTGAAAATATGAGTGTAGGAGGGATGGGCGGATATGTGGCTTCGGAGGCAGGTTTGATTTACTAATCGTGAAGTTTTATTGGTAGCTTAATAATGCATGTATAGAAGGGTAAACTGGTGAGCTCCTTTCCTCTAAGTAACAAGCGGTAACCGGGTTTCTTTCTTTTCTTTTTCTCTCCTTCACAGGTCTTTCGTCAATATGGCTGCCCCCAGCACTCTCAGGAAAATCGGAAAGGAAAACAGTAAGTAAAATGTCCTCACTAAGCGTTGGTTATTCCCTTCACCGTAACACCCATGAGAAAAGGATCTGGCTCCCTGGGGATATGATGTTCACATCCCCTACACCAATGTTAGATAATTACCCATTTTGTGGGGTCCTGGTAGTGAGCAATTCCCATTTGTAAACAACAACCATACCACTTGCTTTAGTGAATACTATGGTATAGTGCATCCTTTGAGGGTTTTTAGGTGATTAATACCCTTCTACCACCAAGGCGAAACAACAGCTCACTTCAAATCCTTTTGATAGAGTTGTGGCACCTCAGAAAATTAGAGAAAACCACGACGCTCTGTAGAACGGTGAAGCAATAGTGCATCTCCTCAGCCCGCCCTCCTAAGCGACTCACCCGTTTAAAAAAGTAAGTGTGCAAAACCCAGAACATGATACCCCTAAACAGTCATGGCCTTCCTTCCCCACAGCGGCCACTCACCACACTGCCACAACTCTTGTGAGTTGTGGCTGGCATGCAGACCTCCTCTGGTGGTGTCCACCAATCCTTCGTCCACGTCTCTGGGGGATCTTCGGTGGCGTATCGTTCCCTTGTACCGGCTACCTCCTCTCATGCAGTGGCAGTCCCCTCTTCCTTTGACATCCTCCTGCTGACTTCCTTCAGTATCCTTCTGCTGTTTGCTTCCCGTGGCGTCCTGCTCCTTCCCGATGTTCGTCTTAGGATACTGCTGCATGCCGATCTCATGGTCCATCCTCGCTTTTGGCATTATCCCTGCTCCTTGGTATTTGAAAGAAAAAGTCCTTTCTCAGTTTTGGCGGTGCTATGGCCCGATCCAGCCCCTTTGCTAAACTGTTGTCCTTCCTATGCTTCACTTCCAGGCTCCGGTGGTGCTTCGGGAGCAGCAGGGAAGGATCCACTGCGTGATCATCAAGTAAGTGCGAGGATTGGGAAAGGGGGTTCTTTCCCAACATCTCTCCTCCCTTGCTTTCTTCCCCGGAAGAAATTAGTCCTGAGGATACCGTGACAGGAAGTCTGCATTGGTTTGTTCATTCCCTTTATGATGATATGTCCTAAACCAAAAGGGCTGTAAGGCCAAAAACCATTGCAGTATGCGATCGTTATTATCTTTCTTGTGGGAAATCCACTCTAGGGGTGCATGGTCAGTATGGAGGAGAAAACAGCGGCCCTCCAGATAATATCAGAGGGATTCCATGGCCCACTTGATGACTAAGGCTTCTTCCTCAGCAACAGCATAGTTTTTATCTCTGGGAAAGAGTATTCGGCAACTCTTTTCCTGTTTCGTCTTTTTGCGACTGGACCGCTCCTGGCCCTACACCTGAAGCATCTGTTTGTAGGATAAACTGTTGAGAGAAGTCAGGACTACAAAGAATTGGTTCAGATGTGAGAATGGCTTATAAAACACAGAAAACTTCTATTACCTGTTGTAAGGGATGTTTTAGACCTTGGTCTGCTTCCCTGATATTCTTCAGTAAGTTAGTCAAGGGGGTTGCTAGTTGGGAAAATCTGGGGATGAACCTCCAGTAATAGCCGATCAGACCAAGGAAGGCTCGGAGATCTCTTTTAGCTTTCGAGGAAGACACCTGCCGAATAGCCAAAATGTTTTCGGATTGGGGTTGTATGTGACCCTCCCCTAGTAAATATTCCTAAGTACTTCACTTGCTTGGCTGCCAGATGGCTTTTCGCTGGGTTCACCTTCAATCCTACTGCTTTTAAGGCATGCAGGATGTTTTGTAAGTGTCTCAAGTGTGCTTCCCATGTGGTGCTATAGATGGCTATGTCGTCTATGTATGCGGCTGCGTAAGAGCTGTGGGGCTTTAGGACAGTGTTCATCATTCTCTAGAAAGTGGCAGGGGCTCCGTGTAACCCAAATGGTCACACTGTAAACTGGTACAGCCCTCCCGGGGTAGAAAAAGCTGTATTTTCTTTGTCACAGGGGTTGAGAGGGACCTGCTAATTCCCTCTGCAGAAATCTAGGGTGCTTATATATCAGGTGTCTCCTACCCTTTCCATCATTTAGTCGATATGCAGAAGGGAATACGTATCAAATTTGGATATTTTATTCACTTTGCGAAAATCGATACAGAAATGAATTGACCCATCTGGTTTAGGCAGTAGGACGATAGGGGAGTTTCACTCGCTTACAGAGGGTTCTATAACAACCATCTGTAGCATATTCCTTACCTCCACCTCAATAGCTGGTTTACATGCCTCAGGAATCCTATATGGTCTAAGACGTACTTTCTCCTCCTGATTAGTTGTAATCGAATGGTGGATTATATTGGTTCTTCCCAGGATGGTGGAAAATACTCCCTGGAGAGGCCTCAAGTGACCCCTCAATTCCTCCCTCAATGTCATCTTAAGCTCTGGATCGATGCACTGTAGGACCGGATCTGCCTCTTCGATTCTACCCCCAAGAAGGACCGGGAGAGGACCCTCCCTTTTCTTTATCAGATTCACCTGGTATATATGGGTCTCTTTCCTTTCCTTGTTAGTTTCCACTGTATAGGTAACCAGAGTTACCTGTTCTTCTATTGTGTAGGGGCCCTGCCACTGGCACAATAGTGTTCAGAGGAAGGCAGCACATGAGTACCAAATCCCCTACAGCAAATACCTGTGGTTTCGCTTTCTTGTCATAGTGGGCTTTTTGTGTCTGTTAGGCCCGTTCCAAATTCGTCTTCACTAACTCTCGAATTTGATTTAGGTGAGACTTTAGATTAGCTAAATACTCCAGGAGAGGATTCGTACCATCCATTTCCTGTTCCCACTCTTCCTGAGCCATGTCTAAGAGAGTGCAAGGTTTTCTGCCAAATAACTCAAAAGGCGAAAACCCGGTACTGCTCTTTACCTTGCACTGTTAAGCAAATAATACCAGAGGCAACATTTGCTCCCATTGATGGGCTACCAGGTCTAACAGTTTTTTAGGGTGATTTTCAGTGTAACATTGTATCTTTCTTCTAGGCTGTCTGTCTGTGGATGATAGGCTGCTGTGTTTGTTTGTGTTGATCTGTTTAATACCCAGCTAATGACACACCTGTTTTATGAGCTGTGAAGTAAATGGGATGCCCTGGCCAGTCAGTATATTTTTTGGAAAGCCCACCTTAGTGAGTAGATCAACCATGGCTTTAGCAATCTGGGTAGTGTTGGGTTGACGAAGGGAAACCGCCTCTGGGTACCGGGTAGCATAGTCAACCATTACTAAGATTTAGCCACACCCTCTGATGGAAGGGAGTAGGGGCCCTATTATATTCATCCCCACCATCGAAAAAAGGTTAGACGATCACAGGTAAGGGAAGTAAAGGGTCCCTCATAGGCAGATACCAGCTGTGTTTTTGGTAGAACAGACATTCACAGCAGTATCTCTTCACCTCACTATATTTGCCCAGCCAGTAGAACCTGTCTAGAATTGCCTATTCTGTTTTCTCGTCCCGAAGTGCCCTCTAACAAGTGACTATGAGCCAAAAACAAAACCTTCTCTGTAGCCTCCTTCCAGGCTTCCCTGAAGAGGAGTTTGTTTGTCTGGGCTGCCCTGAAATTTCTCTCAGAGCTTCAAACAAAGTATTCGGTGTAGGATGGCAAGACCATGTGCATCTCCTGTTTTTTGATTCTCTACTGTCCTTTACTTTTCCTTAATTTTGGAAGTGGCCAGTCGTAGTCGTCTAATTGTAAGAAAGGGGTGGTCCCCCACCAGGAATCCCCCTCTCTCCATGTCTCCTTGCCTAAGGAATACAAATCCGGATAATATGTTCCTACTATAAAGGGTTCAGGCAGCCGGGGAATTAGTCCCACTTGGAAGGTTACAACAGGATTGAAGATTGATTTCTGCCACAGGATACTGTTTCTTGTCCCCGTGAACACACTGTATGTTCACCATTCCGACTGGCTGAGAGGGTTCTCCCGTGATGAGCTGTGGTCATATGACACTCTGGTGGCATCCCATGTTCAACAAAGCAGGGATGGGCTCCTTGTTCACTTTCATCAAGCAGTGATATGTTGGCCGTGCTCCAGAAGCCACATGGTAAGAGGGTCGAACCATGCTTACATCCATGGGCTCCACCTTCTGGGGACAATACCTTGCTATGTGTCCCATACGCCCACAGTGGAAGCATTGAGGACCAGGCGGCAGGGGTCGAGGACCAGGTCTGGGCAAGAGGGGTGCTATCTCTGGTTTCCGTATTACAGCAGAGGGTTTGTGAGGTCTCACAGGACCAGGGCCAGGGCCTACGTTTCGCCACCCACCATCATCTCGACCCCGTTGGTGCTCCTGTGCACTGTTATAGGCACTGACGATTTCTATTGCATTCTCCATGGTTATGTGGCTGTGCTGCCTCACCAATTTCTACACAGGCGGATGTAGGGATGCCAGAAACTGCTCTAAATAGATCCTCTTAAGGATTTCCTCCTTGGTAGCCCTTACAGGTTTGAGCGACAGATCAGTCATGTTTTTCACCCTGTAATACAGGGCCCTAGGAGTTTCGTGTATCCCCTCCAAAATTTGTCGCATCCGGGCTCGATATGTCTCTTCATCCACCTGAGTCACTCCAATATGCTCTTATTATCTTTATAGGAGGTCATACTCTGTTGGTTGGCTGCTTGGTAAGCAGTTTGTAAATCCCTGGTAAGCAGGGGCCCTAAATATTGTCCCCATCAGTCTGCGGGTCAGGCAGCAGTCTGTGCTAGCCGCTCAAAGTTATTGAAGAAGAAGTCTGGGTCTTCTCCCCCCACATATTTTTGCAAAACCACTGAAGGCATAGCAGTATGCCCCCTTTGTTGGCCCAACTCGTCTGCCAGTTCTCCAATGACCGCATTCTTGGTCTGTGCCACCTTCTCACTTTTTTCCATCTGGCTGGTGATAACTTCTTAGAAGGTTTCCCTCTCTTCCGCAGCTGTGGTTAGGAACTTCTCCATGACTTTCTCTAGTCGTTGCTGTCTCTTGGCCATGCGATTCACGACAGTCTCCATATCCCGCAATCCCACTTCTGACACCATCTGGAGGAGGGATGAGTGGATATATGGATTCGAAGGCAGGTTTGATTACTAATCGTGAAGTTTTATTGATAGCTTTATAATGCATGTATAGAAGGATCCCTCCTTTCTTCCAGGGAACAAGCAATAACCGGGTTTCTTTCCTTTCTGTTTTTCTCCTTCACAGGTCTTCCATCAGGAAGGCCGTCGCCAGCACCCTCAGGAAAATCGGAAAGGAATGCGGTAAGTAAAATGTCCTCAGTAGGTGTTGGTTATTCCCTCCATCGTAATACCCTTGAGAAAAGGATCTGGTTCCCAAGGGGTATGAAGTTCACCTCCGCATCACCCGTGTTAGATAATTACCTACATTGTGGGGTCCTGGTAGTGAGCAATCCCCATTCGTAAACAACAACAACTGTCACTCACTGCACTGCCACAACTCTTCTGAGTTGTGGCCGGCATGCAGACCTCCTCTGGCGGCATCCACCAATCCTCTGTCCACTTCTCTGGGTGCTATTCAATGGCGTATGGTACCTTTGTACCGGCTTCCTGCTCTCCTGCAGTGCAGTCCCCTCTTCCTTTGGCGTCCTCCTGCTGGCTTCCTTCAGCGTCCTCCTGCTTTCGGCTTCCCACAGTGTTCTGCTCCATCCTGATGTCCGTCTCTGGATACTGCTGCGCGCCGATCTCCTGGTCCACCCTCGCTTTTGGCATGATCTCCCCGCCCCTTGGTACCTGAAAGGAAAAGTCCTTTCTCAGTTTTGGCGGTGCTATGGCCTGATCAGGCCCCTTTGCTAAACTGTTGTCCTTCCTTTGTTTCCCTGCCTGGCTCCGGTGGTGCTTTTAGAGCAGCATGGAAGGATCCATGGCGTTGTCATCAGGTGAGTGCGGGGATCGGAGAGGGGGTTCCCTGCAATGAGACTTTAAATTAAATGTTACCAAGGTCTGAGAAAGGAGTAGTGGTCTCTGAAGTGTCTCAGCAAATCCCATTCTCCTCTTCAAGTTTTGCCTACAGTGCGCGTGCGCTGTCAGTGAAAGCTATTGCACTTAAATAAAAACTGAAAAGGGGCTTAGAGCCTGCCCGTTACTTACCTTTAATTGCCATTGGCTGGTTCCCAGGTTACTCTTTTTCCTTGCTTCCTGTTGGTCAGTGCCTCCTCCTCACCCCCAGCTTCCTCCGGGGCTTCAGTCTTCGTCCCTGCTGTGGAGCATGGACCAAGTACTATTTCCTGTGGCCAGTGTCCTTCCACTGGCCACAGCCTCCTGCAGGTACTCTTTTTTTCACTTTTCGTCCCTCTCCTTCACCCCGCCCTCTCATTTCAATCATTAAATCATCCCCCTGCTCCCCATCCCTCTCTTTAACACCTGTGCCACCCTACTCCCGCTACAATGCTTGTTTTTAGTTGCCAATGCATGTTTTTAGTTGTGGTCACTCTTCCTATAGTTGTTGTCTTTCTTTCTCTTGAAATTTTTACACACTCTATTCCGATCTACTTTGGCTCTCTTCTGGGAACGAACCTGTCGTCAGCAACCCTAGAAGCACTTCCTTTGCCTTTCCCAGCACAACAACATTTACCTATCTGACATTGTGACCGAGTGGTACTTCTAAAACCCAGGCACCACACTAGACAGAGTGATGATGACTGCCTGTCCACGAGATGCCTCGTTCTCCTGTTACTCTGTGAATTAGCATGAATTGGGCTGCTGCTGGCGAGCCGACGATATTGGAACGCTGACAACAAGGACGTGTTCATTTTTTGTAGGCACGAGAACATTTAATGATTTGCCCAGGATCACAGGATGTTGATGAGCCAATGCCGAGATTCAAACCTGGGCCACATCGTCTGTTGCCATAAAGGATACTGAGCACGGTTTAGCTGTGCTGCCACTGCCTGCGACTCACTGGCTTGTTAGCACTTTTAAATTCCATGTCAGCCAAAAAACTCATTACTTATTTCGAACTTAAAATGAGTAGTCTTTACATTTACAAAAAGTTAGAACGTCAAGTTAAACATCAAAAATATGTGTGTACCTTTTAACAATCTAAGCACAAACTCTAATTGGAGAAAGAGTTTAATGTTTCACACTTGATATTCCTATTGTAAATTTTCACTGTGAACATACAAGTACACCAATTCCCAATGCACGCATAATTATGTTTTGTCGTTAATACATAATTTGTAATGAATCTGTTAATTTGATTTGCATCCAGTGGCGGCTGGCAACATTAAAATATGGTGAGGCCCAAAAAACTCACCATATATGTTGCACTGCACTTGCTGGCACCCTCCGATGTGTCTCTCCTCGGCGGGATCGGGATCCTGGAATCCACGAGCAGGAAAGGGAAGGACTTCCTTCCTGCTCGTGGATCACGAATCCAACCAATCCTGGAGCTGCTCTCATGCTGTTTTCAGCATGAGAGCAGCTCCAGGATTCGTTGGAGCCTGCTAACCCAGCGCTCATTTTGAGGCTGGGGGCCTGTGCCAGCAATCCCCAAGCTCTTTCACAGCCCTTGAATTGCTGGGTCTACAGTCCTCCGCCATTTAGGGGGAGCCGTCCCTGTTTACATCCAGCATGCGTTTACTTGGAATTATTCATATTCACCTTACTGCCGCAATAGGGAATATAGTTGGCTCATCGGCAGAGTCGTATATATAAACGTACTTTTTAAATCTTTATTAAAGAGTGTCTTTTTCTGGTTGCTATTCTTACCTCACTTTCAGCCCCTGGATCAGAACAATTTGATAGTAAAATAAAATGAACTTTAGCGATACTGAGTAAAAAATAATCAATGCCATAATGCATCATTATCGCTTAGGAAGTCTACCAGGCAAACTATGGTTGTGTTGCTACAGTCAAATGTACTGTCCATTCATTATTATTTTTTATCTTTTCATAGTTGCTCACACTTTTTGTTCTCTAAATGTAAAACTGTTTATGTATATGAAAGGTTAAAGGAAACCCCCCTTGCTCTTAAATGTATGGTGTTTGTTTCAATGCGGTATTTTAATTCAAAAGCCTGTCCTAAAAACACCCAACCCCAAAAGTATGTGATAGGGACGCGCTTCAAAGTCTATTTTTAGTTAGTGCTAGGTCTGACACTTGGCAGGACCCGCCCCACTTAAAGCACTTGTTGCCATATTTCTCAGAAAAAATGCTATTTGTTTATGTTTTGCTACTTAACTACTTTGGAAGGGGCAACAGTTGATATATGAATAGGAATTTGTGTGAAATTCCAAGAATTCTTTTTACATTGCAACTAACCTTCCTCTGGTTGTTTTAATAATCATTTAGACATAATTCAGACAGCTCTCAAATGGTTTTTAATCGATTTTTTCATGTGTTTTTTTGTTTTCAGTTTATATTTTAAAGAGGAAAGATACAGGATAGCACTGATTTTCCCAATTCCCTTACTGCCCTTGACCTACAAATACTGCCCTGGCCTGTACAGCACCTGCCAGTCTTAAAAATCTACCCTGCACACCTATAAGCGTGTCTTTCGCACAGCGGTGACATGGCACACAGCTCACCCCACACTCATACAAATGGAACAGGCTGTACTCATACCAACTGTCCACATCTCCCTGCCATCATACAAGCACACTGCTCACCCTGCCCTTGCACAGACAGTCTCTCACCTTCCAGTCATACACTCACCGTACCCTTCACTCATAGACACTCCTCTCACCTTACTTTGCCCTCATACACGAAACTCCCCACTCTCTGTCTCACAGACACACTACTCACCCTGCGCCCACCCAGGTGCACCACTCCCCCTTCACTCACCCAGACACACTACTCACCCTGCAGTCACACATACACATATATCACTCACACTGCATTCACACAGGCACTCTCCTTACCCTGCGCTCATACAGGCACAAATCACTATATACTCATACATAATGACCCCACTCCCTTCACTCACACTAGCATACTGCTCACTTTGCACTCACACAGACAACCCCTTCACTCCCCGTTCACACAGACACTCTCCTTCCCTTCCATTCCCTCGGTGCTTAATTTGAGCCGGTGGTTTCCGGCACTTGTCAACACTGGAGCTTGTGACAGTCTGCCACAAGGTGGCACTGCCTGGCTAATTTAGAGATGATCACAAACAACAGTTAATTATTAATTCAGTATACATTAAAAATTACTATTATCTGCCACCCAAGACATTCTCATAGCTCGAATTGTCACACTTGTAGGAGTTTGATGATTAGTAGTTGTGTTGTTACTGTCATTGGCAGCACTGGCAGGGGCAATGTGTGATGCAAGCTGCGGTGGCCTCCTGACGAGAGCCCAGCACTTTTTACAAATTAAACACTGCATCCCCTTCACCCTGCAATCATACAGCAACTCCCCTCACCCTGGTCTTACACAAACACACTGCTCACCATGCACTTACACAAGCACATAGCCCACCTTGCACTCCAAGCACAACCCACTCTATATTCCTAGAGAACTGCCTCACCCTGCACTCACACAAGTACAGCTCTGACTCTTCACTGATACATTCACTGCCCTCAGCTGGCACTCACTCAGGCACAGCTCACTCTGTCCTCACACAGATAACCCCTTCCCTGTGCCCATACTTGCACATTGCTCACTCTCCACTCGCACAGGCTCAGCAGCGCTCACAAAGTGACTCATATAGACACCCACGTGGACATCAGGACAGCAGGGGAAGCAAGAGAAGAAAGGGACAACAGAGGCAGTATGGTGGTAGGCCACTGCACGCCCAGGGGTGGAGAAGGGTAGTCCAGGAGAGGGGCACTGGACAGCAGGCGGGGGCGGGACAATGGAGGCAGACTATGGGCAGGGGCATAGCTTTAGGGGGGTGTTTGGAGTGTTATACACGCCTAATAAATGTATTTTCTGGTACATTGTTGGGTACACGTGCCTTCAGACGGGTATCGTGAGGTGTCTGTCTGATTTCACTTGGAATTTTTACATACACGCAGACTAAAACACACACTCTCTCCCTCTCAGTTTTGAAAGGCTTCAAAAATGTTGGTTATTTTACAAAATATTGTTTTCTCTCACTTAGTACCCACACCAATCCGCATTCGTCTCACTTTCCACTGCCCCTTTAGCCCCTCTAATGAACCCTGCTTGGCGTGTAATGTATTTTAACATTATATGCCAGCATGATTGTTGGAAAATCTGAAGTCCTCCCCCCCAAATCTTACTGACCAAGCTATGCCCCTGACTGTGGGGCACTGTGAAGTGGAAAAGGGCAGGGCCATCTTAACAGCATTATACGCCCCTGTCAAAGCAGTGCACTGGGCCCTGCCTACACAACCACTCACAGGAATAAAAATGTTTAACGGAAAATAAGTGTTATATTCTGGTCTGCATGGGACCCCTATGCTCGTGGGGCGCACAGGCAACTGCCCAGCGTGCCCAAGCGTTAAAACGGCACTGGAGAAGGGCAGCCCAGCGAAGGAGCAGGGGGCTGCTAAAGAGGGCAAGGTTACAGGGGCAGCAAGACAAGAGTCTTTTGATGTCCAGAAATGGGAAAGGGCAGCCTGGGGGAGAAACAGAGGACAATGGAAGAGGACAGGGACAGCTCCACAGGGGCATCATGATGAGAGTGATCTGGATGCTCAGAGGAGGAGTACGGCATCCAAGCAGAGAAGAAGGGGCATGAGGAGAGACAGAGCCAATGAGAGCGGCAAATGAGCCATCTTGGCACCCAGAGGTGCAGAACAGCAGTGGTCAGCACGAGAAGACAAGACCAATGGAGGCAGTGTAATGGGAGGCCGCCGGGTGCCCAGAAGTCGAGAAGGGAAGCCCGGCGGAGGAGTAGGGTCACCAGACCAGGAGAAGATGTGTTCAATGGCGTGATAATGTAAACCATTACCTTAGCATAGCTGTAACAGCTATTGCCATGTGTACTTGCTCATGTTAAAGAAGTGCCCTCTTATGACGTTTTGACCCTCACTTTCACATCTCGACTCCAGAGACCAGAAAGTGTTGATTAACTTGCTCAGCTGAAAATGTTTACGTTCTTGTTACAACTGAAGGTCGTCTTTTTCCTTTCTCGTGATCTCAGAAACAGGCCCCTGTGTACTCTCTTTGTTTACAATGCAATGTGATTCCCATTGCAAGCCTGAATATGAAATTCTATATATGAGGGCCTAGCTTTTGATTAGACTTCTAGCTCGTTTCATGGTTGCTGTTGAAACCTCTGGCTGACCGAATCTGTGATTCACAGATATTCCTTTTTTTTCTTCTGTTAATAAACCTTTTCTGACTTTCATTGGTGTGTGCTCAGATTTTCTTAAACAGGGGCAGCTTGAGAAGAATTCGCAGGGCACCCAGAAGTGGACAAGGGTGTCCCTGCAGAGGACATTGGGAAGAAACATGGGGAACTGGGGCAACACTGGGCCACAAGAGGTTGACCATCGCTCTCCAGCTGCTCCCACATCAGAGTTTTCATTAGCTATGATGGAGCTGACAGCGAGCCAGTACTTAATTTGAGCCAGGTGCTTTCCAGTGCTCCGCGCCCTTAATTATCAACACCAGCGCTTGTGGCAGTCTGCCACAAGGTGGCGCTGTCTGAGATGACCACAGCAACAGTCAATTTTTAATTCAATATACATTAAAAAGGACTATTACCTGATGCCTAAGCCATCCTTATAGCTTTGGGGGCCTGGAATAGTCCGAATAGTCATACATATAGGAATGTGACGGTTGGTAGTTGTGTTGTTAATATCACTGGCAGCATGGCGGGGCAATATGTGGTGCAAGCTACAGTGGCCTCCTGACGAGAGCCGCAGCCGTTACGTTTTTTACAAATTAGGCACTGCAGCAAGCCTCACCTCCGTCAGCCCGCAGAAATACCTTTCACCATCCCTTCGAGTGTGGTGAGTGGAGCATAAACATAAACGGAAAAAAGCCAGTTACACAGCAGCATGTGTCTGAAAGATAAAAGAAAAAAAAAAAGACAATTTACAACATTCGAAGCACACGCACCTAAACCCCATGCGCCCATTCCAGTAGTCACAAAAAAAAAAAAACCTCCGGCCCTTGAGTTGTATTGCCACATTTTCATTGGTTTCTTCTTGTGCATGCCACCGCGTCATTACATTTGAACGTGATGACCTTCTTAGGTGAGAGGAGACCCCTCAAGAGTCTATAGGAGTGCACGCAATACAAGTACTCTTTTTCAAGGGCAGCACACAACTTCTGCCCAATCCAATGCTGTTGGAAGGAGAATCCATATGTGGGCGGAGCCAAATTATTTCTCTCTGTAGTGCTTCTTAAAGGTCGTTTTCTGTTGCTCATAGATGGTATGGCAACAGCTGTAATCTCAAGCCAAACCTAAATACTTAGCAGTACTTTGACATCATCTGCTCTAATGCATTTTATGTCAAATGTTCTTTACCTTCTAAAAATTTATTCTGTTGTCTATAGTGATATCAAATTTTAGATGTGACCTCCACTCCAAAAAACACCTGTTTTCATGTAATGTAACATCCATGCACTTTGGGCCATTTCATATGAGCATTTCAAATTTGGCATAGGATGGTAGGGCATTTGTAGTATTTTTGGGTCGTGTAAAATGGAATGTTCCTATTGGTGAAGATTACACTAGTGTTTACCTGCTGTGCAAACCACTGGACTGCTCACTCTCGCAAACCCTTACGCTGAAAGGTGTAGCCTTTTCTGAGAAAAGGGCTAAAAATTAAACATTGCACCTTTACGCAGGAACGTGAGAAGGGTCGGACTGGCACAGAAAATAGTCCCAGGGACCAAAATAAAAGTGGCCCACATTAGTGAATTCGATAGCTAAAAAGCAGCCTATATTTGCAAATTGGGGCAGTTTTCAACTTGCAAAGACATGCTGTGATGCATCTCATAAAAACACTACCCAGCAATGGCGACAGGGAAGAATCACCCTAGGAACACATTAAGAATGGCTTTTAACAAACACTTGAACATGGAAGCTGTGACCCTCCCAACCCCAATTTTACATTCACTTTATTTACATCAGGTTAATAAAGTGATAGACCTATCAATGGCACTTCCCCCCGTAGTTTATTTACTTGGACCTCAAATGAACTGTTTTAGCAGCTCCGGGGCTGGGGAGGGCAGAGATGACTGGACTACAGGGATATGAGATCTCCACTCAGCTCCAAGATAGGTCATTGCCTCTCCTGGCTCCTTGTTGCTCCGATTCCATCCCCTATGACCACGGCCACTGGAATTATGTGGCAGGGAGGTCCAAATTATCTGGCAGGGTTGACTAAATTGTGCTTCAAGAAAAGGCAAATTATTCGGCATATTGTGTAATAGTGTTACCTCATTATTTTTTCATTTTTACACATAATAGTGGTGTCTGGCCAAAGCTTTTTTCCTTATTAGTACCAGTTTAGCCTCCAAAAAAAGCAATAAGCAATTTAAAGATAACTAGTGAACCTTTGGGAAGGGCTTTCCACTGTGCGGGAACACGTTGGCACTTTTTTTAGTAACTTTTGCTCCGTTTGAGCTAGATTTTTTTTTTGCTTCAAATCTGCAGATTATGCATCAGATGGATGATTATGTGGCAAATCTATAATTATGCAGAAAATGCCTTGGTCACAGAATCACTTAATTCCAGGGGCCCTGCCTATGACTTTCTTTGTCTATCTGCTTTTTCTCACTGCTTAGATGCAGAAAGGAGGTTGAGTGTGGTGGGTAGTTGGGGGGGAGGAGATGATGACATTTGGCACTTTGGCCGTTGGTACTTAAAAAGAAACTTCAGAAGGGGGTGGTTGCTACCAGGACATCTCTGAAAAATCTGAAGGTTGATTTTAGAAGAGGACCGAGGGTAAGTTGACAGATAAATTCTCCTCTGCCCTGTAGGTCAGTCCATCATTGTTTTTCGTGACATAGCTGTTGTCCTTTTTCTGCTCGTGCCCACCCAGCCCAAGAAGGTGGGCTCCTAATAGAAATTGATATTCCTAGGATTTGACTGGAATCACTAGCAGTGATGTTCTCAAGGAGACAAAGGTGGTGGGAAGGTGTTAGGCCACAGCCGGCTTTGCGTGCTCTTGCCTCTGATGCTAGGGCCTATTGCTGACCACACTGCTTCTGGCAGTGAATTTAAGAGAGAGCAAAGTGGCAGGGCTCAAGCGGGATTGGACAGGGAAAAGGTACATGGGCACACTTAATATCACACATAAAAATACAGCAGCCCGGGTTTAGAGAATACTTTTTTGGATGCACATTCCACCTAAACCCAAGACTTACTATGCATTGTCTCAGTAAGTACATTTTCGACAGTTCTTAACCAATACTCCCCCAATATACCATATGTGAGCTTTCATTGGATAGCCATTGGAACAAAATGGTCATCCTGAGACAGCACACAGTAGACATAACCTTCTCACCATCATGTACTTAACACTGCTCCAAAGCCATATATATATATAACCTGCTGGCGGTCGTCAGTAGGTAGTTATAGTCAGGACCTAGTTTCCATAGGAAAAACGTTTTTTGTTTTGCCAATAACTTTGGCACAGTTTGATGAATCTTCACGAAATTTTCAAAACTAGTTTGCCACTCACTTTAGCTGCTGTCTTGAAAGTTTCGGGGTGATTCGTCAAGCGGGGGCCGATAAAAAGGGAGGGCCCTAAAACGTGTTTTCCCCACGTTAATTTCCATAGGAACTTTAGGCATGGCTACAGCCCGAACTGCTGAATGGAATTACACCAAATTTGGTAGAAAGGTAGATGTAAGTCCAGGAAAGTGCCTTTTTGTGATTTAGTGTAAATCTGTTCAGTAGTTGCGGAGTTATTAAAGCACTTTTTAAATTGTATTTATAGGGACGCGGAGGATCCGCGACCTCTCCCGATCTCGTGCTGAGATCTGATTGGCTGTCAACACTTCAAACCAGGAATTATTGGCAGCTATCTTGGGACTCGGCTTGAGCTGAGTCCCAGAATTTTTTTTAAAAACAAAAGAAAATGGGGCAAGGTAGGAATACCCAGACCCCCTAAGCCTCTTGGGGGGGTGGGGGACCCACAAGGCCAAAACAGCATTTTTTTGTTTAATTTTCAGTGGGAGCCGCATTGGCTCTACGGTTCCTTCCTAAAATAAAAAAAAAAAATACAAGCACAGGCTCCCGTGCTTCTTAAGTAATTGGCCCCCGGGTGGGCTAGGTCCTGGGGGCATTTTGAAAATAAAGGAGGGGGGGCACACGGCCCCCTCCTCCTGGGGCATTTTAATACCCCAGGTACCTCCACCTACCCGGGGCTTATTGATTGTTAAATGGGGTTGCATCTCGGACCCCCCGGGCCCAGGGGACCACCTCCTCCCTGGGGCCTTATACAATAAATAAATCAGGGGGGCCTGATGGCCTTCCCCTGCCATGGGGACCACCACCTCCTCGGGGCTATTTTATTTGTAATGGGGGGGGCTCAGGGACCCCTGGGAACCACCACCTCCCCGGGGCCACCTTCTTTTTGTAAAAAAAATACCTCTCAGCAGTCCCGATGAGTGGGACTTACTGGAAGTAACAGGAGGGGTTCCTGGCCCCCCAAGGATCCTCAGCATCCAAGGGGACTTCATCCCCCAACCAGCAGTGCACCAGGAGGCGCGTTTGCAGAGTGGTGGAGAAAGGCGGCAGGGTCTCCCATGAGCTCTCAGCAATCCCGCTGTGTGAGACCTACTAGAGGTAACAGGAGGGGTTCTTGGCCCCCAAGGACCCTCAACATCCAAGGAGACTTCATCCCCCAACCTGTAGTGAGCCACGAGGCGCATTTGCAGAGTGTTGGAGAAAGGGGGCAGGGCCTCCAACGAGCTCTCAGCAATCCCGCTGTGTGGGACTTACTGGAGGGAACAGCATGGGTTCTTGGCCCCAAAGGACCCTCAGCATCCAAGGAGACATAATTCCCCAACAAATAGTGCACAGAGTGGTGGAGAAAGGAGGAGGGGCCTCTGATAAGCTGCATCAGAATTCGCATTCCACAGGAGACGGGGATCGTGCTGAGCACCGCGGGGGAGCTGCGGAATCCCACGCATTCAAAGAAAACGGCATAATGCAATTTATTGGACTTTATACGTCCCTCTGGGACGCCTCTAACACACCCATGGGGTCAGGGTACCTGTATCCTTACTCTTTTATTCACTTTGCACAGAAATTTTCAGCCCCGAGGACCGTTTCCCGACAAACAAAATGGCAGCTGCAATTTTTCTGTGAAGGGGCGGCCAGCCAATCAGGACTTTGCTGTGGCACATGGAGTTGTGGATTCATCGCGGGTGGATCCGCGGCGGGTCCACGTCCTTATATATACAAATTTGTTTTCCGGTTAATATCTCTAAAACTACTGAACGGATTTACACCAAATCACAAAAAGCATGATCTGCGTAACAAAAGATACCTTTCTGCCAAATGTTGTGTAATTCCGTCCAGCGGTTCAGGCTTTAGTCGTGTTCAAAACTCCTATGGGAATTAACATGGGGAAAACACGTTTTGGGACTACCCCTTTTTCTCGGGACCCACTTGACAGGCCCCCCCGAAACTTTCGAAATACACGCTGAAGTGAGTGTCGAATTGTTTTGGAAAGTTTTGTGAAGCTTCGTCAACCGGCGCCAAAGATATAGCCAAGTCAAAAACCGCTTTTCCTATGGAAACTAGGTTCTAACTATAACTACCTACTGGTTACCACCAGTATGTAATTAATATATATATATATATATATATATCATATGATTGCACCCGAAGATTGGAGACCCACGCACGTCGTGTTCAATACTTTATTCTGTCAAGCAGCACAACACCCAACTCCATAGGCACAGCCAGTTCGTTGCCAGTGATTTCCCCTACGCGTTTCAGGCGTCCTCCCGCCCTTGTTCACGGGGATGGCTTGTGAGGAGAGGCAGCGTAACAGGTGATCTTTATTTACAGTGTTCATTGAGGTTCCGCCCAGTGGGCGTGTTGGCTCAGTGCACCCTGGTACTTGCGGTCTTTACATTGCTTTCATCCATTAGTAGGTACCGCTGCCATGTCTCCTAATTAATTCCAATACCCACAGTGGGTTGCTGTGTCCCCACGGTGTTGTTGTCATGCTGGTTTCCCTTCACAGAACATCACGTTGTTCCTTCTGCGCCGTATTCGTGACGGCGCCGGACCCGCTTCTGCAGGGGGTTCTCCGCGACCTGGGTAGGCCGCTTAATATTCCATATGATTGCACCCGAAGATTGGAGACCCACGCACGTCGTGTTCAATACTTTATTCTGTCAAGCAGCACAACACCCAACTCCATAGGCACAGCCAGTTCGTTGCCAGTGATTTCCCCTACGCGTTTCAGGCGTCCTCCGCCCTTGTTCACGGGGATGGCTTGTGAGGAGAGGCAGCGTAACAGGTGATCTTTATTTACAGTGTTCATTGAGGTTCCGCCCAGTGGGCGTGTTGGCTCAGTGCACCCTGGTACTTGCGGTCTTTACATTGCTTTCATCCATTAGTAGGTATCGCTGCCATGTCTCCTAATTAATTCCAATACCCACAGTGGGTTGCTGTGTCCCCACGGTGTTGTTGTCATGCTGGTTTCCCTTCACAGAACATCACGTTGTTCCTTCTGCGCCGTATTCGTGACGGCGCCGGACCCAGCAGCTTCTGCAGGGGGTTCTCCGCGACCTGGGTAGGCCGCTTAATATTCCATATGATTGCACCCGAAGATTGGAGACCCACGCCGTCGTGTTCAATACTTTATTCTATCAAGCAGCACAACACCCAACTCCATAGGCACAGCCAGTTGTTGCCAGTGATTTCCCCTACGCGTTTCAGGCGTCCTCCCGCCCTTGTTCACGGGGATGGCTTGTGAGGAGAGGCAGCGTAACAGGTGATCTTTATTTACAGTGTTCATTGAGGTTCCGCCCAGTGGGCGTGTTGGCTCAGTGCACCCTGGTACTTGCGGTCTTTACATTGCTTTCATCCATTAGTAGGTATCGCTGCCATGTCTCCTAATTAATTCCAATACCCACAGTGGGTTGCTGTGTCCCCACGGTGTTGTTGTCATGCTGGTTTCCCTTCACAGAACATCACGTTGTTCCTTCTGCGCCGTATTCGTGACGGCGCCGGACCCGCGCTTCTGCAGGGGGGGTTCTCCACGACCTGGGTAGGCGTGGGTCTCCAATCTTCGGGTGCAATCATATGGAATATTAAGCGGCCTACCCAGGTCGCGGAGAACCCCCCCTGCAGAAGCGCGGGTCCGGCGCCGTCACGAATACGGCGCAGAAGGAACAACGTGATGTTCTGTGAAGGGAAACCAGCATGACAACAACACCGTGGGGACACAGCAACCCACTGTGGGTATTGGAATTAATTAGGAGACATGGCAGCGGTACCTACTAATGGATGAAAGCAATGTAAAGACTGCAAGTACCAGGGTGCACTGAGCCAACACGCCCACTGGGCGGAACCTCAATGAACACTGTAAATAAAGATCACCTGTTACGCTGCCTCTCCTCACAAGCCATCCCCGTGAACAAGGGCGGGAGGACGCCTGAAACGCGTAGGGGAAATCACTGGCAACGAACTTGCTGTGCCAATGGAGTTGGGTGTTGTGCTGCTTGACAGAATAAAGTATTGAACACGACGTGCGTGGGTCTCCAATCTTCGGGTGCAATCATATGGAATATTAAGCGGCCTACCCAGGTCGCGGAGAACCCCCCCTGCAGAAGCGCGGGTCCGGCGCCGTCACGAATACGGCGCAGAAGGAACAACGTGATGTTCTGTGAAGGGAAACCAGCATGACAACAACACCGTGGGGACACAGCAACCCACTGTGGGTATTGGAATTAATTAGGAGACATGGCAGCGGTACCTACTAATGGATGAAAGCAATGTAAAGACCGCAAGTACCAGGGTGCACTGAGCCAACACGCCCACTGGGCGGAACCTCAATGAACACTGTAAATAAAGATCACCTGTTACGCTGCCTCTCCTCACAAGCCATCCCCGTGAACAAGGGCGGGAGGACGCCTGAAACGCGTAGGGAAATCACTGGCAACGAACTGGCTGTGCCTATGGAGTTGGGTGTTGTGCTGCTTGACAGAATAAAGTATTGAACACGACGTGCGTGGGTCTCCAATCTTCGGGTGCAATCATATGGAATATTAGCGGCCTACCCAGGTCGCGGAGAACCCCTGCAGAAGCGCGGGTCCGGCGCCGTCACGAATACGGCGCAGAAGGAACAACGTGATGTTCTGTGAAGGGAAACCAGCATGACAACAACACCGTGGGGACACAGCAACCCACTGTGGGTATTGGAATTAATTAGGAGACATGGCAGCGATACCTACTAATGGATGAAAGCAATGTAAAGACCGCAAGTACCAGGGTGCACTGAGCCAACACGCCCACTGGGCGGAACCTCAATGAACACTGTAAATAAAGATCACCTGTTACGCTGCCTCTCCTCACAAGCCATCCCCGTGAACAAGGGCGGGAGGACGCCTGAAACGCGTAGGGGAAATCACTGGCAACAAACTGGCTGTGCCTATGGAGTTGGGTGTTGTGCTGCTTGATAGAATAAAGTATTGAACACGACGTGCGTGGGTCTCCAATCTTCGGGTGCAATCATATGGAATATTAAGCGGCCTACCCAGGTCGCGGAGAACCCCCCCTGCAGAATCGCGGGTCCGGCGCCGTCACGAATACGGCGCAGAAGGAACAACGTGATGTTCTGTGAAGGGAAACCAGCATGACAACAACACCGTGGGGACACAGCAACCCACTGTGGGTATTGGAATTAATTAGGAGACATGGCAGCGGTACCTACTAATGGATGAAAGCAATGTAAAGACCGCAAGTACCAGGGTGCACTGAGCCAACACGCCCACTGGGCGGAACCTCAATGAACACTGTAAATAAAGATCACCTGTTACGCTGCCTCTCCTCACAAGCCATCCCCGTGAACAAGGGCGGGAGGACGCCTGAAACGCGTAGGGAAATCACTGGCAACGAACTGGCTGTGCCTATGGAGTTGGGTGTTGTGCTGCTTGACAGAATAAAGTATTGAACACGACGTGCGTGGGTCTCCAATCTTCGGGTGCAATCATATGGATATATATATATATATATATATATATATATATATATATATATATATATATATATATATATATATATATATATATATATATATATTGCAAAGTGCTGCCAAATCAACAGTACTATCACACATAGATTACACAACATGCATCCTAGAAACCCACAGATATACCTAGAACAAATTTAACATACTGTTACGCAAAAACATTGCCTCACAAGCCACCTATATAGAAAACACTGAGCTCGATCTGATTAATGTCCTGGAGTAATGTGTCTAGATCTAAAGGACTCATTAATTTTCTTAGAGTCTGAAGTGGTGCATGGGTTCCATTTGTTGAGTCCACCATCTGAAATATCGAGTTTAGCGCTAGATGCCACATCCCATTTCTAAGTATTTCACCTGGAGTATTAGTGCCATTTTTCAATGCCCTATTACTGTATCTAGCTCTGGAGGACTCGTCATCTTTCCAGGTATCTCACATGGAGCATTGGTTCCATTTGTGGATGTCACATCTAGAGTATTGTGTCCAGCTCCAGACGTCACATCCTATTTCTAGGTATCTCTCCTCAATTTGTTGAGGCTGTGTCTGGAGTATTGTGTGAGGCCATTGTCCCCTTCTTGGATCTCTGTGTGACCAGTGTTTCCTTCAGTTGAGCCCATACCTGAAGTATTATGGGAAGCCCTATATCTTGTTGTGGAATCCCGTCTTCATTATTGGTTCCATCTTAGCAGCAACTGTATTTTAATAAATGTAAACACTAATCACATAGTACTGCGCCTAATACAAGGCACCAGGGCCCAGATTTACTATTTTTGACGTCAGGTAACGCTGCACCAAAGTCTCTGTGCTGCCTTGCATCAAAGGGAGAATGAATAATGTGCCATGTCTACTAAGATATGGTGCATTTTGTCCCTCCATCCAGCTCTGGTGCACGTTGGCAGCCATGCGCCAACACACAACCCATGCACTATAGTGCAATGGTGTGTGCATCTTCTAAGCATAGGTTTTGTTCTGGAAGGGGTCCCTTCCAGTACAAAAACTACTCTTAAGGCTTTCCCACTTTGAATGTGTGTTGTACAATGCAAAGTTGGAAAAATGAAGAGAAATAAAAACCTTTCTCCTTGGAGGTGGAGGATTTTGATGCAAATCACTGTCTACCAATGTTTGTAGATAGGAATTTGTGTGAAAACACATGGCTGATTGTACGGCAACACCCATTTATCACCCATGTACCAGTTCCTTGATAGAAAGTAACGCAAAGTAGCACATATCACAACTTTTTGTTACTTTGGGATACTGTCAGACGCAAATCCTGATTTACGTTAGATAGTAAATCCCACCCTAAGACTTTGCACCGGGCTCGCGTCCCACAAAGTGATGAAAACTCAACACAAAGCTTAAGTAAATCTGGGCCCCACACTCTTATACACCTTGAGGAATTATTACAGTTTCTCTGCTTTCTTAAATCTTTTGCAAAAATATGTAAAAGGTTATTACTATGATAGATATTACAGGGCAGGTAGGCTGTTCCTTATATTAACCCCTTCGGTGCGTTGGACGACCGGAAGCCGTCCGATGCACCAGTGCTCATGTGCGTCGGACGGCTCCCGGCCGTCCGCGCACATGGCCGGGAAATCCCTCTGGTGTGGGCACCAGAGGGATTTCCTTTCGGTCAAAACACTCTCGGGAGCTGGGGAACAGCTGCCCCAGCTCCCGAGGGTGTTCTGATCATTTCTCCGAGATGACAATCGTTGCGCATGTCGCGCTGACGTCATTTTGGAGAAACAGTTTCACTGCCTTGGTGCTCAGGGGGCCATCTCAGCCCTCTGAGCATTGAGGCAGAAGGGAGGGGTATCATTGAAAAGGGGAGAATCTCCCTAGTGCATCCCTGCTTGGGATCGCCTCAGGAGGGCGTTCCCCAAGCAGGGATCCACCCACTAGACACCAGGGAGGGAGAGCGGCTCCGTGGCCAAGGGCTTTTGTTCCCCATTATTTTGTGCATATTCAGTCTTTCTGCTCCCCCTGGCAATAGCCCCCAATATGCCCCTCGGGGGGCAGAAAACACACTAGGCACCAGGGATTTTTTAGGGCATATTTAGGGGTGGGGGCTGCCCGAGATGGGCATGCCAATGCCCTCCCCCCAAATTCCACAGTCTTTCTGCTCCCCCTAGGAGGCAGATGGGGGCAATAGCCCCCGATTTGCCCACGGGGGGGGCAGAAAGCACACTAGGCACCAGGGATTTGTTTAGGGCATATTTAGGGATGGGGGCTGCCCGAGATGGGCATGCCAAAGCCCCCCCCCCCAAATTCCACAGTCTTTCTGCCCCTCCTAGGAGGCAGATGGGGGCAATAGCCCCCGACCTGCCCCCGGGGGGCAGAAAGCTCAGTAGGCACCAGGGATTTAAAAAAAAAAAAAATTATACGTAGGGGTGGGGGCTGTCTAAAATTGGCATGCTAATGCCCCCACCCCCAAAACAAATTGCCACAATCTTTCTGCCTCCCCCAGGAGGCAGATGGGGGCAATAGCCCCTGATCTGCCCCTGGGGGGCAGAAAGCCCACTAGGCACCAGGGATTGTTGTTTTCTTTATACGTAGGGGTCGGGGCTGCCCAAAATGGGCATGCTAATGCCCCCACACCTAAAAAGGTCTTTCTGCTTCCCCCTTCGGGGGCAGAAACCCCACTAGGTACCAGGGATATGTTTATGGGTATGTCAGGGAGAAGCCCCATAGGCACGGTCGCTCCCCTTTTCTTAGGCACACATTTTGGCTGTTTCAGTGATATTTTTAGTCTCATCTACCCCCAAGCGGGAGCCCAAAAACCACTAGAAACCAGGGAGAGTTTGTGTGTGTGTGTGAACTAGAGTTTGGCTGACGGTCTGCAAGTACTGACCTTTGGCTGGCATTTTGCTGGCGGTGTGTGTGGGCTTGCACTTGGTTAATGGTGTGTGTGGACTCGCGCTTGATGACGGTGTGCATGGATGGTGCTTGGCTGGCGGTGTGCGGGGATGGCGCTTGGCTGGTGGAGTACGGGGATGGTGCTTGGTTGGTGGAGTGCGTGGGGGCGCTTGGCTGGCGGTGTGCGTGAATAGTGCTTATCTGACTTTGTGCATGGTTGGCGCTTGGCTGGCGGTGCACGTGGATGGCGCTTGGCTGGTGGTGTGCGTAGATGGTGGTGTGTGTGTGTACTGTGTCTTGGCTTGCTTGCATGGATCCCCCAGCGTTTTCGTACCCAGAATCCCCCGCAAACCTCCAATTTACTTACAAAGTCACATTTTCCTCACATTTCTGTGTGG
The DNA here is from genome assembly GCA_963921515.1 of Calotriton arnoldi. NCBI lineage: Eukaryota > Metazoa > Chordata > Amphibia > Caudata > Salamandridae > Calotriton > Calotriton arnoldi. Next base: position 518,662 of record CAWUFW010000796.1, read on the forward strand.
GTAAGTTGTAGGATCACTGCGCAGGCACAAATTTCCAACCACCCAGCGTTCCTCTTGGTCTCCCGATAAAAATGATACCTCACTTGTGTGGGTGCCCAAATTAGCGTCAGCCTAAAAACTTATAAACAAACTGCTCTTTTGGACCCGCCTTGGGCCCCCCTCAATCTCTACACTTTTTTGGCCCTTCCATGTCATAGGCACTTGGCCCATCCACACAAGTAAGGTATCATTTTTATCGGGAGACTGAGGGGAACGCTGAGTGGTAGGAAATTTGTACTGTGCAGTGATCCCACAACTTTCCCACACAGATATTAGAGGAAAATGTGACTTTTTAGCTAAATTTGAGGTTTGCAGTGGATTCAGGGAAGGAAAATGTTGAGAAATCAAAGCAAGCCACACCTCCCTGGACTCCCACGGGTGTCTAGTTTTCAGAAATGTCTGGGTTTTTTAGGTTCTCCTAGATGTCTGCAAGCCCGGGACCAAAAACACAGGTGTCCACATATCTATCACAAAACGACCTGCTTTTTCAAGGGGGTCACCTGCATTTTTGGTCCCGGGTTCAGCGGCCATCTAGGGAAACCTACCAAACCCAGACATTTCTGAAAACTAGACAACCGGGAGAGTCCAGGGAGGTATGGCATGTGTGGACCCCCCAACGTTTTCGTACACAGAACCCCTGCAAATCTCAAATTTAGCTGAAAAAAAAATCAAATTTCTCTCACATTTCTGTGATGGAAAGTCCTAGTGGAGAGGTGTGGTGCAGCGGCCAGGGCAGCTGACTTCGGAGCACAGGGTTCACGGTTCGATCCCCGGCGGCAGCTCAGCTCAGCACCATGTGACTCTGGGCAATAGCTCACTTAATTTCCACGACGGCCCCCAGCGCCTTGAGACCCGTAAGGGTGAGTAGCTGCGCTATATAAAAACAGACTTACATTTTTTCACACAACCCCCTGCAAACCGCATATTTAGCTGGAAAAAATCACATTTTCCTCACATTTCTGTGATCGAAAGTTCAGGAATCTGCGTGCATCCACAAACTTCCACCCACCCAGCTTGCCCCAAAGTCTCCCGATAAAATTGGTACCTCACCTGCGGCAGGGACGGGCCCAAAATGTATTGTGGAGACATCAGGGCCAAAAACATAGGGATTGAGTGGATAGCACAGCGCATTCTTTTTTTGAAAATAAGTTTTGAGGCGATTCTGCATTGGACACCCTCACAAGTGAGGTATCATTTTTATCGTGAGAACGAGGGGAACACTTTTTAAAATGTATTTTTATTGCTGATACCTGTGGAGGACGACGAACGCGTTCCCCGACTGAGACAAAGGTTGGGAGCTCCATTAAAGACATAAAACAAGGAGTACGTAACTACACTGCGGCAGAAGGAAGAAAAGAGGGTCTGTAAAAACCGCAATATCAGGAACTGACCCGTATATTTCCTAAAACAACCTGAGACCTAAGATAAAGGTCCACCTTGCAATTTATCCCAAAAGGACTTGATGACGATCGTGAAGACGCACAAGGGCTCTTGAATATATTATCATGTCTCATGTAATTTGAAAGTACAGAAGAGAACTGATCTAATCCTGATGAAGGTGGTTATAAACATTGTGAACCCACCAAAACACGTCGATGCAATGTTTTAAACTAACTCTAAAAGGCACTGAGTGATTAAATTGGTGTAATTGAGTTACAGATACACCACACTCAACATTATGAGCGAATAGATTAATGATCGTAAGATAAAAGTGTTTGTCGATTGTACAGTCTCTCTGTTTCATTTGTATAAGTGTATATGTTCTTGATTTTGTCATACGTGATTACTGTATTTCTAAAGGAATTTTTTTAAATCTAATCACTGTTTTATCCATTGTTGATGCACTGATGGGACTAATTGTTGTTTTTAATGAATGAAATTCTCAATCCTTATGGTTTGTTTTATAATAAACTTCACACATTTTGTGTATAAGAAGGCTTTTACCAAATATGGACGCCCTATATATTTTTTAATAAAGAAAGAAAAAGAATTGTAAAGTCACGGGGTCCTACTTTGATTCCTCCAGGGAAATGTATGGTTTGATGTATTCAATAAACAAAGTCTGAGGTGACTGTGAAACTGAGTGTGACAGATCCGAAGGGAGTTTTGTATATGACTGGATAGTCTATGTATGGTACCCTGTCCCTTTGGATTGTGGGGTCCCTCTCTGTTTTTACAGATACTTAGAAGAAGTTACAGGTGAAAACGTTGGCACAAATGGCTGTTTTTTCCAACTCATTTTCAATATTTCTTATTTTCAAAAAATTAAAGAATCTACACAAATGACCCCTTGTTGAATTCAGAATTTTGTCTACTTCTCAGAAATGTATAGTTTTCCGGGATCCATTATTGCTTTCACAACCATTTTTTTACGACTAACTGCCTATGTCCCAGTAAAATGCAGAAACTGTGTAGAAAATGTGGTTTTCTGACAAAAGTCTGCCTGTCCCTGAAAGGTGGAAAGATGGTGATTTCAGCACCATAAATCCTTTGTGGATACCATTTGCAGGGAAAAAAACAGACGCTTTCTTCTGCAGCACTTGTTCCCCATTTTTCCCCAAAAACCCTAAATTTAGCTGCATTTTGGCTAATTTCTGGGTCCCCTCCAGGGGAATCCACAAATCTTGGGTACCTTTAAAATCCCCATGATGTTTGAAGAAAAGGACGCAAATTTGGCATGGATACCTTATGTGGACAAAAAGTTACAGGGTCCTAAGCGCAGAGGGAAAGGGGCGGAAAAGGCCTAGCAGCGAAAGGGTAAATGAAGACATCATATGTACTTGGTCGAAGTATATATAAACAACTACTTATGATATTGTAGCTTTAATTTTAACACGAGTCCAGATGACTGACTGGAATGTTGTCACAAGTTCTGGACGCTACAAAAAGATCATTGTTTCCATTTCTGGAAGCCACATGTGGAGAAATGCGCCCAGCCCTAGGGGTCACACTGGAGCATGTAGGCCAATCCTAACAGCCTCATCGGGCTACTGTGTCGTGTTCTTGAGACCACATCTAGAAAAGGACAAGAGATTAGAGAACTAAAGGGCTAGAAAAGTAGACTAGTGGTCTAGAGAAGGATTGAAGACAGTCCAGAGAGTGGTGCCGCGATGTTCAGTGGCATGAAGCCCTGGGGGCAACAGAGGAATCTATATGTGAGTGCACTGAAGGAGAGGGGCGTGACAGCGACATTCAGATTATAAAAACAGTAAACATTGAACCATTGACTATGCATGTTTATAGCTAGCAAGATGAGACTGGGAGGAGGTACCCACGAACAACGTTAGAAAAATATATTTACAGACGGGGGAGTAAATGCATGGGTCATTCAAAGAGCAGATATGAAGCAGACAAAAGCTGTAAATAAAATAATCAAGCATTGGCAAACCAATAGATCTGGCCTTCGTAAAGCTTGTAATGCTTTTTAACTTATTTTTTGTGTGAATACTTAAGCGATGTATGTTAAATTGGCAAAAATATAAGAAGTTGTTAAAAATAAAGGCGTATCTCGCCAGCCTAGGCAGACCAGCCCTAGCACCGACATGTGGGCCTTTCAGACGGCTGTTCAAAAAGCCATCACTCACAGTACAAGGCAGTCAGTGGATGAAGTGGGCTGACTCAGTGCACCATGCCGTGTGCTGCGGTGGCCAGATTTACACCTAAACAGACCAATGGGTGAAGGGGTTGACCAAAAGTCCCACTAAATATGTATATGTATGTACATTTTGTATTTTTATTTAAAACACAGGCTGACAAGACAGCTAATGCTGAATCTGGGCCAGACCTAAATATTTAGATCACATCGGCTCACCAGTCCTGGCATTGAAGTGGAATATTATTATTTTTTGGTGGCTACCTCACTCACATTGAAGACAGCCAATGGATGAAATGAGCTCATCTGCCGTCCCATGTGGTTTGCTGTGCCGGCTTTAGGGCAGTGTGACCAGTGGTGCCGCACCAGCCGCCGAGCTCACGTGCCGTTTTATTTTGGAATAATAGATGTCGTGAAAAGCTCCTGATGCGGAGTTCCTTGTGTGCCTAGCAATTGTAAGACAATAATAAAAATATCAAGATAACTCTTGAGAGAGAGGAGTTAGGACCAGAGCTGCCTACTTTGGAACTGGGAAACTAGGCTCAAGTCCCTGCATTGGCTCAACATCTTGTGATTCTGGGCAAATCACTTAATCTCCCATTCCCTAAAACAATCTGACCCTGTATAATGGAACTGGTGCTAATGTAAGGCCTGCCAATGCCCTTTGGCCGAATTGGCCCTATATTATAAGAAAACCTGCAAACTTTAATGATTAACGTACCTGCTGAAAATAATTTGACCCATCAAGTAGCGCAGATGGTTAATGTGCCTGCTGCAAACTACGTTATACAGCAGTTCACAGAATTCTATTTTTATTAGCTAGCTCAGTGGGTTACTGCTTTTGTCACAGAGTTACCATCTTAATATAGAACAGTGAGCTATGTACTGGAGTCTAAGAGCTGCATGTAAACTGCAAAGCTTAGGTTAGAACCTATGTTTTTACCACAGACTTTTGTTATCCTAAGTCTGCTGAAAGGGGTTCGTTTGGGTAGAAATTATTATTAATAAAACCAGCCCCAACCATTGTGTTACGTTTTAAATTCTGAGTTTGTGCTCCCCAAGACCAAGCACTCTTGAAATATAATGCCTACTGGTATGGATGTCATGTGACTCCTACACCTTATAGTCCTCTTTGTCTTATATAACATTTCCTATACATTTAGTTACACACTTGTATGATTCATTGTCTCTGCATAGTGTGTGTGTATGTGATATAAAGTGCTCCGACATCCTACATTGGTATGAGTAGTGCTATAAAAGAAATTAAATCCATGTAAGTGAGGAACTATGGAGAGATGAGGGGTGCCACTGGAGGGTGGTAGTGGGGGAGTTCAATGGGGCTGGGTGCCAACAGAGACTGTTGCGCTGGGCGCACCCAGCATTAAAGTGGGCCCTAGCTATATGCCATGGTGGTTGGCAGCAAAATGTGAATGGCACTCCCTCAGGTCAATGGAAGAAGATGGCTGACAAAAAGCCCATGTATGTAAGTATCGGAGTATGTCTTTTTTAAGGCGCCAAACCAAACAATATATTAACATAGACAGGGGTATATGCATGGGTGAACCAAACAGCAGATCCGAGGCATAAATATTATTTAAAAACTGGCCCTTGAGACACATGGGAACATTAGTCCCGGAAAAGCCAACATGAAGCTGCAGACCATATGTAGAGACAATTTACAAGGGTTAGAGAGCGAATAGGCAGCGTCAAAGGACAGTTATCGAGGGAATTATAGTAACACTGCAGGATGTGTCGATAATTTTATATCATGATGAAAGTTTTGAGGGTGCTGAGAAGAAATCAAAAAGGTCAAATCTGTAATTTGATCTGTAGGAGATCCTGTCAGGTCAGAGTTCATCCATGAGCCCAGGAAAAAGAGTAGCTGTAAATTAGAAACCCCTGGATGTAGGGAGGAAGTGAAAATCTTTGCTCATATTTCTTGTGAAGTCAAAAGACAATGTGAAGGCCAATGGCAGAAGCCCTTTATTGCACTTTTGTTAATATACCACAATAAAATATGTATCTAACAACCTACATATAAATATTTCACACACAATAATACATATTGCACTATAAGTTAATGCCATGTCTGGCACGCCCTGTGACAAAGTAAGAGGGACTGTGGCAATGGCCATGGTTCTGCTGCTCTGCATTCTCAGAACACTTTGGAGGAGATTTACTAAGATTTTACGTCACAAAAGAGACACAAATCGGCGCAAAATCTTTTTTTCCCGATTTACTTCCCAGTGCTAAACTTGTTTAGCGCTGGAAATAACGGGAAAGTAATGCAAAGCAGCGCATAGCACTGCTTTGCATTACTTAGCGTCAAAGGGGCATACCATAGGTGGAGCATGGGCGTTCCCATGCAACCACCCAAAGTTTCTCACGCTAAACCCAATTTACTAAACAAAGTAAACAGTGATTAGCGTGAGAAAACTGCGCCCTTTCAAAGCAGGCACAAGGCTTTCATTTCTCCTTCCTTTTCCGACTTTGTATGTGTGCTGCACTGTATAGCACACATACAAAGTGGGAAAAGGCTTCAAGTTAGTCTAAGAATGGTATTTTGTATTGGAAGAATTCCCTTCCAGCACAAAACCTATGCTAGACTCACAGAGGCACCCTGCCGCAATGGTGTCTCAGTGACGCACAGCAGCTGATTTCAGCGCCAGCACAAGGGAGAGGGGAGGAGAATGCCTTATTTGAGTAAATTGGGCGCTCTCCTCCACTCTGCTTTTCACGCAGCAAGGCGGAGCATTTGCGGCTGCTGCGGTGCCCTACATGAAAAAATGGTAAATCTCCCCCTTTGGGCACACTCCTTATTGAAGACATTTTTCAGTAAATCCAAGGCTTGTGTGTGATCATTGGATGTTCTTTGCTAAACCTTAATCCACCTTTGTCAAAAACAAAGTTAAACTGGCTGTATGTGGGAAAGTTGAGGAAAAAAATATTGTTCTGGCGAAATATCGACTACGACAATATCGTGAAGGAAGCATATATTTACTATTCTTAATTCCATAAATACAACCCTTGAAGATATATATCATTAAGGGCTTATAAATGGAGATAAGAATAGTAAATCTATACTTACCTATACATCCTATATATACTTATAATCACGATATTGTGGTAGTCTATATTTTGGCCATGGTGTTTTGGCAGGACAATATCAAAATATCAATATTCTGCAGCAAACCGGTTAAACCCGAGCCGTGCATGGGTGCCCCGGTATTGACGAGGGATAATCAGGACTTGCCCATGAAATCCAAAAAGATCAGGTCTTTAATTGCTAAATTCTATTCTGAAAAGCAAAGGATATCACAAAGGAAAATAAAGTAAAGCGTGAATTTGGTTCCGTTAATAATATCCTTGTCCTGTTCAGTGGAGCTAGCAGTAGCGGCTCGTGGAGGGAGTGCCGCGGGGCGGTGGGGCGGGGGAGGAGCAGGGTGGGGGGTAGTAAACTACGGCATACGGCCGAACAGAGGTAAGTGAACAAATAAATAAAACGAATTTCGTGGCGCGCGCTGCATCGCATTTGGCAATGCAGCGCGCACAATGTCATTTTATTTATTTATTTGTTTACTTACCTCTGTTCGGCCGTATGCCGTAGTTTACTACCCCCACCCTGCTCCTCCCCCGCCCCGCCCCACCGCCCCGCGGCACTCCCTCCACGAGCCGCTACTGGGAGCTAGTCAAGCAAGTGCCGATCCTGGAATTATAAATTTGTTCATCCAAGCTGGCACTTCTGCACTGGTTCTTCTCTCTTGAGTCAAGAGGATGCCCTTGTCAAATTGGCACCCAGTATCAACAATAAGGTCTGTGATATACAATCACTGTTATAAGTTGGATTCCGGTAGGAGATACTACCCTACTTGATCCTGAGTTCATCGGGTGTGGATTTGCACCTGGTTTCTACCCCTGTGTTTCCACACGTATGTGGAAACTGCAGAATCAGTAATAAATAAGCAGGAAAGTGCTAGGTAAGTCTGGGCCCGCATCTTATTTCATGTTCCACGTTCCAGGTAATCAAACTAGGAATTATATGTTACAGAGGCGGAATGCCATCTGGAAACAGTCATTCTATCCCCAGTATTTCTGTCTCCCACACCATGCAACTCAGAATTGGGGCCTAAATCTTTAGTAATTGTTTTCAAGGCTGTGTTGGTCCAAGTAGAGATTCTGTATTTTGTAGGCTCTATTTATGAAAACTACATGAAAACTGATATCCCTTTACTCAAGTGTGACCCTTATGACTTCTTTGCTTTATATATGTGTGTAGTCACATCTTTAGTGGTGCTGCTTCCACTGGTATGCAAGGTTCCTTCACCAGGGACTGTATGGCTGATGTGTATCCCAAAAAGGCTTCCAACAGATCCTATCCAACTTAGGTCCATGATAGTTCAGGCCATGCCAGATGTTCTGGGTAACCTCTGACTATGTAGGTAATACCTCTTGTATATAAATATATCCCATATATGTACCCTGAAAATCTAGCATGGATCTTTTCCTGATGGACCTAGTTTGGATAACTCAGCTGTGTATATTTGCAATGGCTCTAACAATATCTGATGTTCCATTTAACACAACTATATAGGCTTGAAATAATCTCTTACTCCATACGTATTTTCACTTGCAAGAAGATTCTCCAAGACTATGTTGGCAAAAACAGGTTTGCTAAAGCTTGAAGATGTAATCGCAGGTTGAGACCCTTTTTGTTGCTCAAGGCTTCTGTTGTGTTTTAAGGATTTGCTAAATTTTCATTTATTGGAGCAACAATAAACCAGATCTTTATGGAGGATCGCACACAGCCTTCTAGTATCCGACCTATTAGAAGAGAAAGATGAGGTACTCCGGCCATGGTCATTTGGTTAGGTCCAAGCAATGGGCCAGTTGCAAACACCCTTCCTCAGACTTAAGGGATAGTAGGTGTAAACAAAGTGGAGTGCATGAAAAGATAATCCTGCCCCTGCAACCTGTGCGGGTCTTCAGAGATATTGCTTTCTCAAGAAGATTTTGAAGTTTGTATCAGTTACAGATAGTCTTTGAGGCTCCTCGACCAAAGCAAAGCTGCCAGATGCAATGCAAGTGAATGCAAGGAGAAACTGATGTTCCAAGTAATGTTGCCCCCTGGCAGTTAATCCTTTCCCCTGCCAAGCAAAGCTACTTTCTTCAAAGTGCTAGATATAGACAGGAATCTTTGGTTAAAAACAGGTCTATTTTGGAACATGGGTCTTGGTAATGGCCCAGTTGGACAGATCTTTTGGGGTCTACAGGAAGTTGGAAATGGGGGCACCTTACCAGTTTACCAGCTCTCCATCTGAACCTGTCACTAAGCACAGTGCCACCTTTATTCACCAGAGAGGAGCTATTACAATACGTAAAATGGCTGCATACACAGGGGATTAGGATTGAGGAGTGGATTTCAGGTCTTTTGAGGCCACAGTGAATGTCAATTTAGGGTTTTTGATGTCTTAATTTGTCACGCTTTCAAATGGCTTTGGAGCACTGATTTTTTTTAATGTTTGATGACATTCAGGGTGTCAGTTTCTTATTTTTGATAACATACAGTGTGACTGGTGCAGGTCCCATGATGTCATGCAGGTTATTGTTTTCATTTGTTTTGATGTTTTTCCAGGGTCTTTTAGCTCTTTTATTGTATACGGGTTGTTGATTATACTGCTCTCATTCCACTCTGGTTGATGAATGGAGGTCTTTGATGGCATGCTACATGTCAGCTGCAGGTCTCTGAAGGCACGCTGGTTGTCAATATCTTCTTTAATGGCCCAGTCGGTGTCTACAAGTTCTTGATGGCTTGTTGAGTGTCTTTCTAATGGCTAGCTAGGTGTTGATTGCTGGTCTTTGATATTAAGCTGGGCGTCAAGTGAATGTCTTTCATGGCATGTTTTGCGTCATTTGTTGGGCTTTGATGGAGCAATGCATATCTTTCAGGTCTTTGATAGTACTATTGACGATATTGTCAGGTCTTTGATTGCAGTTTGGGAATTGTCTGTATGTCTTCTGAAAACAGATTTGATGTTGATTGCAGATATTTGATGGCACACTGGGTGTCATTTGCAGGCCGTCTGAAGGCATTCTATTGTTATTGTCATATCTTTGATGGCAGCTGTGTGTCCATTTTTTTTTATTTGATAGCACACTGGCTGTATTTCAAGCCTCGGAGGGACAATGGGTGTAGATTTCACGTCTTTGATGAAACATTGGGTGTTGATTGCACATCCCTGAAGATACATTGTGAATTATTGGTTTACAGTGTGCGGGTGGACCTTTGGGTCTTACTATGGCACGCACTGCATTGATTTATGGTTCTGATGGCATTTTGGGTGTCTGTTTCCAATCAGTGCTTATACACTATCTGTCGGTAACAGATTCCCTAAATATAGATCATTTGTTGATGTCATATCATTGTTATTAAACTTGCCAACAAAGCCTGGTCTTTAACAGCTCACTCGTGTTGATTGTTGGTCTCTTGATAGCAAACAGGATGTTGATTTTTGGTCCTGATGCATGCTGGCTTTTAATTTCAGAACCCTTTGTGTTTTGAAATTCCATAACCACTGTTGTTCTCGGGAAGCGATGGGCTGTGAAGATTGCGCGACAGTGAAGGTCCCTTCCAAGGCATGCCTTTGATGGTCAGTATCTAAACCTGTCCCCAGTACAAGGCGTGCGAGCCTGGGTCAGATGGACTTCCCTTTGAGCCATTAACACTCCTGCTTGGGTTTGGTGGCGTTGTTGAGCTTATTCAGAGTCTTTTTAATCCTGAGGGCTGTCAGGCGGGCGGACGGGCTTGGGTACCAGCATTCCTTCATGGTTTTTGCCAACGCTGATAGAATCTGGGGACAACAGAGAGAGAAGTTGATGCAAAAGAGAAACTGCGGTTGAGAAATATACCATAAGAGGCTACTTTTTGTGGACAGATTGGGGCAGTCATAAGGATTCATTCAAATGGAGCCTCCATTTTTTGAGTAGGAGTAGAGCAAATGTTCCTGACTACATTTTGTATTTTGGGACTTGCACTTTCTTAAAGTGCCCTGTAACGGACAGAAAGTGGCAAGTCAGATGCCCGATGTACAAAATGCTCAAAAAGCCTCTGCAAATATGTCATATCTTAATATTAATGTTGGTAATAATACCAAGAAGGATAACAACAACAATTCCAATAATAATCACATTATTATCACCATCATCATCACTAGCACTACAAGAGTATGTTGATGCGTGTGGTTGAATATTGCTATTGAGTGATTCTCTGTATTATTTTGTTTTTGTTTTGTCTTTGTCCTGTCTGTGTTTTTTTCATTCGCTTCCTGGGTTATGTTAACAATTATTTTCGAATAGTAGTTGATACTTGTTAAATACTGTAAGCTAAATTGTCAGGGAAACCTGATTAATTGGTTTGGACTTATACTACTATTTCTTACATCACGTAGATAAAATCTCGTTTACGGTTTTCTAATTTTATATTGTGCTATTTTCTGTACTCTTGTAAACTATTAATCAATGTAATATAAATATCACTGGACAATTGAAGATATTGCCTCTTCACTAGGCTAGGATGGGGCTCCGCTGCTAACCTTCAGGTGATAGGAGGACATTGCCTTTCTCTTGCTAGAGGTCAGGGTGGGGTCAGCTACTAACGCCCTTGGTGATTTAAGGATATGGTCCCTCTCTAGGGGTCAGGTTTGGGTACTGCAGCCAATAGCACTGATGATAGACGAAAAGTGCCGCCCTAGGGGTTAGTGTGAGGAGCCATTGCCAATACCTCTGGCAGTCAGAGGATACTGCTTCTGTCTATCCGGGTCAGCCCTTAAGCCTAATGTGGATACGAATGTGAAATAAGGGGGTCTGTGGTTCCTTAGGGGTCCCTGCCGAATGTGGACTATGCTGCTTGAAGCCTTGATCGGGCACCCGGTACTCCACAAGTGCTCACTTATTCACTATTTGCAGCCTCTGAGCAGTATGTGTTAGGACCAACGGCATCTGCCACGCCCACTGCAAGCGAGTGCGCACTTACTGTGTCTGAATAGTACGTGTTGGGGATGACTGGTCTCTGCTGGTCCGTGCACACCACCTTCTTCATGTCTTCAAAGCTCGGGTCACTTGGCACTACATCGAAGAAAGGAGGCCTGTACTCGTCCACCATCCCTGCAGGAGAAAAACAGAGCCGGTGAGTGCATTCTACTGAAGCGGTCTACGGGTACTGCAAGTTCAGGCTGGCACGCGCCTGATATCTGTGATACAGAGTCATTCTTCGTACTATTTGTTTGCTCTTTTCACTTTTAACTGGACTCACCTTCGTAGTAGTACCAATAGCAGTGTGTTACCACCACCTGCACATCCGTTAGTATTTCTATGCTGTTGCACCAGCAACACTTTGCTTTTGATACAGCTAACTTCTGAAAAACCCAACAAACGGATCCATTTCTTATTTACTGGATGAACAGACTGAAATGTGACCCATCACAGGAATCTTAATGGCTCAGCATACTTCCTGGACTATACATATAGGAGAGTCTTACACAGTGCGTTAAGACTACAAAACCTCAGTCAAGATTTCTACCTCCGAAACAGTGCAGTTATTTGTGGCCATATTGAACTTTTAGGCCCAGATTTACTAAATTGTCACACAGTGCAGCGCAGCAGCCAAAAATGCTGTGCTGCATTGGGTGAGCAGGAGAGAGTCATATTTACAGAGCTATGGCTCTCTCCTCCCCTCTACCTAGCACGCAGAAATTTGCTGCTGAGCGCCACGCACACACCTTTGTGCCATAATGCAAGGGTATCTTCGTGAGTCTACCATAGGTTTAGGTTTTGTACTGGAAGAATGGCCTTCCAGTACAAAATACTATTTTTAGACTAACTTTAAAACTTTTCCCACCTTGTGTGTTTGCTGTACAGTGCAGCACACATGCAAAGTTGGAAGAGATAAGAGAAATAAAAGCATTTCTCCATAATAGCGCCTATTTGAAATGGGTGTTATTTTTTTATGCCAAACCCTTTCTACATTGTTTAGTAAATATGGCTTAGCGTCAAAAACCATAGGTGGTTCTTTGGGAATGCCCATGCACCACCCATAGATTGCCCTCAAAGCAGCGCTATGCACTGCTTTGCGTTACTTTCAAGTGATTGTCCAGCGCAAAACAAATTTTGCAATGGAAAGTAAATTGAGGAAGAAAGATTTTGTGTCGATCCGCGTTATTTTTGTGACTCAAACATGGTGCAAAATCTCAGTAAATATACCCCATAGACACTTATTTCACTTTTGGAATGGAGTCCTTCATGAGCGTAGAAGATTCCAAGATGACCTTTGGAACATCAAGCCTTAAACAGTTCACACAGGACGAAGCAAAACTACTTCTACAAATATTACTCCAGTAAAAAGGAGAAAAGTAAAAAAGAAACAACAAGAACTGTGACCTTCTTGGCAGAGCCTACTGAGTCACTATGAACTGTTAAAACGAAGATGGTACAATATGTATAATCTGTAAGAAACCATACAGTTCTTTTTGTCTTAGTCTAAAGCCACAGATAACAGCTGAGTTAGGCTTGTACCCACAACTCAATGGTCATAAAATTAGTGTGAGAATTAATTTTATAAGGGAGAAAAATGTAGTGTGCAAAATTCTTGCCACTGGTTCCAGCACTTTCCGAGATTATGTCTGGTGCTTAATTTAAACCAGTGTTTGCAGGTGGGGCCCAGCAGCACTCTTTTTTGGGGATCGGCACTTATGTTTCCTCATCAGACTTTGACATAGAGCAAGAGCAGAAAAACACACCAGGGGGGAAAAGAAAAAGAGAAAGAAGGAAAGATTGTGACAATAACCTTAAAGAGTGAGATAAATGGGCAGGGAGTGTCTGGTGGTGGATTAAAAAAGAATAGAGGTGGTATTGGGCACCGCTGCCAATCTGTAGCATGTGCCTAAGAACGTCTGAGGAAATCTTTGGGCCCTGTAACTTATGTTTTTGTTTTTTAAATTAAGCACTAATTGTGTCCGAGTACCGTAGGGGATGCAGGTTGGGTGCTTATGTCCATCTGAACACAAAGACTGCAGGCTTTATTATAGATCTGGAAGATATGGATACCTGACGCCGTGGCAGGGGGCGTGTACACCTGGTTACGGAATTGGCCAACACCTAGAGAGGGAATATAGTGGCACTAGGACTAGGAGCAAAGGGAATGGAATGACACTGGGACGGAGAGTCAGCCACACTGGAGCTGGGGAGTCTGACTTGGTGAATGGGTGGGGGGCACATTGGTGCAGGGAGGGTCTACCCTGGAACTTAACGTGGCTTAACGCTGCCTTGTAAATATGGCCGCCTTTCACTCTATACTTAGCGTGAAATGGGAGGGCAATGGGTATTGCGGTGTTGTATTCCGCTTTAGGGGTCAGTATATAGGTTTTCCTGAATCATGTCCTTATATAGGCACAATTCGCATTGCCCTTATATAGGCATAGAATCCCTGTCCTTATTTAGGCATTAACCGTGCACTCCAAATACAGGCATGGTCACCGACATCTGTCCACCCTAACGTCACAACGAGTTCTTAGAAACCAGACCCTTAAGCTTCGGGAGTTCCCCTAGCACGGGACTATTGATTTCTCCAAGAACTCATCTATTATGTATGAACCGTTATACCTTAAGGGTTCATTCCTGACGTCTTCCTCTGTCCGACTTTACGTCAATGCTAACAATCCAAGACACCTACCAGGTATAAATATACCTTCCCTTGCCCAAGCAAGTTAGAGGAGACCTCGACTTCAGAGGAGCCCGTATCCCGGCCTGACGCACTGAGAAGACGCTGTCATTCCTGCACGCAGACAAATCCAGCTTCCAGTGTTCTGACTCCCTTCGCGGGGTGTTAGAGTTCCAGATCCAGCAAGAGATTCCCACCTCTCTCACCCCACCTCTCTCATTCTCAAGGTATGGAGCTGACTAGAACCTAGAGGGACTCTTGGCATACCATACTTGGCATACTAGACTTAAACATACTCTTAGTATACCAGACTAGAGAATACTCCACCTACTTCTACCTTTCCCTACACCTAGACTAGGTTAGGTACATTGGGGTAGAACTAGCTTAGAGACGCATCGTATGAGTACTCGCATTTTTAGCTCATGTTATTTATGTACGTGAATATATGCTAAAAGAATAATGCTAGCGCAGTATTATTTATTTCTACTGCTTACGCTGTACATTATTTATCTTGCATACTGTCTTGTGATCATAACAGCACATATCTCTTACACGAGAAACAAGACTGTTCAATAAAACCTTTTTATTGAAACGCCCGTCTTTCCTTTCTGTGTAACTCTGTAGAAACTAAGCATGCACGATTGACTGAGTGAAACTGTTATCTATTGTTTCCACGATTCTGAGACGTGTGCCGATTCTAAAGGGAAACAAAAGTTGTCATGTTTTTCGGTTGCCAGAAACTACTCCCTTCTTGTTCTCAAGGAGTTTCTAGTGGCCTCTGAGCTAGCTGGCACAAGTAATTAAGTTTAATATACTCGATAGGGACATACCGACCTTAGTCCTATGTCAAGCCTATAGGTTATATTATTCCAATGCGCAGAGCCTATTAGGGAAATAGGAACTACACTACATGGCGCCCAACATTTGGTAAGGCAGTAATTTAACGCCAGATACTGAGTTACTCAGTCGTGCTTTTCTCAGAGACCCCTACTCACATACTCCATAAGACGTCTGGAGTGGGTAGGGTTAAATATCCGCCATAACTAAATAGGGAAGCACCCTATATATTAGTTGTTTGGTTTGTTCAACGTTGAAGGATACAGTGTTCCAAAATATTGTGCACCTTATCTTTTTGTTTCCTTGAAACTTGTTCTACATTTTTCAAAAAACAAATGTCCACACGGGGACAATGCCACCGAGACCGGTGGAGCTGCGGCTGACCCAGCCATAGCAGTTTTTAACTTTACAGGTTTAAATGAACCTGAGGAGGGTGTTATAGACATCAATCCAAACTTAAGAAGAGCCATCACTCTAAAACTTATAAAACATGGCCTACCACCAAGAGGCGGTAGAGCAGTTTTCGTGATAGAGGCACACGAATCCTTTCAGACAGAGGTATTCTATTCATGGGTAATATTTCCTGAATCAAATTCAGTAACAAGACTGTTTCACTTCTACAAAGAAGATGAACCACCAGAGGAATATATTCCTTTCGAGGATATTGAAATTCCACTAACATACCAGGAGCATCAGCTCTGGTTTAAAGGCGCCCTAAAACATCACAAAAACATTACCAGGCTCGGTCCACTAGGTAGACCAGGAGCAACATGCCCGATTCTAGCCGGCTACACTCCTCATCCTGACCTCAAAATAATGTCAGACGAGGAACTACTTACTCAACTTACAGAGTAAATAAAAATCTACAGACAATTAGTCCAATATGTCATGCGGACTTTCACAGTCCAACCACCATTAACCATTCCAAATCAAACTCCTCGACAGGGGAATACACTAAAAATTACACCACAGACTCTATACGAAGTCATGGGTAAAATGCCCACAAAACGTGAGCAAATTCCATTCTGGATAGCTCAAAAAATTACTCCAATCGAAGCAGTATTTCCAAATACTAGCCCTTATGAGAAACACAGAATCCTAACAATCTGTTTACCAATGGGGATCACACCACAACTGGAAGACTGCACCACTTGGGGCTCAGTCTTTGCTGCCATCTATACTAAAACACATGGTATTCCGTCAATTGCCGTAATACCTGATGTCCTGAAACAAATTCAAAACGAATACGGGGCAGAGCCTGCTCTGAATTTAGGTATGAAATTACTGAAAAACTTCAACCAGGTCTCTACAATAATATTATCTAATATTAAAGGGGAGGCAGCAGCAGTGGCGATCCGCCAACGATTAAGGGAATTTGATGTTACAGAACATCAAACAGAACTACCCAGAATAATAGAACAATCTTATGCAGAATTAGGCAGAGATAGTTTGGGTGGAAGACCATTGAAGCCAAAACTATCTGAAAGTCCTGAGAAGGACTCTATTAAACAAACTCCTACATCTTCTAAAAAGAAGTGGGAAACTAATAAACAAAATTCAAACGAGAACCGTTCTCAATCCCGAGGTAGGTCTCCTCAAAAGGAGCCCTCTGAAAGGAGGTATAACCTCAGGAATAGGGATAATTTGAAAAAGCCTGACAGGTATCAAGATACTGATACACGTTCCTCTCGTACCTTTCAGATCTCGTCACAGACATCGGAAAGAAGAGGACGGTCAGAACATAGAGAAGAACGCGTGAAATCGAAAGACGACAAACACGTTCCGAAAAATAAATCCAAACCTCAATTCTCAAAGAAGAAGGTAGCAGGTCTGAAGGTCAGACATGCCGAGGATACTGAGAACACAACTCAAGAACGGAGAATGGGCTCAGACAATGCTGGACAGTGCAGCAGAAGTCACAATAGCTCGCCAGAACGTGAAGGAACTTCTGGAGATAGTGGACTTGAATGAGTACATTACAGTTGAGACTGTAGACACCAGGGTTAGTACTCCACAAAAGTTATATGAAATAACACTCCGGATGGAGGGAGACATACCTAGACAGGTGAAAGCACTTTTTGGGGAAAAACTTTCAAGGGGCTATGACATACTTCTAGCAGAAAAAGACTGGCCACCACAATTTGTCAGGGAGTGCCCACATGGCGAGGACATTATTATGCCTGCCTTCTCCAATCATATTCCAATTCACCTAAAATATACTTATGCCAGGAAATGGGCAGTTGCCCAGGCCCCAGCATTATACAAAAATCATGTAGGATGGGATGAGGACTCGCCTCACCATAAAATACATCTAAAAAATGAACCTACTGCACAGAGGCAGTATCCAATAAAGCAAGAAGCTAAAAAACAGGTCAGGGAGATCTTAGATCAACTTGAATACCAAGGGGTGATTGAAACATGCACCTCTTCAATGAACAATCCTTTGTTTCCTGTCTCCAAACCAGACAACACATATCGTCTAGTTTTGGATTACAGACACTTAAACACTTGTTCAAAAACATTTGCAGTGCAAAATGCACATAGTACAGCATTAATGAATAACATTGTGCGTAAAAATATAAAACCACATTGGATATCTCAAATGGTTTCTTTTGTCAAAACATAGCACCTGGAAGCAGGTACTTAACAGCTTTCTCAATAATGGGGACCCAGCGTCAATTTTGTCGACTCCCACAAGGGTTTAAGAACAGCCCGGGGTTATTCTCAGCGAGAGTAACGGAGTTACTACAAATTTATGATAATGAGGCATTGTCATATGTCGATGACATCTATCTAACAGACGATGACCTGGATAGGCACTTGAACAGGGTGAGCACCATTATCCTGGGCTTCGCCTCTGAGGGCTATAAGTTCAACTTTAAAAAGTCCAGAATTGCCCATCTCAATGTCCTTTTTCTAGGATATGAGCTTTCAAGTGAAGGCAAGAGCTTGGCAGTCAACTTTTTAGAAAGGTGTGCGCTGCTCCAACCTCCAAAGACGCTGAAAAACTTACAATCCATCCTGGGTTTCCTAAATTTTGGAAGAACTTACATTCTAAATTACGCAGAAAGGGTTAAACCTCTCTACGCATTAATCAAACCTGATTTTTCAATCAAAAATTGGACACAGGAACATACAGAAATCTTGCGTTCACTCCAAACTAACATATTAGCAACAAATCACTTACAAACACGCGTAAGTCAACGCAATTTAGTCATCCGAATAATTTCGGGTCAATGCGGATTCACCTACTTAACATTTAACGAGGGTGAAAAAGTACCAATTGCAGACAAATCACATTTGTATACACAAGCAGAAATGCGCTTCACTTCAACAGAAAAAATACTGACAGCAGTTCAAACCGCTGTAGCAAAAGAAAGAGCTCTAGCCCAAGGGAAACGCATTATTGTCGTAACCCCAGTTCCGGCCTTAGAGGCTGTAACAAAAGCGAGCATTCCAAATGCTAAAGCATTACATCCGAGATGGATACAATGGGTTAATTCTCTTGCTGCAACAGATGTTGAATATGTTTTTGATCCTGATTTAAAAACACAAGCGTTCCTGCAATATGAACATGAATGTCCTCTGCCCACTGAGATTCTGCCTCTCGATCAGTATGAATTCATAATTTACACTGACCGATCCGCACAACCCGCAACAGGGAGTAAGCAAGCTTACAGTGCAGCGTGCGCAATCGTTAAAGGTCGAATGCGCGATGGCAACTTCAGACCTATGGTCAAAAAAACCCAATCTCTAGGAGATTGCACAGCTCAGCGAGCTGAACTACAAGCATTCAAACTGGCACTTGAAAGTACAGATCGAGAATTCCCCACACTCATAGTGTGCGATTCTTTCTACTGTGTGCAGTCGTATAATGAATATATACAAACTTGGCTCGAAAATGGGTTCAAAGATGCAAAAGGTGGCACAATAAAGCATAAAACGCTTTGGGAACAAGTAGTTCAGTTAAAAAGCGAACTACCAAAGGCTCACGTGATCCATACACTGAGTCATCAACGTGATGGCGTTCACGTTGCAGGGAATTCATTGGCTGACGAAGCCGCAAAGGGGGCTGTTCAGACGGCTTCCGTAGCTGCGATCACTCGTTCAAAAACGAGAATAGACAGTGAGATAATGTTGGGTGTCAATGCTACGAGCAAAGGCAGTGGTGCAGCGTTACCAAAAAGTTTCCACTCAAGTACTCTTATGTAATTGATGCGAACAACGTTCCTTTTGCTCGAATCCCTGGAGTGGGGGATAGGGTAATTCCAAACAAGGAACGTAGATTAGGACTAATCCTAGCAGCACACGAAGGGATAGCCTCTGCCCATGCAGGCATTTCTGCAACAGTATCTTTACTGAAACAAAGATATTGGTGGCCTGGCATTAGGAAGCAGACCAAGAACTATGTTCTGGAATGTGAAATATGCCAACAGATGAAAGTCTCCACAGTGAAACGTCCTGCGCAGACACCCCTGTTAATTTCAGACAAACCATTAGCTTGTGTTTACCTGGACCACTGCGGTCCCTTGCAAAGGGACGGTAACTATAAATATATCATGGTCGCAGTGGATTCTTGCTCTAGGTTCCTATGGATATGGCCTCAGCGCTCGGCTGACGCTCGAACTGTTATAAAAGATTTGCGAGTCTTTATCGGCACATACGCAATAGGCACGCTACATTCTGACCAGGGCCCTGCGTTTAGCTCTCGAGCTTACAAAGAAGCCATGGCCAGTCTGGGCGTTGCATTGCGGTACTCCTCTCCGTTTCATCCTGAGGGAAATTCTGTTGTGGAAAGGAAAAACCGGGACATAAAGCAGTCTATAACAGCTAGGGTATTAGGTTCGGGTGATGGGTGGGTCAAACATCTTTATGGGGTCCAACGCTCATTAAACAATTTGCCAAGAAGTTCTCTAGGAGGGGTCACTCCATATGAGGTCCTATTTGGGACAAGAATGTGGGTGCCAGATCTAGAATGTAGTGGCACAGTGGTGGAAAATAAACCCTTTGATATCAAAGATCGTTTGGCTGTTTTACAGGATCTAAATGAACTAAGATCGAAACAAAGCAACGTGTTCCTGCAGCCAACCACCACTGGGGAAAAACCGGCAGTCCCAGCAAGGCCTGTCTGGATTCCAAAGTTGGGGATCTAGTCAGAGAAAAAATTGCGGACAAGAAGGAATTTGGACCTTCTTACAGACAACCAGTACCTGTCCTAGCCGTACACGGAACAAGAACAGTACTTCTGCCGCCCCTTGCTGGAAAAAAGGAGAAAAGATTTGTGTCCATCGACCTCATCAAACCACAGTATGTGGCCAATACTAAATAGTAGGCCTCGTGGACTCCGACCTAGTCGCAGACGCACTCCTCTCGCTACTATCCAAGAGGTTCAGACTGAAAGACTGATAACCATCGAGAATTCAGCAGTAACAGATGAAGGACTAGCAACAATGCTATGGAACTCATCCCTCTTGAAACTCAAGTAACAGTTCGTCCAAATACACCTGTCTACACCAATGTAACAAGTGATCAACTGGTTCCAGCGATTTCTACAAATCCTGATGCAATTCCAACAATTGACAGAACTGCTTCTGGCTATTTCATTAACTTTGATACGTTTTCTGAGGATCTGAGTGAGCCTCAAGTCGTCGCCAGCATCAAAAACTTTTAAACGGCAAGTACAAGACTTTTTACGTTTTTTGAAAAGACTTATCTGGTTTCACCATGGATTGAACTTTGGGTTATTTCTGGAATATTTTTCTTCCTGCTTTGGCTAGCTTTGGTTATGACTATGAGCGTGTTTATAAATGGCAGATACATCCATTTGGACACTGAAAGAAAAGAAGTGAGCTTTCTTTTAAAACCTCACAAATCATCCCATCGTGAAACAAGAGACTTGTCTGCAGTGAACATCACAGCCGTTCCTATACAGGATGGTATAGTGTGGGACAAAACAGATTTCGATATTTTTGGCCCGACGGAACATTTGAACATTCCACATTTATTTAAGATCTCACTAAGTGATTTTGTTTCATCCAGTACCTATTCTGATGATTGGGACTTTGAAACTGTAAATAACATGATGTTTGACCTAGAAAAATCTGCTGCATTTTCTAATAATGAATATTTAGAGGGTTCATCAGACTATGAACAGCTGTATTGCTATAACCACTATGGTCATCATTTTTTGCATAAATCTGCAACACCTAGAAATGTGTTTATGTTTAACCAATGGGAGCATTGTCCTACACCACCAAAAGGTAGTTCAAAAACATTTGCTAAAAAGTTTCCATATTTTTCAGGATACAATACATCTGATCCAGAAACATTTTACTATAGAAATGTAAACAAGACAGGACTGAAAATTATGTTAACAAATACAAAACAGATTTACTCTGCAGCATTTATTGCCCAACTGTCTAGACATGGTTTCGACTTGTGGAAAGAGACAATAGACACAAAATCTGTCTGGGGTACTAAAGATTGGCAAGTGCAGGGGATAGAAGCTTTATTTAGAGCCTGTATCGTCCCTCAACAAATAATGTTTTTGAATGAAACTGTGCAACAAACGTCTTGCCTTGGGTTAGCCAAGATTAAAGACATGAAAACTCCTTCTGTACCAACACCTGCAAGTGATAACAATACACAGGCAGCGGTTACAGTTGACACCATACTACAACTCAACAGAACAAATCCTGATTGGAGAAAATGGTTGATCTGGCCCACAGACACAAACAACTGTCAAGAGAGATTCCTGAATAAAACACAGGGGTTCACTATTCATAGGCCAGATACACGATACGTCCAAAGACAGCATCCGGGGGTAGTAACAACATACAGTGTAGGAAAATTATGCCTCGATTGGCTGCAAAAATCTACACTTAAGGATGTGAAACAACACTTATCTTTACTTAAAGAAGACGCAGACCTTAGGGAATTCTTGCTTGGACCAAGAAAACCGCGTCAAAAACGTTTCACATATGCCGGCATTTATGCTGCTTATAATGAAGCATGGAAGGTGTCACAGATGGAGGCCGCAGAACGAATACGTGAACTTGATCGTATTAACTTACAGAAAACTCTCTGTGGTCGACAATGGGTTAAAAACCTTGTCCTCCAGAATTTATTCATTGGACAGTATTGTATCCTCTGCTATCGACATACTGGAACAAGATTTAGCCATGTTACAGCAAGGCCAGTCTCAGTTACGTTCTATTATGTTATTAAGCTGGACGCTGCAATCTTTGCGTGCGGGCTGTGTGCCTTGGCGTTTTATCAACACGACGGCTCTGTTTGCAGAATACAATCTAACTGATAAACAGATCGAACTGGCACAAAGGGGAGCAAAGTATACAGTACTGAGCATTGAAAAACTTAAAAAATTACGATTCACAGTGGCAGAAAAACCAGCTACAGAATGGCTTATTCATGGCAAAATTAGTCTACCTGTGACTACTTTCCAGTTTCAGTATTGCCTCAAACAGATGCAAGCAGGCAAATATGAAAGGTTGGGTAAAGAATACATTAAGACATCCTGGAATTTACCTTACACATATAGATGTTGGAGTGGGGATCGTGAAGTGTTTCTAAGCGGTACACACTGTGAAAGTGCACTAAGCGGTTCACTGATTTGTCAGGACATATCTTTACACGGGGCTTGTAATGGTTCTGTGGCAAATTTGTCCTGCCACCAGCAAGGTACACCAGCTGCTGTGATTAATCCAACGTTTGGCCAACTTTCTAATGGGAGTTACCTCATGTTGAATGATCAGAGTTGCTGTGGCATGTTGCCAGGCATCCCATATCTAGTAATGGTCAACTCCAGGGTCACTTGCTGTATGCAAGTATTGTTTGCCCCAATAGACACAGTCAGGGAGTCGCCTTTATGGCCTTCGTTGAATGTCTCTTTTATACGATTTGATACTTTAAGCAGAATGAAAGCCATGCTTATACAACAATCAGTGCCTTTGACCTCGGCCAAAGAAACCTATGATCTACAAGTTGCAAGGACTTCGGCTGAGATACAGGCTTTAATTCGTACAAACTGCCCTATACATTTCGTAGAAATGATAGGACGTATCTTTAACATGTCTGATACAAGCGGAATTGTACATGTATTTAAGACCATCTGTTCCGGACTATTAGCACCTTTCCAGGCTGTCCTCGGAATCATCCCAAACTTCGCACATTCGGTGTTTGGTGGTGTGCCGTTAATTCTAGCACTTGTTGCAGGAATTCTGTTTCTATTCCTCCTACTACGCTATGGCAAGCCTCTTCGCCAACATCACTCCGAGCGATGTGGAGAGAGCCCTCCTTGAACGGAAATGCAGTGAGCGAATAGTACAGCTTTTGGGCATGCCTCGTCTACGGGAACTTAATACAACGTGGTTCCTGTCATTCAGACCAATCTGGCAAGATTGCATCTTACCTGTTCTACGCTGCCTGTTTTGCGGTGAAGAATGCGTGCTAGACACCTGTCTAACACTCCCATCAGTCATGCCAATGGATATCGATACTCTGCTGGACCCGATAACGGCCCATGCTGTGTGTTGTCCCCAGAGGCTTCCAATCCTGATGGCGGCATTCATTGAGATCTCACAGACGCTTCCGGCTGCTGCTGAGGTACGAGATGGATCGACGGGCACACAGGTAACAACGGACGCGAACATTGCTTCTTCTGCTGAATGCGATGTTTCTCATCTCTGTGCAATTAACCTTCTGAACGAGGTGTTCCAAATGTCACCAACTTCGGTGGACGATATTTTGGCTACGGAAATAGATGATCTAATGTTTACGCCAGACCCATACACTGACTTTGATTCGGCTCACAGTGTACCAGGGCAACAATGAAATTTGGCCTTCATATTTTCAAAGCTTGGAACTATTCCCAGAAATTGAACTTTTTCAATTAAAAAAAAAATTCTCGATAGAAAAGACATGGCAAATGAACAATCTGCTTACAGTAGAACTAGTCTTATAAAACGGACTTCTTTGAATACTTCCAGGGACACATTGTCACCTTACTTGTCTAACATTTCATTTAATTCTATGATATGCAATGGCTTTGATTTTGAGAACTTATCGACCATTTCGTCATATGTATATATTTCTGTTTCATTCACGTTGCATTTTACTTCCGTTATATGCTTAGAATGGAAACGATGCTTTAAATGTACAGTACCTATTGCATTTCAACTGTTTTGAGCTTCTTTTAAAAATGCTTTTAGAAATGTTTTTAGCAACATGTGGTACTCAATTTTATGTTTAGCATTTAAATGTTTAGCATTTAGTATTATCGTTCAATCGAAAGTGGAGTGGGTGTTGTATTCCGCTTTAGGGGTCCGTATATAGGTTTTCCTGAATCATGTCCTTATATAGGCACAATTCGCATTGCCCTTATATAGGCATAGAATCCCTGTCCTTATTTAGGCATTAACCGTGCACTCCAAATACAGGCATGGTCACCGACATCCGTCCACCCTAACGTCACGAGTTCTTAGAAACCAGACCATTAAGCTTCGGGAGTTCCCCTAGCACAGGACTATTGATTTCTCCAAGAACTCATCTATTATGTATGAACCGTTATACCTTAAGGGTTCATTCCTGACGTCTTCCTCTGTCCGACTTTACGTCAATGCTAACAATCCAAGACACCTACCAGGTATAAATATACCTTCCCTTGCCCAAGCAAGTTAGAGGAGACCTCGACTTCAGAGGAGCCCGTATCCCGGCCTGACGCACTGAGAAGACGCTGTCATTCCTGCACACAGACGAATCCAGCTTCCAGTGTTCTGACTCCCTTCGCGGGGTGTTAGAGTTCCAGATCCGGCAAGAGATTCCCACCTCTCTCATTCTCAAGGTATGGAGCTGACTAGAACCTAGAGGGACTCTTGGCATACCATACTTGGCATACTAGACTTAAACATACTCTTAGTATACCAGACTAGAGAATACTCCACCTACTTCTACCTTTCCCTACACCTAGACTAGGTTTGGTACATTGGGGTAGAACTAGCTTAGAGATGCATCGTATGAGTACTCGCATTTTTAGCTCATGTTATTTATGTACGTGAATATATGCTAAAAGAATAATGCTAGCGCAGTATTATTTATTTCTACTGCTTACGCTGTATATTATTTATCTTGCATACTGTCTTGTGATCATAACAGCACATATCTCTTACACGAGAAACAAGACTGTTCAATAAAACCTTTTTATTGAAACGCCCGTCTTTCCTTTCTGTCTAACTCTGTAGAAACTAAGCATGCACGATTGACTGAGTGAAACTGTTATCTATTGTTTCCACGATTCTGAGACGTGTTCCGATTCTAAAGGGAAACAAAAGTTGTCATGTTTTTCGGTTGCCAGAAACTACTCCCTTCTTGTTCTCAAGGAGTTTCTAGTGGCCTCTGAGCTAGCTGGCACAAGTAATTAAGTTTAATATACTCGATAGGGACATACCGACCTTAGTCCTATGTCAAGCCTATAGGTTATATTATTCCAATGCGCAGAGCCTATTAGGGAAATAGGAACTACACTACATCGGTGGGCGTTCCACCGCAACACCCATTGATTTTGATGCTGCCCCATATTTACATGGGAGGCGTAAATATGCGGCAGCGCCGAAATTAGGACCAAAAAAACCCCTTGTTTTATGATATTTCTATGTGTGCTGCATTGTGCAGCACACATAAAAACAGCAAAACGCCATTGATTGTTTATGTGCAGGAAGGTGTCCCTTCCTGCACATAAACAATCTTTTTTAAAAAATGACACGTTGCAACTTCTATGTGTGCTGCATTCTGCAGCACACATAGAAGTTACAAAACGTCATTGGTGATTGTTTATGTGCGGGAAGGGACACCTTCATGCACATAAACAATCTTTCCCTGTAACGCAGGCACACTTGTACAATGGTGCAAGAGTGCCTGCGTTGGCCCTAGGCAGCTGCAATTAGTGTCAGAGCAGGGAGAAACACAGGGCTGCACCGTATTCTTATAAATACGGTGCAGCCCTGCGTTTCTGAAGTGGCGGAGCGCGGCGTTAAGCCAACAAGGCTAATGCCGCGCTCCCTCACTTCTTTGTGAATATGCCCCTAAAAGTAATAGAGGGGATATGCTGGAACAGTGAATGCACTGCCTCGGGACCTGGTAAGAGACTGGAAGAATGAATGCACAGACTCTGGGCCAGTACATTGTACATTGCACATTGACACTAAGCCAGGTAACACACGAACACTCAGGCAAGAAATACAGCGACACTGGAACTGAGACAATGAAGACAAACTGAATTATGTTATGGGGTGGGATGATATGGTATGGAATGTTATGGTTTGGTATGACAGGTATGCAATGTTGAGTGATGTATTGTTATGCTACGTAGATTATCGACTGGGTGTTATGGCAGCAGTGATTAATTGTAAAAATAAAAACTCAAATGCAGTGCCCTAAAGTACTTCTTAGGAACACGACACAGGCGCTGCTGAGTGACGAGACTGCTGAAGTCGCTTCTATTCTTGCGGCTTTCACCACCCGAGGCTTCCTCTTTTTCTCACTCTTGCAGGTTCTTCTTCATCCCTGCTTTCTCCTGCTGTCTCTGTTTTCCAGTTTTTGCCTTCCTCCTTCTTTCCTCCTTTTCGGCGTATCTCTCGCTTGTTCTAGGTCAAAGTCTGAAGATGAAAAATAATTCCGGGTCCCCGAAAATGAGTGCCAGTGCTCAGTCTCTTGAAGTTCTCCCGTTTCTCTGTAACCTTCGGCCTTTGGTGAGCACGCGAGAGCATTTCACGCATGCGCAGTAACTGACGTGTATTTTTAATGTTCTGCTTGCCGAACGTATGGCAATGTTTACTACCAAAACGTTTCCCCAAATATTTCAGGACTGGACTTGGTAGTTAATCATCATTTCCTCTAATATTTGGGGGTATTTCTATGCCTCCTCTGTCCTCTCCGAATTTCAGGGAAAGCATAAAATTAGAGGCACTCCCGGGTAGGAGGAGGCGGGGGGAGCGGGCTTTGGGGGTGGGAGGGGGGGCAGCATAGACAAACTGGGGAGCTTGAAAAAGTAGAAACTAGGTGTGAGAAGTTGGCCTGGCATATGCTGTCCACTAGTTATAGTGGGCACCTTGCACCAGTCCAAACGACCTTTATTGATGATAGGTTTAAAGACAACCTTATAGAAAGCTATCCTAGTGGTAGCTGTGGAGAGCAGCCTTCAGGCTAAGTCTTGAAGGAGTGTAAAGCAGCTTGGTTTACCAGATTATAACCTCCTGAATGACCAAATGAAAGGAGAACCACACAAGATATATATAAAATATATGTATTTATTTCTAAACACTCACTACTAATCTCTTTATGAGATTAGAGTCCAAGATACACAGTATCACAGTATTAAAACGACAGTAAATAGCACAATATACAATGGGCCCCAGGGGGGGACCAAACCATATATTAAGAAAGTGGTATAAGAACCACGACTTGACTAGACACAGTGCCTAGAGCACGTAGAATCGCTGGGACCCCAAGGAACCACCCAAGGTAGTGACACAGGGGACCCACGGGGGACGTGTGCAGTGTGAGAACACAGCCGCGAGCACCGTAGGATTCAATGCGGAAAGTCGCGGTTGGAATTTTAAAGTTAAAGGACACTTAAGAGAGGACTTTCAGCAAACCCCTTTAGACTTAAGGGTTTCTAGGGCCAACACCCACGTGAGCACCGGAGTACTCGAGTTACCTCACCCAGGGAAGCCGGGTGCATAGGTGTCAAAGGGTGTCGGGAATCGCCGTCGATTTCAATGGCGATCTGCTGCAAAGCGCTGCTGCCGTGAAGAGGAAAAGTGTCCGGGTGGATCCAAGCCTGGATCGAAAATGTGAAGAACCTGAAAGCAGAGGGGACAGAGTCTGGGTCACTAGCCAGTGACCAGGAGCGGAGCAATCGAATGCCCACCGATGTCGGGTGCTTCAGGTGCGAAGAGGTGATGCTTGACTCTGCAGCCACGGGGACCCGGAGACGTCTAGGACGACCAGGAGCCGGATTCGAGCTGTACCACGAAGGATGTCGAGTGCTGGGGTGTCGGTGATCGGATTGACCACAACAAGCCTTGGCAATGGCAACCCACGCAGGAAGAGTAAAGATGCTTTGGTGCGGACCAGCAAGGTCCGGGGGACTCCCCAAGCAATGGAGAGTCAGGGAACGTCTGGAGCAACCAGGGAAGCCCAATCAAAATTAGAGTTGCCTTCTTGGGGACCCACAAGGCAACGGACCAGGGGTCGCAATGGGACCTCGAGAGGAATCACGAAGTGGCGGCCCACGGAACACTCGTTGAGTGTAGGCCTGCAATCTTCAGTGCAATTACTGCTCGGGGTCAGGGCTACAAGTAACCCAAAGCTCATCCTCAGGGGTCGCCGGAAAGCTGATGCTTCTGCAAATGGACGCGGTGCCCAGTGGGTCGGGTTGCACGGTCACCACGAGGGATACGGGCCTCAGACTTGCTGTGGGCACAGATCGACCTCTAAGACCTCGGAAAACCCACCTCCTGTGTGGCAATATTCTTCGGAGTCCGCAGGAGCTTCGGAGATGCCAACCGGTCAGTTGCGTTAAAGGTGACTGCCTTGCAGGGGAGTAACTCCTTTACTCCAAGGGAGATTCTTCAGTCATCCAGCGTTGTGTAGATTTTCGAAGGACCTGGTTTCTGTATCAGAGTTTAGTCCAGGTGTAATCTAAAGTCCTGTAGTCAGGGGTTCCTACTTTATACCCAAGGAAGGGGTGGGACAAACTCTGGGGACCCACCTATGGGAGGGTTAGGAAAGAGGGGTGGCTACACCCATTTCCTTTGTCCAGTTTCGCGCCAGAGCAGGGGCTGGCAGCCCCTGCAACCGGTTCGAGCTGGACTATGCACAGGGACACCAAATGTGCCCCCAGTGCAGACTTCAAAGCACTCTGGGAGTGCACTCACCCAGCCCCAATACACTAGAGCCTGTCTGGGAGGTGGTCACACCTCCCTGTGACAGGAAACCGCTGCCGGAGTCTCGTCCAGCAGCAGGAGGGCAGACCCGTGTCTGTGGCTGCAGCATCCATTTTGTGATGCCAGGGCTCAGAGAAGCTGGTACCGGGTGTACCGGTGCTGTCATATTTCTCCCTCTAGGAGGGAGGAATCATACCTCCCACCCCAGTACTGGGGTGGAGGTATGATTCCAAGGTGTTTGACACCAAACACGACATGTTTCTGTGCAGCCATTCCCAAGTTAGCATTTACCGCGAGGTTATAATGCACTTAAGAGTATATGGTCTGGCTGCATCACAACCAACCCCGGAATGAAGATTCCGAAAGCTGCAGAGGGGTTCTGCTCATGTATGAGCACCCTCTCACATGAAACCCAGCACCCTGCCTTCAGGATTGTTAAGGCCTGCCATAGGGGTGACTGATAGCTTTACATGTGCAGTGATATGGAGAGATACAGGGAACCTATATCTCAGTAAGGGGTGCTTACACCACCTTACACAGGCTGCTGTAGGAGACCTGTGGTGTCATTTTAAAAGGCTTCCCAGGGGTGGCACAATACATGCTGCAGCCCCTGGTAGGCCTCTGGGGTACCTAGGCCCTGGGTATATAGTATACCATATACTAGGGACTTATAAGGGTACCCCAGAATCCAATCTGGAGTGTACCTAAAGTACATGCAATCAATTTAAGGGGAAAGCAGATAGGCTGGGGTCCTGAATAGCAGGATCCCAGCCAAACTAAGTCGAAAACTAGCAAAACCCCAGGAACAAAGTGGGGGCAACCATGCAGTCAGATTCCACCTTCCTACATAACCCCCCTAACGAAAGGAGATAAGGCTAACCTTGTCCAGTTGAACCTTTATTGACTAAGTGGCCATATAACGAAGAACCTGCACTGGCATGGTTATCCCTTGTCTTATGGTCCACTAAGCAATTCCTAACCCCAAGGGTATTGGATGATCTCCACCATTTGGAATTACTACCTCTAGTGTGTTTTGGCAAAGTAAAAGGCTGGTGGGGTGTCTGAGTGGAGAAGTGAGGCCCTAATAAAGTTGGCCTCAGCTTCCTCAGATCACTGGTCACCATGGAGGCCTTTCTTTCCATGACTGAGTTGTATCTGGCCCTAAGGGTCAACCTCTGGCTGCCTACAGCTGGGGGTTGGGTCCCTTTGGTTGGAACAATGGAGGGACATGGTAGGTTTGGAACCACTGGGTCCCAGGTTTGCCTTTGCCCAACAGAGTCCATCTGGGGGGAGGTACCTACACAAGGGTAAGAGGGATCCCTCAGTGTGCTGAGGAATTTTCACCTGGCTAGGGCTACTAGACTGGGTGCCCCTAATCTGTGGATGAGGGGGTTCTGTCAGGATTGGGTACTCCTCAGGGTCCGGATGAAGCAATAATGGTTCCACCCCCTGACATCCCCATACTCCAATTATATATATAACAGAGAAATAGGGCGATCAGGTGAGGGATAGGAAGGGATAGGAACAGCTGGGATGAGAATCTGAAAAAAGAGAATAACAATAATGAGTAACAGGTATTGAATCTTCACTACTCTCAATAAATCTCGCTACTTTTTTCCACATATACCTTTTGTCTCAAGCAGCCGTTATTCAAATGGCCCCGTAAGGGCTTCACATGAGGGTAGGTTGTTCGTCGAAAAACCTCTCGATATCCTAGAATCAGGCGCAAGAAGTTTATCGCACAAATGACACAACCCCTCTCTTCTAAAGGACAACCAAAACAGAAAACAAGGTTTCCCCCTTCCCGTAAGCTTAGACACCACTGCGGTTACAGCACCGCAACCCACAGAGAGAAGGTGTTTAAAAATAACGAAAGGGAAAGAAAAAGGCTTCCACGGTTTAGTACACCGCCGCCTTAAGAGTCAACACCAATAGTAATACACAAAGTAAGCTCACGGTTATTAGGCTTCCGCGGTTTAGCACACCGCCGCCTTCACCGCGTGAGTCCGCTCACCTGACCTCCACCGATCAGGCTAGATGCAAAAGAACTTGAAAAACTCTCCCGAGTCTTTCCCGGAGTAGGATCTCCGTCCAGCAACGACGGGCTTCTACGGTATGGTACACCGCCGCCTGCGCCGTGCTCGTGAAAATGATGAATATCCTCCAGTCGGTGAAGACCCCGCAGCACACCTCGATGCTGCCGCCGTACACCAGGAAAGTAACCTCTTCCCTGTCAATAGAATTACGCACGCTGGTTGTGCGCTCGATGCGTCGTCTTATAGACGCGTGACTCCGCCCTCTCCCTGGGCCTCATGGGAGTTGTAGGAATCAACAGCTAGGTAGGCGCTACACGGCCCGACTCCTGACAGTAGGCCCCCCTTTCCAGCGCCTCCTAGACCCTGGTTTGCCGGGATACCGACGGTAAAATGCGGCTACCGCCGCAGGAGCATGGACGTTGACACACGGCTCCCAGGAATCGTCCTCCGAGGTGTACCCCTTCCAGGATACCAGATACCACAGTCTGCCCCTGCGATACTGCGCGTCCAGGATCCTTCTCACTTCGTACTCCAACCCGCCCTCACAGGAGACCGGAGGTGGCGACCGCCTCCTAGCTTCCCTAGCTGGCTTCAAGAGGCTGCAGTGAAAAACCGGATGGATACGGAGACTGGCAGGCAACCGTAGCTTGAAAGCCACCGGGTTCACCTGACGTACCACTCTATATGGACCAATATACTTGGGGTGGAACACACTGCGCATCTTAAATTTGATATTTTTAGTAGACAACCAAACCCTGTCTCCCACCTGATACACAGGACCATCGATTCGGTGTCTGTCCTCCCACTTCTTATACAGCAACTTAGCCTCCACCAGGTGTTTCCTGGTTTTCCTGTGGATAGCCCGTAGTGTCTTCATATGAGCTAGAACAGATGGTTGGTCGGCTAGGTCTGCTGGTAGATCAATGGGCAGAGTCTTTGCGCTGTATCCGAAAGTCGCCTCAAATGGTGAGACTCCGATAGAACTGTGCAGAGCGTTGTTGTAGGCTAACTCCGCCATCCATAGCAACGACACCCATGAGTCCTGTGCCTCCATGGCGTAACAGCGTAGATATTTCTTCAGGGTCTGGTTTAATCTTTCGGTTTGTCCATCGGTTTGAGGGTGGAAACTCGTTGAAACAGCCGATTCAATCTGCAGGGCCTTACACCACGACTTCCAGAAACTGGCGATAAATTGGGGGCCCCTATCTGACACGATCACTTTGGGCAATCCATGTAGTCTGAATACTCTGTCCATCAATAAGTGTGCGGTTTGGCCGGCTGTCGGGAGGTTTTTGCACGGTATGAAATGGCCTGTTTTGGTCAGGCTATCCACCACTACCAAGATGGCTGAATATCCTTGATCCACAGGCAGCCCTGTGATGAAATCCATGCTCATGTGTTGCCAGGGTAGGTGTGGAGTGGGCATCGGCCTAAGTTTTCCTTTTTTCCCAGAGGAATCGCTCTTGCATCTGGCACAGACCTCGCATTGCGCAACCCAAGCACGCACATCAGATACCAACGATTTCCACCAAAAGTGCCGTTGTACCAGATCGATGGTTTTACGGATTCCTGGATGCCCGGCCAAAGGAGACACATGGCACCATTCATATGCGGCTTTCTGTAGGGTTTTATTGGAAAGGTACAGTTTGCCGTTCTGGAAAGGTAAACCTTGTTTTATGCTCCGAGCTTCGTCTTCCTGGGCCCATCTCTCCCACCTCTCAGTGGATTTATTTTTCTTCACGTCTGCCAGGAATCGCTCCACTCGCATTACACAGATGACCTTGGCTGGATCTATGATGGCTTCAGGGATGCAGGCTGGTTTCTCTACCACAGATTCCTGTCTAGAAAGGGAGTCGGCCTTACGATTGTCAGTGCCCGGCCGGAAGGTAATGACAAAATCATATTCCGCAAAAAACAGGGTCCATCTCATTTGCCTCTGTGTAAGATGACGGGCCGTCTTCATGTATTGTAAATTGCGGTGGTCAGAATACACCGTGATCGGATATCGTGCTCCCATCAGGTAATGCCTCCATTCCTGGAAGGCCTTTTTGATTGCTAACAGTTCCTTCTCAGCAATAGTGTAGTTCTTCTCTGTTGCACTTAGCTTCTTGGAGAGGTAGGCCACTGGGTGGAGTTGTCCGGTGTCTTTATCCCTCTGAGACAGTACGGCTCCGATGGCTTCATCTGAAGCGTCGGCTTCTACGATGAATGGAGCCCCCATTGCCGGATGTGTTAGTACAGGGGCGGTGGTAAACGCCGTCTTCAAATGACAAAAAGCCGCAGATGCCTCAGGTGTCCATACAAAGGGAACCCCTTTGCGAAGCAGCCGGGTGATAGGGACAGCTACCTGTGAGAAGTTCATGATGAATCTGCGGTAGTAATTAGCGAAACCCAAGAAACACTGAACATCCCTATTGCACGTTGGAATGGGCCACTGCAATACGGCTTGTATCTTGCGTTCCGCCATACTCAATCCGTTCGGACACAGAATCACCCCTAGAAACTCCACCTCACGAACCCCAAACTCACACTTGCTAAGTTTGCAGAACAGATGGTGCTCTCGCAGCCTCTCCAAGACCCACTTGACATGACGGTGATGTATATCGACCGACACAGAGTATATGAGGATGTCATCGATATACACTACCACAAAGTGGTCCACAAATTCTTTTAGAACGTCATTCAAGAAATACTGGAAAGCCGCCGGGGCGTTGCACAGCCCGAACGGCATCACAGTATACTCATACAACCCATACCTCGTTTTAAACGCTGTCTTCCATTCGTCACCTTCTCTGATGCGCACCAAATGGTACGCCCCTCTCAAGTCTAATCTGGTATAGATGGTAGCTTCACGCACCTGATCTAACAGAACTGGTATCAGCGGCAAAGGGTAGCGATTACGAACGGTGATCTTATTCAGCGCTCTGTAATCGCAACACGCTCTAAGCTCTCCGTTCGCTTTCGATATAAAGAAAAGAGGGGAAGCTGCAGGAGATCTTGAGGGTCGAATGAAACCTATGTCTAGGAAATGGTCCAGGTATTTTCTAAGATGTTGGGTTTCTGGCTCTGATAACGCATAAATTCTACATGCTGGAATGGTGGCTCCCTCAATCAGATCAATTTGACAGTCGTACGCCCGATGTGGTGGGATTTGTTCGGCCTGAGTCTTACTAAACACGTCTTCAAACTGCGTGTACTCTTCTGGTAATACGACCTCCTTCTCTGCCGCTGTGGCTGCGCAAAATGGGTGTAACAAAGCGGCAGCTCGAGACTCGTACCCCTGTAAACAGTGTTCCTCACATTCCCTAGACAAGAACTTAATGGTCTTATGTCTCCAATCTACCGTAGGGTTATGACACCACAACCATGGCATGCCCAATATTACCTCATACTGGGGGCTTCTATGATATTCAATGATATGTTCTCCACATGTTGTCTAACTCCATCATCTATGGAGATTATTAAGGTCTCAGTTTGTTCTGTAACTAGACCTGATTTGAGCGGCTTCCCATCCACCGCGAACACTTCCTCAGGGGTCTCACGAGTTACCTTACCGATAGCTAGTCGCCTCACCAACCCGCCATCAATAAAATTCCCCGTGGCCCCCGAATCTAGCATGGCTAACACCTGGTGTACCTGATGCTGAGTTTCTAGTCCCACCGCCACCAATATGTGGGATTCGGTGTCCCTAACTATGGTACTCGACAACGACGGTATTTTCCACTCTCTTTCTCCCAATCCAAGAGGAGGAGGCTCCACTGACAAACCTGACCCATTGCTCAACACCGACACCGCTGCTTTCTTATTCCGGTACCATGATCCTGGTGCCTTTGGTTTTGAGGGACACTCACGTACAAAGTGTCCTCTTTTCCCACAATACATGCACAACCCTTGTATACGTCGGCTCTCTCTCTCACTCCGCGAAAGTGGTGCTCGGATGGCTCCCACTTCCATGGGTTCGCTGTGATTCTCGGTGGTAACAGCCTCCTTCCTGGAGGTCTTGTCTGACCTGTAAAACATTCTCTCCCCTCTAGACCTTTCGCTACTTCTCTCATACATCCTACCATCCAACCGTAAGGACAAACTGATGAGATCAGCACAGGAACCAGGCTGGGGATCTATTTGGGCTATAACATCCTTGAGTTCTTCACGCAACCCCTGATAGAAAAGAGACATTCTCTTTTCCTCGGGCCACGCAGCTTCAGCCACCAAACGATTGAAGGAAGTGAGGTACGTGACCAAATCATGCTTTCCTTGTCGCAGCTCAAGGAGTTCCCGATCCGCACTAAAAGTAGTAGTTCGTCTGTCGAACACATGTTCAAACGCGGATCGGAACGCTTCCCAATCCGACAACACCGGGTCATTGTTCCTTACCAAAGGAACTGCCCAATTGGCGGCATCGCCGATCATGTATGAGATTGCAAAAGCCACTCTGGAGTGGTTATTGGGAAATGATGAAGGCCTGCAGGAGAAATGAAGCAACACCTGTGTAAGAAAGACCTGGATCTTCTGCGGATCCCCTGCATACCTCTCTGGGCTCGCCAATGGTATAGGAGGAGGAACCGTTATTGCTTCATCCGGACCCTGAGGAGTACCCAATCCTGACAGACCGTAACCTGTATTTGAGGGGTGCTAGAGACCGTTGCATCAAAAGGGTTTCTAGCCAGCCTGTCTACCCTTTCTCTCAAGGCCGCTGTTTCTAACCTGGAAGCCGCAAGTTCCTGCTGCACTAACACCAGGGCCTGTACCACATCGTCTAGGGACGCCATCTATTGCTACCCCCGGACCGGGAGGGGTATCGTATCTTGGGTGCGTAATTCTGTCAGGATTGGGTACTCCTCAGGGTCCGGATGAAGCAATAATGGTTCCACCCCCTGACATCCCCATACTCCAATTATATATATAACAGAGAAATAGGGCGATCAGGTGAGGGATAGGAAGGGATAGGAACAGCTGGGATGAGAATCTGAAAAAAGAGAATAACAATAATGAGTAACAGGTATTGAATCTTCACTACTCTCAATAAATCTCGCTACTTTTTTCCACATATACCTTTTGTCTCAAGCAGCCGTTATTCAAATGGCCCCGTAAGGGCTTCACATGAGGGTAGGTTGTTCGTCGAAAAACCTCTCGATATCCTAGAATCAGGCGCAAGAAGTTTATCGCACAAATGACACAACCCCTCTCTTCTAAAGGACAACCAAAACAGAAAACAAGGTTTCCCCCTTCCCGTAAGCTTAGACACCACTGCGGTTACAGCACCGCAACCCACAGAGAGAAGGTGTTTAAAAATAACGAAAGGGAAAGAAAAAGGCTTCCACGGTTTAGTACACCGCCGCCTTAGGAGTCAACACCAATAGTAATACACAAAGTAAGCTCACGGTTATTAGGCTTCCGCGGTTTAGCACACCGCCGCCTTCACCGCGTGAGTCCGCTCACCTGACCTCCACCGATCAGGCTAGATGCAAAAGAACTTGAAAAACTCTCCCGAGTCTTTCCCGGAGTAGGATCTCCGTCCAGCAACGACGGGCTTCTACGGTATGGTACACCGCCGCCTGCGCCGTGCTCGTGAAAATGATGAATATCCTCCAGTCGGTGAAGACCCCGCAGCACACCTCGATGCTGCCGCCGTACACCAGGAAAGTAACCTCTTCCCTGTCAATAGAATTACGCACGCTGGTTGTGCGCTCGATGCGTCGTCTTATAGACGCGTGACTCCGCCCTCTCCCTGGGCCTCATGGGAGTTGTAGGAATCAACAGCTAGGTAGGCGCTACACGGCCCGACTCCTGACAGGTTCCTCTGGACAGGGAGCCCTTAGGGGTCCACTGACCTCCCTGACCTCTGCAGCCCTGGGCTGACAGAGGGAGGGTAGAGAGGGGCAGGTTACCTGCTCCAGAATGGGTACCACCTTGGAAGGGTCCCCTGCCATCAGGGGTGTTGCCAGGCCAGGCCTGACCACTTCTGGGGCAGTTCCTTCACTAGGGGTAGGATCAGTTCCCTGAGGAAGCTGACCCTTACCTATAGTCTGGGGGGAAGAAGACTTTTCTTCAACCCTTCTGCTCTCTTGGGGAGTAGAGTGGGCCATTCTTTCAGGCTCCACTTCTCCAAAATTTCCCTGAGATGGGGCTGAGGCCCTAACAACCCCACCAACCTTCTCAGAGAGGCCCAACATTTTTAAATGGGCCTGGTATTCAACTTCAGCCCAGGCTGAAACCTCCAGATCATTGCCCAACAGGCAATCTACAGGCAAGTTTGGGGACACTGCCACTCTCTTTGGGCCAGTGACCCCTCCCCAGCTGAGATTGACTATGGCCATGGGATGATCTGTTCTGATACCATCAATGTTGGTCACCTGGTATTTGAACTCGGGTAAAAGCTGTTGAGGGGGGACTAGTTTCCCTGTCACCATGGTGACACTAGCCCCTGTGTCCCTGAATGCCACAGCTTTCTGACCATGTATTAAGGGCTCCTGTCTGTACTTGCCCAAAGTATTGGGACTCATAGTAAAAGTGGCAAATCCCATGCCACCATCACAGACTAAGGAGGTCTGTGAGGAGGACCTTGAAAAGCTGGGGTCCACCTCAGTTCCCCATACCAACCCACCTAACTTTTTGGGGGCAGTACTACCATCTGGGGGATTACTACTTGTAGTACCAGGAGGAGTGGTAGTATTGCTGGGAGGAACATTTTCCTTATTGCCAGCCTTGGAGCAACTGGGGTCATTTTTCCAGTGGCCAGGCTTCTTACAGTTATGGCAATAAGGTTTCTTTTCAGGGGAGGAAGGAGTTTGGGACCCACCCCCAGGAGAGGACTTTTGGGGCCCTGTAGGGGATTAGTCTTTTGATTTATCTCCACCTTTCTCTTGGTTTTTGGAAGAATCTTTCTTCTGGTCACCACCCTGATTCTTTGGCTTTACTCTGGTTCTGACCCATTTGTCTGCCTTCTTTCCCAATTCTTGGGGAGAGGTCAGATCAGAGTCCACCAGGTACTGGTGTAAAAGCTGGTTTTGACAATTATTAAGGATCTGCTCCCTCATAATCAAATTGTACAATCCTAAATAGTCATGCACCTTGCTGCCATGTATCCAACCTTCCAGAGCCTTAGTAGCACAATCAACAAAGTCAACCCAGTCCTGAGTCTGTGCCTTTTGGGTATCTCTGAACTTTAACCTGTATTGTTCAGTGGTTAGGCCAAACCCATCAATCAGAGCACTCTTCAGGACTTTGTAATTATCAGCATCCTCTTCTCTTACAGTGAGGAGTTTGTCTCTACCTTTGTCTGCAAAGGAGAGCCACAAGATTGCTGCCCACTGCTCCTGAGGGACCCTCTGTACCTTACAGGCCCTCTCAAGTGCAGTTATCCATTTGTGGATGTCATCCCCACTCTGGTAGGGAGGGACAATCTTGTTCAGGTTCCTATGGTCATGAGTATGATCTCTACCTCTAGGGACACTGTGGCTGCCACCATGGGACTCTAGTCCCAACTTCTGAGAAGCTCTCTGAAGCTCCAGGGATTCCCTGTCTAAAGACCAATTGCTCTCTCTTGATTCTGAGCTTAGCTCTCTCAAACTCAAGCAGTTGGCATTTCTTCTCATAAGAGGAGGACCTTTTATGAGAAGCAGAGGACCCTATAGAAGTACTAGAATGATTAGATTCCTGAGAAGGAGATCTTGATCTTCTTGGTACACTATTAACCCCTCCTGGTGGAGTGAAGAGAGGGCCATTGAGGCCTTCCTCACCTACAGGAAGAATTGGATTTTCCAGGTTGGAATCATTTTGATCCTCCTGGCCAGCATCAGAGTCTGGGTCAAAGTAGTGTTCACTACCTGGCCTTTCCTCTTCAACTGCCCCACCCCCTCTGACAGCCTCATCAGACCCTGGGGTCTTTCTGAGGTCATCTGCTAGCAACAACTGTATGAGATGTTGTGTGGATGGGCTTTTCCCTGTCTTCAATTTCCTTGAGGCACACATAGTCCTCAATTCTTGGTATGAGACCTGGTCATACTTAGTGGGGAGAGACCCACTGGTTTCTGCCCTTGAAGACATGACTAGTGTGGTGTGGTGTATGCACCTACCTACTCTAGTGGGACCTACTAAACTCTCTTGAGTTGTAGAAAGGGTGTGCTAAGCCCTTGACACACAACTCTAAGTTCAGTAGAACTTGCTGTATTCTAAACTTGATTTATATGTACCTATAGTGGTTTTCAGTTAGTCACTCAAAGAGATTATCTGGTAAAGCAATAGCAAGCTTGAATCCAACCGCTGCACACCAATGTGAGAAGTTGGCCTGGCATATGCTGTCCACTAGTTATAGTGGGCACCTTGCACCAGTCCAAAGGACCTTTATTGATGATAGGTTTAAAGACAACCTTATAGAAAGCTATCCTAGTGGTAGCTGTGGAGAGCAGCCTTCAGGCTAAGTCTTGAAGGAGTGTAAAGCAGCTTGGTTTACCAGATTATAACCTCCTGAATGACCAAATGAAAGGAGAACCACACAAGATATATATAAAATATATGTATTTATTTCTAAACACTCACTACTAATCTCTTTATGAGATTAGAGTCCAAGATACACAGTATCACAGTATTAAAACGACAGTAAATAGCACAATATACAATGGGCCCCAGGGGGGAACCAAACCATATATTAAGAAAATGGTATAAGAACCACTACTTGACTAGACACAGTGCCTAGAGCACGTAGAATCGCTGGGACCCCAAGGAACCACCCAAGGTAGTGACACAGGGGACCCACGGGGGACGTGTGCAGTGTGAGAACACAGCCGCGAGCGCCGTAGGATTCAATGCGGAAAGTTGCGGTTGGAATTTTAAAGATAAAGGACACTTAGGAGAGGACTTTCAGCAAACCCCTTTAGACTTAAGGGTTTCTAGGGCCAACACCCACGTGAGCACCGGAGTACTCAAGTTACCTCACCCAGGGAAGCCGGGTGCATAGGTGTCAAAGGGTGTCGGGAATCACCGTCGATTTCAATGGCGATCTGCTGCAAAGTGCTGCTGCCGTGAAGAGGAAAAGTGTCCAGGTGGATCCAAGCCTGGATCAAAGATGTGAAGAACCTGAAAGCAGAGGGGACAGAGTCTGGGTCACTAGCCAGTTACCAGGAGCGGAGCAATCGAATGCCCACCGATGTCGGGTGCTTCAGGTGCGAAGAGGTGATGCTTGACTCTGCAGCCACAGGGACCCGGAGACGTCTAGGACGACCAGGAGCCGGATTCGAGCTGTCCCACGAAGGATGGCGAGTGCTGGGGTGTCGGTGATCGGATTGACCACAACAAGCCTTGGCAATGGCAACCCACGCAGGAAGAGTAAAGTTGCTTTGGTGCGGACCAGCAAGGTCCGGGGACTCCCCAAGCAATGGACAGTCAGGGCACGTCTGGAGCAACCAGGGAAGCCCAATCAAAATTAGAGTTGCCTTCTTGGGGACCCACAGGTCAACGGACCAGGGGTCGCGAAGGGACCTCGAGAGGAGTCACGAAGTGGTGGCCCACGGAACACTCGTTGAGTGTAGGCCTGCAATCTTCGGTGCAATTACTGCTCGGGGTCAGGGCTACAAGTAACCCAAAGCTCAGCCTCAGGGGTCACCGGAAAGCTGATGCTTCTGCAAATGGACGCGGTGCCCAGGGAGTCGAGTTGCACGGTCACCACGAGGGATACGGGCCTCAGACTTAGTGTGGGCACAGATCGACCTCTAAGACCTCGGAAAACCCACCTCCTGTGTGGCAATATTCTTCGGAGTCCGCAGGAGCTTCAGAGATGCCAACCGGTCAGTTGCGTTAAAGGTGCCTGCCTTGCAGGGGAGTAACTCCTTTACTCCAAGGGAGATTCTTCAGTCATCCAGCGTAGTGTAGATCGTCGAAGGACCTGGTTTCTGTATCAGAGTTTAGTCCAGGTGTAATCTAAAGTCCTGTAGTCAGGGGTTCCTACTTTATACCCAAGGAAGGGGTGGGACAAACTCTGGGGACCCACCTATGGGAGGGTCAGGAAAGAGGGGTGGCTACACCCATTTCCTTTGTCCAGTTTCGCGCCAGAGCAGGGGCTGGCAGCCCCTGCAACCGGTGCCCCCAGTGCAGACTTCAAAGCACTCTGGGAGTGCACCCACCCAGCCCCAATACACTAGAGCCTGTCTGGGAGGTGGTCACACCTCCCTGTGACAGGAAACCTATTGTCCAGGCTTCCCCTGCCGGAGTTTCGTCCAGCAGCAGGAGGGCAGACTCGTGTCTGTGGCTGCAGCATCCATTTTGTGATGCCAGGGCTCAGAGAAGCTGGTACCAGGTGTACCGGTGCTGTCATATTTCTTCCTCTAGGAGGGAGGAATCATACCTCCCACCCCAGTACTGAGGTGGAGGTATGATTCCAAGGTGTTTGATACCAAACATGACATGTTTCCGTGCAGCCATTCCCAAGTTAGCATTTACCGCGAGGTTATACTGCACTTAAGAGTATATGGTCTGGCTGCATCACAACCAACCCCGGAATGAAGATTCCGAAAGCTGCAGAGGGGCTCTGCTCATGCATGAGCACCCTCTCACATGAAACCCAGCACCCTGCCTTGTTATGTTATGTTATGTTAATAAAAATTTCTAAAGCGCACGTACACCCAGAGGTTTCATGGCGCTAAACCTGATCAGAGTCACGGCAGAAGCGGATTAAGCATGAGCCTGCTCGAACAACCATGTCTTGAGCATTTTTCTGAAACCCAATAAGTTATTGCAAGACCTAATCGCTAGTGGAAGAGAAATTCCAAAATCTAGGGGCCAGATAAGAAAACCTACACTCTCCCTGACGTTTGAGCTTATAGGTGGGGGTAGTTAGCAACTGGAGATGTGCCGATCGCAGATTACGGTTGGGAACATGTTTTGATATCATGCATTTGATGAATTTAGGGCTCCTACAGTGAAGGGCTTTGAAAATTAAACACCCTGTCTTAAAGGCTGCCCGCTGAATGATAGGG
Organism: Calotriton arnoldi; assembly: GCA_963921515.1. Lineage (NCBI taxonomy): Eukaryota > Metazoa > Chordata > Amphibia > Caudata > Salamandridae > Calotriton > Calotriton arnoldi. The sequence continues at coordinate 560,808 of CAWUFW010000796.1, forward strand.
AGCCAGTGAAGTTTTACAAGTAAGGGGCTTGCAGATTGCCATTTTGGCCGTTTGTAAATAAGTCTCGCAGCTTGGTTTTGTACCAGCTGGAGACGTTTTAGTAGGAACAGTGGAAGACCAAGGTAAGTAGAGTTGGAAAAATCAAGACGAGAGAGAACCAGGGCTGTAACGACCTGTATAAGAGCGGCATGAGTGAGTAAATGGGCAATCTTCCTAATTTTACGTAGTTGAAAAAAGCAGGAGGAGACCACTGCCCCTACTTGACCTCTAGATGAGAGATCAGCATTTATGGTGACTCCAAGACTTTTTACAGAAATGGACGGGGTGGGAGAGGGGCCCAAATCAGTAGGCCAATAGTGTGGGCCCCAATAGATCTGGCCTTTTCCAACGAGGACTAGTTCAGTCTTGCCCGGGTTAAGCTTGAGATGGTTATTGTCCATCCAACTCTGAATATAAAGCATGGTGTCTTGAAATTCCTGAACTGAGTCAGGGGAATTGTCAATGGTAAAAACAAGCTGAAGATCATCAGCATAGTTAAAAGTAGTTGACCTCCTATTCCTTAGAGAGGCGAATCAAGGGCAGGAGGTAAAGATTAAACAGGTGGGGGACAATGAAGATCCCTGTGGGACCCCGCACGTGATTGCGGTCTCGGGGGCAATAAAGGGAGCAAGGTGTACTGCTTGGGTACGACCCTCAAGAAATGACTTAATCCAGTTAAAAGCTGAACCATGAATGCCAGCCTGTCTGACACGGTCCAGCAAGATTTGGTGGTCGACCGTGTCAAACGCGGCCGACAAGTCCAGCAGCACCAAGGCCTGGGGGGTACCCTTATCCGCATTAGCTCGCAAAGTGTCTAGGACTGCCAAAATGACAGTCTCAGTAGAATGAGCAGGCCGAAAGCCTGCTTGATGGGAATCCAGATGTTCAGAGTGTTCAATGAAATTCGATAGACATTTGGCGACATGCGCCTCCAGTATCTTGGCCAAGAAGGGGAGCAGAGAGATGGGACGGTAGTTTGATGGATTAAGAGGGTCGGCGTCCGGTTTCTTTAAGAGAGGGACCACAACAGCATTCTTGAAGGCATTCGGGACCCTCCCCTGCCCAAGGGACTCATTCAAGAAGGGAGTACTGTTTGTGGTAAGGCCGAGAAAATATCCTTTAGGATATAAGGGGGCAACAATCTCTAGGAGAACCTGATTTAACTCGGACCAATAGGTCAGAGAAGGTCTCTAGGCTGATAGCAGGAAAGTGTTCCATGATAGCTGTATTAATTATCAGACTATCAGGAGGCTCCACGTATCCAGAAGGGGGAATGCTGGCTTTGATGGTGGCGATTTTGTCCACAAAAAGTCATTCAGAGAGTTACATAGATCTTGAGTAGGAGTTTGTTTGGGAATAATTCGCTCTGCATTGCAGAGATCGTTAACTATCATAAAGATTTCCTTTGATCTATTTTGGGAGCTTAGAATTCGGGCTGAAAAATGGGCGACCTTGGCTACCATGATTGCATTTTTATATTCGTTCCGAGCTTTAACATACTGAATTTTTCCTTCTAGAGAATAGCTAGCTCTCCATCTCCTTTCTTTTTGGCGGAGATCTAGTTTCTTCTTTTTTAGCTCAGCTGAGAACCATTTCTGAGCCTCAGTTGGACGTGTACAATTGAGTTTGGTGAGTGGGGCATGAGTGTTACTTGCAACGAGTAACCAGGAGGAGATATTCTTTTCCATAAAATTAATATCAGAGTCCCGGGCAGGAGGGGAACTGGCCAAGGAGTCAATAAAATCTTGTTTAATCAAGGACCTCCACTTCCTGATCATGCCACCCTCAGCCTTAGGGGTCTTGATATTAAGGGGAATTGTTACCGTAAATGTTATCAGGTAGTGGTCGGACCATATACAAGGTGAAATAGTAGGTACCGACAAGGTCAAATTGGTTGACCAAAGCTGGTCCAATGTATGTCCTTTAATATGAGTAGGTAAGGATATGTGCTGTGTAAAATTAAGATTAGAGAGTAAATCAGATAGTTCAATGGCGAGCGGCCCCCCACAGATGTCATTGAACCAGTAGTTCATATCGCCTATGAGTAAGATGTTAGAATAATTCGTGGCCAGATTAGCCATTTGTTCACTCAGGGAGAAAGGGAATGAAGGCATGTGCTGTGGGGGCCTATAGACAATAACGCAAATAAGGGGGCCAGCATGAGAGTCCAGTTTAATGACCAAATTCTCTGTCAGTGGGAGGCTAAGAGGGGTAATAGTGGTAAATTTATAATCCTTGTGGATAATGGCGGCTACTCCGCCGCCTGTTTTGCCTGGGGGCCGATTTGCCTGAATTATATAATAGTCCTGAGGAAGTGCGGCTAATATATCTGGTGTGGAATCAAGATTAAGCCAAGTCTCCGTGACCAGAAAAACATCTGGTTTTTCGGACGCGAGCAGCAAAAAGATATCTAACTGGTGTTTAACCAGTGAGCGGGTGTTAAGATAGAAGATACGCAAATTAGTGTGTTCTATCTTAGGGAAGACAGAGGCTTGTGGAGCATGAGGAATGGGAGAAGGAGGAATAGCAGGGAACCCTTGTGCTCGATATATCAAATTGGAGCTAATACACTTATAGGTGGCTGGATCAAGGGGCATAGCCGGCAGAGCCAGCGATCTAAGTTCCTCCGAGGAGTATTTTATGATTTGACCATAAAGTATGGCCCCTGGGCCCGTCGGGGCGCGGACGGGCGCAGACGGGCTTGCCTTTGGCGCGCCGACGGCGCACCCGCTGCGCGCGTCCGCTGCGCTCCCGCGTCGTGGGAAGCATTTAAAGCCAAAGCCCCGCCTCTGACTCCTCCCCCACCCGGCGAGATTGGTTAAGGCCGAGGGGTGGTGACGAGCAGGGTGAAGGGAGCTGCCCACTCAATTGAAGAAATAAAATCCGGATGGCAAACAAATTCAACAATATAATAGTGCAAATACAATTTTAAAAAGCTAAAAACAGTGAAACGCTGTTTAGGATTGTTAAGGCCTGCTATAGGGGTGACTGACAGGTTTACATGTGCAGTGATATGGAGAGATACAGGGAACCTATATCTCAGTAAGGGGTGCATACACCAGCCTGTGGTGTCATTTTAAAAGGCTTCCCAGGGGTGGCACAATACATGCTGCAGCCCCTGGTAGGCCTCTGGGGTACCTAGGCCCTGGGTATATAGTATACCATATACTAGGAACTTATAAGGGTACCCCAGAATCCAATCTGGAGTGTACCTAAAGTACATGCAATCAATTTAAGGGGAAAGTAGATAGGCTGGGTTCCTGAATAGCAGGATCCCAGCCAAACTAAGTCAAAAACCAGCAAAACAGCAGGAAACAAGCATTGGCATAGCCAATAGGTCTCGCCTTTGGGACCTTATAAGTGTTTAGCCAGAGCTATTGACTTTGCCAATGTCTTCAAGCTGTGCTGTAGAGAAGTGTGGCTGCTGTGCGGCATGCTGAAAAGTTATAATAAAAAAGTGTCAGAAGCATTTTTGTTACTTTATATATGACCAAGAAGGCATTATGTAAAACTGAACGACCATATTAAAAAAAGTATTTACAATAAAAAATTTCCTCAGTTTTCTTTTGTTCTTGCAATGCTGGCAACTTGTTTCTGCCTATTGCAATTGTTGTTTGTTAAAGCTTTTTTTTTGAGGGGGCATAAACAATCGGAGGGTGAAGGTTGGGAACTAGTACCTGTATTATAACACTAGCAGCGGCCAGACGCTAGGGGAGAATCAACAGATGCCAGATTCCGAGAGCAGGCTGAGGTGGTGCTGAGTGATGCTGAGGTGGTAGTGGTGGTGGTGGTGACTGTTGCGGAGACGATGCTGAGGTGATGCTGAATGATACTCAGGTGTTGCTGAGTGATACTGCTGTGGTGCTGAGTGATGCTGTGGTGGTGCTGAGTGATATTGTCTTGGCGCTGAGTGATGCTGTGGCGGCGCTGAGTGATGCTGTGGCGGCGCTGAGTGATGCTGTGGCGGCGCTGAGTGATGCTGTGGCGGCGCTGAGTGATGCTGTGGCGGCCCTGAGTGATGCTGTGGCGGTGCTGAGTGATGCTGTGGTGGCGCGGAGTGATGCTGTGGTGGCGCGGAGTGATGCTGTTGTGGCGCTAAGTGATGCTGTAGTTGTGCTGAGTGATGCTGTGGTTGCACTGAGTGATGCTGTGATGGCGTTGAGTGATGCTGTGATGGCGTTGAGAGATGTGTTGGTGCTGAGTGATGCTGTGCTGGCTCTGATTGATGCTGTGCTGGCTCTGATTGATGCTGTGGTGTTGCCGAGTGAGAGATAGAGTGAAGATATAATGCCCAATTAGAGAGGGTGGTGAGAGAGAAAAGAGAGAGAAAGGGTGTACATAGAATAAAGAGTGGAGCGGGATAAGAGAGAGAGAAAGAAGGGGAGAGAGAGTGAATGAAGGAGTTTGAAAGAGAAACAGATAAAGGGGTGAGAGAGAATGAAAGGCTAAAAAAGATAGAGAGGGGAGAGTTAATTAAGTAGAGAGAGAATTAGAGAGGGGAGAGAGAGAGAGAGAAGGAGAGAGACAATAAGAGTGGGGGGTGTGGAGTTTAAATAGAGTGAAGAAGTGACGCGGAAAAAGTAACCTTAAATATAGCTTTGTGCTTTGCGCAAATAAATATTAAAAAAAAAAAACAGTGAGACAAAAATACTGGTAATTAGGCTGTGACTCCCAATATAAAACAAATAGCGATATAAGGTGAAATCAACCCACCGAAGCAATATTTCTAACTAGACAAAAAAAAGCTTGCATTTCAATGCTAATCGCTGTTGTTTTTCATGTGACTGTAGTCCAGGGCCCTCAGTTGGTAATGTGAGCTGCTGCTGCGATTGAAACATCAGAGTCCAGAGAGTTAATGAGCCATGACGAGGAAATGAGGAAGAGATAGGAAACCCAGATGCCAGCTGCGCGTGTGCACGCCATCGTGAACTCAAGCTGGTCGCCAGCCGAAAGCCAGTGTTTGCACTTCCAAAACCCACTTACTAAAACTCTCGGCCTGACCAGCGCAAGCGCTGGTGCAGGCCGAGACCTAAAAAGTGGGGGCAACCATGCAGTCAGATTCCACCTTCCTACAGTAGGTGCCCATCACCTGTAACCCTGGCACAAATTAAGCACTGTATGACGGTGTATGTAGGGTGTAATGTGAAATGGAAGGGCTTTTGTGGTGTCTTGTAATATATGGGATAGCATTGTGTGCTGTAGTGTGTTATTGTGTGTTATGTAATGTGATGTAATATTATGCTACGAATGGTATGAATGACGGATGCAGTGTAGTATGAAATGGTAAGGTATACCACGGTGTGTTCGTTTTGTGAAATATTGCCATGCTATCCCATGCTGCCTAATGCTATGACATTGTATGGTATGTTGTGATGTGTTGCATTACGTTCTGTGTGTCATAGTAACAGTATGCTATACTATTACAGGGTAAGTTGCATTAAATTATAGCTAACGTTATGATTTAGCCTTGAAGAGATCGAATGCTATATGTTATGTATGTTGTGGTGTCATATGTTATGTGATGCTCCATTGTAATATCGTATACTACGGCATGGTATGACCATTTCCCGTGAACAAGGACGATACACAGAGCACCACTGCAGGGGTGGTAGTAAAATACCTTTTTTTCACCCGGTGGTAAACGCAAAATATGACGTTGGTACAGCTGGGGCCTCCTTCCTTCAGCTGTAAAGTGTGCATGGAAACTTCCGGCTGCAGGGCCCGCGCGGACAGGAAGCCGGGACAGCCCCGGTGGCTCGCGTCCAGCTCTTCCCCACTGCGTTCGCCGCCTAATCAGTGTTGTGCAAACAGAGCGCGGATTGAGTGTAAACCCGCCTTTAATCACAGCCCTGGGTGCTGACACCAGATTACACTGTTTATGATTCTCGCCCCTCCTGACATTACGAGCGCTGATAAAGGGGGCTTTCTGCACCCGGAGCCAGCAATATGCGGTCTGGGTGTGCTGTGCTGCGGGAGAGGCGACAGCAAGCAACCTCACTGCGCCCTCCAGAGCAAGGGCTACAGGGCCAGCAACCGAGCCCTCCGAGAGGAAGCGTTTCCAGGCCTGTAATGGCATTTCTAAGAGCTAGTGCCTACAGGACCAGTACTGTGCGAATCGTGAGCTAACTGATAATGAGCTATAGGGACTGAAGCAGTTAAATGTGCGTTCCGGAGCAAACAGTTACACAAGCAACAATGTGCGTTCAAAGAGCAAGCGATTACTGGATCTCCAATGTGCGTTCAAAGAGCAAGCGATTATTGGACCAGCAAAGTGCTCTCCTAGCTGGACTAGCAATGTGCGCTCCAAGCGGTTATTGGACCAGCAATGTGTGCTCTAAGAGCAAGCGATTACTGGATCTCCAATGTGCGTTCCAAGAGCAAGCGGTTACTGGAGTAGCAAAGTGCGCTCCAAGAGCGCGGTTACTGGACCAGCAATGTGCGCTCCAAGAGCAAATGGTTGGTTACTGGACTAGCAATGTCTGCTCCAAGAGCAAACGGTTGGTTAATGGGAATATGTCACGTTAGTCCGCATGCGTTTACAACGCATGCCATTACAACGCGGTCGTTACAACGACCGCGTTGTTACATCGCATACCTTTACAACGCAAGTTGGAACAACGACTTGCTGTAGGGGGTGCTGGATGTTGGAATAGTGTAATTTACTATTCCAACTCCAGTCTGTGCAACAGTAGGGAAAGTGTTGGGTTTTAAATCCAACACCTTATGCCCCCTAACGCAAGTCGTTGTTCCGACTTGCATTGTAATGGTATGCGATGTTGGAATGGCATGCGTTGTCTCGCATGCGTGGTAAACGATGTTTACCGTTACTGGACCAGCAATGTGTGCTCCAAGAGCAAATGGTTGGTTACTGGACCAGCAATGTGTGCTCCAAGAGCAAACGGTTGGTTACTGGACCAGCAATGTGCGCTCCAAGAGCAAGCAGTTACTGGACTAACAATGTGCGTTCCAAGAGCAAGCGGTTATTGGATCACCACTGTGTATTCCAAGAGCAAGCAGTACCTGGAACAACAATGTGCACTCCAAAAGCAAGCAGTTACTGGACCAGCATTGTGTGTTCCAAGAGCAAGCGGTTACTGGACCAGCAATGTGCACTCCAAGCAGCAAGCGGTTACTGGACCAGCAATGTGCGCTCCAAGAGCAAGCAGTTGGTTACTGGAGCAGCAATGTGCGCTCCAAGAGCAAGCGGTTACTGGACCAGCAGTGTGCTCTCCAAGAGCAAGCAGTTACTGGACCAGCAATGTGTGCTCCAAGAGCACGGTTATTGGACCAGCAATGTGCGCTCCAAGAGCAAGCGGTTACTGGACCTGCAATGTGCACTCCGTGAGCAAGCGGTTACTGGACCAGCAATTTGCGCTCCAAGAGCAAGCAGTTGGTTACTGGAGCAGCAATGTGCGCTTCACGAGCAAGCAGTTGATTACTGGACCAGTAATGTGCGTTCCAAGAGCAAACGGTTACTGGACCAGCTGTGTGCGCTCCACAGCAAGCGGTTACTGGACCAGCAATGTGCACTCCAAGAGCAAGCGGTTACTGGACCAGCAATGTGCACTACAAGACCAAGCGGTTACTGGATCAGCAATGTGCACTCTAAGAGCAAGCGGTTACTGGATCACCAATGTGCGTTCCAAGAGCAAGCGGTTACTGGACCAGCAATGTGCACTCCAAGAGTGCGGTTACTGGACCAGCACTGTGCGTTCCAAGAGCAAGCAGTTACTGGACCAGCAATGTGCCCTTCCAAGAGCAAGCGGTTACGAGACCAGCATGTGCGTTCCAAGAGCAAGTGGGAACTGGACCTACAATGTGAGCTCCAAGAGAAGGGGTTACTGGACCAGCATTGTGCACTCCAAGAGCAAGCGGTTACTGGATCAGCAATGTGTGCTGCAAGAATAAGCGGCTACTGGACTAGCAATGTGTGCTCTAAGGGCAAGTGGTTATTGGATCACCAATGTGCGTTCCAAGAGCAAGCGGTTACTGGACCAGGAATGTGCGTTCCAAGAGCAATCGGTTATTGGACCAGCAATGTGCCCTCCCAAGAGCAAACGGTTACTGGACCAGCATGTGCGTTCCAAGAGCAAGTGGTTACTGGACCAGCAATGTGCGTTCCAAGAGGAAGGGTTACTGAACCAGCAATGTGCGCTCCAAGGGCAAGCGGTTACTGGACCAACAATGTGCGTTCCAAGAGCAAGCGGTTACTGGATCAGCTTGATTGTTCCAAGAGGAAGCAGTTACTGGACTAGCAATGTGCGCTCCAAGAGGAAGGGGTTACTGAACCAGCAATGTGCGCTCCAAGAGCAAACCGTTACTGGACCAGCAATGTGCGTTCCAAGAGAAAGTGGTTACTGGATCAGCATGATTGTTCCAAGAGGAAGCGGTTACTGGACCAGCATTGTGCACTCCAAGAGCACGCGGTTACTGGACCAGCAATGTGCCCTTCCAAGAGCAAGCGGTTACTGGACCAGCATGTGCATTCCAAGAGGAAGGGGTTACTGAACCAGCAATGTGCGCTCCAACAGCAAGCGGTTACTGGACCAGCAATGTGCCCTTCCAAAAGCAAGAGGTTATTGGACCAGCATGAGCGTTCCAAGAGGAAGGGATTACTGGACCAGCATTGTGCACTCCAAGAGCAAGGGGTTACTGGACCACCAATGTGTGCTGCAAGACAAGCGGCTACTGGACTAGCAATGTGCACTCCAAGAGCAAGCGGTTACTGGCTCTCCAATGTGTATTCCAAAAAGCAAGTGGCTACAGGTGCAGCAATGTGCAATACAACAGTAAGCAATTACCGTCCTAGCAATGCGCACGCAAACTGCAAACGGCTACAGGATCAGCAAAGCATGCTACAAGTGCAAGTGGTTACAAGGCGAGCAATGCTTGCTACAAGAGTAAGTGGTGAGAGGACGATCATTGTGCACTACAAGAGCAAACAGTTACAGGACCAGCAATGTGTGCTGCAAGAGGCTACAGGACCAGCAATGTACACTCCAAGAGCAAGCAGATATAGGACAAGCAATGTGCGCTCCAAAAGCTAAAGTGGTTACAGGACCAGTAATGGGCACTCCAAGAGCAAGCGAATACAGGACAAGCAATGTGTGCTACAAGAGCAAGCGTCTGCTGCATGAGCAATGTGCAATCCAACAGCAAGCAGCACAATGAGCCACAATGCACACTTTAATAGCTAATGGCTATAGGCCACGCAGTGTGCGCTCCAGAACCTAAAGTGGGTACAGTAATGTGCACTCCAAGAGCAAGCGAGTACAGGACAAGGAATGTGTGCTACATGAGCAAGCGGCTGCTGCATGGGAGCAATGTGTAATCCAAGAGCAAGTGGTGCAATGACCAGCAATGAATGCTTCAATAGCAAGCAGCTACAGGACCAATAATGTGTGTTCCAAGAGCTGGTGCCTACAGGACCAGCAATATCTGCTACAACAGCAAGCAGCTACCAGATGAGCAAAGTGCGTTCCAAGAGCAAGTACCTAGAGGACCAGCAATACCTGCTACAACAGCAAGCAGCTACAAGATGAGCAATGTGCGCTCTAGGAGCAAGCAGCTACAGGACCAATAATGTGTGTTTCAAGAGCAAGTACCTACAGGACCAGCAATACCTGCTACAACAGGAAGCAGCTACAAGATCAGCAATGTGAGCTCCAGGAGCATGCAGCAACACTATCAACAATGTGTACTCCAAAAGAAAGCATCTACAGGACCAGCAATGTGTGTTTCAAGAGCAAGTGCCTATAGGACCAGCAATACATGCTCGAACAGCAAGCACCTACAAAATGAGCAATGTGAGCTCCAGGAGCATGCAGCAACACTATCAACAATGTGTACTCCAAAAGAAAGCATCTACTGGACCAGCAATGTGTGTTGCTACAGCAAGAGGCTACTGGACAAGCAGCATGTGTTTTAAGAAGAAGTGGCTACAGAATCAGCAATGTGTGCTCTAAGAGCAAGCAATTACAGGGCCAGTAATGTGTGCTTCAAGAGCAATGAGCTACATGGCCAGCAACGTGTGCTCACGAGGTGGAGCAGTTACAGGACAAATAATGCATGCTTCAAGATGAAGCAGCTACATGACCAGCAATGTGCTTTAAAAGAGCTGGAGCAATTAAAAGACCAGCAGGGCGTATTCCATGTGTGTGCTTTAAGTGTGCATGGTTGACTACGGTCAGTACTAAGCAACGTATGCCAGACTGCTTACAGGAGTAGTCATGTAAGGCAGTGATGGGTGATCCAAGAACGGTAGGGGTTACATGATCAGCATGTGAGCTGCAAGTACTGCAGAGGTTACAAGGCAAGTAATATGTACCTCAAGCGCAGCAGCTAGTATCGGAGAAGTAATGATTGCCTCGGGGTGCAGCCGCTATTACAGGACAAGTTAGTAATGTGTGACATGAGTGAAGGAGTCATTACGGGATAGGTAAGTTGTACCCTCTGAATGTGTTTTCAAGCGTGGAAATACCGACCATGATTGTACCACAGGACGGTGCAGAGACAGAATATCGAGTAAAAAATATCGAATTGCACAAATATCGTGGCAAAAATATCGTGGTTCAGGAATATCGACAGACAAATTTTCGTGGTCAAGAATATCGATTTTAGGTAAGTAATATCGATTTAAAAAATATCGAAGTGTTTAATATCGTTTGCAAAAATATAGTTGTTAAAAATATCGAATTTTTATTAATGTTATGGATTTTAGTATATATTTTATATGTGTGTGATGTTTGTTTTTCTGTATAAGAATTGTTTGTATTTTTATTATATGTGTTAAAATTTTAGTAGTTATTAATTTTTTTTTAATTTGAATTTTGGGTTTTTAGTTCCGTAGCGGGTTGTGGGTTTATAGGGGAATAGGGTGGGAAGTAATTTAATTATATAAAATGTATTGAATACTTTTTATTTATTAATATTTGTTTAATTGTGATTCTATAGTGTTAAATGTGTCCATTAAGGTATTATTAATTATTTAATAATTCGTAGTTAATTAATTTAAATTAATTAATTAGTAATTAATGATGGTAATTGTGCAATTAATTTTAGGTGTGTGTTGTGGTGTTTATAGGTGTAAATGGTGGGAAGGGTGGGAAGTAATTTATTTTTATTGATGAATTATTAATTAGTTGTTAATTAATTTAAATTAATTAGTAATTATTTATGGTAATTGTGTAATTAATTTTAGGTGTGTGTTGTGGATATTATAGTGTTAAAGAATGTGTACTCAATGAATGTTTATTATCTTTTTTATTAATAATATTTTTTAATTAATTATTAATTATGTTAATTATGGAAATAAATTTAAATAAAAATGTTGGTCTTTTTTTATTGGTGTGGTGTTATACGGTAGGAAATAAAATAAATACATTTATGTTTTAAATAATTTGTTTGTTAATATTTTCTCCTTTAAAATAAATATTGTTTATAAATGTATTTATTAATTCATTTTATATAATATTTGTACCTTTTGTTATATGTAATTAACATTATAATATGTGTTCTTTTTGTATGTTTAATATATTTAATCATATATTTTTAAAATATTGTTTATTTATTTTTAAGATTATTTAATTTTTATCAATTGTTTAAATGTTATTAGTAATTTTTGTTTCTCTGTATCCAACACTTTCCCTACTGTTGCACTCACTGGAGTGGGAATAGTAATTTTTACCCCTCCGCTATCCAATACTTTCCCTACTGTTGCACTCACTGGAGTGGGAATAGTAATTTTTACCCCTCCGCTATCCAATACTTTCCCTACTGTTGCACTCACTGGAGTTGGAATAGTAATTTTTACCCCTCCGCTATCCAACACTTTCCCTACTGTTGCACTCACTGGAGTGGGAATAGTAATTTTTACCCCTCCGCTATCCAACACTTTCCCTACTGTTGCACTCTTTGTAGTGGGAATAGTAATTTTTACCCCTTCGCTATCCATCACTTTCCCTACTGTTGCAATCCCTGGAGTGGGAATAGTAATTTTTACCCCTCCGCTATCTAACACTTTCCCTACTGTTGCACTCTTTGGCGTGGGAATAGTAATTTTTGCCCCTCTGCTATCCAACACTTTCCCTACTGTTGCACTCACTGGAGTGGGAATAGTAATTTTTACCCCTCCGCTATCCAACATTTTCCCTACTGTTGCACTCACTGGAGTTGGAATAGTAAATTTAATTCTTCCGCTATCCAACATTTACCCTACTTTTACACTCACTGGAGTGGGAATTGTAAATTTTACCCCTCAGCTATCCAACACTTTCCCTACTGTTGCACTCTTTGGAGTGGGAATAGTAATTTTTACCCCTCCGCTATCCAACACTTTCCCTACTGTTGCACTCACTGGAGTTGGAATAGTAAATTTAATTATTTCGCTATCCAACATTTTCCCTACTGTTCTACAGAATAAGTTTTGTAGGAAATCCAGCTTTTCTATGTGGCCATTCCAGATTTTTTGCCTTTTGTTGGACACTATATTTTTGCTGGCTTTAGAACTCTGTCCACTTTACCCCTGCTAACCAGTAGTAAAGTACCTGTACTCCCCCATTCAACATGGTCGAAATTGGCTTATTTCTAATTGGTATATTTAAGCTTACCTATAAGTCCTAGTATATGGTAAAAAGTGTACCCAGGGCCTGTAAGTTAAATGTCACTAGTGGACTGCAGAACATATTGTGCTATCTACAATGGCAGTGCAAAAGGGCTTCAGGCCTACCATTGTAGCCTGATAATAGCAGTGTAAAAAGTGAAATTTGATCTGTTAAAATAAACCATATTGACAGGTCAAAAGCTCCCTTTATAAATGTCAATAAGTTACCCCTATGTAGGCCTTGTAGCCCACAAGGCAGGGTGCATGATATTTAAAAGTAGGACGTGAAGAAATTTAATGTTAACATGTCATTACAGTGACTAGCAGTGAAAGCTGTTTTTCACTGTGGCAGGCCTAGCAGTCCTACATAGAAAACCACAGTACTTATTAAAATCCTAATACTGTATCTTAGGAATGAAACAAGCTAGAAAAATAATTAAGTAACTATTTTTAATAAATATTAAGAAAAAGTCACTTTTAGAAAGTTACTCTTTCTCTGCCTGAAGCTCCTGGCAGCTAATTTACATTTGCTCTCCAACTTCTCCCAGCCAGGGATTAGCATTGGAATAGGTATGAAAAAGGTGTGAAATGCCTCCAATGAGCTACACAGTGGGTCACTGTGATTGACAGGTCGACCTGAACTGGCAGGGATTACTCCTTTGAGCTCACCAGAAGGGTGTGGGCTATGAGCATCCTTTTTGGCATTACAGTGTCAAGACCTGCTGGAGTGTCAAATCCTGCTTGACAGGTCTGCTGAGGTTTACATATAACAGATGGGGAAGACTTGAAAAGAAAGAAACAGGATGTGAAGACAATTCTTATGTATTCACTGTATGGTTGCTGGAAAGCTTTTTTCCTACCAGACTTCTGTCTGTGAGCTTATTGGGGTACAGTGGCTGCCTCAAACAGAATTTTTGTGTGAGATGTCGGAGCACCCTAGGATTACAATATAACACTCCCCCCAGCCCTTAGAGCCCAAGTTGAGTGTGGCTGAGGACTTTCACCATCTTGAAAATTCCCAAAGTGAGTAGAGGTGGACCCGGGAACTTTTACCCCGTTGGTTAGGACCTGCGCAAGAGTCATTCCCAACCACTACCTCGTGACAGACATAAATGTGGCATCTTCAGGCATTCACTTCAGAAAACTGCTGGACCTGAGCAAGACAGAAGAGAACTGGACGTTCTGTCTGTGACCTCAGAGGAGCCCTGCTCCCTCTTAAACCCAGGGCAAAGAAGTGGACTCCAAGAGTCATAAGGCTGACCTGTTAAAACTAAAAGGATGTAACAAGCTACAAGAGGCTTTTCCTGAAACTGCCCAGCTGACCAATGGTAACTGGACCCACATGTTGGCCTCTGCCTGACATCCTGTGTGTCTCTAAGTGCCTTCCCTGAGGTCCTGGGGTGCTTTAGAAGTGTACTCCTGTGGTAGATCATGACTAAGCCAGAAGGTAAAATCGTTGACCATGACAAACCTGGGTGGTGTATCTGACCCGCGCTCCATCGCGGTCAGCCTCAAACTGCACCTTGCCGCAATCAATCATCACCATTGACTATCATTGACCCTTTGTGTTTTTTGTTGCTATTTTTTATTAAAACCTTAAAAATTCATATCTCCGGGTCTCCGTAGTGGAATTTTGTCACTCTGGAGTCATTTTGTATATTACATTTTAGTCTATTTTTCTAATTCGTTTTTTTACATTTTGCATTCTGACTTTATTACTGTTTTGATACCCTGTCTGCTCTGTGTCATAGCTACCAGGAGGTCGAGATCAGGTTAATTTCGTGACTATAAGGGTTAACCCTGTGAAACTGTTTGATATTTCTTGAGGTGGGTAGTCACCCACCCGACAATAATACAATTTCTTTCAGTTTTCAGACTATGGGGCCGATTCCGATCTCGGCCGGTAGGGCTCCGAATCGGATTCGTCTTTACCGGATCCGATTCGGAGCCCTATTTCCCGACCGAATCGTACGTGCGTCCGGGCGAGCGAGTACGATGCGTGCGCTCGCGAAATCTCCGACCGACTCGTTCGCAGGACCCGACCGCCTCGCACGGGGAAGACTCGCACCGCGCAATGGAGACGTTCCCCGGCCGGGTAAGTACGATGCGCACCTCGACCGCTCCGACCGACTCGCGCAGTCCGGCTCCAAGGAGCTGTCGGAGCCGCACTTTGGGGGTCCGTGTCGGACCCCCCTGGAAGCGTAGGCACGCGAGTCGCACACAGGGGGGACCCATGTGTCCCCCCTACACGTGCATGTACGGCGCGACCCGCATCGGCGCGAACACGCTGTAGGGGGCGCCCTTGTTCGCGTCGTGCCCATTGAGTCAATGGGAGCCCGTGTACGCGTCGTACGACTGGCTCCCATTGACTTCAATGGGAGTCCGACCGAATCGAGTCCGATGGCATACGTGCGCATCGTACTCGTTCGGTCGGGCTGCTAGGGTCCGATTCGGTCGGAAATCTCTCCGGGTCCGGCTCGGTCGGGGAGATTTCCGGCCTGAATCGGAATCGGCCCCTTTGTCTCTTGTTGAACTATTGAACATAATTTTACTACAGAATATGTCCATCATTGATCTTCAGAATATAACCATCACTGCACCACAGAATATGAGCATGTTTTTATTACAGAATGTAGCAATAACTGTACTACAGACTACACACATTGTTGTACTACATAATATGAAAGTAACTGTGCTGCCTATTGTTCCCATCATTGTACTAAATAATACAACCAACAATACCCTACATGATATGTCAACCATTGCACTACATGATATGTCAACCACTTCACTACAGAATATGGACACTATTGTTTTTTAGGTTGAGTCTGGGCAGCGTATGCGCTGCTCTGCAAGACATGCTGTATTCGGTATATGGGCTGTCTGAGACTTTAGACACGCCCACCGCTTTTGGTTGGTTAGTTGGCTTGCTTTTTATAATTCGTTTTCTCTGGTTGGTTAATATTGTGCATTTGTTCCGCTTTTCGGTGCTTGGTTCCCTACCAGCGGACATCACCAATTGATTATTTTGGCTGGCCAGCATTGGCCATCTCTTGACTCCTTGCTCCCACACCCTCCCGTCACGTGCAAATGCAGCGTCCATCCATGTCGTTATCTGGAGGGGGTACATTTAGGCCCTTTTCTAAAGGCCACTGGTCTGCTGTTGAAGAATGTCATGGGATCCCGGAGGTAAGATCAAGATTAAACAAGCATTTGCAATGCAATAGGTCTCGCATTACTGAAAGTTTGACCTAATAGCTCAAACTTTCAGTAATGCGAGACCTATTGCATTGCAAATGCTTGTTATGTCTAGTCATCGTACTATAGAATGTGTCGGCCATTGTACTACAGAATGAAGCTGCCACTGTTCTACAGAATACAAGGTGACCATCGTACTTCAAAATTTGCCAATCACTTAATGAAGAATGAAGCTGCCATTGTTCTACTGAATGTGACTATCAATGTACCACAGAATGTGCCTGTCGTACTACAATATGGGCATCTATGCATTACAGAATGTGGTCCTCACTGCTCTACAGAAAGCGACCTTGACATTATTACATAGCATGACCATTCATATGTTTCCTTGTTGACAAGGACGTCCTTCTGTAGGGACGTTTGCAGCTGTATGTGCCACAGTGCAGCAATAAGGTACTGCATGACAGCAGCAGAGAGTAGCATGGGTAACACACTTCAATGTACAGTATGTGAAGGCAGTGACTGTTTAGTTTTGGATGCGTGGTGCATTGGAAGGAAACTCATGCCACTAAGGCCTAAGGGCCAGATTTACGAAGATTTAATTTTGCGAGTCTCTAATTGCGATTTCTTGCAACTCGCTATTAGAGACTCGCAAAATTAAATGTACTAATGTGTCTCAGACACATTAGTGATTCCCAATGGGGCCGCAAATGACCTGCCTCATCAATATTCATGAGGCAGGTCACAATATGTGGCCCATTGGGAATGTGCAATAACACAGGGATGGTGGCCTACTG
Source organism: Calotriton arnoldi (assembly GCA_963921515.1). Lineage (NCBI taxonomy): Eukaryota > Metazoa > Chordata > Amphibia > Caudata > Salamandridae > Calotriton > Calotriton arnoldi. The sequence goes on from CAWUFW010000796.1 coordinate 577,443, forward strand.
GGGACAGCAGACCACCATGTCTGTTTGCTTTTTTTTTTTTTTAAACGCAGCCCGTTTTCCTTAAAGAAAAATGGGATGCGTTTAAAAAAAAAAAATGAAAAGTTTCCTTTTCATTTTTTAAGGGCAGGCAGTGGTCTGTGGGACCACTGCCTCTCTGAAAAACGTTTTCTCCACCATTTGCGAATGGGTTTCCATCAGATTAACTCCGATGGTAAACAGTGAATGTTTTGCGACTGGTACTCGGTCGCAAAACATTCCTACATACCTCTGCGACTCGCTATTAGGAAGGGACGCCTTTGAAACGCCCCTTCCTAATACCGACTCGCAAAATAGGGGTTTGTACATTGGAAAAGCCTTTTTTTGAGGTTGCAAAGGGCCTGATTCTGTGAATCAGGCCATTTGCGACCGCCAAAAAGCTTTCTACATCTGTCCCTAAATTACTAGTGCTGTGTTAATTTCGATGATGCTTGTACGAGGAAGCAAGGGACTGGTATCAAATACCCGAAGGACACTTCCTACAATATACCAAGATTGCGCATACTGTCAAGGAAATGTGGCCCTCCTTTCCAGATGAGCCGGCTGAGTCAAACACATTGGCCCTCCTGCTAAACCTGGGGTCAACGAGAGGCTTGATCTCCTGTATATATAAGGCCCTTAAAGAAGAGCGCATTACGGAGACATCACAGATAAAAGACAGGTGGTCTGCTGACCTGACAGTCCCCCTCACGGAAGGGGAATGGAAGAGGGTGTTTGCACAGGTCCGGGAGGTAGCTAGTAATGCCCGGTTTAAACTTACTCAGTTCCACTACTTACATCAAACCTATTTAAATCCTCAGAGACTAGCTCGCTTTAATCCAGCGGGCCCTTCATCCTGCCCCAGATGCGGCTGTGACCGTGCCACATTCTTGCATATGACTTGGACCTGTGTCAGGTTACAAAGGTACTGGCATCAGGTTATTCAGATACTCTGCACCACCACAGCAGTTCGGATAGAACAGACAGTTAAACAGTGTCTGTTGGGGGTACTCCCGATACCAAAAAAGGGAACACGCACCAGACATAAATTCGCTCTCCTAGGCCTTGTATTAGCAAAATGTCGTATTGCAATACACTGGACTCAAGCACTTCCCCCCAAATTTGACACATGGCTATCAGACATGCAGGAGTGGGGGGTGGCGGAGGAAAATCATCTAAAAACAGTCCGCACAGATGAACACGCCGAACGGGATTTAGAGTACTGGGGACAGATGTTGGAAGGGCTGTGAACGCCGGCCTCGCAGTTGGAATTGGAATCAGATGTTGCACAAGGGACATATCCGGACACCGCTTTGCCGCATGCAGAGATAAGGGATAGCCCAGACACGCATGCCCAGGCGAGTCAGATATCGCTAAGCGGTGGGGTCCCCTCCTCCCACACCGGTCCAAAAACCCCAGAATGATTGGCAGTCCCACGGTCCCGCGAAATGGATCATTAACGGATTGGTGATTCCAAATACTTAAAGTGAAGTCCGTCACCCGTCACTGCTGCGCAACGTTGAGGGGGGTGGGGGTTTTGTTTTTTCCCTTATACTGTATGATCCTTTTTTTAGGTCGAGCCTAGAGCAGCGCAGCTGCTCTGCGAGACTTTATGTAGTGGGCTTTTGAAAGCTGACCACACGCTCGTGCACCATGGCCTTTTGCTTGCGGTTACCCGCACGGCCGCCATCTGTTTCCAATTATCGTGCCCAGACGCGGGCGCGATAATTGAAAACACATGGCGCCCGTGCGGGTAACCGCAAACAGTAGGCCATGGTGCACGAGCGTGTGGTCAGCTCAGCGCGCTGCCACGCTCGCTCGCCCCCGCTCCTCTCTGACGCTGCCATCTCTGCTGTCCAGCGCTTCACTTGTTTAAAGTAATTTTTGATCCGTTTTAGCGAGAACCATTTTTGTCACGAAGAAAACGCCACAGCTGCACAATCGCATAACTCCAGGAGAACTTGTAACATGGGATGTAAGCACGCGAGGGAAAACTCTGGAAGCTTGCATACCTTTGTTCGCCTTTGACTAATTCAATCATCTGAAAACACACACGGAAGAGCCTGCTTCGGCGATGGTCATGCCTCAGCTGCAGCCAACCCCTAAAATCTGGCAAGGCATTAATTTAATCACGTGGCTTTGTTAAACTCTACAGTTTACACAGATGACGTACGCCTGACGCTGCGACCGGTGACTGGCCCCGCGCCCTGCTGACCTCAGCAGCCGTGCCAACGTCAAGCGAAGGAACGAGTGGTACAGAAACCCTTCTTCAGACCAAGCAACCGCTGAGCCTTCAGCCTACAACATTTCTGCGCTGGTATAAACACGAGTTCGTCTTGTTAACGCGCTTAGGACGTTCCAGCCCGAGGCCTGCTCCTACCTGATCCTTTTGTTTTCAGTCATGTGAAACGCATCTCCGAGCTATCCTCCCGGCTTGGCGCATAGAAGCGAAAGTCAGCACCACTAAGGGATGTGTGTTTTGGAAGTCAGGGGTTCGGAACCTGCAAAATGTATTCAGCCTTATATCGTTCGTTTGTCTGTAAAATGAGTTCCATAAATTTGGCTTGGAGTAACCAGTCTGGCATTTACAGTGCTTAGAAACGTCGAAAGTGCGGTAGTTTGCGCTATTTATGCCAAGATATTATCGCCCGCCCGCGAAAGAAATACTTATAAGCAAGTTTGGAACTTGGCCTGAGAGACTTGCAGTATAAGGCCTGCTTTTGGAATTGAAATTTGTCTTTAGGGATGGCAAGAGAAATATATCCTTCAGTAGATGGTGTGTGCCTTCGGGCACATTTTTCAAACGTAATTGGTTTGAGCAATTAAGGAAAGGGGGGGCCGCTCGGCCCCCCCGCACGTATGGCAGGGCGCCGGCCCCCTCCTCCCCCTGCACTCTCGTTGGTGGGGCGTGCCCCTCTGCCGCGTCTTGATGACGCGGCGGGCGCGCCCCACCGCCGATTGGTGCTGGCTCCTGCATTGACCCGGAAGCAATCTAATTGCTTCCGGGTCAAAGAGGGAGCCAGAGTGGGCGGACCAGTTGTAACTGGTCTGCCCCCAGAAGGGTTAAAGGCCGGGGGAGCGCGGGAGGCGCCCTCTTGTTCCCGCACTCCCCAGGCTTGCCCCGCGCCTTGTCAAGGCGCAGAATAATCTTCTTTGCTCCCGCTCCCCAGCCCCCTCACACCAGCCTCGCTAGGAGGCTTTAATCTTAAATTTGTTTTTCCCCTCTACAGGCAGCAGGCATCGCGGACTCCGGAACGCGGGAGAATCGGCGAGGTGGTGCGGGGGTCAAAGTACATCGTGGAGCGACGTCGGCATTCTCCTCTTGCGAGCGGCAGCGACAGAGGCGTGCGTGGTCGCGGAGCGCCGCTGTGGGGCAGGAGAAGAATCGTGTGGGGACCGGAATACCGGCGACAGAGGACGGCAGGTACCCGGTCGTGGTGGCGCTCGACTAGCGAGGGCGCGCACCCTTCCGGTTGGAATTCAGTGATTGTGGGCTGTTTTAATAAGCCATCGACAGCTGTGGCTTGGTAGGGGGGGGTTTTGTGTCTAGCGCGTGCAGTGCCCAGGGCTGTATTCTGCCCAATTTCGCCTGATTGTGGGGATTTAAGCATGTACAAGGGCTTAGGGGGTGCAGCTGGGCTTTGGTCTGTTTTCACATGCCTACTGTTAATGCTGTTGGTTTACAGGAGGGTGTTGTCAAGGTAGGCGCTAGGCTGATCCCACATGCATGGGTGTTGTGCATATTTTATAAAAGAGAGCCTAGTATCGGGGGGGTTTTGATTGGGTCCTGTGGTATACTGGTTACAGAGTGGATTTGTCATTTGAGTGGGCAGCACCTGTGTACCTCCAACTCGGAGCAGGTAAACACCAGGCAGGCGCTAATGGGCACTGAGACACAGCAGGGCTTTCAGTGTAGGGGGTAAGTGCAGGTAGTGTACCTGTTGCAGGGATGACTAGTGGTCGTGGCGCTAGGCGCTCCCGCATGGAGCATATGCTGGAGGGCATGATGCGCAAGATGACAGCTATGGACAGGAGATGGGGGAAGGTTGACCAGATAGGCAAGAGCGTGGCAGAGCTCAGGCAAAGGTTCGACGAACAGGTTGGGCCATCGGGGAGACCCAAGCAAATAATTGTGCCCCCGCAGCCCAGGGGGGATTTGGATGCGTTGCCCAAGCGGGTCAGGGCCAAGAAGGGTAGCGGTCGGGTCCCCAAGCCACACGAAGAGGGGGGGCCTTCTGGGGTGGTCCCTGAGGGAGGGCTTGGACCGCCGGTAGCTCCTATGCCCGCTCCCATAATCCCGACAAATCTACCGGTGACACCGGCTCCGGCCTCTCCGGCGCCAGTACCAAGCATAGTGCCTCAGGTGGTCCCAGCGGTAGTCCCGGTGGTACCCGTGCCGATTCCGGTACCCGGCTCGGGATCCCCCATGCCAGTTACAGCACCCCCAGTGGTTGGTCGGGTACCTCCAGAGCTGGCAGCGCAGATAGCGGCTGTACTGCCTTGGCTAGGGATAGGTGGGATGTTACCTTCTTCAGTGGGTGCCAGGGAGGTGGGAGAGGACCCCTCAGCGGTGGCCCAGAAAATGGTAGCAAAGATCATGATTGCGCAGGGTGGCGGGGGGGGGCCAAGCGCGCCCTTTACTCCACAAGCAACAGGTTCGGGCAGCGACTCTGGAAGGGACAAGATTGTTGAACCAACGCGACCCGCAGAAAGTGGTAAGGAGGTGGCATTACCAGTGCTGGGGGAAGGGACAATACCCTCCAGGAGGGAAAATCTGGCTCAACATGTGACACAAGAAGTGAAGGATTTGATCTGGGCGGGAAAATATGTCAATATGTTTTCCTTGCTAGTTGATAATAGAGAAATGGAGTATGCTAGGAAACAGAAAGACTGGATGTTGCCTAGCGAATGGCGGGGTGAAATGGCGAGATTCAGGGTGGAGGAGACATTGATCAACTGGATTAGAGCCTTTTCTGTGTTTATGGCAATTACAGCCGAGCGCTTCCCGAATTTGCAGGCCGAAATGGCTTGTTACCAGAGTAGGATCACAACTTTCAGCGAGAAATATGGAGGGGATGTGTGGAAGGAGTACGACACTACTTTCAGGAAGGCTAAGGAGTTTGACCACGCATTATCATGGGATAGAGTGGATTCAATTTCATGGTATGGCCAGTTTACGGCAGGGAGTGCGGGGCCAAGCTGGAGCAAAAGCTACCACTCCAATCACCAGCAGCCCTTTCGGTCACCTCAGGGGGGTGGCACAGCCACTAAGACGGGGAGCAGTGGTGGGCGAAAAGGGGTGTGCTGGGATTTTAACAAGCGTACATGCACCAGGACACAGGGCACTTGCAAGTTCAGGCACGCATGTTCCATTTGTAACCATCCTTCCCACCCAGAAACAGTCTGCCGCAATAAAGGTAACGCCTCGGGAAACAGGGGAAGAAAGAAGCAGGATTAGGGGAGGAGGCCGCCTGGTAGCTCATTCACCCATTGACATTCTGGCTATGACTCCTTGGCTGAACAGGTACCCTGACCATGCCTCGGCGGCGATGTTACAGGAAGGATTTTGGCAGGGCTTTAGGATCCCAGCGGTGGGATATACCGGAACACCAGAATGTAGGAATCAACTTTCAGTTAAGCACAACCCAGATGTGGTGGCGGCAACAATAGCTAAAGAGCTGCGCCTGGGTAGGATAGCGGGGCCGTTTAATGACATCCCTGTACCGAATTTTGTTTGCTCGCCCTCGGCGTGGTCCCCAAAAAGGAGGAGGGCGAGTACAGGCTCATTCATAACCTATCAGCACCCAGGGGCGCATCATTAAACGACGCCATAAATGAAGACATTTGTAGTGTTAAGTATGCGTCTTTTGACCAAGCAGTGGATATGTTGAGGGCTCTCGGACCGGGAGCCTTGATGGCCAAGTCGGACATAGAATCGGCTTTTCGGCTACTGCCAGTGCATCCCCTAGATCAGCATCTGCTAGGTTTCTCTTTTCAGAACAAATTCTATATGGATATGTGTATGCCCATGGGTTGTTCGGTTTCATGTGCCTACTTTGAGAAATTTAGTTCCTTTCTGGAATGGGCTTTTAGGCAAACGTCAGGGCACCTCCATGTCATGCATTACCTGGATGATTTTCTCTTTCTGGGGTCGGCGGGCTCACAGGAGTGTGGGTGGGCATTGCAGGAATTTTGCGTGCTCATGCGGGCTTTTGGGGTCCCGCTGGCACCCGGAAAAACGGTGGGCCCTGCAACCACATTGGAATTCTTAGGCATAGAATTGGACTCAGTGGAGGGCTGTTTCAGGTTGCCAAAAGACAAAATCACGAAATTTAGAGCAGCTCTCCAGCAAGGTTTGGTCAAAGATAGAGTGACGCTCCAGCAGCTACAACAGATTGTGGGCCAGCTGAATTTCGCATTAAGAGTCATACCCATGGCACGCCCCTTCTCCCGCTCAATCTCGCAGGCCATGACGGGCCTGCGAGAGAAACACCATCACACTAGATTGCTGGCTGAGGTCCGCCAGGACATGCGTATTTGGATCGCATTTCTGGAGGGCTTCAACGGCAGAGTGGTGTGGTGCGGTCCCCTACTACGTCTGCAGAGTTAGGTCTATGGACGGATGCTGCAGGCAGTGTGGGGTTTGGTGCCATACTGGGAAACAAGTGGGTGGCCCAACGGTGGCCGGTTTGGTGGGATGCGAGCGGCCTGACAGCTAATATCGGTTTCTTGGAGCTATTTCCAATATGGGTTGCATTAACAGTTTGGCCTGATCAGTTGTGTAATCGATCTGTAATCTTCTGGTCAGATAACATGACAGTAGTCGAATGTATCAACCAGCAGGCGGCACGATGTAAGTTTATACTCCGCCTACTTAAGGAGATTGTGTTGGTTTGCATGAAACTCAATGTACAGTTTAGGGCCAAACATGTCCCAGGGGTGTTGAATAACGCAGCCGATGCACTCTCTCGCTTTAAGATGCAGGTATTCAGGGAACACCTACCATCCGCAGAGGCGACGCCTGCACACTTCCCAGCAACACTCTGGCAAATTGGTGCCCCCAGCTACAGAACCTCGTGGCAGCTAGCCTAGCGCCCAGGACCAGGACAGCTTACGAAGGGGCGTTTTTGTCTTATTGCTCCTTTTTGGGACGGGACTGGGCAGAGAAATGGGAGCATGAGGAGAATTTCGCTAAGTACCTAGATGCATTACATAAGGAGTGGCGCTCAGCAGCGACAGCTAGCAGACACAGGGCGGCCGTGTCTTTCATGGCACAACTCAGGGGGGCCAGAGATCCCACGAATAGTTTCGTCGTGCGGAAGGCACTAAAGGGGTGGCGGCGCCTGCAAGCAACCACCGCAGATTCCAGGCAACCGATAGGTTTAGACCGGCTGGCATCATTATTGAATGCCTTGTCTGACACCTGCAGTTCGTATGGGGAAGTACTCTTGTTCAGAGCCGCCTTTACTTTGGCCTTTTATGGGGCATTCTGGGTAGGGGAACTGGTGGCTAGCAGCAAGCAGGACATGCTGGGGGGTCTTCGACTGGAACACACAAAAATATTGGGCGAGGTGCTGTTGATTACCATACGTAAATCAAAAACTGACCAGGAGGCCCGGGGGGACGGGCTGGTACTCCATCGGGCACGGGCTAATCCTTGCTGCCCAGTGTTCCACGTAGAAGCCTTTATCAAACAGTGAGCGGGCGCGAAGGAGGGAGCACTGTTAATGCATGCAGACGGTACCCCACTGACCAGGTTCCAATTCCAACGAGTACTGTCGATGACAATGGTCAGGGCTGGTTTCAATCCAAAGGATTTTGGGACGCATTCCTTCAGGATAGGTGCGGCCACCGAGGCGACTGCTTAAGGATTGCATGCGAGCAGCGTAAAAAGGATTGGGAGATGGTCTTCCAACTGTTACAAACGTTATGTGCGGATGCACATGCTGTGAGGTGACAAGTAAGTTACGCTGACGCCTGTCTTGTTGTTTGCTTCTATTTCAGTTTCTCGAACCTGTCACGCAGGGCGGAAACTGTTGCCGGGTCACCAACAGCAAGTACCTTCAGCACGGCGGACACAGGAACGGAGGAAGGAGACACAAGTGGTATGGGTGGTTGGTCACTCATTTGTAAAGCGCGTTAAATCTGTTTTCTTTTCAGGTAGCTATAGACAGAGGGCGGAACAAGGAGGTTTCGAAGTTTCCTTTCATGGTAGGGGGCCTATGCCTCAGTCAGTTTAGGGGTTCTTTACAGAGTTGCTCAATAGACACACCCCGCCGCCCGCAGTAGTTATCCTACACCTGGGGGCAACGATCTGGTGAAATTGGGCAGGAGGGTCCTGATGGAGGAGATAATTTCGGAAGTAAACTGGCTAGCTAAAACATGCCAAGGCTGCACCATAGTGTGGTCTCAGATGATTCCCAGGCTCAAATGGAGGGGGGACTCGGTCAGGGCGTTGAATCACTCGGTAAAGAGGATCAACAACAAGATAGAGAAATTATTTCGGTCACCTCAACTACAGAATATACCACATGGGTGTATCTGGGGGGAACAGTTCTTCTTGCAGGACGGGGTCCATCTGACTGGGGCAGGTAACCAACTTTTTCTGGAGAACATTTTGGCATGGCTGGGAGGTTCTAAGTAGGCATGACCTTTCGGAAGAGGAGGATAGGGGGGCCAGATAGTCGGTCAACTAGGCTGGCCTGTGGCGGTAAGGTCATGATCGGTGAGCAGTCAATTTAAGGTCCTTAGGGGCGTCACCATTCTTGAATGGGGTCGCCCAGGGGAAGGAGCAAGTGGTCTCTCCCAGAACTCCAGGGGCGGTACATCCGCTTGGTTGGATGGGTGCGGGGGAGGGGGAGTCACGCTTTCTTTGGGCTGGTTAGCCACCCCGCACGTGCACGATGACGTCATTAAACGGCGCAGAGTGCAAGGGCCCCCTTTTGGGTAATGGAGTTCATGGAGCGTACGGGGGTAACCGGGAGGGGGGAAGTACCCTCTCGGTAAGCGGGCCCTCTGCGCATGCGCACTCATACGTGAGGGCGTAGCTGGTTAATAAGGATTTGACACCGGTTAGCGACCTTGCCGTAGGCCCAAAACTAGGATATGCAGAAAAGTAATAAGTATGATGTTAGATTCGGTTAGGAAACACGCTGTATTAGACATTTGTTAAGGTTAGCCATTGATACCTGTCTACATTGATTGTAACCTAATGTCAAATTTTTCTGCATAAAAATGCTTGTGTAAATATTGTTTATTTCAAATTTTAATTTGTTTTCATGTTTTAATAAATACGGCCGGGGGTCGCGAGACCCCGCCTTCCAAAGAAACTCCTCTCATGTCCAATTGCTTTAATTGTTTAACTGTGGTAAGGCGCAGGACAGGGAGGGGGATTGTCGGTAGTCCCTGACCATAAGGAAAGGGGGGCCGCTCGGCCCCCCCGCACGTATGGCGGGCGCCGGCCCCCTCCTCCCCTGCACTCTCGGTGGTAGGGCGTGCCCCTCCGCCGCGTCTTGATGACGCGGCGGGCGCGCCCCACCGCCGATTGGTGCTGGCTCCTGCATTGACCCGGAAGCAATCTAATTGCTTCCGGGTCAAGGAGAGGAGCCAGAGTGGGCGGACCAGTTGTAACTGGTCTGCCCCCAGAGAGGTTAAAGGCCGGGGGAGCGCGGGAGGCGCCCTCTTGTTCCCGCACTCCCCAGGCTTGCCCCGCGCCTCGTCAAGGCGCAGAATAATCTTTCCCACCCACCAGCCCCTGAAGCAGACTCTTGCGTTTGTATGTTGATTGTATCATTTTAGGTTCGTTTTCACTGTAGTTGTGAGTTGGTGTGTGTTTTTCCTTAGGCCTCTTTTCCCCTTTACAGGCTCAAGTATCAAGCTATGGTTGCACAGTAAGGTTTTGTGTAAACTTTGTCCTTAGGCCTTTTTCCCGTTTGCAGGTAACATAATTGTCGTATTTATTGATAGTCCTTGGTCAGGCGGTAAGGTCATGATTGGTGAGCAGTCAATTTAAGGTCCTTAGGGGCGTCACCATTCTTGAATGGGGTCGCCCAGGGGGAAGGGGCAAGTGGTCTCTCCCAGAACTCCAGGGGCGGTACATCCGCTTGGTTGGATGGGTGCGGGGAGGGGGAGTCACGCTTTCTTTGGGCTGGTTAGCCACCCCGCACGTGCACGATGACGTCATTAAACGGCGCAGAGTGCAAGGGCCCCCACTTTGGGTAATGGAGTTCATGGAGCGTACGGGGGTAACCGGGAGGGGGGAAGTACCCTCTCGGTAAACGGGCCCTCTGCGCATGCGCACTCATACGTGAGGGCGTAGCTGGTTAATAAGGATTTGACACCGGTTAGCGACCTTGCCGTAGGCCCAAAACTAGGATATGCAGAAAAGTAATAAGTATGATGTTAGATTCGGTTAGGAAACACGCTGTATTAGACATTTGTTAAGGTTAGCCATTGATACCTGTCTACATTGATTGTAACCTAATGTCTAATTTTTCTGCATAAAAATGCTTGTGTAAATATTGTTTATTTCAAATTTTAATTTGTTTTCATGTTTTAATAAATACGGCCGGGGGTCGCGAGACCCCGCCTTCAAAGAAAACTCCTCTCATGTCCAATTGCTTTAATTGTTTAACTGTGGTAAGGCGCAGGACAGGGAGGGGATTGTCGGTAGACCCTGACCATACAAAGAAGCCCACGTTGTTAACTTGGTTGAAAATTGTGAGACGTCTATTTTGTTTACCCTTCACGCCCCATTCTTGACAAGTGACTCGTTAAAATCCTGTGAGAACATCGCCCCTTAATAATTTTTCTTCCCTACGCTACAGGCTAGCATTGGCAAAGCCGACAAGTCTGCATGTCATGAGGCAAAGCATGCCCACAGAGGTGGTTATGGTGGTGGTACTCTCGAGTCCTGGCAAAAACCTTTTTAAAAAAATACAAATGCAGTAAAAAAAAAAAATCAACAAAATAGTGGTTTCTGTATACAGTGCATGCCAAGTGTGGAATGCATGTGTGCATTTTCAGATGTAAAATTGTCCCTCATGCATTCCAGTGCAAGCACTCAATATGAGGTGGAGTGATGTACCTAAAACACAATCGCATGGGGTGAGCGAGTACGATTTAGTTCCTAAACTATAGCCACAGGCTACAAAGTCCTCACTTCGATTCAATTTGCCAAACAAGGCAATTAACAGTGTTGGTTAGGAACTTTGCTGTATATGAAAATCCAGATATTAGGGCATTGCATAGAATTTTCCAGATATGAGTGTTACCTTAGTGCACCCATCAAGGTGATAAGTAACCTAGAAAGTAGGGCTATGTGTGATCAGCTAGGTCACACTAAAGGGTCAAAGTGCAGCAGTTGGATAAATCTAGTGTTATCTTCCCCTCTGTGACGGACAAATGACAATTTGTTTGACAAACAGTGGGTGACAATGCAGGCAAGAAAGAGCTAGTAACAGCAAATAAAGGTGTGTGCTCTTTTGGAATTTCGAGGGAGGACCCTGCGTGACACTGGATGCTCCCAAAGAAAGGATTCAGTATTTAGACAGCAGGCAGTATTTAGAGGCTGCCCATGCTAAGCTTAGGCAAATCATAGGACTGGTGCAATCCCGTTATAAAAACTCACCTTGATTGAATTGTATTATTACAAGCAAGTTGTGACGCATCTAGTTGCCAGTAAAATAGAAATGACGTATTTCTGACCCCGGTCGCGGCTCTCGGAGCTCGTGCCCCATGAGACGTGCGTGTTACCGGACCCCTCCGCTGCCCTTCCTCGCGGAGGCGGCCATGCATAGCAGCACGCGCACGCCTTCTGCTCTTGAGGTTCGGCTGATCGGTCGTACCACCTTACCTTCAGGGGAGGCAGGAGGAAAGGTGCCGACACTGAGCGAAGGTGAGCGACCAGGGAAGGGGGGGGAGCCCAAGCCCAGGAGCATCCAACCCGGAACTCGATAGGCCCAAATAAGTCCCAGGGGGCCACGTGGGGAAGAAACAAAGTGAGCCATGCGCCGCAGTGTCTCAGAGCTGCTGCAGCAAAGGGCAGGAGATCGACTGTCGACTCTGCAGTCTACTCGGACACTCACCCAACGTCATCCGGGGCCAGGATTCCACTGTACACACGGGGTCCGTTGATCTTCCACTCCTCCACCAGATATTGGGTTTGTACTGGGAGGCATCTCTTGTGCTCTGCAGCTGTAGGCATAGCTGGCTCTGCTAATTGGGCTCCCACTCGGGATTACAGACACCTGCTGTTCCTCTGATGTCCTGGGGAAGCTGCGTCTGCCATCTTGGTGTCACCTTCCCACTCCTCCATGGCCACCCTCCAGGTCTGGTGGCCACAACAAAACAAACATTGGTAAAGCCAATAAGTCTCGCCTTTGGGACCTTATAAGTGTTTAGCCATGCAACAGTTGATGTTGTTGCACCAAGGACATCAACTGTTGCATGGCTAAACACTTATAAGGTCCCAAAGGCGAGACTTATTGGCTATGCCAATGCTTGTTATTATTGTAATTGCTACATGTCGACAGTAGACATAAAAGATGAGGGGTTGAGCAAACCCTGGTGTACTACGCATATTACAATGTAAACCATGTTGAGCGCCCATGGGCAGATTACGAGTAAATGTAGAATATTAGAATTTCTGTGATTAACAATGCAGTAGTATAAATAAAAATAAGTTAAAAAAAAAAAAATCCGATGATGCTTGTAATGGGAGTTACTGTTCCTCCCTGATGGCTGCTTTATGGCTAGACGCTTTTGCAATTTGCTGAATGAGCAAAACTCTGCATTGCCTGGATCAGACATGGCCGCCTCAGGAGACTCATTGCTTGTAACTAGTTTTAGACGTGGACGTTGTAATTAGCCATCAAAAGACGGTAAGTCAGGATGTATGGCAAGCATACTTCCTTCCTCTTTCATTGGGTCAAGGGGAGAACTTCTACAGATGGGCCCATGGGCTTCCTTTTGCAAATGTTGATTTGTCTCAAGGGAAGCCAATGACCTTGGCAGGAGGAAGACAGGCGGGAACTCCTACTCTGCTGGAAATGGCTTCAGGATTGGCAATCTGATTCGGAAGGCGAATGGCAGGTGGCAGTGTCAAGCGAGAGGAGAGTGTTTTCAACCACTCATTAGATGAAGGCAGGGTGTGGAGGGTCTCCTATATCGACAGAGACACGTGGGGGTTGCACCTCTCTTAATAGAAAGGTGAGGCTGGGGTTAGTCATTCCCTGCTGGAAGGATTTTAGAGGCGTTGCCTATTTCTGAGGTGGCAGAACAAGTTTCATGTTATTCCAATGGGAGCACAATTATGTGTTTCCTGTCGCTGGTTGGACACTGTGCTCAAACTTTGTGTTAGAAGATACTGCATGATCCTTTCAGGCAGTTAGTAAATCTTGTCTGGACAACACTTACGTAAAGTACACATTTGTAGCGCCTGCACTGACAGCGGTTCCTTTTCATTATAATGCTGCTTGTTTCTGTGCAAGTTAAAACTTGCAAATGCTGTGGAACAGGGTGCAAGCTCACCGAACACAAGTCACTGTTTTAGCAGTGCAGCAGCCTATGTGCATTATAAAATCCCTCTGGTGACCCTACGGGACCCAACACAGCACATTATGGTGCCTCATCGCATCTCACCATTAATGACCGTCCTTCGAGTGATCTCCCACAGCACTAGGCCGTAGGCCCAGATATCCGTCTGTTTGTAGGATTCAAAGGAGTCTGTGCGGATAGTTTCATCCAGAACCTCTGGTGCCATATAGCGCTTAGTGCCAACTCGCGGGTTGTTTCCTATATCCAGGAAATCACCATTCTGGGAATGCATGACCGCCAGACCTGAAAACAAGAGATAAACACATGCATCAGAACTAGACTTGAAAACATACACCTGCATCAGAGCTAGACCTAAAAAAAAAAAACACACTTGCATGCATAAAAACAAGAAACACACACCTGTTTTAGAGGCAAACCACATACCTGCATCTGTCAGAGCCAGACCAGATAGCTAGAAAGACACACCTGCATCCGAGTCAGTCTTAATGCAAGTTGAGTTACAAATTTTGAAACCCAAAACCCACACATGCATCCGCCAGGCTTAAAAACAAGAAACTCATTCCTGCATCAGAGCGAAATCTAACCAAATAAACATAAGCCTGCAACAAAGCTAGGCCTGAACAGAAGAAACACACCTGCGTCAGAGCCAGACCCAACACAATAAACATGCAGCTGCAACAGAGCCAGACCCAACACAATTAACATAAACCTGCATCAGAGTCAGACCTAACACAAAAAACTAAGACTGCACCAGAGTTAGACCTGCAAACTAGAAACCCACATATGCATTTGCCAGACCTGAAAACCAGAAACTTACAGTTGAATCAGAGTCAAACCTGAGCACAAGAAACCCACATCTATATCAGAGCTAGACCTAACAGAAGAAACATACTCGTTCATCAGGCAGACTGGAAAACAAGAAATACGTACCTGCATTGGAGGCAGACCTGAAAATAAGAAATATATGCCACTATCAGAGACAGATCCAGCACAAAACACACACTACGGCATTCAAGCCAGTCCAAAATACTAGAAATTCCCCCCTGCATAAGAGCCAAAACTAACACAAGAAACCTACACAAGCCTCAACCACACTAGAAAAAAAAGGAACACATCCCTGCATCATAGCTAGGTTTAAAAACAAGAAACAAATGCCTACGTCAGAACCAGAACTAACACAAGAAACACACGCCTACATCACAGCTAGACCTGCAATTAACACATGCGTGCAATGCATCAAAGCAGATCTAACAGTAGAATCACACAACTGCATCAGAGCCAGACCTGAACACAAGAAAAACATGCCCGAATCAGAGCCTTAAACAAGAAATACCCTGCGTCCACAGAGCCAGACCTAAAAACAAGAAACACACACCACATCAGATCTGTAGTGAGCCACCCGGCTACTGCACAACATTGTTTTTTTTTTTTAAACTTTCTTTTTAATTTTATTGCTGGAATAACAAAACATAGACGTAGGAGTCAGTAGTGCATGGAGTATGAGCAATTGCAGAATATAAGTTACAACATTAGGTGAAAGGTATTGCAGTAGATTCTTCAGTGAAAAACATAGGGTTACATCAACGTCCCAGACAAGCAAACACATAGGCAGCCCCTGTACAATCGTAGCTGTCCGTCCTGGGCTAGGCATTATGGTTATTACTGACTTAATTCTGCCCTGCCGTGTGTGAGATCCAGATTCCCCCCGCCCGTGTCCAAGTCCAGGTTGTAGTACTTTACCCAGGGCGTCCAGATTTTTCGGAATTTACGCGGGCAACCTCGCGCTGTGTAGATCACCTTCTCCGCAGCCATGTAGAGATCCATATTGGACGTCCACTCCTTGAGTGTGGGAAGTTGTTGGGCCCCCCAGTACTTGGCTATGTCCCTCTTGGCTACCACTAATCCAAAATTGGCCAGCAGAAGCCTATATCGCGGCAGGTCGACGTCTGTAGGGATCCCTAGTAACAGGAATTTGGTGTCCATCTCCAGTTGGGTTCCTAATATATTACTCAATTCTCCCCGGATTGTGTGCCAGTAGGTTTGGATGTGTCCGCACTCCCAGATAGTGTGTATGTATGTGCCGTGTTCTATATGGCATCTGAGGCAGGTTGGATCCTCCGCCCTCCCCATCTTGTATAGTTGTGCCCTGTCAAAGTAGACCCTATGAAGGATCTTATACTGTACGAGGCGCAGTCTCAGCCTGATCGCTACTTCGCGCGGATGCATTAGGGCCGCCTCCCAATCTATATCGTCCAGGGGACCGGTGGTGAGTTCCCATTTAGCGCGCAACGGGCCAAGGTTGTCCGGGATATTATTGATTTGAGTCTTATATGTCAGGGATATCTCCTGGGTGAGGATCTCTTCCCGAAGAAGCCTACCCTCTAGGGGGGCATATTCTGGTAGCGTCACACCGTCCAATCCTTCAGCATGCCAGGCATGTTTAAGTCTAAGGTATGCATAGGCTTGGGAGCTATGGAGTTGGTATTTGGACTGAAGGGAAGAGAATGAGGCTAAAGAGCCCCCCTCCAGAAGATCTCCTATCTTAGAGATACCGATAAGATCCCATTTCCCTAAACCCCTCAACTTTCTGATCTCGGTCAATCTAGCACCCTCCCACAGGGGGGTCTCCCGTGTAGGTTTCCCCTCCCATTTCATCTGCTTTTCCGCCCCCTTCCAAGCCGCGATTACGCGTTGGGTGGCGGGGAGGAGACGTGCACCCCCAGCACCCCCATATATGTAATGTAGGAAGGTACGTGTTTGGAATTGCAGCTTCTCCAGTCTATATGTGGGGTGGTCCCCTGGTGTATGGATCCACTCATTAATAACTATAAGGTGGGCCGCTCTATCGTAGGCTCTAATATCTGGTAAGGCCAGCCCTCCATTATATGGGTTGCGTTGCAGGGTGCATAATGCTATTCGCGGGTGGGCTCCGTCCCATAACAAGAGGCGTAATTCGCTGTTTATGGAATCGAAAATGGCATCTGGTATTTTATGATAAGTATTCTGCAAAACATAAAGGAGTTGAGGGAGTGTTACCATTTTATACATGGCGGCTCTTCCCATGATAGTCAGAGGGAGTTTCCTCCACCTCTTCACATCTTCCTGAAAATTCAGTAGTATTCGCCTAATGTTACGATCCAGACTGACCTCAGGATCGGTGGTAATGTAGAGCCCCAAGTAGGTGAACCCCTCCGCAGAGATCCGCAGGCAACTCGGATAGGTATGAGGGTCCGTTCCTCCACTCAGCGGGTAGAGGGTGGATTTATTCCAATTGATCTTGTAGCCCGCGTAGGAGCCGTATTGTTCAAAGATTTGCAGAAGTCGGGGGAGTGTCTCGTCTGGCTGTGTGACATAGAGCAGAATATCGTCTGCGTATAACGATATACGTTCCTCTGCTAGAAGACGTGACTCGTCAAGGAATCCCCCCAACCCTGATCGGGTTCTAATCATGCAGGCCAGCGGTTCTAGTATAAGGGCAAATAATAGGGGGGATAAGGGACAACCCTGCCTGGTGCCGCGCTGTATCGGCCAGCTGGCAGAAAGAGTGCCATTCACCCTCGCCTCCGGAGCATTATATAGTAGTGCTAACCATTCTCGGAAGACCGGGCAGAAGCCCATTTGTTCCAGAGTACACCACAGAAAGGGCCACTGAATAGTATCAAACGCTTTCTCCGCGTCGAGCGAGAGAAGCAGATGGGGGTCGTCCCGTCCCTGTACTGTGTCCATCCAGTTAGCTAGACGGCGCAGATTAAAACGTGTGGCACGCTTTGGCATGAATCCAGACTGATCTTTGTGTACCAGTGGGAGAATCACCGCCAAGAGGCGTCTCGCCAGGATTGTGGCCAAGATCTTCGTCTCAATATTAAGAAGGGATATGGGGCGATAGGACCCACATTCCTCTGGGGGTTTCCCATCTTTAGGGATGACCACCACCGTGGCTAGACGGAGGTCTTGAGGCAGGATCCCCTGATCCTTTGATTTCTGAAACATTTTAAGGAGATGCGGCGCCACTAGTGCAGTATTTAGTTTAAAAAATTTGCCTGGAATGCCGTTGGGCCCCGGAGTCTTGCCCGCCTTTTGCCGGCCAATGGCTTCCGTCACCTCAGCCAGTGTCAGTTCTCCCTCTAGACTGTCCATCTCATCCTGCGAAAGGGAGGGCAGGTCAATGCCCCTCAAGTACTGACGTATCTGTAGTTCCTCCATCTGGGTGTGGGCTGTGTATAGCGTTGCGTAGTACCGCACAAAGGCTCCCGCTATGGCCTCCGGGGTGGTGTGGGTGACATTGTGTTCCTTAATGGACCGTACCCATCGCGATTCTATTTCTTTCCGTCCCAACCACGCTAGTAGCTTCCCCGCTCTAGCCCCAGTTTCGTAAAGTTTATGTTGGGTTGCTAATTGTTGTGTTCGCACCTCATTGGTCGCAAGGGCTAAGTAGTCTCGCCTAGTTATTTCGAGCTGGCGCAAGGCGCGGTCAGACAGTGCGGCGGGGTCAGCGCCCTCTAGGTCTAGGAGTCTGTGCTCCATCTCTTGAATTTCTTCGGCTTCCCGCTTCTTCTTATGAGCTATTATATTCTGTGCCCTATCACGCAGTACCGTTTTGTACGCCTCCCACAGTGTGACCGCAGACGTGACTGAGCCTTCATTTTCACTGAAGTAGAGCTCGGAGTCTATCCGGAGCTCCTCAGTGATTATCTCATCCCGTAGTGCCCACGCATTCAACCTCCAATGTAGCACTGGACGACCCGTCCCACCACCCGCCTTCATCAAGAGAGGAGAATGGTCGGATATACCCCTAGCCAGGTATTCTATGTATCCACCCGGCGTACTTCCCCCGCAGGGGCAAAAAGATAATCCAGTCGTGAGAACACTTTATGAGCCCCAGAGAAATACGAGTATGTCCCGTGATGCGGGTGATGTCGCCGCCACAGATCAATGAGTCCCAGGGTATCTAAAAAGCGGGCCAAAGGTGTGGTCTCAGGGCCTCCCGGACGGGCGTGGGTACGATCTAGCGAGGGCTCAAGAACATCATTGAATTCGCCCCCCAGTATGTGTATCGCAGGTCCAGATTGCAAAAGGAGCGTAGCTATGTTGTCTAATGTACGTTGTAACAGCCTTGGGGGTGTATACACACTAACGAGCAGGTATGTCTTATGTTTCCAAGTGCCTCGCACTGCCACATATGTCCCCTCTGAGTCTGCCCAGCGTTGTGTTACGTGGAAGGGAGGGGATTTCCTAATAAGAATAGCCACCCCCCGGGAGCCTTTGGTGAAACCCGCGTGAGCCAGAGTGGTATATTGTCCCCTTCCTAGGAAAGAGCAGCCCGAACCCATCAGGTGTGTTTCCTGTAGGAATACAATATCAGGTTTGTGTCTCTTAAGATATCGGGTCACCAACCCCCTCTTAACTTTGCTGCCTAAGCCGTTGACATTTCATGTCATTACTGCATATTTGTCGTCTGCCATACTAACTCAATACTCGGGTCCTCCCCATTCTCGCCCCTCTTCAAAAGTCTGCCCCCCCTCCTCCCCCTCTCCCGTTCCAGCATTTAGACCAAGACCTTGACTCAAACAGTCTCCATTACCCTCAAATAACCCCCCCTGCCTTCCCCCACCCCCATTAGCAAACAAAGCAGAAAACAAAATACCAGACCCCTCATACCCCCCTCCCCACGCACCGCAGGTACCCCCACCAACCCAAACACGTCAACAGGACAATTCTGGTGTTGGAAACCAATCAGAGGTCTGTGACCCACCCGCCTCCCCGTATTCACACTACAAAAAACAAATTACAGTATTAGTGACCCACTGTATACTTCCCTTTGTACCGGCTAGTGTCCGCAATGTCCGCCAATATTACGAGGGATCTACAAGTTCTCCTTGCGGGCGTCCGGCCACACAACTGCGTTCCTCCTCGCCCTTATGGTGAAGCTGCCGCGACTGTAGGTCGTTCCCCAAAGGGTCCAAACCAGAGGCCTCCATGCGTTGGATGCTGTCCAGCAGAGGATGCGCCACAGCCGTTTCCTCCACATTCTGCCCTTCCGATTGATCTGAGTCTATGTTATCGGCCGATCTGCGGGAAGTATGAGATGCACAGTCTTGCGCTGTATCGTCGTCTGCTTCCGAGGTGTGGCGTGACTGATCACTCCGCTCCGGCCTTTTCGCCGGCGTGGCTCCCCTGGTTATCCTCCGCTTCCGCACTCTTGGTACACGCCGCTCTGCAGGCTGATCCCGCGTGGAATTCGACACCCCACTGAGCAGGCTCGGGCCAGCCGATGGCGACCCACGCCTCAGTCGGGGCCGCTCTTCAATCCACGACCAGGCCTCCTCCGGCGATTGGAAGAAAAGTGTCTTATCCTGGTAGATAACTTTAAGTTTTGCGGGAAACAGTAACATGTATTGGAGTCCTAGTGCCCGAAGCTTCACCTTGACGGAGTCAAAGGTGCGCCTCATTTTCTGGACATCCCTTGAATAGTCTGGAAATACCATCACCCTGGCATTGCCGAATCTTATGTCGCCCTTCTTCCTAATCTCCCTGAGTATTGTGTCTCTGTCCTGAAAGTTCAGGAACCGGGCGATCAGTGGTCGAGGGGGGGCCCCTGGCGGCGGTCTAATCCCCGGCATCCTGTGTGCTCTCTCTATGATAAAGCAGGTTGAGAATCGGGTCTCCGGCAGGGTTTCCTTGAGGAACTGTAGTAGGAAATGTCCCGGGTCCGAGCGTTCCACATTTTCTGGGAGGCCAATGAAGCGCAGATTGTTCCGACGTGCCCTGTTTTCCGCATCGTCGACTCTCCAAACCACGTCTTTGACTGCCGCCATGAGTCCCTTTACATCTGCACCTGTGGTTCGAGAGGTATCCTCCAGCTCCGACACTCGCTGTTCTACCTCGGTTACTCTTTCGGGAACCTTCTTCAGGTCTTGACGAAGAAAAGAGACCTCCGTCCGCACTATCGCCAGTTTACCCTCCAGGCTTCCGCGAGAGGCGTGGATGGCCTGTAGTATCGCATCTGTGTCTTGTCGAGGAGCGGGTTCCTCCTCGGCCCCAGAAGGCGGCGGCATAGCTTTGGTAAAGCGGTCCAGTTTCCCCTGTTTAGAAGACGATTTAGGCTCCTTGTCTCTTGCCATGGCCACCGGGCTCCAGGTGTGGTGGCAACCGCCCGCCCCAACCACTCAATCTCGTAACCCTAGCCTTGAGTGTTACGCCAGGGAGAGGCTAGTAGTATCAGGTACGGCCACTTCCACGGCCGGTCGGGGCACCCTCAGCGCCCTCTATTCTTCGCTGGATGTGTCCCTGGCCGCCGCCTCTTGTAGTGCCTTGAACGAATTGTGCACCTCTCACAGATGACAGCCACAGTCCAGGCCCCGCGAAGCGGGCTCGCAAAGGGGATCAGAGGCTCACCTCACCAAAGTTGCCAGGGTCTTGATGCGCTCTACGAGAGGGTGCTCCCAACGTCACTCACCGCTTATGCCACGCAGGGGGGGGGCAGTAATCAAACCCCCCTCAACCACGGGCACCATCTCCCCTCAGTTAATGTCGTCGCATCAGCCTCAGCAGCAGTGTCACTCAGCCACCGTGTCAGGGCATCTGTAGGCGCCACCTGGTTCGAAGGACGAGCGTATCCAGCATAGGGCAGGGCTATGTGAGGTAGGGCTGTGGTGCCTCAAGGCGCAGCATCACCCGGATCACTGTCCCTCAGAGAGGGCCTGTAGCAAGCGCTGGTGGGGGCCGCCACGAAATCGGAGTTAGCACTGTCCAGAAGGCTCCGGCAGCACCCTCCACACCGCAATTACCGGCTAAGCCGAACGGCAAGCCTCTCTCCCTCCGGGCCACCTGGTCCGCCCCTCTCAGCATTCACCGCGCGCATCGGCAGGTTCCACTGTTGCCCAGCCTCAGGGGCAATACCGGCGGCCTCCCACCGCCGTCTGGAAGTCCTTTACCAGCCGCCCACACTTCGGAGCCGGTCTCGCGCTGGATCCTGCCCCTCCAGAGCCTTCGGACCTTCGTCGCTCGCCGGCACAGGACTCGCCGCGAACCGCTCCTAGTCATGGGCCCCTGGTTCGCTGGTCCACAGGTTCTCGGCACCTCCTCGTCTTCTTTCCCCCACAACACCCTTCGACACCCGCTCCAGACCTCGGCGGATGCCTGCCGGGGCTCACCCGTTGCGCGACCAGGCTCGCCGTGGGTGAGTTGGGGGAGTCAGGTCAGCCCTCTCAGCTCGCCTGTCGCGATCAGCCTGTTGGGGGCTCCGCCGTCTCTGCTTACAGCCTCATACAACCCCCCGCAGCCGCCATCTTAAGAGACCGTGCGTTGATCCTCGCGCCAATATGGTCTCCGCTGTACGGCCGTTTTCTCACCGTCTCCGTCACCGCCACGTGCCTTAGTGCGAGAATTCAGCTTTCATGGGCAATGAGGAACAGGATATTTAACAGGATTTGCCTCGGGGCCGGCGGAGCTCACGGCACACGCAGCTACCCGGCCATGTTGCTGGCCACGCCCTCCACTGCACAACATTGTTGCACATGCAACTCCCTGGGCCGGGCTCGGGCCAGGGAGTATATAATAAAGGACGACGTCAGCGCACGTGCGTGACGGCGTCACCCAAGTAACGGTGTAGACGTCCCCATATTTAAGCTCCGCCGTAAAGTTAGGCCTGTCCCCCTGCCCACGATCCCTAGAAGACGGTTGCAGCCCGACCGCAATCCCAGGGCCTGCCCCGTGACCTCCGGTGTAGGTCACACCACAACACTGGCGACGAGGGAGTGAACGGATCCGCGCGAGCGCCCGCGCTGGCCGAGAGGGACGTGCGGCAGCACTGGTGGCGGCCGCTGTGAGGAGCGGTGGGGTGTGGCGGCTGCCGCTGCGGTCCCGGCGACGTGTGAGACCCCAGTGCCTTCCGGTACTTGGGAGACGCTGTAAGGTGCCGGCGTGGGGCCATAGAGGGCGGAGGAGACCTCTGAGGCCGCACGTGCCTTCACGCGGCAGTGCCATTAGCGAGGGGAACGGAGGCCGCCTGAGCATCTGCACGCGGGTGCAGCTGAAGGAAGGCAGCACCGGAGCGGCTCAAGGAGGGCGTGGCTGCCCGAGCAGAAGCGCGAGGCCCGGCGAGGGGCTGGGAGAGTGCGTGCGGCCCGCATTCAGAGACATGAGGTGTCTGACCTAAGGATATAGTGTCCCAGACAGCGCTGGCAAAGCGCTGGGCCCCAGTCATTACCCCGAGCACGTGGGGGTGGCTACGCAGCAAGAGTGGCCTGCATCGAGGTGTACAGTGTGCAAGAGCTGACAGGGCACTGGCCTGCCGTTACCATCTCCACTGACCACAGGGTGTGGTGGCAGAGCCAGGGCAGTGGGCCCAGGAAGGATACCGGGTGTTGGTGTAGGTGCGGTGGAGAGCGAGCGTGCTCAGGTGAACCAGGCACCCTACGCCGGTGGGAGGCGGATACATCATGACTACGCCACAGGCGGCCGCTGCACTTCCAGATGCGGGAGCAGCGGGGGTGAGACCAGGGCGCATGGCGGTGAAGGCACCCCCCGAATTCAGCCAGCTGGCGGACCCGGCGACAGCAGCGCCGCGATGGCGGAAGTGGTTGGGCCAGTTGGAGAACTACTTTGTGGCCACCCGGGAGACGGATAATGCCGTGAAACGTTCCACTATGCTCCTAATGGGGGGCGATGAGCTCTACGACCTGTTCCAAGATCTACCGGACACGGGTGACGGCAACGACTATGAAAGGGCGGTCAGGGCCCTGAACCGGCATTTTGACCCTCAGGTCAATCCAGACTTCGAACACTTCAAGCTACGACAGGCCAAGCAGAAGGAGGATGAATCGATTGACATGTTTTTCGCATGTTTGCGAAGACTGGCAAGCACCTGTGTGGGGGTGGATCGGTCATTCGAGACGAGGGCGCAGCTCATCGTGGGATGCAAGTCGCTAGAACTGCGCAAGCTAATTCTACGGCAGCCCGGGATATCGTTAGACGACATACTAGTCCTGGGGAGATCGCATGAGCTGGCGGACGTACGGGCTGGAGAAATGGAGGTGGCGTTGGCCAGGAAGTCTGCGAACACACAACCGCTGTACCCCACACCCATCAAGGTGGAGAGGGTGGATGCCATCCGGAGAACGCACAGCAGAGGTGAAAATCCGTACGCAAACCCCGAAGAGCAATGGACAAAGCACGGGTGCCGGAATTGTGGGTTGACAACACACTCACAGAGAGGCTGCCCGGCACAAGGACGACAGTGCCTCAAATGTAACAAATATGGGCACTTCGCAAAAATGTGCCAGAGCACGCCCAAATCCAGTACCAGCTGACCCAAAGGTCCCAGGTTCCAGAGAAGGGCTAAAGCAGTCCAGGAGGTAGAAGAGCTGGATAGTCGGTGCCAGAAACTGACAGTAGCTGAGGACGACGATGATGACAATGTATTTGTGGTATCCCACATACGAGGGGTCAACACCACCAAGAGACCTCCTCCGCTATGCCAAGTATGGATTGGAGACGACTGCATCCAGACACTCATCGAAACAGGGGCGTCAGTGAACATACTGGATGCGGCACAATACAGCGGGCTACGACCAAAACCGCGGCTAATGCCCACCGCTGCCAAAATACTCACCTATGGAGGTCACGCCGATCCCGCTCCAAGGAGTAATTGACGTGGGAGTCAAGCACAAAGACAGAGCTACAACCACGAGGTTCTACATCACCTGTGACCGGGCAGGGTCATTGTTAAGTTGTCACACAGCGGAGGATCTGGGGCTCGTAATGTTCGCGAGACACATACACCAGTCGCAAGTGGACAAGGTACTGGAGGAATTTCCTGAACTGTTTCGAGGGCTAGGATGCCTAAAGGGAGTGGAAGTCCAGCTCCACATCGACGAAGCCGTCAAGCCGGTTGCCCTCCGACATCGCAGGGTACCATTTCATCTCAGGCCGCTGGTGGAAGCCGAGCTGGAGCGACTCGAGAAAGAGGGGGTGATAGAGAAAGTGTCAGGACTGACGCCGTGGGTATCTCCACTGGTAATAGCGCCAAAACCCAAACAACCGGGCGCTATTAGGCTGTGCGTGGATATGAGACTGCCTAACAAAGCGATACGGAGAGAGAGACACATCACCCCCACGATCGATGAAATTGTGGCAGACATTAATGGGGCGCAATGGTTCTCCAAAGTGGACTTGAACTCCGGGTACCATCAGCTGGTGTTGGCAGAGAAAAGTCGATACATCACAACGTTCTCGACACGTGGGGTTTCGCCGGTTCAAAAGACTGAGCTTTGGAGTATCCTCGGCGGCGGAGGTATTCCAGGACGCCGTGAGAGAGGCGCTGTCAGGACTCGTGTGTGTGATCAACGTAAGTGACGACATCCTGATCTTCTCGAAGTCACTAGAAGAGCACCACGTACGGCTACGAGCAACTCTCAGGAGGTTGGTTGAACAGGGACTGACACTACACCGAGCCAAGTGTGATTTTTACGCCAACGAGGTAGAATTCTTTGGCTATCGTTTCTCCGAAAAGGGCCTGCAGGTCGATCCCGCAAAGGTGGAAGCCATCAGAGCCGCAGCCATCCCTCAAACGCAAGCAGAAGTCCGGAGTTTTCTAGGCATGGCAAATTACTGCGGCCGCTTCATTCCCCACCTGGCAACGCTTTCCGAACCCCTCAGGAGACTAACGAAGAAGGACGTGCCCTGGCAGTGGACAGAAGGAGAAGCGCAAGCGTTCAACAACATCAAGAGTGCGTTGTTAAAAGGTGCCACAGTGGCGTATTTTCAACCAGGAACAGCCACGGAGCTCATTGTGGATGCCAGTCCCGTGGGGCTGGGAGCGGTGCTACTCCAAAAGACCACTCAGGATGAGTGGGTGCCGATCGCCTATGCCAGCAGGGCGCTCACAGCTGTCGAGACAAGGTACGCTCAGATCGAGCAGGTGGCGCTGGCCATTCGCTGGGCGTGCCAGCATTTTGACATTTATCTGTGTGGGCATACGTTCACGGTGGTCACAGACCACAAGCCTCTGGTACCGCTTTTCACTGGCACGGCTCGGAATGGTCCGCCTCGGATTGAACGCTGGGCAGTCCAAGTACAACATTACAAATTTGAAGTGGTGTATCACCCGGGGGCCAGTAATCCGGCGGACTACTTGTCAAGGCACCCCATCGCACTGCACGCCGGTAACAAGGGCGAGGTGGATGAAAGAACGGAGTCATTTGTGCGGCAGGTCGTGGAGGAAGCGTGCCCCTAGGCGTTGTCGTTGGAAGAAATCCAAGAGGCCACCAGACTAGATGAATGCTTATAGGCCGTGAAGCGAACACTCTGTGACAATCAGTGGAAGTGGTTCCTGCAAGGGAAGGACCAGCGGACGAAAGAGGAGAAAGAGGACTTGGAAAGTCTGTGGAGGTGTCGTGAGGAACTAAGCGAGGCAGAAAATGGCATAATTCTCAGAGGCACGCGGCTAGTGATACCAGCCGCCTTGCGGAAAAGAACTGTGGACTTGGCCCACCTGGGTCACCAAGGGGTCGAAAAAACAAAAGCCCGGCTGGGATCCAAAGTGTGGTTTCCCGGAGTGGACCGCCTGGTAGAGAACAAAGTGCGAGGATGCCACGCCTGTTTGATAACAGGAGCCGATCCACCGGCGGTGCCCGTCATCACGGAAGGACCTAGCCTGACACCGTGGGCTCAAGTGAGTTTGGACTTCGGCAGTTTTCCTGACGGGAGACACACGGTAGTGCTAGTTGATAGTCACTCCAAGTTCCCAGTGGTAGAGGTAGTCACATCGACAGCGTTTGACTGCATTCGACCAGTGTTGGAGAAGGTGTTTGCACTCCTGGGAATGCCGGAAGAAGTACGAACAGATAACGGGCCACCGTTTCAGGGCCAGGACTTTAAGGAATATCTGAGCCAGCACAGCATCAAGCACCACCGAGTGACTCCCCAGTGGCCACAAGCCAACGGGGACGTTGAAAGATTTATGAGGACCCTGAACAAGGCGTTGAGGATAGGGGTGGATCAAGGGGGCAACCTGGAAAATTGTCTGCACCAGTTCCTTAGAGCTTACCGACACACCCCTCATTGCACCACACGATGTGCCCCGAGTGATCTGCTCATGAAGCGAGCGGTGCGGGATGGCATACCCACCAGTGAACAGTGGGCTCCGGCGGTCCTGGACACCAGGCAGTCACAGGCCCGATGCCAACGCAACAACGACTGGGCCAGCAAGAAAAGGGGAGCCCGCCCAGTAGCTATCAAAGAGGGAGACTACGTGGTAGTGAAGGACCGACATCCCGGGTCCAAGTTTCGCACCCCCTTTGAACGTGACCTATGGAAGGTGGTGCAGAGAAAAGGGAACATGGTCGTGGCAGAAAAGGGATGCCAGCAGATAGCCCGCAACGTGTCGTGGTTCAAGAAGGCCCGGAATCCTGAGGAGGGTATGACGGAGTCTGAGCCCGCAGGGTGGAGTGCAGACGAAGAGGTCCAGACGGAAGAACACACCCGAGAAGAGGACGCGCGAGGGGTGGATCCGCGAGAAATCTCTGAGGAACCAGCGGCCGGTGGCGTGGGCCCCACAGAGCCGCCAGAGGAAGCATCGGGGAGTTCTAGGGGAAGCCAGCATTATAGACTGCGAAGCAATCCGGAGCCCAGCTCGAGGCTGCAAGACTTCCTGTGCTGAACAGCAAGGAAAAGATAGAGCTCCTCGACGGACAGTGACTACAGCAATAAAGTTATAATATGTTATGTTAAAGTTTGGTTGGTGGGCACCCGCCCAAGTTCCGTGGGTTAGATGGGATGTAGTGAGCCACCCGGCTACTGCACAACATTGTTGCACATGCAACTCCCTGGGCCGGGCTCGGGCCCGGGAGTATATAATAAAGGACGACGTCAGCGCACGTGGCTGACGGCGTCAACCAAGTAACGGTGTAGACGTCCCCTTATTTCAGCTCTGCCGTAAAGTTAGGCCTGTCCCCCTGCCCACGATCCCTAGAAGACGGTTGCAGCCCCGACCGCAATCCCAGGGCCTGCCCCGTGACCTCCGGTGTAGGTCACACCACGACAAGATCCAGACCTGAAAAAAAAATACAGTCCTCCATTAAAGCCAGACCTGAAAACAAGAAACACACATCGCATCAGCAACAACGATAACAAGAAACACACGCCGCCATCAAAGCCTTGAAAATAAGAAACACACGCCGCCATCAAAGCCTTGAAAATAAGAAACACACGCCGCCATCAGAGACAGACCTGAAAACAAGAAACACGTGCCTCCATCACAGAAAGGTCTTGGCAGAGCATCTGAGTAGGTGACGATTTGCTCTGGTGTTGTACAGAACAGGGATCACAGCGGAAAGAATAGGCTCCGGATACATAAACAATGACACAGTGTGTGTTACCCCTGAAGGTGTTTATGGAAGCCACTTAGGTGTCCACGTTTCCAGCTCATTGGTCATGAATCTCCAACCCTGCCTTCATTGACCACAACACCACTGACTACTTATAGATCTCAGGACTCTGGCTCACCCAAGTCTGCGATGCAGCACTGTTTGTTGGCCTTCACCAGGATGTTGCGGCTCTTCAGGTCACGGTGCGCTATGGCCGGTTTGCCTTGTGTCCCGAAGATCTCCACGTGTAGGTGCACCAGCCCACAAACAATGGAGAGCGCCAGCCGCAGGCAGCCCTCCACATCCACACTGGTCCTCTGCAGGTAGTCATACAGCGAGCCACTCTCATGGTAGTGGGTGATGAGCCAAAGTTGGGTGCTGGAATTCCGGGATGTCATGTCTGATGCGATAAACCCTAAGGCAGGTGAACATAAAGCATGTTGTGAGCATCCTCGTTCTTTGCAGAAGTCACCACTCAAAACAAGTGTCAATTCATGGCTCTTTCTCCTACACTCAAGGCAACCTCCTCACCAGCTTCAGACCTAGGGTTTTATAGCCCCTTAGCCCTAGCAGCAAGGCATTATTTAAAGCAAAATGTGTAATCTGGAGTCCTTGTCTGGCCATTTGTGGTTGCACCATAATCCAGTTAAGTGACAACAGTGTAGAAAAGAATCATCTATGTTATATTACTGTGCATTTTAAATTATTCTTTGTTTTAAGCCACCATATTTGTGAAAAATAGTGTTTCACTAATGTGAGGGTGAATCTTGTGCAGGATGGTAAACAGTCAGAATATCGAGTTGTAAATGTCGACTTGCACTAATATCGAGTGCAAAATATCGTGATACAGAAATATCGACTGCCAGAATATCGTGGTCAAGAATATCGAGTTTAAGGTAAGAAATATAGTTTTCCAAAATATCGAAGTCATTAATATCGTTTGCAAAAATATAGTTGTTAAAAATATCGTTTTTTAGTTAGTGTTATGTATTTTAGTATGTATTTTAAATGCATGTGCTATATTTTTTTGTCTAAGTATTGCATTTTTTTAATGTATGTGTTAAATTTTTAGAAGTTATTAATTTTATTTTAATAAAATTTTGCGTTTGAGTTCTGTAGCGGGTTATGGGTTTATAGGGGAATAGGGTGGGAAGTAATTAAATTATTATAAATTGAACATTAATTTTATTTTAATTAAATTTTGCGTTTTAGTTCCGTAGCGCAGTGGTTCCCAAACTTTTTTGACTCGCGGCTCCTTTGACCAATTGGCCGTAGGCCGCGGCTCCCCATTACATTACTATTTTTTGGTGGGAGAGAATGTAAGGCCGACCTCGGTAGGACTTCCATTTTAATCCCTGAAAATAATAGGAATGAAGGTATGGAGAGCTTCTCATATCATTTTCCTATAATCGTTCTCTTTTGAGGTCCTGCTCAACTGACTAAATCAAACTTGGTTTACTTCTTAGATTGTTTCTATAAAGAATTTTACGGTCGAATGTGCTAGCACGCAGAGCCCGTGTGGCACAATACATTCCTCTTTAATTACGCGCCTGACTGTTTCACAGCTGATCATTTTAGGCACACCACGCACCTGCTTGCTTGCAGATAATTCAGTTAATTATAGGCGAACATTGCCGTTGTGGCCATGCTGCACTGCTGTGTTTTGCTGCTGTTTTTTTTTTTTTTTAAATGTGACGATTTGGAGCAAGTAGAGGGAAAAGGCAGCCGGCGCTGCCGTGACCCTCACTGGCAGGGCCCGGTACCACAAGGCAGAGAAGCGAGGAAGCCCCACTGTACTCCGAAAGCGGAAACTCCGCACCTGCAGCCTGGCTCCAAAAAGGAAGGGAGGGCAGTTTAGGCCAAGCAGGGGATCGTGACAGCGCGCCAGCCCAACTGGGACACATTCGCCTGCATTGCTCAGTTTCCAGAGGGCAGGCTGTTGGCCTCTCAGGGCAACTTTGGGGCAACCTGGACTGTAAACAAACCCAGGAGGAAGAAGTCCACCTTCTTGTTGACTGGGTGCCAGCTTCTGCCTAATGGGCCACTCTTCTCTCCTCACCCCGCCTGAGAGGAGTCTGGGGCAAAGGTCTGCAGGCCTCATTCAAGTGCCGACAGCTGGAAAAGCATTGCATTTTAAGCAAAACTTGGATTTTCAAAGCGCCCCGGACACATTTCTTTGTCAGAGAGGAACGTAAAACTACAGCTTTTTACAGTAGCTGTCAACTTACATGACCCAAGCATGTTTGCACAACTGTATTTTTTCACGAGGATTAGCTGTTTGTAACTGCTTTTACTAGGTTAGTGCCCTTCCATTTTTGTTGCTTTACAACAGTTTTAAGATATTAGAGTTTCTAGTTCCTCAAAAGAATGTAATTTCTTATATTTAAATGTTTCCCTCATCTTCATTGCTTGATTTTGTTTGCGAGAAAATGTCACACATAATTGTTGAAATGTCACTCATAATTACACTGAAATTATGAAAACGTCACACATGGCAATCTGAAACCTTGGCAGCTATGAGAGAGAACGAAAAAAAAACAAATCATGGGGCTAAAAGGCACAAGTTCACCACCTAGTGGGCGCCAGGAGCAGTGCAGCCGGCCTACATGTAAACGGCCAATGTAATTCCTAAAAGATTCTTCTCTGCAATTGCGACCGTGGCGCCCCTGGCTGGTTTTAGTGGCGCACCGGGGTGCCGCGGCGCACAGTTTGGGAACCACTGCCGTAGCGGGTTGTGGGTTTATAGGGGAATAGGGTGGGAAGTAATTTAATTATAATAAATTGAATATTAATTTTTAAATTTATTAGTATTTATTTAATTTTGATTTTATAGTGTTAATTATGGCAATTAATTAATTCATAATTGGCTGTTAATTTTTATTGATTAATTAATTGGTAAATATGTTAATTGTGTCATTTTTTTAGGAGCGGGTTGTGGGTTTATAGGGGAATAGGGTGGGAAGTAATTTAATTATAATTAAATTATTAATATTTTTCATAATTAATATTTATTTATTTTATATTGTTAACTGTGGTAAATAATTAATTATTAATTATTTATTAATTTGTTATTCATTATTATTAATTAATTGGTAATTATGTTAATCGTGTGATTTTTTTAGGAGTGGGTTGTGGGTTGATAGGGGAGTAGGGTGGGAAGTAATTTAATTTAAATAAATGTAATAATATTTTTATATAACATTAATTAATTATTATTTTATACTGTTAATTGTGTGAATTAATGTATTAATAATTATTTATATGTTAATTGTTATTAATTAATTGTTAATTATATTAATTGTATACTTTTTTACGAAATTGTTGGTGGAATTTATAGGGTAATATGGTGGGAGGTAATTTATTTTTAATTAATTCATTCTTTGTTAATTGATGCTAATTAATTAATTAAATTTTAATTTTGTCATTTGTGTAATAAGTTTGATGTGTGAGTTGTGGTGTTTACAGTGGTAAATGGTGGGAAGTAACTTTTTTTAAATTAATTACTTATTTGTTGTTCATTGATATGAATTTATTAATGTAAAATTAGTTATTGAAATTGTGTAAATATTTTTAGGTGTGTGTTATGGTGTTTATTGGGGTAGATGGTGGAAAGTAATTTAGTTTACATTAATTAATCATTACTTGATCATTAATATTTATTTATTAATTGTTAAACATTTTTGGCAATTGTTTATTTTTTTTCTGTTTGGGGATTTATGTTGTATAGTTGTAATGCTTGGTTACTACAATAATTTTGACCTTTTTAAATATGTTTTTTAATTATTAATAATTTTTAAATTGATAATTATTTGTGTTAATTATGGAGGTACACTTTTTTATTTAATTTAGATATGTGTTGTAAATTGTGTGGTGTTATAGGTTAGGAAAAAAATATTACATTTACGTAATAATTATTTTTTAGATTACAATTAATTTCTATTACCAAATATTTATTTGTTTGATAATTTCTTGTTAAAATTAAAAAATAATCTTTTTATGTAAATTATATTTTTTTCTACATTATTATATGTTTCTATGTTTTGTAAAAATGTATAATAGATATGTTTTGTTTTTGGGTGTTTTTTATATGTTGTATAGTAGTTGATATTTTGTTTGTTTTTAAATTGGAATTTTCTTAAGTGTGAATAGTAATTTTTACCCCTTTGCTATCCAACACTTTCCCTACTGCTGCATTTGCAGGAGTGGGAATAGTAATTTATACCCCTACACTATCCAACACTTTCCCTATTGTTGTACTCGCTGGAGTGGGAAGAGTAATTTTTACCCCTGCGCTATCCAACACTTTCCCTACTGTTGCACTCGCTGGAGTGGGAATAGTAATTTTTACCCCTACGCTATCCAACACTTTCCCTACTGTTGCACTCGCTGGAGTGGGAATAGTACTTTTTACCCCTACGCTATCCAACACTTTCCCTACTGTTGCACTCTTTGGAGTGGGAATAGTAATTTTATCCCCTCCGCTATCCAACACGTTCCCTACTGTTGCACTCATTGGAGTGGGAATAGTAAATTATTCCCCTCCGCTATCCAACACTTTCCCTACTGTTGCACTTGCTGGAGTGGGAATAGTAAATTATTCCCCTCCGCTATCCAACACTTTAGCTACTGTTGCACTCGCTGGAGTGGGAATAGTAATTGTTACCCCTACGCTATCCAACACTTTCCCTACTGTTGCACTTGCTGTAGTGGGAATAGTAAATTATTCCCCTCCGCTATCCGACACTTTCCCTACTGTTGCACTTGCTGGAGTGGGAATAGTAATTTTTACCCCTACGTTATCCAACACTTTCCCTACTGTTGTACTTTTTGGAGTGGGAATAGTAATTTTATCCCCTCCGCTATCCAACACTTTCCCTACTGTTGCACTAATTGGAGTGGGAATAGTAAATTATTCCCTTCCGCTATCCAACACTTTCCCTACTGTTGCACTCGCTGGAGTGGGAATAGTAAATTATTCCCCTCCGCTAGCCAACACTTTCCCTACTGTTGCACTCGCTGGACTGGGAATAGTAATTTTTACCCCTACGCTATCCAACACTTTCACTACTGTTGCACTTGCTGGAGTGGGAATAGTAAATTATTCCCCTCCGCTATCCAACACTTTCCCTACTGTTGCAGTTATTGGAGTGGGAATAGTAAATTATTCCCCTCCGCTATCCAGCACTTTCCCTACTGTTGCACTCGCTGGAGTGGAAATAGTAATTTTTACCCCTACGCTATCCAACACTTTCACTACTGTTGCACTTGCTGGAGTGGGAATAGTAAATTATTCCCCTCCGCTATCCAACACTTTCCCTACTGTTGCAGTTATTGGAGTGGGAATAGTAAATTATTCCCCTCCGCTATCCAACACTTTTCCTACTGTTGCAGTCAATGTAAAGTGTAGGTTTAAAAAATATTACATATTTCAATATTTTAATTTATAATATAATTTTTATTTTTTTATTTTTATGTTACAGGTGTTTGTATATATATATATATATATATATATATATTTATACATTTTAATATATTTCTAACATTTTATAATTATTTAAAATTATTATTTATTAATTATTTTTAAGTAAATATATATATATTACATTTTAAATATGTATGTTTAATTTATTTTTATATTACATGTATTGCTTATAATTGTTAAAATATACAAATAAACCTAAATATTTTTTTAAGTTAAATGTATTATTTAATTTATTTTACATTATTTTTTATACATATAAAAAAAAACGATATTTTCTACTTCGATATTTTTAACAACGATATTTGTTTTCGATATTTTTGTACTTACCATTATGAAGACAGGAGGTCGATATTTTTGACAATAATTTTGTCATGATATTTCTGTAAGTCAATATTTCTGTTGTCGATATTCTTTCAGTGATCCGTGCAGGATATACCTAAGGGTGTTAATTTGCACATCCGCCATGCATTGTAAAGAAAAAGAGACAAAAGGTACTGGGTTTGGTTACTATGGACCACATTTTATGACACACAGATCACTGCAACCACTGTCTGTCCCGCACTTCTCACACATGACTTAAGAGATGCTTCAAGTACAATCAGCATCACACTGGTAGTAGCAAACAAGAAGAAAGTGTAGTACAACTAAAACTTGACATGTCCACAAAAAAAGGCAATGTTTATATAAAATTGTACACACATTTTCTCCTATAAAACAGTACATTAGAATACAATGAATTAATATTTTGGGAACAGGAGTGCCTCAACACTAACATACAAATTTATCAGATATAAAATTCCAAGTGCAGGACTTGAGCCAGAAAGCAAACCATACCAGCCATAATCATTCCGTAAAGACAGTCTCCTAGCAGCAAGGGGGCAAAAC
Source organism: Calotriton arnoldi (assembly GCA_963921515.1). NCBI lineage: Eukaryota > Metazoa > Chordata > Amphibia > Caudata > Salamandridae > Calotriton > Calotriton arnoldi. Next base: position 611,748 of record CAWUFW010000796.1, read on the forward strand.
ATTTGTCAACCAACTGGCCAAAGTTGGAGATTTTGCACAATTTATTAAAAACCTATTGGAGTTGCCATGCATACCATGGGATCACACTCTAGCCAATACAAAACCAATTGCAAGCACGTTTATCAATATTTTTCGCAAGATGTGTTGGGTTTACTGGTTGACTATGAACATCAGTAATTAACAAGTATGGGTAAGGCCTTCAACTCCTGGCTTGCCATTTAGTAGCCCGAATCAAAGGGATCAGAAAGGCCGAATAAGGAAGAAAAAGTAACCAGGGCTCTAAGAGGTCTGTTATTTTCAATAGCGTTGACTTCTTTCCCTAGCCCGTCAGCAGTAAGTAGGAAGCTAAAAGTAGGGCAGGGTTCAACAATACTGTCTTATCTACAAAGGCCAGGAGGTGCATGGTGTCACTTTCCCTACCACTGCCGTTTTGGTAAATTGACACCCTTGATGCAGACAACTTCCTGGGGTGTTCACTACAAATGCAATGCTACGCACCGGCTAGCTGGGCATTGTTTTTCACAAATATATGGACATAACTTATATTGAAAGGAATACAATTGCTTGCTATGCTGCTGTTAAATAACCTTCAGGGTGAACAAGAAATGCATCTATTAAAAGAAACTATCTTAACTAAACTGCATAAAAAGCCATATCACCATGAAGACACATGGCATTCCATCATTGGTGCTGTACGGGCATAAGAAAAATGGGTTTAGGGGAATCTGCCCTTCGTGGCTGCAAGGGACATAATAAGCAGATACGAAGTGGGTGCTCTTGTATCTGTGTGGTAACATGCCTTGAGGAGGAGGAATTGACTGGTTGAGACTCTGGACTTCCAGAGGCTTTGCAATGGTGAAAAAAACATTATCTTGATAGACATATTTCTCCCTTGAAAGTGTATGCTTCACTTCCCCATGCTCCCATTCCATGTTGTCATGCACCAACTTCATGCTCTTTACGTGACGTCATGCTCCATTCTGGGGTTGCCTGTGTTCCCTTCAAAAAGGGACAAAGCAAAGCAATCCGGGAAGGACAGCTACTATAGTAGTCAGACTAAGAATGAAGTGTAGATGGCGAATACCTCTTTATAGTGGCACAGTATTCAAAACAGAAACAAAAACAAAAAACTTTGGCAAAACAAATAGGTCTGGTGTAGGCAGCCAGTCTTTTGTCTTTGGCAATGCTTGTTTTTTATCATGGTTTTTGTACGATTTAATTGTTGAGAAAGCCACTGGGGCCTAATCAATTAAAAAAAAAATTGACAATAAACAAAATTATTATTTTGTCGCACACATTACCATAGAAGGCCCTGTCACTTAAGGAAACTATTTTGTGTGTGGATTTGCTTTTTGTGAAAGGGCTGAATGCTGTCACTCATAATTATGTTAGCCAATGGATGAAGTCTGGTGACCCACTGCCCCATGCTGTAGAATGTAGTGGGAGGAAGAAAAGTGTGAATGACACAACAACAGACCAATGGGTGAAGAGGGCTGACTGAAAGTGTAAGCTGATATATAATTATAATAAAACCAAAAAGTCTTGGCTAGATCTAAAAAATGGATGAAACCCAAAGGTGGCCAAAAGTAATTACCAGTGACTAAGGTTAATTTATGCATTCCGTTTGGTTTCTTTCATGTCGTTATACCCCTGCATCACATCATGTGCCGGGTCACATATCATTGTACCGTTGTTGCGTTATCACGCTCCCGCTCACACCATCATAATTACTGGTGTCATGTGGTCATGCCCCTGCCTCATGTCCTTATGCACCACCTTGTGCGTCCTCACTCTTTGGTTGGGTAGTGTGCGCGGTCACGTGCCATGTCAAACACTTGAGTGGCTCTTTGGGAACCGTTGGCTCTTGCTTAACTTACCAAGAATGTTCTCGTGTCTCAGGAGGACTGTGTTGTAAATTTCAGTTTCCCGAAACCATGACTGCTCATCGCGAGAAGAGAAGATCTTCACTGCCACACTCTCACCCTGCCACATGCCTCTCCACACCTCTCCATACCTGCCTTTACCTGTGGGGTGAGAATGACATGGCACCTGGTGTCAGCGGCTAGCGAATGCAACATACAAGTAAGCAGTATGCAAATGCTGATAATATATAAGGTAAGTAATGGATTATAAATAAGCCACAGAGTGTGCATCTAAAGTGGACTGCATGTACATCATCTGTGCAAACCTAACTATATTGCACTCCCTGTCTCTGTCCATAGTGCCTAGACTGACCAATTTCTACCCCTTCGGACTGTTCGTAGTACTAAATCTAACTATGTACTATTCCACGCCTACGTCTGTCATACCAAGTCATCTAATACACCACTTCCTGCCTCTGTAGAACTAAGTCTGACCATTTTCCCACTCCTTGCTTCGTAGTACCATGCCTTACTATATACCACTCACTGTATCTATCTGTAGTACTCGGACAGTCAATATACCACTCCATGCCAGTATCTGTAGTATTCAATCAGATTATATTCTACTTCTTGCCTCTGTCCCTTGAAGTAAGGCAAGGAAAATGGTCAGACTTAAGGCCTGGTTTAGACTGCGGTTACTCTTTCAGGGCGACGTAGTATTATACTCCGTCGCCCTGACAGAAAATTGCACTCAAAATTTAGAGATGACCACTGCCGCAGTGGACATTTCTTAAATTGGTAGGAACTGCCATCACAGCTGTTCCTGTCAATGTATCAAAAGTGTGCCATGCGGCTTCGTCGACATGACGGAGATGTACAGCACACTTTCGATTTATTTTTTTACTTTCAAAAAGAAAGTCCCAAAACTGGAATTTCTTTTTGAAAATAAAAAAACAATGAGCCCCTCCCCATGGGATTTTTCTCAATGGTGGGAGGCAGTGCAATGATATTTTCTTAATGCCTCAGTAGAGGGGTGTGTGTGTGGGGTACCCCGCTCCAAACACAGTCTTACCCCCACTAGCTCCCCATTTTCCCGGCAGCTGCTACAAAGTAAAGGGCCCCAGGGAAACCATCCCCCGGGGCCCGCTAGGTGAGTTGGGCAGGCGCGCTGCCTGCCACCGTGCCATGTCTGGGGTGGGTGGTTCGCGCCAACCTCTTGTCTCCCCTGCCCACGAGGAGCTTGGGCAGGGGAAAGTGCCCAAACAGGAGCAGAAGAATTGCTCACTGTTTTTGCACCAGGAGCACAAAGAAGATGCCAGCTCCCGCAGAGCACTGGTAGTAGGGCGGGATGCTGAGGCCTTGGGGCTCCCCCGTGACACCCAACAAATAAATGCCTAAGTCTGTGGGTGCCCTAGGTGGACCTGGGGTAACCCAAACAAAAAAAACAAAAAAGGAAACAAGGCGCAAGAACATAGTAATGAGCGTACAGCAGAGACCCACTCATTGTTTATGCACAGAAACAGACGAGGAGCGCTCCATAATGCCCCATGAGGAGGTTAAAAGATATATTTTTGCTTCTTGTGGGCCCGTAAATGCATAGAGGCACCACCAAAGTGTCCAAAGAATGTTTTGGGGCTGCAGGGAGGGCAGCAGCCACCCATAAGTTCCCCTATGAAGGTCCTCTTTAACTTAAGTCTGCTTGGGTTTTTTGTCCATGACTCCCTGAGAGGTTTATCACTGTTTTAAATATTCCCAGAGCTGGAGCTTTTGCTCTTGAGCTCTGGAGTGCGGGGAGGACCTCTTTTGGTTGATCAAATGGCTTGCATTTTGTGGCCTGTTCACTGTAAAGAAACATTCTGACACGCGTCTTCAATTTAAAATGCTTTATTGACCACATTGATATTGACAATGCAAAGTGTACCCTTATGTTAGAAATGGGATCTCTAGTTGGCAAGGGCTTGCACCTTTGTCCAAGTAGGGACCCTTCTTCCTAGTCAGGGTAAGGGTGTTACACTTGTGAAGTAACCCCTTCTCACCCTCGTGGTAGCTTGGCACGAGAAGTCAGGCTTAATTCAGAGGCAGTGTGTAAAGCATTTGCACATAACCAACAGTAATACAGTGTAAGCACTACAAACGGACACCACACCAGTTTAGAAAAATAACCAATATTTTATATACTCAAGACAAGACCAATTACGACGAAAATCCACAATACTGTACTTCAAAAACGAATACTTGATAAGGTAACTTCTTCTTTGCAGGAATAGTCCCAAAAACAAAGTTCGTACGAGTCGGTAGCTCCGTCCGAGCCTACCGCGATGCTGAAAACCACAGAGTCTAACAGTTCCAGCCGACCGCGTCGATACGGGCCAGCAGAGTCGTGAACAGACTCGGTCACAGTACCTTCTCGTTGTGGCTGGTACGGAGTGTACGAGCCGGTCGGCGTTCGTCGCGGTTGCGGTGCAAGACGGAGCGATGCAAGGTGCGGTGTCCCTCGATGCGGTGCAGGCAGCGGCTCGATGAGCGTCGTGCAGACGGAGTCGGTGAGTCCAAGGCGTGCGATGCAGGGTGAGACGATGCTCGATGCTGTGCTGACAGGTTGCGATGCAGGCGACCAAGCCGGAGTGCGGGAGCTGGCGTCGGACAGCGGTGCGAGTCGGAGCGGTGCGTCGCAGACGTGCGAGCGGTGCCCCAAATGCGATGCGGTCACGACTCTTGAGCCAGTTGCAGCGACCGCGTCGGTCGGGTCCGGCTGGTTCAGTGAAGCGATGCGATGCGAACTGCGGTGCCCACAGGTCACGGTGCAAGCAGCGGCTCGATGTTGGCGGCGTCGGACGTCGCCCACGGTGAGACCAGGGTTGCGATGCGAAGCGGGGCGATGCGGTCTGCGGTGCAAACAGGTCACCGGCCAGGGATGGATTCGGTTGACGGAGTCGGTTGCAGTTCCCTTCCTCTGTGGCAACTGAAACAGCGTTCCAGAAGCGGTACCCAGAGGCTTGTGAAGTCTTTGTAGTCCCTGAGACTTCTTAACAGGAGGCCAGCTCGGTTCCAGGCCCTTGGAGATACTCAGCACAAGTTTGTAGAAAGTTCAGTCCTTTCACTGTCCAAGGCAGAAGCAGCAGCTGCAGGCCAACCCAACAAAGCAACAACACAGCAAAGGGGCAGTACTCCTCCTGGCAGCTCTTCCAGCTCTTCGTCTTGGCAGGTTCCTTGATTCCAGCGAGATCTAAATTCATGGGGTCAGGGCCCCAATATTTATATCCCAAATTCCTTTGTTCTCTGAAGGCAGAGAGGCCTTTGCCTAGGCCAAACCAGTTCTGGAGCACTTTGTTGACAAGTCTCCGTACCTTCTTTCAGTGAGTAGGCCAGGGACATCAGACGCACCACAGGAGGTGGAGTCAGCATTGTGGAGGGACGGCACTGTCCTATTCAGGGCCCAGGTGCACTCCTCCCACCCATCTACATGTAGATCTGGCTATTCAGCCCTGTGCTGACTCACCCTGTCTCCCGGCATCCCCCAGCCCCTGTCACTCACACTCCAGACACGGAATACACAACCTAGCAGAGGCAGGCTTGGATGGTTAGACAAGAAAATACCGACTTTCTAAAAGTGGTATTTTCAAACACAGAATGTTAAAACCAACTTCACTAAAAGCTGCATTTTATCATTCTGAGTCCAGGCATACTAAACTCGAATTTCTACCATGTTCCCGGGTCAGTTAGGATTATAAGCTGTAATAATCAAAACTGCCCGTTCTGGCCTAGGGGAACAGGTAGCCTTGCAATAGTGAAAAACGAACAAGGCTGTAATTCACTATCAGGACATGCCACACACACCAGGGCATGTCCTACCTTTCGCATACAACGCACCCTGCCCACAGGGGTACCTTGGGCCTACCTTAGGGGTGACTAACATGTAGGAAAGGGAAGGTTTAGGGACTTGCAAGTGTGTGCACTTGCCAAGTCGACATGGCAGCCCCAGGCTGCGCACAGGCTCTGCGATGGCAGGCCCGAGTTACACTTTACAGGCTGTTTGCGTGGGTGGCACAATCCAGTGCTGCAGCCCACCAACAGCATTTGGTCTATAGGCCCTGGCACTCGCAGTGCACTTTACAAGGGACTGACACATAAACCAAATAGGCCAATCATGGAAACGCCAATCCATAACACATTTTATACAGGAGCACTTGCACTTTCCCACTGGACAGCAGTGAGGAAAGTGCGCAGAATCATTACACCAGCAAAAACAGAGTCAAAACCGGGAGGTCAGAAAGCAAAAGTCAGGGGAAACACGCCAAAAGATGCCAAGTCTAACACATGTCCCCTCCAGCTGAAAGTAGGGAGAACAACCCAACCCCATTGGAGTTCTCTTCACTAAGGCGGAAGAACCTGGACAGACCATCTGCGTTGGCGTGTTCTGTACCAGGACGGTGTTCCACCGTAAAGTCCATTCCCTGTAGGGAGATGGACCACCTCAGCAGTTTTGGATTCTCACCCCTCATTTGCATCAACCATCTGAGGGGCCTGTGGTCTGTCTGAACCCGGAAGTGAGTCCCAAACAGGTATGGTCTCAACTTCTTCAGCGCCCAGACCACAGCAAAAGCTTCCCTTTCTATGGCACTCCACCTCTGTTCCCTGGGAAGTAGTCTCCTGCTAAGGAAGACTACAGGCTGATCCAGGCCCTCTTCGTTCAGTTGTGAGAGCACCGCTCCCACACCATGCTCTGAAGCGTCAGTCTGCACGACGAATTCCTTGGAGAAGTCAGGTGCCTTGAGCACGGGCGCCGTGCACATGGCTGCCTTCAGGGCATCAAAAGCTTTCTGGCAGGACTCAGTCCAGATCACTTTCCTGGGCTGCCTCTTAGAGGTCAGCTCTGTTAAGGGGGCAACGATGGTGCCATAGCCCTTAACAAATCTCCTATAGTAGCCGGTGAGACCTAAGAAGGCTCTCACCTCTGTCTGGGTCTTGGGGGCTCCCAAGCCAGAATGGTGTCAATCTTGGGTTGTAGGGCGCCACCTGGCCGCTTCCTACCTGGTGTCCCAAGTACACCACAGAACCCTGCCCGATCTGGCACTTACTGGCCTTGATCGTGAGGCCTGCACCTTGCAGAGCCCTCAACACTTTCTCAAGGTGCTGTAAATGTTCTTCCCAGCTGGAACTGAACACAGCAATGTCATCCAGGTAGGCGGCACTGAAATCCTCCAGCCCAGCCAACACCTGATTGACCAACCTCTGAAAGGTGGCAGGGGCATTCTTCAACCCAAATGGCATCACCCGGAATTGGTAATGACCTTCTGGGGTTGAGAATGCGGATCTCTCCTTGGCCCCATCGGTTAAGGCAATCTGCCAGTACCCAGACGTCAAATCAAACGTGCTGAGGAACCGGGCAACTCCCAACCGATCAATGAGCTCATCAGCTCTGGGGATGGGGTGCGCGTCAGTCCTGGTGACGGCATTGAGCCCACGGTAGTCCACACAAAACCGGAGTTCTGGAGTGGCACCGGGCGCCGCAGCCTTTGGGACCAAGACCACTGGGCTGGCCCAAGGACTGTTGGAGGGCTCAATCACCCCTAACGCCAACATCTTAGAGACCTCCTCCTTGATGCTGGCTCTGACCCGGTCAGTCAACCTGTAAATCTTGTGTTTCACAGGAGGGCTGTCACCGGTGTCCACGTCATGGGTACACCAGTGAGTAACACCGGGGGTCAGAGAGAACAGTGGGGCGAACTGTCCCAACAACTGGCGACAGTCCCCCTGCTGCTCTTGAGTCAGAGTAGGGGAGAGGATCACACCCTCTACTGACCCATCATGCTCCTTGGTAGACAGGAGGTCAGGGAGAGGCTCACTCTCCTCTTCCACCCCATCATCTGTCGCCAAGAGCATACTCACTTCGGACCTCTCGAAGTGGGGCTTGAGGCGGTTCACGTGAAGGACCCTCAAAGGGTTCCTTGGAGCCTGCAAATCCACCAGGTAGGTGACGTCACTTTTGCGCTCCTTTACCTCATATGGCCCAGTCCACTTGTCCTGCAAGGCACAAGGTGCCACTGGGGCCATGACCCACACTTTTTGCCCAGGTTGAAATTCGACCAGAGGGGCATTCTGGTCATACCATCTCTTCATTTCTTCCTGGCTTGCTTCTAGGTTCGCCTGAGCGAGTTTCCTGAAGCGGGCAGTTTGGTTTCTAAAGGCCAGCATGTAGCTAAATACATCCTGGGGAGTTTTCCTGGGAGCCACCTCCCAGCCTTCCTTTACCAAACTCAGAGGTCCTCTGACAGGGTGGCCATACAGGAGCTCAAAGGGGCTGTACCCAAGAGACTTCTGAGGCACCTCCCTGTATGCAAAGAGTAGGCATGGCAAGAGGACGTCCCACTTACGCCTCATGGGTTCTGTTAGACCCTTGATCATGCCTTTCAAGGTCTGGTTGAATCTCTCCACCAGACCGTTTCCTTGTGGGTGGTAAGGAGTGGTGAACTTGTAGGTTACACCACACTCCTTCCACAGGGATGTCATATACTTCAATATGAAATTGGTCCCCCTATCAGAAACCACCTCTCTGGGGAATCCCATACGGGAAAAGATCCCCATTAACGCCCGGCCCACCACTGGCGCCGTCGTTGTCCTGAGAGGGATTGCCTCCGGGTACCGGGTGGCATGGTCCACCAAGACCAGGATGTACCTGTTGCCCATGGCTGTCTTGGGGTCCAGTGGCCCCACAATATCCATCCCTACCCTTTCAAAGGGTGTTCCAACAACAGGGAAAGGTTGGAGAGGAGCTTTGACCTTCCTCCCACTCTTACCACTTGCCTGGCAAGTTTGGCAAGACCTACAGTGTGCATCTGACTGCCTTCGCATTTGGGGCCAAAAGAAGTGGGTGACAAGCCTGTCAAAGGTCTTGTCCTGCCCCAAATGTCCTGCCAAAGGCACGTCATGAGCCAGACCCAGTAGGAAGGTCCTGAAGCGCTGGGGTACCACCAGCACACGGGCTGACCCAGGCTCAGCAACCTTAGGCTCACTGTATAGGAGACCACTCTCCCAGTAGATCAGATGTGACCCGGACTGATTACCAGCTGCCTGGTCTGCGGCCTGGCGCCGCAGACCCTCCAGAGTAGGGCACTCGTTCTGCTCCCTGCAGAACTCCTCCCTGGTGGGACACCCTTCTTGCTGTCAATGGGTCAGCTCAGAGATGTCTCCCAGTTCGGCTCCCTGCTCCCCTGTAGGCACCGGGCGTCCCCCTCGAGGTCCGCCTCCTCCCGGTCCGTGGGAACTTCGGGGGCCGGTTTCCCGCGCCCCTGCCCTTTCTCTTGGCAGGGACTTGGGCCACTGTTTCAGGCTCCAAGTCCTCTTGATCACCCTTTCTGGCTGCCATTGACCGAGTAGACACGCATGCCCACTCTGGCAACCCAAGCATCTCCAAGTGAGACCTGAGCTCAACCTCCTTCCATAAGGACTGCTCGAGGTCGTTTCCTAGCAGACAATCTACAGGCATGGTAGGGCTCACAACCACCCTCAAGGGACCTGAGACCCCCCCCATTCAAAGGGAACCTGCGCCACCATACATTGGCGCTCAGAGTTGTCTACAGCAACTACTTGGTGGAATGCCCCGGGGACTACTTGCTTCTCAGACACCAGGTGACACCGGACTGAGGTCACACTGGCTCCAGTGTCTCTGAGAGCCTCTACCCTGTTCCCATTAATGGTCACCCAGGTGCTATATTTCTTTGTGTTAGGGGGCACCTGGTTTCCTGGGACCATCTCACTGTCCCCTAGTGAGACAAGGGTCATTTCTGCGGGATCCCCACCCTCCTGTGGGCACCCCTCCTCCCAAAGCGCTACGCTAACCAACACTTTGGACTGTCCACCGGTGGGTGGCTGTGTCCCCTTCGGGCACTTGGGGTCCCCCTTAAAGTGACCTACCTGGTCACATGCATAACACTTGCGGGGGCCGGTCTCAACAGGCTTCCCTGTAGAGACCCCTTTCTTCTTATCACCGGGGGGCTGGGAACTTTTACCCTGTGTACTAGTTTGGGGCCCTTTAGAGAACTCCTGTGCTTTACCCTTGTCCCCCCCACCTTTCTGCTGGGGACCCTGCCCACCTTTGGCTGAGTCTCCCCCAAACGCTTTCTTGTGGACCCTGGTACTCACCCAGTTGTCCGCTTCCATAGCAAGCTTCCTGGGGCCAGTTAGCTTACTATCAACTAGGTGCTGGCGCAGATCTGCAAAACATAGACTAGACAAGTGCTCCCATGCAATCAAGTTGTAGAGCCCCTGAAAATCTGTTACACTACTGCCCTTTACCCAACCATCCAGCGACCTGCAGAACACATCCACACATTCCAACCAAGTGTTGGCATCAGACTTCTTACTGGACCTGAACTGATCCCTGTACTTTTCAGGAGTAAGACCATACTTCGTGAGAAGGGCATCCTTCATGTCAGCATAGGTGAGGTGATACCCCTTACCCAAAGCTATCAGAGCATCCCTTGCTTCTTCAGGGAAAAGTGGCCACAATCCTGCTCCCCAATTCTCCTCAGGGACCCCATTCATGTGTATGGCTGCCTCATAACCCTGAAACCACCTTTGTATGTCATCCCCCTTCTTGAACCCCTTGCCTACATTCTTGGGAATGTGCACAATCCTGTCTGCCTTTCTGGACGAATTGCTGCCACCATCTGAGCCTGACTTACTCCTAAGTTCTAGCTCCTTCAGTTCTCTCTCATGCTCTAAGAGCATCTTCCTCTCCTCTATGGCCAATCTCTTCTCCTCCCGCTCACTCTCCAGCCTGAGTTTCTGCAGCTCAAACTGCCTTGCCTCCCGCCTGTCCTCCAGCTCCTCTGGGGACAGACTGCTGCTGCCTGACCTGGCGGGTTCCCCCTACCCAAAAGCATATCCACCCTGGAAATAGGCTCCTCCACCTCCTCACTGAGATTACCAGGCTGCCCACTGGCATGTCTGGCTGCTACCCAGGCCCTCAGCGCCTTCTGTAGCTCCTCCTTCCTTGTGAGGCCTTTAATTTGGACTTTCAGGTTTTTACAAATTGCTCGTAGTTCCTTTACGGCGTAGGTTTCCAACCTATCCTCCTCAAAGATAATTTCCAGAGATGCAACGGATGATGCAGCTGTGTCAGGCATGACAAAAGTAGTGAGTTGAAAAGTGGCAAGATCAAAAATAGGCCAAAAGAAAAAGAACCAGTATGTGGTACGTAATGGTCTGCGATATGGTAGTAGTGCACACCAATCACTGTAAGTCAAGTGCAAACACAAGTCCTATCCTCACCGCTGACAACCAATGTTAGAAATGGGATCTCTAGTTGGCAAGGGCTTGCACCTTTGTCCAAGTAGGGACCCTTCTTCCTAGTCAGGGTAAGGGTGTTACACTCGTGAAGTAACCCCTGCTCACCCTCGTGGTAGCTTGGCACGAGCAGTCAGGCTTAATTCAGAGGCAGTGTGTAAAGCATTTGCACATAACCAACAGTAATACAGTGTAAGCACTACAAACGGACACCACACCAGTTTAGAAAAATAACCAATATTTTATATACTCAAGACAAGACCAATTACGACGAAAATCCACAATACTGTACTTTAAAAACGAATACTTGATAAGGTAACTTCTTCTTTGCAGGAATAGTCCCAAAAACAAAGTTCGTACGAGTCGGTAGCTCCGTCCGAGCCTACCGCGATGCTGAAAACCACAGAGTCTAACAGTTCCAGCCGACCGCGTCGATACGGGCCAGCAGAGTCGTGAACAGACTCGGTCACAGTACCTTTCTCGTTGTGGCTGGTACGGAGTGTACGAGCCGGTCGGCGTTCGTCGTGGTTGCGGTGCAAGACGGAGCGATGCAAGGTGCGGTGTCCCTCGATGCGGTGCAGGCAGCGGCTCGATGAGCGTCGTGCAGACGGAGTCGGTGAGTCCAAGGCGTGCGATGCAGGGTGAGACGATGCTCGATGCTGTGCTGACAGGTTGCGATGCAGGCGACCAAGCCGGAGTGCGGGAGCTGGCGTCGGACAGCGGTGCGAGTTGGAGCGGTGCGTCGCAGACGTGCGAGCGGTGCCCCAAATGCGATGCGGTCACGACTCTTGAGCCAGTTGCAGCGACCGCGTCGGTCGGGTCCGGCTGGTTCAGTGAAGCGATGCGATGCGAACTGCGGTGCCCACAGGTCACGGTGCAAGCAGCGGCTCGATGTTGGCGGCGTCGGACGTCGCCCACGGTGAGATCAGGGTTGCGATGCGAAGCGGGGCGATGCGGTCTGCGGTGCAAACAGGTCACCGGCCAGGGATGGATTCGGTTGACGGAGTCGGTTGCAGTTCCCTTCCTCTGTGGCAACTGAAACAGCGTTCCAGAAGCGGTACCCAGAGGCTTGTGAAGTCTTTGTAGTCCCTGAGACTTCTTAACAGGAGGCCAGCTTGGTTCCAGGCCCTTGGAGATACTCAGCACAAGTTTGTAGAAAGTTCAGTCCTTTCATTGCCCAAGGCAGAAGCAGCAGCTGCAGGCCAACCCAACAAAGCAACAACACAGCAAAGGGGCAGTACTCCTCCTGGCAGCTCTTCCAGCTCTTCGTCTTGGCAGGTTCCTTGATTCCAGCGAGATCTAAATTCATGGGGTCAGGGCCCCAATATTTATATCCCAAATTCCTTTGTTCTCTGAAGGCAGAGAGGCCTTTGCCTAGGCCAAACCAGTTATGGAGCACTTTGTTGACAAGTCTCCGTACCTTCTTTCAGTGAGTAGGCCAGGGACATCAGACGCACCACAGGAGGTGGAGTCAGCATTGTGGAGGGACGGCACTGTCCTATTCAGGGCCCAGGTGCACTCCTCCCACCCATCTACATGTAGATCTGGCTATTCAGCCCTGTGCTGACTCACCCTGTCTCCCGGCATCCCCCAGCCCCTGTCACTCACACTCCAGACACGGAATACACAACCTAGCAGAGGCAGGCTTGGATGGTTAGACAAGAAAATACCGACTTTCTAAAAGTGGTATTTTCAAACACAGAATGTTAAAACCAACTTCACTAAAAGCTGCATTTTATCATTCTGAGTCCAGGCATACTAAACTCGAATTTCTACCATGTTCCCGGGGTCAGTTAGGATTATAAGCTGTAATAATCAAAACTGCCCGTTCTGGCCTAGGGGGAACAGGTAGCCTTGCAATAGTGAAAAACTAACAAGGCTGTAATTCACTATCAGGACATGCCACACACACCAGGGCATGTCCTACCTTTCGCATACAACGCACCCTGCCCACAGGGGTACCTTGGGCCTACCTTAGGGGTGACTAACATGTAGGAAAGGGACGGTTTAGGGACTTGCAAGTGTGTGCACTTGCCAAGTCGACATGGCAGCCCCAGGCTGCGCACAGGCTCTGCGATGGCAGGCCCGAGTTACACTTTACGGGCTGTTTGTGTGGGTGGCACAATTCAGTGCTGCAGCCCACCAACAGCATTTGGTCTATAGGCCCTGGCACTCGCAGTGCACTTTACAAGGGACTGACACATAAACCAAATAGGCCAATCATGGAAACGCCAATCCATAACACATTTTATACAGGAGCACTTGCACTTTCCCACTGGACAGCAGTGAGGAAAGTGCGCAGAATCATTACACCAGCAAAAACAGAGTCAAAACCGGGAGGTCAGAAAGCAAAAAGTCAGGGGAAACACGCCAAAAGATGCCAAGTCTAACACCTTATATTGAAAGCTGTCAATGATTAATGCCATGCTTAATGATTTTAATGGTGGTGCAATATTGAAACATAACATGTGGCTGATTTTACTAATGTGGTACATCCTGCTAAGGTCAGTAGGCCTTCCTTATGTATAATGGCACCCCTTATGTTGTGATGTTGCATCTGGTATAGGTGGGAGGGGGACATATTATTTAGTAGCGTGTGTGTAAAAAAAGTAAATTTTCTTTATAAAAGAAATGGCACTAACTGGACAATGATTTATTGAGTATTGTTGTTGTGTTCCAGTGAATAATAGCCCACACCACATCCCTTGAGTAGCCAATGGACTGCTCTGCTTCACTTCCTTGAGAGAGTCAAGTGCCACAATGGGTACTTGGGGCCCTATTAGGATGGCGGGCAGACTTTAGTCCGCCCGCCACCCTAGCGGTGTTGGGACCGTCTGCCAGCGGTGCGGCGGTCCCGCCCTGCAAATTAGGATGCGACCGCCACCGTGGCGGTCGCAGTCCGTATCTTCGACATTGTAGCGGGTGCTGCTGTAAGCAGCACCCACCTCAATGCCAAAGAGGCACGTCGTGCATTGCCATGCACAACGTGGCAGGCACCGCGCGGTGCCTGCCACCTTGGGCATGGCAATGTAGGGGGGTACCATAGGTACCCCCCAAGTGCAGCCCCCCACCCCCCTGGGGGTCCGCAACGGGCCCCGATGCAAAACTCCGTATGCCTTTCCATGGCGGCATCGCCGCCATGGAAAGGCAGGTTTTGGCATGCATCCTAATCTGGTGGACGGTGCCTGCTAGGCACCGCCACCATTTTGGGCCCCCTGCACCGTCCGCCAGGCAATCGGTACGATTGTTGGCGGCGGACGATCTTTGCGTCCGCAGCGGACCCAGTCATGTTCCCACCGCCATCATAATCTGGAGGTGGGAAAATTCCGTTTGATGGCGGAAGGACCGCAATCCTAATCACCCCCTTGGTTATCAGTAAAGAGACAATTGTGGACTTTTTGCTTTTGGAAGGCTCCCATCCTTCACAGCTATTAAACCAATTTCTTACAACATTTCTTTCTCTTTTTTGGGGGGCAGCTCTCTTGTCTCGCCAAGAAATTATGCCTCCCCTGCACCATCCCAGGAAATGAGAGAAGCATGGACAATGCACTGAAGGATGAATCAACAGAAATTTAGTGATATTACATATCACAGAACTCAACGTCATGACTTTGGGCCAGAGTTTGGAGTACAGGGTTCTCTTGTCACAAATGCAACAGAGTACCTTGTCTGCCAAACTCTTGGACCTGTTGCCTCATTTTGAGACGAGTGGATCGTAAGCTTTGTGTTGACGGAGCCCTCATTGGCTTCGTCAACGGAAAGCTTCCTCCGATAGCCCAACGGAGTATGAGCATTACACCATCTGCCCTATTTACAGAGGATGCTGTAAAGTCTTTTTTTCTGGCCATCACTGCAAGGAAAAACCTGGCAGTAAGGAACAGAAAAAAACTAATGTCCTCGACTTCTTTGGCGAAAACGCTCAAAGAGGAGACAATTCATTTTTTGTTTTTCACATAAAAACTCCCATTTTGGGAGCGATCATCTTTAAATTTGGCAGATAGTAGTCCATCGGTGTGGAAGAGCTAATGTCCTCCGCCACCCTGACAAACGAAGTACCGCCTGCTGAAGTCTAAATCGGACTTGAAATGCCAATCTGCGGTACTTTTTTGTGTGGGACTTCTGCTTTTTGCGAAACTGAAGTTTATTGTGTGTCAAGCACTGTACAGCTGTCTTTTGTTTATTAAAAAGGAAGGAAAGACGAAAGTAAGCCCGGGTCCCATGCAACATCACGCCGAGAAGAGTGTCACGAAAATCTTGTGCTATATGACGGTGAAGGAGGACAGCTGCCTACAGTGTCATAGTAAGGGATGCCATCAGGTGGTAACAGTTTGTCTTTTTGGACTCTAAACAGGTGAAATTGTATGTGCAGTACATAGTCCCTAGAAGAAAGTTTTCCTCCAACATAACTTGGTGTTACCCATCATTCATATTCTGTTTCTCGTTGAGTAAGTGGCTTGGACGACCATCTGCCACAGGTTGTCATAAGATGGACATCTGTATCAAAAAAGAGGGGGGGGACTAGGAGCTGATTATGGTCCAGTACCCGTGCTCCCAATCTTAGTCTCAATTCAAACAAGGGTAACTGTTCCAGGGGTGGGCGCAGTGGTCACCCACAGCAAAGGGAAGGAAGGAAAATCAAAAGGTAAAGGCCTAGGTCTACACCCCACAGGCTAGAGACAAGAGCAAGTCTTGTCTCTTGATGCCCTCACACACCCCGAAGGATGCCATGCTTCATCATCGGGCGGTTGCTCCTCTTCGGGTTGGCGCTGCAATGCCCTACGGGTCCCCTGAAGGGTCGCTTTGGCGGAGATCTTTTTGTAATACTGCTGTATGATGAGTGTGGGTGTGAGATAGGGGGTTCTTTAGAAAACAAGTGCGTGAGTGAGTGAATGGTAAAACTAGCTAAGGGATACCGGAATTAATTGAGTTTAATATGCTGGTTCCCTTGCCAGGTAAAAAACCCGTAGGTCGTGTGTTACTGGTGAGGCATGATGTGCCGCAGTAACTTTAGGTCGACATGTTTCGCGCCGTCAAAGTGGTCAGAACAATCCTTCAGGACCATATGCATATACATATGCAGGCAGGCGTGTTAAGGGGTAGGTGCTCGCATTCAATGCACCTGACGGCAACTCCCGTTGGGGTGCGGGCGATAACACGTGCTAGCCTATGGAGCGACTAATTACTCCTTACTAGGTTGCAACAGGAGCGGCCAACCAACAGAGCTTTAGCCACCTTGTAGTTGTTCACAAGGGTGGTCCGCTCCTTTCTAAGCAGGCTTCTTGACCCACTCACGGTCTCTTTCTGACCCACTTTTAACCTACTTCATTGGTCCTGAAGAAGCGCCAAGGATCGTTCTCACCACTTTGACGGCGTGAAACATGTCGACCTAAAGTTACTGCGGCACATCATTCCTCACCAGTAACACGACCTACAGGTTTTTTAACCTGGCAAGGGAACCAGCATATTAAACTCAATTCATTCCGGTATCCCTTAGCTAGTTTTACCATTTACTCACTCACGCACTTGTTTTCTCAAGAACCCCCTATCTCACACCCGCACTCATCATACGGCAGTATTACAAAAAGATCTCCGCCAAAGCGACCCTTCGGGGGACCCGTAGGGCATTGCAGCGCCGGCCCGACGAGGAGCAACCACCCGATGATGAAGCATGATATCCTTCGGGGTGTGTGAGGGCATCAAGAGACAAGACTTGCTCTTGCCTCTAGCCTGTGGGGTGTAGACCTAGGCCTTTACCTTTTGATTTTCCTTCCTTTCCTTTGCTGTGGGTGACTACTGCGCCTACCCCTGGAACAGTTACCCTCGTTTGAATTGAGAAGATGGACATCACCAATCAGAATCAAGTGGTTTCATAATGGAGACCGGACAAACTTCAAAAACCTTAATTGAGAGCTTTTGGACTTATGTATGGCCTCCTACCATCACTGGAGATCACTCCCCTGACACATCCCTATGAGCCACATATACCCATTGGAGATAAGTCTATTGGTATTAGATCAAAAGTTCTAATCATATAGTTCGAATAGACCAAACGATCAAAATGTAAAGTTTGGAAAACCATTAGTTGCAATGCAAAACTTTTTATTCTTTTTAAATGTGAGTCTGAAAATGTTACAAGAGATTATATGATAAAGCTTTCCTACGGTTAGTTTTAGTTTGGAAAGGGTTAGGATGAGGTTTAGGGTTATTAAACAGGATAGGGAAAGGGTTAGCTTATGGCTAACTCTAAACGTAGCTGTAATGCTAAGGGTGAGGGTGAAGGCTAAGGTTGGGTTTAGGATTAGGGTAAAGGTTAGGCCTCGAACTAGGGTTAGTTGGGAATGGGGTGACAGAAATTACGGAAAGTCTTCATGTTAGGGTTAAAAATTGAGTTAGTGTTGTGGTATCTTTTAGGTTAGAGTTGTGTCTTCGGGTGCTTCCAGCATGGGGTGTTAGCAGTAGTGTGAGAAGATGAGGTTTAAGGTTAAGGCTCCTTACTTCATGGGCGAGTATCTTTAATAAAAAAGCACTATTTGAAAAAGCGTTTTATTTTAATATTTTGGTCTCAAACTAATTTGCAATTACCCAGGCTGCATCATTTTTCGAACTCTGGGGCATATTTACTCAGAAGTGACGGAGCACGGCGTTAGCCTTCTTGGTTTAGCGCCGCGCTCCGCCAATTCTGAAACGCAGGGCTGCACCGTATTTACAACAATATGGTACAGCCCTGCGTTTCCCCCTGCGCTGGCGCTAAATTTAGCTGCCTAGCGCTAACGCAGGCTCCCTTGCACAATAGTGCAAGGGTTTCTGCGTTGTGGGGAATGATTGTTTATGTGCAGGAAGGTGTCCCTTACTGCACATAAACAATCTTAAATGGCGATTTGTAACTTCTCTGTGTGCTGCTTAATGCGCTTAATGCAGCACACATAGAAGTTGCAACTCTTCATTTTTAAAATGATTGTTTATGTGCAGGAAGGGACACCTTCCTGTACATAAACAATCATGCATGGCGTTTT
This sequence comes from Calotriton arnoldi, assembly GCA_963921515.1. Lineage (NCBI taxonomy): Eukaryota > Metazoa > Chordata > Amphibia > Caudata > Salamandridae > Calotriton > Calotriton arnoldi. The sequence continues at coordinate 629,911 of CAWUFW010000796.1, forward strand.
GCTGTTTCTATACAGCAAAAACGAGGAGAAATGATGCATTTCTCCTCGTTGCGCCCTGTCAGGACCAGGTTTTCCCTGGTCTTAATTTTGGCGCAGCCCCATATTTATGCGACCCTTGTAAATATGGGGCAGCGTCAAAATCAATGGGTGTTGTGGTGGAACGCCCACCGCAACAGCCATTGCCCACCCCTTTCATGCTAAGTATAGCGTGAAAAGAGGCCTTATTTACAAGGCAGCGTTAAGCCACGTTAAGTGGCTTAAAGCTCCCTTGTAAATAAGGCAAAGCCCATATCACCACCACAACGTCCAAAAAAGTGACGTTATGGTGGCGATTGGTGCTTGTAAATATACCCCTCTGTTTCTCACTTTCTGTGTTGAAGTTATGTTATGTTATTTTATTTTTGTATAGCGCATATACACCGACAGGTCTCTTAGCGCTTTGGAAGAAGCGGGACAGCGTCAAGGCGGGGAGGTCTTCATGGTGTTGAGAGATCATATGTTGTATCAAATGCTTCCCTAAAGAGGATAGTTTTTAACTGCTTCCGGAAAAGAAGCAGACCAGATTCTTTCCGAAGGGTATCGGGCAGCTGGTTCCAGAGTTGTGGCAGGAGGACCGAAAAAGCTCGACCCCCTTTGGAAACCAGGTTACTCCGAGGGCAGACCAGTTGGACGGCTTCTGGTGACCGAAGGGCCCGTCCTGGCACGTATTTGTTTAGGCGTTCCTTTATGTACCCTGGGGCATGTCCATATAGAGCTTTGTGGACAATACAAAGTCCCTTGAATTTCGCTCTCTGCTTAACAGGCAGCCAGTGCAGTTTACGCAGCAGTGGGGTGGCATGAGTTCTTCTAGGCAACCTGAAGATCAGCCTGGCTGCGTCATTTTGTACCACCTGAAGTTTCTTCATGAGTTTCTCAGGAAGCCCGACATATAGCACATTGCCATAGTCGAGTCGTGAAACAATGGTTGCTGATATTATAGTTTTCATAGATGACACTGAAAGCAGGGGAACCAATTTCCTCAGCTGTCTTAGGAGGCCAGTGCATGTGCCCACCACTGAGTTGACTTGATGGATCATAGAAAGCTCAGAGTCGATCTTAATTCCCAGGCTTTTTACAACTGGCGATGGGCTAGGGGGGGCCCCTAACTCTCTAGGCCAAAACAGGCTGCTCCAGGGATTGTTTTTTGATGGGAAAGCTAGTACTTCGGTTTTGTCAGGATTTATTTTTAGGGAGTTTGTAGTCATCCAGTTGACTGTAAACCTAAGGATGTTCTGAACTGATATTTGGGCACAAGCCGAGTTATCAATCCTCAGGATGAGCTGGGTATCATCCGCGTAATTAAAAACCCGGCAGTCCATATTGGATAGTGCAGCTACCAGGGGCTGCAGGTATATATTGAAAAGGAGCGGGGACAATGCAGAGCCCTGAGGGACTCCGCAGAAAATATTGCCCTTTTCCGATACCTGGGCACCAAGTTGGACCCTCTGTGAGCGACCTGATAGAAAAGATTCTAGCCAATTATAGGCGTGCCCTCGAAAGCCCAGGGCCGACAGCCGGGTCAATAACGTAGTGTGGCTGACCGTGTCGAACGCCGAAGAAAGATCTAAAAGAATCAGGGCACTCGGGTCTTTGTTATCGGCCTTCATCCTAAGATCATCAAGTACCGATAGCATGACTAGCTCCGTGCTATGGTGGGCTCTGAACCCAGCCTGGCGAGGTTGGAGCAACTCATGTTCCTCCAGGAACGCTGAGGTAGTCTTCAGGACATGTTGCTCCACAACCTTCACCAGGAACGGGAGTTGGGAGATGGGTCTATAGTTTTTGAGCTCGGCCTTGTCTGCTCCCAGTTTCTTTAATAAGGGCATGAATCTTGCCTCCTTAAAATTAAAGGGGACTTGACCACTCGCTAAAGAATTATTCAGGAGAGTGAGAATCTGACTCTCCAAGGCCGGCAAAGCCAACCGAAAGATCTTAGGCGGGCATGGGTCAGCCGGGGAGCCTGATTTGGTTCTGTTAATCAGAAGCATCAAAGATTCTGGGTCCAGTGGAGGGAAACTAGTGAGGAGCTGGCCGGTAGGGAGCGGGGGTGTAAGCAACTCCACGGAGCTCAAGGTGATAGGAATTTTTTCAATCTCCAGGAGGATATCTGTTATCTTCTGGAGAAAAAAGGACTGCAGTACATTGCAGTCTAGAGGTGCTGCTACAGAGTTTACATCTGGCTTTTTACTGAGTTCATTTAGAATTTTAAAAGTCACCTTCTGTTTGTTTGGAGCTTCAATTATGCGAGCCTCATAATACTCGGCTTTCCTGGTTATGATAGATTTTTTATAGAGAGCTAAAATAGCTTTATAGTTTGTTAAATCCGTGGGGTCGTAGGCTTTCCGCCACTGTCTCTCAGCTTTGCGGAGACTCTGTTTGCTTTCCCTCAGTGCCTCATTAAACCAGGGGGCCACCTTCCCTTTAAGTCTGGTTCTTTCTCTTCGTTCTGGTGCTATTTGATCGATGGCTATTTGAAGAGTATTACTGAGGGTTTGGCTTTCTGTGTCAATGTTGCCCTCCTCCAAGTTTAGTGGGGCTAGCCTCTGTAGTGTGTCCGCTAGATTGTCTGCCTGAATATTGTGCCATTTTCGCACTCTCCTCCACTCAAGCGGGGAAGTGCAGGAACACTATCCAATGGGACCCAACAGGAGATTAAAAAGTGATCAGACCAGGCACATGGTTGAATACTTGTTAGTCTGACAAGATGATTGGATGACCAGACTAAATCTAGGGTATGCCCTTTAGTATGGGTGGGGCAATCCACCAATTGATGGAGCCCCAAATTAGACATTCCCATATCAAACTGCCTAAGCTGGGGTTCCCGTGGTTCCTTCTCCCAGTGGTAATTAAAATCTCCAACTACCATAAGTCTTTGATAACGTGTACTGAGATCAGCCATGATCTCAGCAAAGTGATCATTGAAGCCGGAGGTTGTATCCGGGGGCGGTAGACCACCAGGAGAAGGAGGCAGGAGGATTTGGAAGTAATTTTTACTCCCAGAATATCTGTGTTATCCATACTCTCTGCTATTATCTTGGTAGCCATGAGTCTGGTGTTAAAAGGATCGCCACTCCCCTCCTCTCCTGTTGTCCTGCCTGTTATGCCAGAAGGCATCAAAGTTGCCAGGTAGTGCAGCAATGATATCGGGGGTCGACGCGTCCCCTAACCAGGTCTCTGTAAGTGCCAGTATGTCAATATCCCCCTCCTGGAGCAGTGCAAATATCTCTAAGTGGTGTTTCTGTAGAGATCTTGTATTCAGGACAGCCACTTTTAATCCAGGGGAGTTCCCTGGCATAATCATGGGGGGAGGGGTTAGCCCCGGGGTCTCAAGGGTGTCTATCCCGGGGTGTCTCAGGAGGTTTTCTGATCTCAGTTTGGCAATCACATGTGGCTTCAGCCTGGAGTTACATATGGCTAATGATTGCAATATCCTTGCAGAATATTGTTTCGGCGGGCCAGGGGGAAGTTGGCTTTACAAGCTTTTAAATTTTTAACCATCAACCTATATTCAACATCATATTCACACACACACGCACGCACACACGCACACACACAGACACACCTTGCTTTGGGTCACACCTCCTTGATTTTGCATTGTGTTGTGATATGGAACTCCGCGGAATAGAGGCTTCATTGTGATAACGTGTTGTCTTGCACAATGCGCACATGGTCAGCGAGAGGAGACTTTTGCAATGCTAGCTCTGTGCCTGCGCTGGACTCCTCTGCTGCCTTAACTCATTCCAAAATTTGCCGATGGTGTTGCAAAATGTCATTTCAGCCAGTAACTTATTGCACAGAGCATCATATAGAAATGATAATACAGAGGTGCATATTTACAAGGGAATGACTGAGCGTGGTGTTAAGCACACAATGCTAGCGCCACGCTCCGCCTTTCCGAAAACGCAGGGATGCACCGTATTTACAAAAATACAGCACATCCCTGCGTTTTCCCTAGCGCTGGCATTACATTCAGCTGCCTAGTGCCAATGCAGGCACCCTTGCACCATAGTGAAAGGGTGCCTGAGTTGAGGGAATGATTGTTTATGTGCAGGAAGGTGTATCTTGCTGCACATAAACAATCACTAATGGTGATTTGTAACTCCTATGTGTGCTGCATTGTGCATCACACATAAAAGTTGCAAATCGTCATTTTTTTAATGATTGTTTATGTGCAGGAAGAGACACCTTCCTACACATAAACAATCATTCAAGGCGATTTGCAGTTTCAATGTGTGCTGCACAATGCAGCACACATAGGAACAGCAAAAACAAGGAGAAATTAAGCATTTCTCCTCGTTTCGCCATGTTAAGACCAGGTTTTTCCTGCTCTTAATTTTGGCGCTGACTCCTATTTACGCCTCTCTAGTAAATATGGGGCAGCGTCAAAATCAATGGGTGTTGCGTTGGAACGCCCAGCGCAACACCCATTGCCCACCCCTTTCACGCTAAGTGTAGCGTGAAAGGCAGCCTTATTTACAAAGTGGCGTTAAGCCACGTTAAGTGGCTTAACGCTGCCTTCTAAATAAGGCGAAGCCCCCATCGCCACAGGCACGTTGTTAAAAGTGATGTTCCTGTGGCGATAGGGGCTTGTAAATATGCCCCAGAGTTTTTAAGTCGAATAGCAATATGCGACATACGGTCTTTGTATGAATCTGCAGTAGTTTTGTGTTTGTAGTCATGTACCAAAGGGCTTCTGGTGTAGTGAGTGCAACTGCGCCAACAGCTAACTGCATACTCCTAGCGCCTCCCCTCCGCCCGATCCTCCCAAGGCGCAGCGAGTGTGGCCTGATACACTGTTACATTTGGAGCTGATGTGGCTCGTGGTTATGGCTTCACTGGGCCTACTGAAGCAGGACGACCAGGTCTGATTTGCACAACGCTGGTCTCTGTCTGGAGTGGGCAGAAACGCGACGGTCTGGAATGTGGCACAGAGTTACTACTAGTGGCTGACTCTAAAGGGGCCATCTGGTGAAGAGAAATAAAACAGCTCTCTTTATCCAGTCCTGCATCACTAACAATCATCAACAATAATTATTCCAGAATGTTCCTTAGTTTGGTGACACCGGTTGGGATTTTGAGACATACTGTGATGTCATTCACCGGATGACACCTTTAAGTCAACAAGCATTTCTCCTATCACTATTTTGTTTAGTTTTAATCATCAAGTTTTAGTCATCAAATTATATTGCATTTTATTTAAGAGAGGACTTTTGAATTGACACTAATATTTGTAGAACTTGCACACCATATTGAATCCTACTTTGCTTCTCTGTCTACACTGAACAGTTATGAATAATAGAAGGGTCTCTCACCCACGCATTCCACGAGCGTGATCTGCCGCGCCACGGTCCTCTGCACCAGGAAGGGTAGGCCGGAGCCACTGCCCGTGGTGCAGTTGTCTTCCAGAAGGTCCTGCCAGTTGCAAATGGGACATCTTAAGGTTTTGTATTAGGCAGAACAATAACTTACAATTATTATACAATCGATGGCTATGGCAGATTTGTCAATATGCAAGGGATGCTCAGAAAGCGTCACTGTCATATTGACTGGACAAGAAAACACCCACTCAGTCACATACTAAGACATTTACTCACATGAAGTTAGAACTATTATATTGAAATAATTTAACAAACAGATTCACACCACAATAATTACATGATAGTTTTCAATTTTATGGCATAAGTATATTTTTGTGAAGAGCATGATATAAGATAGAATGTGTTATTAGAAATACTGTTTATTGTCACAAAGTCATGTGAATGAAATTATTGTTTAGGAGATTCGGGAGTCGTCTCTGTATTAGTAATGATTTCTTGAGAATTTAAATACAAGTAAAGAAATATGATTTTGAAAGTATAAACAAGTTTGCTTATTATTTGTGATATATTCTTAATGCAGTGCCCACTGGGTCTAAGAAATGAGTGGATCTTAGCTCACACTTTTCAATTATGTTACATGTATGACAGACAGCATACATACCAGGGAAGCACGCAAGAGACTCAAGTTTAGTTAACTAAGAAACAGTTGGTGTGCACGATAACAACCCACTTTTGTTATAATAAGTATATTTATGCCATTCAAGTTATAGGTAAATATGGTACATGTCGGATGTTATTCGGGACAAGTATACCAGTAAATAGAGACTCAGATTAATGGCCATATTTAGATTTTCGTGGATGGGATACTCCATCAAAATATGACTTAATTCTTGTCTGCCATATTACAAGTGCCATTGGTTATAACAAGCGACCCAAAAATGATGCTATTCTGCGGTAGGAGAGTTTTCCGCATAATTATGGATTTGCTGCATTTGCCACCTACCCATTCATCTGCTGCGTAATCTGCAGATTTTAGCAAAAAATTGTTTCTAGCTCAAATGGATCAAAAGTTACCAAAAACATGGCGACGTGTTCTTGTGCTGTGGATGGCAAATCACAAAGGTTGACTGGTAATTTTTCAGTTGCTTATTGCTGTATTTGGCTGTTAAACTAGTACTAAGGAGATGAAGTCTTTGCGCAGACAGTGTTACCAGATGTAAAAATAACGAAGTAATGCTATAAAAAATTGTGCTGCATTACGCTGCATAATTTGTCTTTTCTTGACGCATAATTTAATCAACCTTGCTGCATGATTTGGTTCTCCCCTGCTGCATAATTCCAGTGACCCTGGCTATAACACTCTTGTAATATGGTGGATGGGACATAAGTCACACTGTATGTGACGTAATATCCCATCGGCTAAGCCCTAAGTAAGACCCTTGGACTAATATTACCAGAGTGTACATGTCAAATTCCAGGTTATTACCACAAGACACATTAATTCATGTCAGAAAACAATGCTTAATGCCCCAGATCCTTTGTAGATTCACTTTCACAGTTTTAAAAACAACTGGGCAAATACTCGCCAGAGCCAGTTAATGTGAATTTATCTCACCACACTGATTTAACCACTTACGCTCTGGTTATGGTTAACTTTCTTTAAGTATTTCACATAAAAAAAGCAACATATGAATCGTACATGTAAATCCACTGATTCCAGTATTTTATTCATGAAGATTTACTGATTCACCACTAATCCTTTTTGGGTTCCAGAGTAGCGTGCTACTCGCTGAAAAGCGCTTCGATGCTCTCTTCAGGGGTAGTAAGCGCTATATAAATGCAATTACAATTATTGAGTGAGGGAAGAGGCATAATGACCTACTCGATTCATAGCCTCTCTCCACGCTCAACAATGGTAATAAATATGCTTTTTATTGTCATTTTTGAGGGAGGTGAGGGGCATCACATTCCATGTGAAGTTTCGCCTTTGATATATCATGACCCATTCCCACCCTCAACATTGTTAATAGATAGCATAATACCCTCTGCACATATCTCTCTCTCTCTCTCTCTCTCTCTCTCTCTCTCTCTCTCCTCTCTCTCTCTCTCTCTCTCTCGATTATTATGCTTTTAGGCAGTTCCATTGTAAGACTGCTTCTTAATCCACATATCATCCTATATGTTCAAATATTCTTCAAAGTGCTGATATTCCAAGCCACTGCCAAGTCATAAGTGTGCAATGCAAAAATAGGACAACAGGTCACGCTTCCAAAGCATATGCTTAAAGTGCTGTTTGATTGTTTTTGGCTTATGCTTTAGATAAAAAATGAATTTGTAATTCTACCTAGAGAACCAATTTTATCACTGGTTTATTAGTTGCAAAAAAGTTTCACTTGGCCTGCAACAACAGTCAGTCACAGTGAGTGACTCAGAGAGTATCACTTATCCCACAACAACATCCGGTCATACAGGGTCTGTTAATTGTCCTGTTTTGGCTCCGCGTCACTCTGAGAACGTTACTTGTCCTGCATTGCCTCTGAGCACACAGCGTCACTTGTCCTGCAGCGGCTCTGTGTTAGACAGCGCCAGTTGTGCTGCAGCGACTCTGCATCAAACAGCGTCAGTTGTCCTGCAGTGGCTCTGTGCCAGACAGCGTCACTTGTGCTGTAGCAGCTCTGCATCAGACAGCGTCACTTGTGCTGCAGTGACTCAGCATCAAACAGCGTCACTAGTCCTGCAGCGGCTCTGTGTCAGACATCGTCACTAGTCCTGCAGCGGCTCCTCATCAGACAGCGTCACTAGTCCTGCAGCGGCTCTGTGTCAGAGAGCGTCACTAGTCCTGCAGCGGCTCTGCATCAAACAGCGTCAGTTGTCCTGCAGCGGCTCTGTGTCAGACAGCGTCACTAGTCCTGCAGCGGCTCTGCATCAAACAGCGTCTCTAGTCCTGCTGCGGCTCTGTGATAGACAGCGTCACTTGTGCTGCAGCTGCTCCTCATCAGACAGCGTCACTAGTCCTGCAGCGGCTCTGTGATAGACAGCATCACTTGTGCTTCAGCTGCTCCTCATCAGACAGCGTCACTTGTCCTGCAGCGGCTCTGTGTCAGACAGCGTCACTTGTGCTGCAGTGACTCTGTGTCAGAGAGCATCACTTGTCCTGCAGTGACTCTGTGTCAGAGAGCGACACTTGTCCTGCAGTGAGTCTGTGTCAGACAGCCTCACTTGTGCTGCAGCGACTCAGCATCAAACAGCGTCTCTAGTCCTGCAGCGGCTCTGTGATAGACAGCGTCACTTGTGCTGCAGCTGCTCCTCATCAGACAGCGTCACTGTCCTGCAGTGACTCTGTGTCAGAGAGCATCACTAGTCCTGCAGCGGCTCTGTGATAGACAGCGTCACTTGTGCTTCAGCTGCTCCTCATCAGACAGCGTCACTTGTCCTGCAGTGACTCTGTGTCAGACAGCGTCACTGGTGCTGCAGCGGCTCTGCATCAGACAGCATCACTTGTGAAGCAGTGGCTCTGCGTCAATCTGAGTGCATCACTGTGCTGCTACAGCTCTGTGTCAACCTTCCAGAAGGCCATAAAAGCTTAACTCTACAACCTTCGGTCCCGCAGTGATCCTTAACTTTACAGCACAACGTTAGCTACTCGCTGCAAAACAGCAACCTGCTGTACAACAAGCCACTCCAAACAGTCATGGTAGGAATTATCTAAAAGCCCACAAGGTATTTCACCGAAGGCAACCAAGCTACAAACACATGGGTAGCACACCTACCATGTGAGAATTCATCAATCAGGTACATAGAGCAAAACCTACAGGAAGTGTGTGCTATTACTTCTCACTACTTTCACAACATTGGCACCCATACAGGCAGCAACAAGATTGCCGTAACACAACCAGACCACATGTCATTACCTCATGATTCATAATCATACACTCTTCCAATCAGACATTCAGATCCACCAGTGACTTCTCCTGACAGGTTGAGGGCCACGCTAGTAACAGCTTCAAGCTGTAATAATACTAGATAATGTAACATAACTTGTCCTGCAGTTGCTGATTGTGGCTCCCAGGAAAAGCTTGGAGAAAAACTCACCCCCAGTGTGCTGTCACCGACAATGGACGCCTTCAATAGGTCTGTGTCTCCAAGTTCGCTGAGTTGGGCCAGCAGGCGCTTCCTGCTCCTACGTCTTAGTTTCCAAATGAAGAGAGCGATGAGACCAGTCACGAGTAAGAAAACTAGCAGCGGAAGCAGAATGGCCAACAGAAGGTTCCTTGCACTGGTGTCATACGGCAGGTCTCCGTCCACTTCAAAGACAAGATGGAGAAAGTAAAGAGGTAAATATCAAATGCTCTGGATCGGCTCTCTACTGCCTGTGCTCCGACTGCTCATTCTGAGCACCGCTTCCGCTCAGCATAGGTTGCAACCCATAGACTAAATCTTCTATCTTCCACTAGCATCCCTTTTCCACCAGTTGTCAAAACTGCCAGCGTGTATTGCACCAAAACTAGGTTTACCTTTCTGATCTTCACCTTAGACTTTAAGTAAAAATCTATGCCCAAAGCTCAACTGAGTATCAGAGGGGTCGCAGGCCCCCATAATGTTCTACCCCAAGCTTCTAATTTTGGACTGAAACATATTGAGGCAGGTGTACCTATCCTGAGCCCTGAGACCAGAGAAAAATAAGCAGATATAAATGCCTTGAAATTCCTACTGCCATGAGAAAGACTTCAAGAGATGCTGTAGGGCTGATCTACAGCTGTGTACCAGACCTCAAGAACACCTGGATGCACTCGCTTCTACAGCTGTGAAGCCTGATAAAAATTTAGGCCAATGGGCAGTTGGGTAGCACTTCAAACTGGAGGCGTTCTACCAACATATCCATCTTTTTATGTTGACTTACACTTAAACGACTGCACAGTATTGAGCCCCAACATATCATCAGGGTAAGTAGATGTGGTGTCAAAAATACAAAGTCTATTCTTCTTATGTATGCCTCCCCTGACAATATGTTGGGAGTAGATATTCTGGAGTCAAATTATTAGGAGTTGCCCATCCTATTCCATGGACTGGCTTTCTTCTGCAGCATGCATATAATTCTGGAGCTCACAGGACAGGAAAGGGCGTCAATACTGGTCGAGACTGCTCACCATGGATGCTGACTTGGAGGTCCCTGTTGCAGTTCGGCGAGCTGCAGCACTTCAGGGCCGCCACGCCTTCAATGATGTTGTTACACTGGTTCTCGATGTTTGAGTTGTAGCAGCCCTTCGATTCAGTTAAAATCCCAGACTGTTGAAATACACTGACAAAGCACGCAGCCCCGAGGCAAAGATTCCCAGGGCAGAAAGCATTTTCACAGACACAGGTAAAGAAGGGTGTTTCTGTAATAATGGAACAGAGACAGACATTATTTGCTGGAGAGCATTTCTATATGATCTTGAATTCAAATAATTCACACAATATCACAGATCCGTTGTTTAAGATATTGATTGCCAAACCCAATCTTTTCTATTAGTTAAGACTGGATGAGACTGACGTGCACCAATGTACAGATTAGGTAGTACGGTATGGTGCTGTACCCCATTATCACAGTTCAAATGTTGACCAATACATATGTATCATGGCTATAATATGTACTTCTAAATATTGTCACTGTGGAATTAATAATAGTAAATCTACACATACCTTCACAATACTATCTGAATCAATATCATGCTTTCAATATATGTAGAGGCTGATATTTCAGGAGTCCATTTATCTGGCACAACCAGAAGATATTAACGCTCTTATTTGGTATCACATGGGGAACAAGGAAATGAAATACAAATATTTGTTTGTAAAGTCTTAATAATGAAGGAGTCATGGAAAAACCCTTACAGGGTTAATAAAAGTACGCCCGAGCAGTGAACTACGCTCCGTTCGCGGAGTTATCTGAACTCCGCGCTCCGCAAAGCACGCAGTGTTCCAAAAAACTCTGCTCCGCATAGCGGAGTTTTTTTCCTTGCTCACGCTCCCCAACGTCAAGTTGGTGAACGAGGAAAATCCACCTCCCAGCGAGACTTTTCCTTGCTCGCGCTCCCATACGTCAAGTTTGCGAGCTCAAGCGAGAAAAATTCACTTCCCAGCGAGATTTCTCAACGTGGGCAGACGGATTTCTCAATGCAGGCGGTTGCGGGTGGTCGCGACCGCTCGCGTTGAGAAACCTTCAGTTCGCGTTGAGAAAGTTGCCGCTTGAGTAGAAAATCTACTCGAGCGGCAGAAAAGAAGCAGCGCCCTCTTGTGCTACACATGGTGCCGTTCGTGTTGATTTTCCAGCGCAGGACAAACACCCGGCGCTGAAAATCAATACAAACAGGCGTGACCAAGCGCACTTCCCTGCTTGCGAAACTGCGCGTAGCGCGGCAGAGTTTTTTGGTCACTTCGCGGAGTTCTCCCCGAACTCTGCCCAGGCTTAAATAAAAGTAGGTTCCATAATACTCATTAATGAGATTCTTTGTGGTATAATTAATGTATGGGTTTTTTCCCATTTCTTTATTAGTTTTACAACATACAGCAATAATAACAACCGGTCGGGAACCTATCCCGGCTCACAGAACAAACACATTGGAGTTACATTAGCCTTCCCGTCCGCCCCCATAATCCAATATCCAGCAATATAATAAGAATGCACGTCATCATGTATTTTGTATGTTTGTGTTGAATTTCATGAAAGATCTTGTGTGTTGGAGTCCAAGAAAGCAGTTAGGACGAAGTCGAGGGAAATCCTGTTGGAGTCCAAAGAAGCTGTTGTGTTGTATGCCAAGGAAGCAACCATGATGGTGTCCAAGGAAAGATTTGTGCTTGTGTTGGAGTATCTGGAATTGGATGTGTTGAGGTCCCAGGAAGCTTTGTGCTACCTTCCTTGGTAACAGTTGAGTCCCAGAACGTATTGTAGTGTGTTAGCCCTAACATCTGTTTGTGCTAGCATCCTAGATCGCAGTTGCGCTAGAGTCTCAGGAAACAGTTGTCATAGAGTCTATGGAAATAGTTGTGGTGGGGTCATTGAAAGCGACTGTGCAGCAGAACTATGAAGTTTTTGAGTCTGTGAAAGCGGTCTTAATGGAGCCCAGAAAAAGAGGATGGGTTATAGTCCATTGATGTGGTTTTGTCTAAGTCCACGGAAGCAGCTGCTTTGGAGTCCATGGAAACTGCTGCGTTGGAGTCCATGGAAGCTGCTGCGTTGGTGGAATCCATGGAAGCTGCTACGTTGGAGTCCATGGAAGCTGCTGCATGGAGTCCATGGAAGCTGCTGCGCTGGAATCCATGGAAGCTGCTGCGTTGGAGTCCATGGAAGCTGCTGTGCTGGAATCCATGGAAGCTGCTGCGTTGGAGTCCATGGAAGCTGCTGCGTTGGAGTCCATGGAAGCTGCTGCATGGAGTCCATGGAAGCTGCTGCGTTGGAGTCCATGGAAGCTGCTGCGCTGGAATCCATGGAAGCTGCTGCGTTGGAGTCCATGGAAGCTGCTGCGTTGGAGTCCATGGAAGCTGCTGCGTTGGAGTCCATGGAAGCTGCTGCGCTGGAATCCATGGAAGCTGCTGCGTTGGAGTCCATGGAAGCTGCTGCGTTGGAATCCATGGAAGCTGCTGCATTGGAGTCCATGGAAACTGCTGCGCTGGAGTCCTTGGAAGCTGCTGCATTGGAATCCATGAAAGCTGCTGCGTTGGAATCCATGGAAACTGCTGCATTGGAGTCCATGGAATCTGCTGCGTTGGAATCCATGGAAGCTGCTGCGTTGGAATCCATGGAAGCTGCTGCGTTGGAATCCATGGAAGCTGCTGCATTGGAATCCATGGAAGCTGCTGCATTGGAATCCATGGAAACTGCTGCATTGGAGTCCATGAAAGCTGCTGCGTTGCAGTCCATGGAAGCTGCTGCGTTGGAGCCCATGGAAGCTGCTGCGTTGGAGTCCATGGAAGCTGCTGCGTTGGAGTCCATGGAAGCTGCTGCGTTGGAGTCCATGGAAGCTGCTGCGTTGGAGTCCATGGAAGCTACTGCATTAGAGTCCATGGAAGCTGCTGCGTTGGAGTCCATGGAAGCTGCTGCGCTGGAGTCCATGGAAGCTGCTGCGTTGCAGTCCATGGAAGCTGCTGCGTTGGAATCCATGGAAGCTGCTGCGTTGGAATCCATGGAAGCTGCTGCGTTGGAGTCCATGGAAGCTGCTGCATTGGAGTCCATGGAAGCTGCTGCATTGGAGTCCATGGAGGCTGCTGCGTTGGAATCCATGGAAGCTGCTGCGCTGGAATCCATGGAAGCTGCTGCGCTGGAGTCCATGGAAGCTGCTGCGCTGGAGTCCATGGAAGCTGCTGCGTTGCAGTCCATGGAAGCTGCTGCGTTGGAGTCCTTGGAAGCTGCTGCGTTGGAGTCCATGGAAGCTGTTGCGTTGGAATCCATGGAAGCTGCTGCGCTGGAATCCATGGAAGCTGCTGCGCTGGTGTCCATGGAAGCTGCTGCGTTGCAGTCCATGGAAGCTGCTGCATTGGAGTCCTTGGAAGCTGCTGGGTTGGAGTCCACGGAAGCTGCTGCGTTGGAGTCCATGGAAGCTGCTGCATTGGAGTCCATGGAAGCTGCTGCGTTGGAGTCCATGGAAGCTGCTGCGTTGGAGTCCATGGAAGCTGCTGCGTTGGAATCCATGGAAGCTGCTGCGTTGGAGTCCATGGAAGCTACTGCATTGGAGTCCATGGAAGCTGCTGCGTTGGAGTCCATGGAAGCTGCTGCGTTGGAGTTCATGGAAGCTGCTGCGTTGGAGTCCATGGAAGCTGCTGCGTTGCAGTCCATGGAAGCTGCTGCGTTGGAGTCCATGGAAGCTGCTGCAGTGAAGTCCATGGAAGCTGCTGCGTTGGAGTCTGTGGAAGCTGCTGCGTTGGAGTCCGTGGAAGCTTCTGTGTTGGAGTCCGTGGAAGCTGCTGCGTTGGAATCCGTGGAAGCTGCTGCATTGGAATCCATAGAAGCTGCTGCAGTGAAGTCCAGGTTAGTGATTGTCAATGCCAAGGAGGAAGTTGTGTCGGAGTCCATGGTAAATTTATACCAGCTTCCTGTGTCCAAGAGAATCATGTTTAAAAGCCTTCGTACCTGCCACCATGCCCAGTGTGTAACTGACACTCTCTCTATCCAGCCCCAATTCACCAGGTATAGGACTGCTGGTGCTCAGTCCTTCAATGACTATTTCCTGAATGTTTCAGCAATCAGTCAATCAAGAAAAGGTGGTAGGTCATTCTCGTGGCTCAATGCGTGGCTCATTGGTAACTACAGACCTCGCGGCGCAGCAGATTTTCAGTTAGGATAGCTCCATGTAACATTATTTTGATCTGGTTTTTCTTGAGTTCTGTTTGGGAATCCCATCTGTCTACGTATATGAGTGCTTGTGAGATGTTAGATTCTCCTAACAGTAATGGAGCTGACAATATGGACGTTGCCTTGTCATCACTATAGCTTAAGCCCTGTTTTTCTGCCATGGTTGCTAAAATTATGCGAAATTGAGCTATTAAATAGGATATGGCCCTCTATCCCTAATAGATATGGAAAACAGAAGAATCGCATGCACAAGATCAGCTATTTCGTGTAGTTCAAGAAAGAGAGGGAAGTTAATCGAAACCCCTATAGGAAAAAGCTGCACAAACTGTGTTGAAATTCCAGGAATCTCTTGAGATGTACTCAAAGTAAGTGCGTGTGATAGAGCCCAGGCATGTGGTTCTATAGAAGTTCTCGAAAGCTGTGCTGGTGTCCATGGATGTGGCTGCTTGGAGTCCAAGAAACCAATTGTGTTGATCACACAACAAGCCGCTGTACCACAGGCCATTGAATCTCAGTTATGTACATGAAAAGGGGGGAGAGGTACTCATGACCCGTGCTTTCGGTCTCCCAGGCTATATAACAGCACTAAAGAGAATGAATGGGGCTACAATTCCGACTGAACAAAATGTTTTGAGTAAGTTCATTCCCAGTCCAACATGGCCGATCCTTGGGGCAAGTGCTCACTCTGTAAGCAAGAATGCCCCAATGTCAGGCATCACATGATGCATGGAGGGGACGTATCCAGGAAATGGATGCAGACATGGAACCTAAAAGGACGCCGGCCGTCCCTTTGAGCCACTGGCGAAGGGATTGCAGGGCACAAACAGGAGGCTCTAATTTTTGAGCCTCACCATTCCCATTGACTGGGGGAGGGGCACAATCCACCTTAAAAGAGACTACATTCCCCCGTTAATAATGAATGAAGTTTTTCTGAGAGGGGATTTTATTGTGACTGCTACTCTAGAACCCTGCATTATGGACATCGAAAACCTAAGTGTGCCAAGGTTCTCACTGTTAAGTGTGTGAATTTAGGAAAGCACTCCCCTGAATCCCCGTGTTGAGAAAAATGTCCTCAACATTCGGGTAAGCATGTGATATCCGCACCAGATGCTTGAATACCACCCATCTCTACGCGTTGTGTGCTATGCTTCACTGTGTACTGTGTGAAACAAAACACGGTTTGTGTGTTTACATGAATAAATATGTTTTGCTGGGAAGGAAACTTGCATATTTGTTGAAAAGCGATTTATGCTCTTAACACAGAAAATTTCCAATAGAAATAGCACATAACAAATATGCTATGTTGTATGTTGTTTTGTGTTGTATGTGTGTGCAGTATTGTCCCTACATACACTATGTGTCATAGTATCTCATTATCAAAAATGTCTCACACTAAGCCAGAGACTTTACATCCTGATGAAGGCCACCGACCCATACGGTCAAGACAAATCCAGCCAAAACATGCTGGTGCACTAAAGACGGTTGGGTCATTATAATCCATGTCAGTTAATACCTTTACCACATTTTAATCTAGTCAGGGCATCCTAGAATAGAGTGACCACAGTGGACAGCTCTAGACTGTTTTAAGTTCCTTCGTTTCTCTAGCCCCCTAACACTGCCTTTAACAAAAAAAAAAAACCTTGCTCCCACATCATGTGGTCGAGACCATGCGGACACCATCTGCGGTCCGGGTGTGGGAAAGCCTGATGATGAAGCAGGCCACAAATTGTGAGTGAGGGCCTTTCCTTTCCCAGAGGAATGTCTTTGCGAATTTCTAAGGCAAACTTGTGTAATTGTAGCCCCACTCTTTCTTTTTAGTGATGTCCATGGAAGCTGCCAACATGCAACCTTGTTTGTGGTACGGAGTAAATGACAGCTAAGTAAAACATGCGGACAATATATGGCTGTACTTTCTTGTTTGAAACTGCTGTGAAAAATAGAAAATAAGATAATTTGCCCTTAATGTGATTGATAAAAAAAATTGAAGTGCTGATGTGAATGTACAAGAAAGCATCCTTTTGTGCCATAAAAAAACAAAAACCTCTGGAAATGTGCACCATTATTTTAGGAAATCCCTTTGAGTATACATTTTCTGAAGGTCCTTTTCTACATAATCATATATGTTAACATCCACAGATTATTTGTTCACAGAGGGCCCTGTGCTTCTGACACTTTGTTGGTAGGCTTGCGGGGTGTGACATGACTCACCTATCATTTTTAAGAGGGAAAGGGACTGAGACAGAGGTTTAGGTTGAGGAAGGCATTGCTAATGGTGTGATTGCGGCACAAAGACTTCTGTCGCTCACTTTCTTGTGGGTTTGTGGCCAGAGGGGAATATAAAGTTGTAAAAAGCAAAGCATGGTTTATTTTTCACAACAGAATCCCATTGGCTGCAAGATGTAGAAAGACGCAGGAGTTTTCAAAGGAATCTACCAACCGCTCCCTTCAGTAGTGGCCATGGACCTCGCTAAAGAGGGATCAACGTATTTGGGAGGATTACCAAACTATAGACATATCAAAGGACAAGGGATCATCATTCAAAAGTCTGAACAATCTCCCTTCCTCTCCCTTATTGTCTCCTCCTGATCTAGTCTGTACTATGTCTAGACATGACTCCATGTGCAGAGCCTGACAAAAACTTCACTTTACCTGTCATGGGAAGAAAGTGCTGGTCTCATACCTGTCATTGGAAGAAAGTGCTGGTCTCAAAGGCAATCTTGGTCTCTCTTGGTTGTTTTTTTTATGTATCTGAGCTTAAAATATATTCAGAAACCAGGTCCTTTGACAATAGCAATGACGTCATTGACCCAAATTTTTGGCATTGGAAAACAGTCACCAAGGCACCATCAGCAACCATTTTCAGCAAAGGTGTGGTGGTGGACGTCAGGGAAGTGTAAAGTCCTTAGGCAGAGCGAGTGGGTTCACAGAGGTCCTTATGTCCCACTTAACAGCGCATTTCCCACTGGATACTGACTCCAGTCCCTTGCAGTTACCACGTGGCAGGCATGCACAGAGAAACCAAACCTCTTCTCCTTGGAGGCTAAAGATCTACAAGATGGCTTATCTAGAATCACAGTTTCAGGGTCACACGGGTAGCCATATTGGTTGCGAGTGAGGGTGTTAGGTGACAGAGGGATATAATGCTCTAGTACATAAGCGTGTCTCAGTAAAACAAAGTCTTTCCTTTTTGTGGCAATCTACTACTGAAAACTAACTCCTGTCCCCAAAATTAGAGTTGTGAGCATGGAGTGAATAGGCTCAATCTTCTTTCTAGGTACGAGGTTCGTCAATGTAAAAAAATGGCTATAATTAAAGATATTATGCTATGTTACCAATGTGTCCAGGTATGCGATTGTCTCCTTTATCTAAATGAAGCATGTTTTTCGTGGCGCACAGAACTCTGGGAAGCAGAATTTTAACCCAGATGGAAGACCCACAGTCAATGCCACCTGGTATAGATGGCCAATACTGCATGTGATGGGATGCACGCCGCTCTGCCCACGGCCTTTCTTTCCAGACTTCTCTACCACTTGAGCATATGAAAGAAGTGAAACACCAACAATATAAGAGCAAAAAAATGAGTGGCGCAGCTCTAGGAACCCCACTTGCCTTTTTTTACCTCCACTAAGTATGAAAACTATTAGAGTTTGTTAAATCCCTGTGTGTTCCCGTCGCAATGGACCAAACGTTCACCATTTTGCAGCTACACAATTGACATGAGTGAAGCCTTTCCCGAATGCCAGACCCACCAGGGGTTAATCATATGGCTTTAATATTAAATTGCACTTGAACATCAATTCACCAAAATTCCATGGGTAGCGTAAGTGACATCACACGCCCTCTGACCTTCATTTTCACTCATACATGCTTACATATACACACACGTTCACACTCTCTCTCACATAAACTCTCTCACCCGCAAGCACAGACACAACCTACATTTAAAACCATTTTTTTTTACTTACCTCAGCTGCCAGGCAAGGTCATATTCCAGCTAACAAATAGTAATAAAATGCCATTTTATTACACTATTAGTGAATAATGTACTATTATTCACTATTAGTGAATAATGTACTATTATTCACTATTAGTGAATAATGTACTATTATTCACTATTAGTGAATAATGTACTATTATTCACTATTAGTGTAATAACAAATTGACAGAAAACAAGGAGAATGAAGACCCAATGGACGTCCATAAAGACGAGCTGCCTGTTCCAGGCACTCATTTTGACACCTCTGAGGCCAGGGGTCACAAAGGCAGTGTCAAGGGTTGCAAGGGGGAAGCCATGGGGTCGCAGCTGTGACCCCTGGTGACCCCTAAATGATGTCCATGAACTTGCATCAAACAACTGGTTACATGTGCAGGAAGATAGTCAACACTTTCGGAAAGAGCATATCTTCTTTGTAAGGAACAGTGGAAACCGGATGTAACATTTCAGTTTGGCCACGTGACTTTGTGTTGTAGCACACGTACCACTAGTTTAGCATGTTGACCTACATGCCATGCTGTAATCTTCCCTACTAAACTACTTTCATTATCTTAAAGGTGGCATCTCATATTACCTTAATTTTTCTGCGTACACAAAACCCTGAATGAAACCCCTACAACTGTACTGACGTTATTTAGTTTGTTTTCCAAGGGTGAGTTTTAAGAGGCCAAAAAAGGGCCCCTTTTGCCATCCGCTGCAGCAGTAATGATAAAAATTTTGTGTCTTAGTATCTGGAAAAACCTAATCAAAACGCAGGATCTAACATCCTTGGAAATTCCTCCAGCAGTCTGCTTCCTGGTGAAGGTCAGCGTGTGCCGAGGGAGCCAGATGGCTGCTGTTATTGTTGTCTGGGAGGGGAGTCGCAGCACTGGGCCCTTCCCTTGCCCGACTCCCAAGCGTCATAGGCCTTTGAAATAGAAGTAGGGAGGCATTTCAAAGGAAGTTGGTTGGGAGCCATGTTACTATGCAGAGCTGCAAGGAGGCATGTCCCATCAAACACCAACAAAACAAATAGCTGCAAAAATGCACTAGCCCAAGACAAAGGAGTCACTAGGTAATCTGTTTGAAAAGCAAGCAAACTAGAATTAAACATTTCCTGTAAATTGACAAGCTGTGGCCCACCACACTGGAGTTTCTTTAGAGATAACTTAGTTGTCTGACTCCATCTTAGGACCAGTGAGACTCTTTGTTTGCTTTTGTACTAAACTGAGCGTCTATCTCTCTCGCATGTCATCTTCTATCACACTGATACTCGCTGTGTTCCAAAAAACGATAACTGCCCCTCGGTGGTCATCACGCACCTCACAAAGTGGTAGTAAGCGCTATATAAATGCTGTAATACAATACAATACTCACATACCTGGCAGCCATGTGAGCTGAGAATCTTGGCCATTGTGCCCACTCCCTCGAAGTGAGGGGGGTGGGACGTATCAGGACAAAGCAAGCAGTTGAGACAAGTCAAGTAGCGCCTTTGTAGACCAGAACACTTAGGGCCCGATTAGGATGGTGGGCGGACTTACGTCTGCCCGCCACCCTATCGGAAACGGGACTGACCGACTAGCCGTCGGCGTTCCCGCCATAGGGATTACGATGCGACTGTCTGCAAGGCGGTCGCACGTGTATTCTTTTCATTGCAGCTGGTGCTGCTGGCTGCAGCACCCGCCGCAATGCAAAAAAATGCACCCTGTACATATCTCTGCACTACGTAGCAGGCACCATGCGGTGCCTGCCACATGGTGCAGGGATATGTAGGGGGGCACCTACACCAGTGCCCACATCGGAGGGCCAGTGGGGAAGGGAGGCCCACTAAGGGCCCCCAAAGTCCCTTTCTGCCTGCTTGTTCATGGCGGGTTCACCGTCATGAACAGGTGGGCGGAAAGGTACATCGTAATCCCTACGGCGGTGCCTGGTAGGCACCACCACCATTGTAGGGAATACGGCCCCCTCTACCGCACCGGCAGGCTCAAGGAGCCCGTAGGATGCGTGGCTGTTGGTCTTTCCGACAGCCACCCATCCGCCCACGATTGAAATATGGTCGGCGGATAGGATGGGTCCGATGGCTAGTTTTGTGTCCAGAACACATCAAGCACTGGGAATCGGAACTTGGAATCAGGATCGCATGTCTTGATGCCAGGCACATGATGTGCTGACCCTCAGTTGTTAATTTGTAAATAAATAAGTGCTGGGGCTCTCGTCAGGCGGCAGCTTCCACCAGCCCATTTCTTCTGTTAGCACTGCCTAACACAAAACCCAACAAGTGGGGAGAGGATGTGGCCTAATGGCCAGAGCTGCAGACTCCAGAGCTGTGGAACCAGGGTCGAGTATCGGTGCCGGCTCAACATCCTGTGATTCTGGGCAAATCACTTAATCTCCCTGTGCCTACCAAAAATGAACGTGTGCTTAACTGGTGCTCAAACGCCGGTGTTGATGATTAAGTGTCACCAGCTTCCTAATCACCTTGCTCCTTACACCTGACTCCCAACATTCTACATTCCAATACATTACTCACAATAGGGCCGATTCATAAAATCATTTATGATTACTGGAAGCAGTATTTAAGGAGTACTCTTTTATGTACTCCAACATGCCTTTGAGAATCGACCCCAAAATGTCCAACTCCCTATTAGAAAAAGTGCAAACAGGGCACAGTCCTTTCTATTTTTACTAATTGTATATGAATGTTTCCCATTTTACTCCCATTTTAGATCTTTGGTTGCCAAGTCAGAAAGGTGTGTAAGATTGCGTAAAAGAGTACACTGCATTAGTATTACTTCCTCAAAGTGCTTCCACAAAATTCTTTTGTAAATCCTACCTAGATATATCTACATTTACATGTATCAGTGCCCTATGTATAGCCAAGGTCTTCCACACAGAGTCCCAGCCTGCAATGTCCCTCCACAATTACTTGTGCTGCAGCCTCGATCCCTTGATTGCAGCCACAATCCACAGGCGTAGCCACGACTCCCTATTGGCAACTCTAGTCCTCCGTGTGCAGCCATGGTCTACTATAGACAGCCATGACGTGCCACGTAGTGCCACTGCTCCCCGTGGGCAGCATATGCCGGTGCTTTTGTGCTCACCACGTTGAAGGCACATTATACCCCTTGTCTTGTGCACAGTGAAGGGCTGTTACACCTGAAGATGCAGAGCAGCAGTACTACCTGGAAAACCTGAGTTCATGGCTAAAGTGCCTCATAATTTCAACTCAGAGTTGCTCGGCTCTCAGCATTTTCAAATATTCAAAGTTTTCTATGATGTGTGGTTTTATGCAACACAAATTCCCAGTAGTGAATGGTCTTGTGGGAGTCTCCTTACAGGCCAATGATGTGTTCCTACACTCAAGGGTTCCGCCTTTTGAAGAGCTCTTCAATAAGGGCGCGTTCACAAGCACTTTTGAGGTCTAGAAGAAAGGGCGGCAATTACTTCCCTTCACTTTCTTCTGCATTTACATTTTTATTCTTTAATGTCTGGAAATCCACAATAAGAGAGCAGTGTTTGGAAGTAAATACAACACCACCACCAAGTTAGTAAATTTACTAGAAATGTTTATGCCACCTACATGCAGTGGGTAATTAGAGAGATATCAGAGAATACTCAGAAAGATAATCAGAGAAATATGCCTAAGTTGAGTACAAATATAAGATGTTATAACAATACTTGCTATAACTAGTTATTCGCCTATATCTCACTTAGGAACCCTAGTTGCATGTGAGGATGTGAAAGGAGGGTTAGAGGCAGTAATTGGAGCTATTGACTGGCTCCTAAGTCAGTATTGCTATTAGTACATGAATGTGACATTTCTGCCACCACAGTCTCTCCTGTCCCTATAATAAAGCACTTGTCTGTTGTATGAGCTACAGCTCAAGACCTGGACTGGTATTTGTGGACTACATTCAAAGCAATCTGAATGTGTGCGCAACGCTCTATATTGCAATAAATGCGCGGGTCTTGCCTAAGTCCTGCTGTTGGTCACACCTGTAGAGGTGCAGAAGACCCCCACAAGTGTCAAGAGTAAAGGGGCAGTGTTTAGATCAAAGTCCCTTATGCATCATGATTAGTACCTCTATCAGAAACACAAAGGGCCTGATTTAGATCTTGGCGGATGGGTTACTCTGTCACAACAGTGACGGATATCCCGCCCGCCTAAATATAAATCCCATAGGATATAATGGGATTTATATCACGGCGGACGGGATATCCGTCACCATTGTGACGGAGTAACCCGTCCGCCAAAATCTAAATCAGGCCCTAAGTAATAAAGTGGTCAAGTACAGCACTCAGACTGCATTCAGCAGCGACAAAACCCTTAAACATGACACTCAACTGGTGATTTTTACACCCCAAGGATATTTGAAGGACATTAAAAGAACCACATGAGCAACTGAAAAACAAAAGAAACTAAACAAAAATACTTCTCCCGCGAACAACAACTACTAAAAACTTTTACACATACCACTCAGCATATCACAACTCGTCAAGGTATTGTTGTAGGGGCATCTCACTGTCATATAAAAACATGGGGAGTTACCTAGACCCTAGCAGCTACTGAGATGTCTGTAGAAACTACAACACTGAGTACCAGTTCTCTGTTACCTCCAGGCATACATCTAAGGCACAGAAATACCACACAGGAGCAATCAAAAGGACAAACAACCTCATTTACTCACCAGATGGCCTAATACACAATAACTTCCACAGAGTGATGAAAGAAGGAATTTGTGCTTGCTTTCTAAGTAATATACAGCTCAATCCGGCACAAAGAACCTTTTCTAAATCTCCTTGAAAGAATTGGTGAATGATTAATCAAAACAACGTGCTCTCAAACAAAATGCATCAGAGAAATAAAGAGCAAAAAGTTAGACAGCTTCAACGAGAAACATAGGGTGACAGAGGGGTGGTATTTCAGCCTTAACAACACTGAATATATCAAAAACACAAGAGCAACCCATATGTCCATGTGAACTGGGTAATAGCTAGTCAGCTAGGAACAGTTGTTCACAAGGAACTCATTTCAAGGAAAAGTTTATCACTGTTGCAAATATATGATTTTTTGCAATGCCACTCTCCTGAGCCTAAGGGAAGAGTAATACAATCTAGATGTTTAAATTAATTTCAACATTGTAGTATTTACCTAATGCTTATTAAAGAAGTAGCCCAGAAGATGTATTAGTTAATACTCACTTCAGCCGAAGTGAGGGACATTTATTTGTAAATGCAAAAATCTTAGTAAAAACAACTGCTCATATAACACAACATATATTGATAATGCTTGCGCAAATATTGAGAAAATTGAAAAAAGGTGACTTATATGACCCCACTGAAGTGACTATAACCAACATGCAGTAAAACACAAAGTGACTGTATTAAAAAACAGGTCATTGGAGTAAGAAGGATGTATTTTGTGATTCTGATTCAATATTTCAGATCAAGGACCAGAGTCTTTTCTTGTGCTCTCAAGACTATCCTTATTGGTTGCCGACGACGTTTTGACCCCACTATGGATACGGGGGTCTCTTCAGGACAGAGAATTCTGAGGACTGTAAGTATAATACAGTTTATGGAAATTTACTTTGATGTGCTTGTCTTTTGTTTTACACTATGACTATTGACATTCCCCACCTTATTCACTTTCCGCTTGCCTTCTAACTTTTTTCTTCATCTATGTATGTTCATCTTTTGTCCATCCTTTCAATCTTACTCATGTTTTATAACATTTCTCCATTATTGGCCTATACTTCTATGCGGCCTTTCCTTTCTGGTAACCTTTAAAATTCATTACTTACCGATTGTACGTATGATTATTGGTATGAACATCCTGTAAAAACCATACGTTGTGATACAATTAATGCCTTATGGAATGGTTTGAACACTATAAATATTGCACGGCATGCCTTTCAACATACCAATGGTTTTATCACCACCACTATTTAACACTGTAAATACTGCATGTTTATGTCACTTATATTATACAGCCCTGAGGAAGCCCCAGGCCGGATGGCCATGTTAAGGGGCGAAACACGTGTTGGCTGTTACTTGGTGCCGCTCACCTAGGAGAAAATTTCAGTAAAAAAAAGAAAAAAAGATAAATTTGTCTTTGGAATTTTTTCCGCAAGAAATCAAATACAATCAAGACTTGTCCTGACACATCTTTGGAATGACTGTAAGTGTGATATGGTGTTGGTGAGGTTTAGAGAGTTGTGTAAGGGCTACTAGAGGAGTGGTAAGTAGGAACATAGTTTACCTACTGGCACGTAAGCACCTGTCGTAAGCGCCAAGTCACTGGTGGCAATTTCTTTTAATTCACCAATGGTCCACACCCTTAATTCATTGAATCTGGGTGACTGATATGAGATAGGTGCAATGCCTGAAATAGGCGGTTATAAGGCGTACGGATGTAGGATTGAAAAGGCGAGCATGGTGATAGGGGAGGAAATATCACTCACCATGCAGAAGGACCGACCAGGCCTAGGGGTTCAGGGTATTTCAACCCTGCACCCTTGAGTTTAAAAAAAAAAAAATCTTGGGACTTGGACCGAGTCCCAAGTTCCAAGATGGCTGCCACCACTTCCTGGTTGAAGTGGTGGCAGCCAGTCAGATCTCACCATGGGATCTGTTGGATTTTCGGACCCTCTGCTTCCCTAGATATTCATAAATATTTGTTCTTTGATAACTCCAAAACTACTGAACGGATTTACACCATATTACAAAAAGCACTCTTTCTGGACCAAGATTTAGATTTGTGCCAAATTTGGTGTAATTCGGTTCAGCGGTTCGGGCTGTAGTCACGTTCAAAATCCCTATGGGAAATTGCGTTTGGGAAAATGCATTATGGGACCCCACGTTTTGCCAGCCCCCGCATACTGATTTTCAATACAAAATGGAAGCAGATGGAGGAAAGAAGAGAGAGGAGAGAAATGAGAGTGACAAATAGATAGGGAATGAACGAGAGAGCCAAGAACACCCGGAAACAGAGAAAGATGAGAGGCGAGAGGACAAAAAGTGAAACATAGGCGACACTGACAGAGATAAAGAATGACAAAAAGGAGAATGCAGTGGCAGACCCTTAACAGGGGCTTCAGGGTGCGGCTCTGCCTCCTGTTGGGCGCTTCTTGTGAGGCGCTTCTTATTTCCCCTTGCCTTTGCCACAATTGCTAATTAATTAACTTTGCACAACTTTTGTTCTATCATGACACTGCCAGTATGCAGGTCAGCCGTCTTGGCAGGGGTGGCTCCTCCTTAAGAGCAGAGGAGTGTCGCCCCGCCTGCTGCGAACGCAGCAGGCACACACAAATAAGTAAAATGGCATGTCAATGCCATTTTACTTATAAGCGCAGTGAGAGGGCAGGGGGTGGGGCTGAATCCTGCGATTATAGCTGCCCCTGTGGTGCGCATGTCGGGTTGGCCGGCTGGTTTGCTACGGCCAGCCTGACATGCTCAGTGCGCACCCAGCAATCCCAGCCGGGGGATTGCTGGCACAGGCCTCCAGCCTCAAAATGAGCACTGGTTTAGCCTGCTCCCACCAATCCTGGAGTTGCTCTCATGCTGAGAGCTACTCCAGGATTGGTTGTTGGCGTTCCACTGAGCAGAAAGAAAGTCCTTCCCTTTCCTGCTCGAGGACGCTGATATGGTGAGAGAAGTGTTGCACCCGGGGGAGCAGTAAATATGGTGATTTTGGCGCCGTTGTGCGCCACCATATTTCTAGGTCTCGCGCTTGTGGCGGCATCCACCTTGCGGGAGAGAGCAGGGGCGCGCCACAAGCACAGTGCTTGAAAATGAGCAGACTGCGCGCGCACACACGCAGCACTCCCGGACTCGCTCTCGCTCCTCTCGCTTTCTCTCTCTCTCTTTCTCTCTGTCTCTCCCGCTCTCTCTTTCTCTCTCTCTCTCGCTCTCTCTCTCCCCCTCTCTCGCTCTCTCTCTTTCTCACTCTTTCCCTTTCTCTCTCTCTCCCTCCCGTTTTTAATTTTTTATATGAGAGGATAAATGTTTAAGTTTATGCTTATATTGGGTATACAAAAGTACTCAATTCAAAGAGCTGTTGGTTCAAGGTGTCACACAGGGAAAAATATGCTTGACAGCTCTACAAGTCGCACCTCCATTACAGAATCTGGCACCTTTTAGGTGCAAAAGTTACCATTTCATACATGTATATATTTTAGAGGTATGCAAGAAAGCGAATTCAGATCCAGGTCAGAGCCAAAACACGAGCTCAGTCAAAAAACATTTTAATGTGACTACTCTCTTATTTTCTCTCATTCTCCCTTGGAATGCATTTCTACACAAACAAACCCATTTTAGGAACATTAGGCTAAGGAAAGACTGAGGGAAAACCTAACATTCTAATCAATACCATGCAGTTTAAATGAAGCTGAGCTCTTTGATGACAGTTTATAGGTCACTGTGTTATTAGGTGATTGCAACTAATGAACTGCAAGTATCAAAGGGATCTCTGTGACAAAGGCAGTAGCTATGCTATCCACATAAAATACAGTTCCATCTACATCTACGTTTTCTATTTTAAAAGTAACGCTGCATTTTGTTTACCTGTATTTGCCAATGTTCTTACACGTAATAGCAAGTGAACAGACAGTCAATTTACGGAGCTGCGCTACTACTGAATGATATACATACATGCCAATATTTTAAAACTGGAAAGTGAGAGATTAAGAATGTTAAGCATAATTTTCGCCTCACTGTCCTTAAGAAAATTGAAACTTTCCTTCACGAATGCTAAAATGTTTTCTATTTTTTCAAATGCATGTTTCAACTGTAGATTAACAAAAACGCAAGCAAACGCTACTTTTTGCTGTCTGTTAAAGCAGCATGGCGCCTGCAGCCACCTTACGATGGCTCATTCTGAAAGTTAGCACTCTAGTTTTTTTTTAATGGCATTCTGTGATTACTCAGTGCGAGAACTGTGAACCTTTTTCTCTTTTTAATTTCCAAAGTGGTTCGTTTTCTGTTTCACCTACCATTGGGTGTGCTGTGAGCTCCAGTATCCCTGCATTCCTCCCTGGCTCCAGAAACAAGGAGGCGCATTCGAATAATACTGGGTGGCTAGATCATGCAATCTCAATGTACTAGTACTCAGAACAGTCTCGCGTCAAAGAGCGTGTCATCGAGTTCCAATCGGTGATGGACAAGAGCATTCACCAATCAGACAAGCATTGGCATAGCCAATAGGTCTCGCCTTTGGGACCGTATAAGTGTTTAGCCATGCAACAGTTGATGTTGTTGCACCAAGGATATTATGCTGCATAACGAAGGGGGATATCAACAAGGGGCCGCGGTAATCATCGCAAATCGCGCTTAGCGCGATTTGCATTATCGCCGTATATCGCCGGTTCACATCGCCGTGTTAGCGGCGTATTTACAACGATTTGCTAACAGGCGATGTTAAACCTTCGATATACGGCGATTTAAAGCAATATCGCCTGAAAACCAGCGAAGTCAGCATTGCGCAGAGTAAAATGTTGATAATAGGGAGAAGTGGATGTAACCTTACAATCCACCTCCCATTATGCACATGGCTAAGTCGGAAAATTTCCAGGCGTTAGTTTTCGGCGATGTCAGCGGTTAGCGCAGCTTTTTCATCGCTGCGCGTTGTCTGGGCCGGCTTGTTGATACCGCGATGTGCGGTTAGCGATCAATTTCCCTGTTCTTTCCTGAAGATACGCCTACTTTGCATCTCATTAGCGATGCAAAGCGAGGCGCTTACTAAAGGCAGCAAACATGCGCTAATGCATGTTTGCGCTGCCTTGTTAATAGGGCGATGGCATTATCTCCGCTTTAGCGGCGAAAAGTGCCTCTAAAGCGGAGATAAAGCCCTTGATAATATGCCCCTAAATACTTATAAGGTCCCAAAAGCGAGACCTATTGGCTATGCCAATGCTTGTTATAGTTGTTGCCACCACTGTGTCTTAGCTTTTGATGACAGTAATTGGAGGGGAAGAGCTAAGAGGACTGAGCAAAGATCCATCTACAGAGTGCTATTTAAAAACACAGCACTCTATAGGTGGCAGTGAGTTAGACTGAGAGTGAGAGGGAAAGAGAAAGAGAGAGAGAGAGAGTGAATGAGAGTGGGAGTGACTATGAGTGAGAGAGTGCAAGTAACTAAGAATGTATTTATTGGCATATTTTATGTCAGTGTTTTGCCATGGCGTACTCAATATAGCTCTGGGCTTATGCTGGGGCGTATGGTATCATGCAGCTGCTGACATATTAGAGGTAATTCTTGGCATAAGGGAGGGCACACATGGCAAAATGCAGGCCCTGACATTCTAGAAGTAATTCTTAGCATGGGGCACCCGTGGAAAAATTCTGGCACTGGCATACTGGAGGAAATACTTGGCATGGGGCACCTGTGGCAAAATGCTGGCACTGGAACATTGGATGTAATTCTCATCATAAGGGAGGACACGTGGCAAAATGCAGACCCTGAAATATTGAAAGTAATACTTGGTATATGGGGCTGTCTATGGCAAACTGCTGGTGCTGGCATACTGAAGCTCATTCTTGGCCTCAGAGATGGCAGCCATGGCATATTGGGATCTGATGGGTGTGTTGGGTAAAATAAACCATGCGAAAATGCTGGTCCGAAATACTAGAGGCAAATTTTGACATACTGGTGACCGATGCAGGCAGTATCAATGGCAACATTCTGGTACTGGCTTATTGTATGTAATTCTTAGCATAAGGGGATACCCATGACAAAATGCTGGCGTTGGCAAAGTGAAGGTAATTCTTAACATATGGTGAATACAGAAGGCATTTAGGTACCACGCATCCACCACTTTCAAAGATTACCAACTGCCACTGGGAACCAGGGAGAAATGAGAGTGAGACAGGACAAGGGGAGAGAGAAATGAGCGAGTGGAAGAGAGGACAAAGAGAGAGTTGTAGAGAGACAGCGAGAACCGATGACAAGGAGTGTGAAACGAGACAGGGTGCGTAAGAGAGAGAGAGAGAGAGGGAGATCAGAGAATGGTAGAGGTGTGGAGCAGCGGCCAGAGCGGCTGACCCCGCAGCGCACGGTTCGATCGCCGGCAGCAGCTCAGCTGAGCATTATGTGACTCTGGGCAATAGCTCGAGGGGCGGCTCCTCCGCTATGGTGGAGGAGCGTCGCCCCACTGCTTTTAAGCAGTGCACTGTAAAGAAAACATGAAATGATAATAACTTTATTATCATTATATGTTTCCTTAGTGGGTGGGTGGGGCCACTCTGCTCTCGGAGCAGGGTGGGGAGGAGTGGTTTGCCCACTCCTAAGTGCACAATGACTGTTTGGTCGGCCCTCTTGGTCTGCCCAAGCCAGTCATGTGCACTTTCCCCGTTCTCCATGCAGGCTGCGTTACAGCCTGCATGGAGAACAAGCCCAGGCAATGGTTGAGCGTCGAACCAGGATGCTCAAAACCAATCACAACGCTGCAGTGCAGTGTTGTGATTGGTCAGGGGAGCCTGGGTGCTGACCAACCACAATGCTGCATTGCAGCGTTGTGATTGGTTAGTGGGGCCTGGCTGTGCTTCCTGTGCCTCAGTCCTACAAGGAAAGCAGAAGCAGAGACGTGGGACCTGGCGTGGCAAGGTAAGTGTGTATTTTATTATTATTATTTTTTTTTACCTTGCGTACCATTTCCCCCCTCGTCGCGCCACCTCCACCTCCACCCCCCCCGCACCCGCCTCACCACCCGCGAACCATGCCGGCCGTCACTCAATAGCTCACTTTATTTCCCCAATAGCCCCCAGCGCCTTGAAACCTTTATGGGTGATATGTTTGTGCTTTACAAGTAAGGATTAAGAGAGAGGGAAAGCGAGGGAAAGAAAGGAGAGGGACACCCAGACTCACCCACACTGGAGTGATGTGGTTTCGGTCAAGGATGTCAAACATGCCGGCCGAGCAGCCAATGACTTCCTGGCCATGAAGCAGGTGAGCCAGAGGCCTAGAGTATCCCGCCCATCGGGTGTACACGGAGAGAACGTTCTCATGTGCCACAAAAAATACCCACCACACTCCCTGTTCCTTGGCTTTTGGGGGGATGTTGTTGGTGGAGACAGGCTTGAGCAGGTTAATAGGAATGCAAACGTATGTTGTTGCTGGATGCAGGCAGCAGAAGAAAGACTCCGGTGAAATAACACGGATGGACTATAGAATTGTTACGTTGGACAAGGGTGGCGTAGTGAAGAGAGGGAAGAAAGCGGGTGCTCAGCAGCGCTGGTCCAAGCGCGGGCAGCTGGCCAGTAGACCAGTGAGTATGAATTAGTCTTGGAATGTTGGAGCAGAAGGTATATGTGGACTGGCACACCCAAGGACCGGAAGCCTGGGATTCTTGGGGTAATGGTGGAGCAGAAGGCAAGCAGGGGCACGTAGGCCTGGAGACCTCTAGGCCAACAAGACATTGTAGAGCAGAAGGGCAGCTGGGGGCCAGTAGGCCCTGTGTGGGCCCAGGAGGCCTGGAAAAGTTAAAATTAGTAATAAGAAAAATATGGGGGAGGCGATGGGGTGTGAGAGCCAAATGGGTTGGGTTGGTATGCTTAGACTAGCAGATGGGGGGTTTGCAGTTCATTTAATATAGCTTGATGCGAGGGACTTCACCAGTGTGTATGGCAAAAGGGGAGTAAATGACAAATGTGAGCTTTCCCCTGCCTCTGTAATAAAGGAGCTATTTTCAGAAGCTTTATAGCTAGTCGTGTGTGCTGTCAATCCTCAGCGGAAGCTGTGACCCGAGTGTTCCAGTTCACAGGCAGGATGGGCTGTGCTCGGCGTGGGCAGCGTTGAAGCATGTGGTGCTTGTCCAACATTCCCTCTCAAACTGCTGGGGGAGAGGAGTTCTGTAACTAAAACTGGACTCACTCACCGGTCCGGATGCTCGTCGGAAAGGCCAGGATTGCCAGTGGTATAATCCAGCTGTCACGGGGCTGCATGTTGTCCCTGTAAAAAACGTGACTTATTAATGGACTCGTCTTTGTAATCAGACACTTTTCTCAAGACTTTTCAACATCTGTCTCAGGCCAGACAGAGCAGTCACAATAGACTCACTTTTTAGTGTGCAAAACACTAGTTCAATATAACTGTGCAGTGTATAAGCTATAACTTGGCATCGCATCTTACATCCAATAAACAGTAGCTTTAATAATAGAGATAAAAACTGTACCCCCTCTGCTTTTAAGATCCCCCTCCCCAAGTCTAATAACCCATTTAGCTCATACATCTGCCTTACCTTACGCTTATCCATCAAAGAATCTGTAAACCTCCTTAACATCCCTCACTAGGTATACATCTTGGTTTACCCCCATCTCCTGTTCTATCAGTGCTTAATTTGTGCTGGTATTTGCTGTTGCTCAGCACTGGCTCTTATTCTTAATTCCGGCACTTATTTCTGACAATCCACCACATGGTGGCGCTGTCCATCCATTTTTTAGCAGAGTACATCACCAACTGTGTGTAACAATCTAATAAACATTATATAAAATAATAATACCAGCTCGCCCAGACTATTCACACAACTTTTGGGGGACATGAAATTGTCCAAATTGTCATTTTTGTTGGAGTGTGATGGCTGGTAGGTATCGTAGGGACTGGTATTTGGCAGTGTTGGTTGGGGTAGTGGGTGGGGCAAGCTGAGATGTTCTCCTGTGAAATACTTAGGGCCATTGTAGTTGTTTTTTTAAAACAAATAAACCACTGACTAAGAGCACCTATCATTCACTGCATATCAGTCCAGGCCTCTCCTGTCATCCTCTTGAGCATGTGCGTCTGTCCATCAACCAAAAACAACATTACAGAAACAGGAACGCTTTCTCCAATACCGCCCCCTCGGCCACTGCACCAATCCCAGGGTAGAGCTGTCACACAGACCGCCCCACTGGCCCAACCAACCCAGAGAGCGATTACTTTGAAGCCCTGACTAAATGCTGTTCCTCTTGGGATTTATACTTTGTATTTGACATAAAGAAGAGATTGCAAATATGCAGAAGATTCAGGGGAGAGCGAATTGTGCTTCTGAAATGACACTGCCATGCATTGTATTCTACTATTAGGTCTTGCCTACAGACAGCTTTAGCAGTTGTTGCTGAATACCTATTGTCCACAATACAATACATAGAGTGGGCTTTGGGTCAGACGCTTCCTTATGACTGGATGGCTTTCTTGTGTATCTCAGTTCTGTGTTCTTTATTCAGTTGCATCCTCCTTGTTCCTGTGTCTGTCCTTCCCCTGGCACATAGCTTCTTTACCTCATTTCTGATTATATGAGTTGAATCCTTCCACCTTTCACTCGAGGGGACTATTTGCTTGAGAGCGCATCACTTACCTCACTCTCTCCTCAGGTGTCTTTCTTCTTGCACCCCCTTGCTCTTCCAATCATGTCATACCCTCCTCTTTATTTATGTTTTTATTGTTTTTGCGAAGGCCCAGCAGCTTCACAGTGCTGCTAGACAGCTCACTTCTGGCCATCATGTGCGTCACGTTCTCACCAGCTTGTCTGATCCGCAAGTTTGAATGCACACATACAGGCAGCCATCTTGAAATTGTGTGTATGATAAAAACATTCTAGAGTGGCTGCTCATGCGTGGCTTGCATGCTCAGGCATGTGCGGCCCTCTGGAAATGTTTTTTATCATAAACTAAAAGAAAAAGCATTCCAAAATGGCCACCTACGCATGCACATGTTTGTGCGTGCACTGGTGCCATCTTGGATTTTTGTTTTTAGTTATTTACTCTAAGCCATGCAAAGAAGAACTAGCAAAGCCAATAACATTCTGTCGCATTCTAAAAGGCAAGACCGTTTGGCTTTGCAGACCATTTTTGTATATGTGCGTACAAAGGTTTTACCATTATCACCTTATCAGCAGCTCTATAATACTACCGGATCACATCACGATTTTACTTATAATTCACCATAATTTATAGCTATTCAATAAATAATATTTGCATTCCTTCTGTTTTTAAAACATTTAGCCTATATTTCATGTTTAGGGCGCAATGACATTTCTGCCTATATTGTTTTCCATATTTGATTTTTGCTTCTAATTGTCTGTGCTTATCCATATTTATTTGGGGTTTGTGAGAAATAAAACTGAAACTAGTCTATATCTGCATTTATTTAACCAATACACGTGCATTCATAGTTGAAGGCCTGAAGGGTTTTAATGCGATACATTAGTGCACTCTTGAGAAAATATGAGTATTGTTCTACAAACATGCAAATCAGAAGCTATATAAGCCTCATTGGTAAGCTTTCTCCCTTTTTAACTCCCTTAACTGTGAATCTGCACAGCCATTGGCCTAGCAGACGGACAGCATTGAGTATGACACAAACAGATCTATTTCCTGTTTTCAGCCATATTTAAAAATAAACACAGACAGGGAAATGGATGTTTTTCTGTCTGTATACATTTGCAAAGCAGGAAAACTGTGAACCTTATTTATATTACACTTTTTCAATATTACTATCTCTTTGCCCTTTTCTTTTATTCCTCCCCTTTTATCTTCCTTTCCTTGTCTTATAATCTCTTTTATTTCTGTCAACTCATTGTCTAGCTAAAGAAGCATTGGCAATGCAACAGGTCTCACATTTGCGAGAGTTTAAGCTATTGGCATTGTAAATGACAATGCCTTTTATTTATCTGTTTTGCTAATTAACACATAAATAAAAGGCATTGTCATGTACAATGTCAATAGCTCAAACTTGTAAATGCTAGACCTATTTCATTTCAAAGAAGCGGCCGCCATTGTTCCGGACTGCTTGGAAAGTGAAAGTGCGCATGGCGCACTGAATGTTGCAGGAAAGCATGTCATGCCTGCAGTAGGAGAAACTATTTAAAGAAAATAGTGCTTACAGACTAAACAAGCATTTGCAGTGCAATAGGTCTCGCATTTGCGAGAGTTTAAGCTATTGGCATTGCAAATGACAATGCCTTTTATTTATCTGTTTTGCTAATTAACACATATATAAAAAGCATTGTCATTTACAACGCCAATAGCTCAAACTCTAGTAAATGCTAGACCTATTCAAAGAAGCGGCCGCCATTGTCCTGGCTGCTTAGAAAGTGAAAGCACGCATGGCACGCTGAATGTTGCAGGAAAGCATGTCGTGCCTGCCGTAGGAGAAACTCATTAAAGAAAATAGTGCTTACAGACCAACAAAGACTCACCGTGTAACAACCGAAGTAAAAGGGCCAGTCCTCATGGGAGGTTACAAATGAAGACAAGGTGGTACTAAGGAGGGACTAACAAGCCTTTTAACGAATCAGAAGCCAGCCTTTACGAAGGACAATGACACAAGCCAATGACAAATATGGGCGGAGAGTGGGCGGGGCTTCTATTCCATACTCCAATACAGCATGGCTCACAGAGCAGCACATGCGCTGCCCAGGCACAACCTAAAAAAACAGTTTTTCCCCGAAAACTCAGCATTTCTTCTTAGAGCTCTGTCATCTCCCCTTTGCATTCCTTTCCTCTTCCTCCGCCACTGATCCCAGCATTCATCCACCCCTGGACTCAGTATCCCTCTGAGAGTCCACACCAGACTTTGTTCTAGAATATACTTCCTTGTGATTGATCATCTGTTCCTCTGTAGAGTCCTACGTCCCAGCACTACTACAACAAGCATTGGCAAAGCCAATAGGTCTCTCTCGCCTATGCAAGAGCTATTGGCTTAGGCAATGTGTTTTTGCCATGTTGTACACCAGTGTGGCTGTAGTTCAGCATCTCTAAAAGTTAGTGGCTTGGAATGTGCTAGAGTAGAGGGGGGGAGTAGAGTATCATAGACTGGATTTGTTGGAGTAGAGTGTCCTAGAGTGAAGTAGGAGGAGTAGAGAGTCGTAGAATGGAGTGGGGGGAGTAGAGTGTCGTAGAGTTTAGTAGAGTGGAGTAGAGTTCAGTGGTTCAGTAGCAGAGAGTGTCGTAAAGCGGAGTGGGTTATAGTGGAGGGGTGTGGAGTGGAATATTGTGGAGTGGTTTGGAGGGGATTGAGGTAGTGGGGTGGATTGGATTGGAGTAGATTGGGGTGGATTGGATTGGGTTAGAGTGGGTTGGATTGAGTGAAGTGTGGTGGATTTTCATTGGATTGGAGGGGGTGGATTGAAATGGGTGAGGTGGATTGGATTGGGGAGGATTGAAGTGGGGAGGATTAGATTGGTTTGGGGCGGATGGTTTGGAGTGATTGGGGTGGGGTGGTTTGGGGTGGTGTGGGGAGGGTTGGCTTTAGAGTAGGGTGGGTTGGAGTTGGTGAATTAGAGTGGAGTGGAGTGGGGTGGATTAGACTGAACTGGAGTGGGGTGGATTAGACTGGACTGGATGGGGTGGATTGGAGTGGGGTGGAGTGGGGTGGGGTTGGGTTGATTGGACTGGAGTGGGGTGGACTGGACTGGAGTGGGGTGTATTGTATTGGAGTTGGGTGGATTGTATTGGAGTTGGGTGGATTGGAGTGTGGTGGTCTGGATGCATTGGACTGAGTGGAGTAGAATGAACTGGGTGGGATGGATCGGAGTAGAGTGGGGTCGACGGCCCTGCAGTGGAATGAGGTGTATTGGATTGGGGTGGACTAGATGGGGTGAATTAACTTGAAGTGGGATGGTTTGAAATTGGGTGGATTGGATGGGGTGGGGTGGAGTGGAGTGGAGTGGACTGGAGTGGGGTGGATTGGAGTGGGGTGGTGTGGATTAGATTGGGGTGGGGTGAACTGGATTGAGGTGGGGTAGATTGGATTTTGGTGCATTGGATTGGGGCAGGGTGGGGTGGATTGGAGTGGAGTAGATTAGGTTTGGCTGGATTGGATTGCTGTTGGGTGGATTGGATTTGGGTGAGGTGGATTGGGTTGGAGTACAGTGGTTTGGAGTGGGGCGGATTGTTTTAGATTGGAGTGGAGCAGATTGTTTTGGTTTGGAGTTGGGCAGGTTCGAGTGGGTCTGATTGAAGTGGGGCACCATTTTTTGGATTGGTAGGCAGCAGATTGTTTTAGATTGGAATGGGGCAGTTTGTTTTGGATTGGAGTGAGGCAGATTGGAGTAGGACAGATTGTTTTGAATTGGAGTGGGGCAGATTATTTTGAATTGGAGTGGGAGAGATTGTTTTGAATTGGAGTGGGATGGATTGTGGTGGATTGGATTAGACTGGGGTGGATTGGAGAGGGAGTGAGGTGGATTGAGTGGAGTGGGGTAGATTGGATTGGGCTGGATTCGGGTAGATTGGATTGGTGTGGGGTGGATTGGATTGGATTAGAATGGGGTGGATTGGAGTGAGGTGGATTGGGATGGAGTGGGTGCATTGGGATGAGGTGGATTGGAAAGGGTTGGATTGAAGTGGGCAGAATGGAGTGGGGTGGTTTGGAGTGGGGCATATTGGAGTGGGGCAGATTTTTTTTGGATTGGAGTGGAACCGATTGGAGTAGGGCAGATTATTTTGGGTTGGAGTGAGGAAGATTGGAGTGGGATGGATTGGAGTGGGCAGATTGTTTTGGATTGGAGTGGGGCAAATTGGAGTGGGGCAGATTGTTTTGGATTGGAGTGGGGCAGACTGGAGTGGGATGGATTGGAGTGGGGCAGATTGGAGTGGGCAGATTGTTTTGGATTGGAGTGCAGCAGATTGAAGTGGAGTGGATTAGAGTGGGGCAGATTGGAGTGTGGCAGATTGTTTTGGATTAGATTGGGGCAGATTGTTTTGGTTTGGAGTGGGGCAAATTGAAGTGGGGCAGATTGTTTTGGATTGGAGTGTGCCAGATTGTTTTGGATTGGAGTGGGGCAGAATGTTTTGGATTGGAGTGGGGCAGAATGTTTTGGATTGGAGTGGGGCAGATTGTTTTGGAATGGGGCAGATTGGAGTGGGCAGATTGTTTTGGAATGGGGCAGATTGGAGTGGGCAGATTGTTTTGGATTGGAGTGGGGCAGATTGGAGTGGAGCGAATTAGAGTGGGGCAGACTGGAGTGGGGCAGATTGGAGTGAGGCAGATTGTTTTGGATTGGAGTGGGGTAGAATGTTTTGGATTGGAGTGGGGCAGATTGGAGTGGTGCAGATTGTTTTGGACTGGGGCAGATTGTATTGGATTGGAGTGGGACAGATTGTTTTGGATTGGAGTGGAGTGGGGCAGATTGGATTGCAGAAGATTGGCGTGGGGCAGATTGCTTTGGATTGGAGTGGGGCAGATTGTTTTGGATTGGAATGGGGCAGATTGGAGTGGGGTGGATTGGAGTGGGGCAGATTGGAGTGCAGAAGATTGGCGTGGGGCAGATTGCTTTGGATTGGACTGGGGCAGATTGGTATGGGGCAGATTGCTTTGGATTGGAGTGGGGCAAATTGGAGTGGGGCAGATTGTTTTGGATTGGAATGGGTCAGATTGGAGTGGGTCAGATTGGAGTGGGTCAGATTGGAGTGAGGTAGATTGTTTTGGATTGGAGTGTAGAGAATTAGAGTGGGGCAGATTGGAGTGGGCCAAATTGGAGTGGGCCAGATTGGAGTGAGGCAGATTGTTTTGGTTTGGAGTGGGGCAGATTGTTTTGGATTGGAGTGGGGTGAATTGGAGTTGGGCAGATTTGAGTGGGGCACATTTCACGGGGCGGATTGGAGTGGACAGATTTTTTGGAATGGAGTGGAACAGATTGGAGTGAGGCAGATTGTTTTGGGGGAGATTGGAGTGGGATAGATGGGAGTGGGTGGATTGTTTTGAATTGGAGTGGGGCGGATTTGAGTGAGCAGATTGTTTTAGATTGGATTGGGGCAGACTGGAGTGGGGTGGATTAGAGTGTGGACGATTGTTTTGGATTAGAGTGGGGCAGATTGGAGTAGGGCAGATTGTTTTGGATTGGAGTGGGACGGATTGAAGTGGGGCAGATTGTTTTGGATTGGAGTGGGGCAGATTGGAGTGGGGCGGATTGGAGGGGGCAGATTGTTCTGGATTGGGTAGATGGGAGTGGGGCAGATTGGAGTGGGGCAGATTGCTTTGGATTGGAGTGGGACAGATTGGAGTGGGTCAGATTGGAGTGGGTCAGATTGGAGTGGGGCGGATTGGAGTGGGGCGGATTGGAGTGGGGCGGATTGGAGTGGGGCGGATTGGAGTGGGGTGGATTGGAGTGGGGCAGATTGGAGTGCAGAAGATTGGCGTGGGGCAGATTGCTTTGGATTGGACTGGGGCAGATTGGTATGGGGCAGATTGCTTTGGATTGGAGTGGGGCAAATTGGAGTGGGGCAGATTGTTTTGGATTGGAATGGGTCAGATTGGAGTGGGTCAGATTGGAGTGGGCAGATTGGAGTGAGGTAGATTGTTTTGGATTGGAGTGTAGAGAATTAGAGTGGGGCAGATTGGAGTGGGCCAGATTGGAGTGAGGCAGATTGTTTTGGATTGGAGTGGGGCAGATTGTTTTGGATTGGAGTGGGGTGAATTGGAGTTGGGCAGATTTGAGTGGGGCACATTTCACGGGGCGGATTGGAGTGGACAGATTTTTTGGAATGGAGTGGAACAGATTGGAGTGAGGCAGATTGTTTTGGGGGAGATTGGAGTGGGATAGATGGGAGTGGGTGGATTGTTTTGAATTGGAGTGGGGCGGATTTGAGTGAGCAGATTGTTTTAGATTGGATTGGGGCAGACTGGAGTGGGGTGGATTAGAGTGTGGCCGATTGTTTTGGATTAGAGTGGGGCAGATTGGAGTAGGGCAGATTGTTTTGGATTGGAGTGGGACGGATTGAAGTGGGGCAGATTGTTTTGGATTGGAGTGGGGCAGATTGGAGTGGGGCGGATTGGAGGGGGCAGATTGTTCTGGATTGGGTAGGTGGGAGTGGGGCAGATTGGAGTGGGGCAGATTGCTTTGGATTGGAGTGGGACAGATTGGAGTGGGTCAGATTGGAGTGGGTCAAATTGGAGTGGGGCGGACTGGAGTGGGGCAGATTGGAGTGGGGCAGATTGAAATGGGGCAAATTAGAGTGGGTAGATTGCTTTGAATTGGAGTGGGGCAGATTGTTTTGGATTGGAGTTGGGCAGAATGTTTTCAATTGGAATGGAGCAGATTGTTTCGGATTGGAGTGGGGTAGATTGTTTTAGATTGGAGTGGGGCAGATTGGAATGGCAGATTGAAATGGGATAAATTGGAGTGGGCAGATTGTTTTGGATTGGAGTGAGGCAGATTGTTTTGGATTGGAGTGGATAAGATTGTTTTGGATTGAAGTGGGGCATATTGGAGTGGGGCAGATTGTTTTGGATTGGAGTGGGGTGAATTGGAGTTGGGCAGATTTGAGTGGGGCACATTTCACGGGGCGGATTGGAGTGGACAGATTTTTTGGAATGGAGTGGAACAGATTGGAGTGAGGCAGATTGTTTTGGGGGAGATTGGAGTGGGATAGATGGGAGTGGGTGGATTGTTTTGAATTGGAGTGGGGCGGATTTGAGTGAGCAGATTGTTTTAGATTGGATTGGGGCAGACTGGAGTGGGGTGGATTAGAGTGTGGCCGATTGTTTTGGATTGGAGTGGGGCAGATTGGAGTAGGGCAGATTGTTTTGGATTGGAGTGGGACGGATTGAAGTGGGGCAGATTGTTTTGGATTGGAGTGGGGCAGATCGGAGTGGGGCAGATTGTTTTGGATTGGAGTGGGGCAGATCGGAGTGGGGCTGATTGTTTTGGAGAGGGCAGATTGTTTTGAATTGGACTGGGGCAGATTGGAGTGGGGTGGGTTGGGAGGATTGGAGTGTGGTGGATTGATGTGGAGTTGGATTGGGGTCAGTGGTTTGGATTGGATTGGTCTGGGGTGGAATGGATTGAGTGGGGTGGATTTGTGTGGGGTGAGGTGAGGTGAGGTGTGCATTGGAGTGGGGCGAATTTGATTTGGGTGTATTGGGGTGCACTTCACAACTATTTGTTAAAGCATCATTTCAGAAATTACACATTAGAAAGAAACAATGTCGCTTTGCAAAATTTAGAACAAGGTAATCTTCATCTTTTGAGAACAGCGCTCGCGAACAAAAAACAAAAGAAAACATGAGTGCATAGTGAGAAAAGAAGACTTGGCAAAATAAAAAGAAAGTTAACTATAGAAATAGATCTTTGCAATTTTGATTGTCCTGCTGGGCACGTTTTTGATAGTCGCACGCCTTCTGTTTGCAGGGCACTAAAAGTTAAAAAGAACAAAACAGAATGCAGTCACGTCGAGAGCAGTGGATGGGCACTGATTAAGTTGAATCAATTAGTGCTTGCTCCCTGCTCCACAGAGAGGAACGGAAATGATGCTAGGCCTGCAGTGACGAATTAAGAGGCTGGAAAGAAGAGTGCCACACAAGCCAACAAATGGTAAGCAACGGGAGGGCTCCAAGCTCTTCTTTGTTAACAACAGTGACTCGCAAGTGAGACGCATGTGCTAGTGCATGCTCTCGCTGGCTCGACCCTAAAAAGTAGAGGCAGGGACTTGTAGGGGCTCTGTAAAATACCCTTGGGGATGTCTGGTCTTCAATTAGGGGTTGCCAGGAGTAGCAGCTGCTAACCCATTACTCCTGCTTACAACCTCTCACATCCTGCTAACAACCACTTCCTTCTGGTCAATCGATATGCTCTTCGCCATCCAGAACCTTTTACAAATTATGAGATTAGGAAAATTGAAAACTCGGATATAAAGTGTGACAAATCTTTTAATTCACTGCTATCAAATCAGAAAGATTTTTTGCAGGGACCAGCCAATAAAG
Organism: Calotriton arnoldi; assembly: GCA_963921515.1. NCBI lineage: Eukaryota > Metazoa > Chordata > Amphibia > Caudata > Salamandridae > Calotriton > Calotriton arnoldi. The sequence continues at coordinate 671,244 of CAWUFW010000796.1, forward strand.
CACATGCTGAATTAATTTTTTTCATGTAACGTCACTTTCTGTGGAATCACGAGATGATGTGATGTCACTCCTGCTACCCTAGTCATACTGGAGCAAGGGCACAGGTTCCTCCCTGGATATTGATCGGTTGGGCTGCAAGCATGAGCCCAGTGCAGACAGTTGCTAACCTGGTGAACCACTGGTAGCCCCAATTGCGAAGGTGATGCCAGAGTTGACACCTCTGTAGTATCCTCAGGTTATGTCTTTATGTTCCCTTTCATCTTCCAACTAGCTGCTCAGCCAGTGTGAGTGTTCCGTGTAGAATGTTAGTGTGATTGACATGAGTGGAATGTTTGGGTGCCTGGTGTGAGTGTTGTCAGTTGAGAGATGGGCTGAGCAGCTAGTGGGCTGCTCCTGGTGGGGCTTGCTGTAACTCCTACTTATGGACTTAATAAATTACAAGAAACTCAACTCGGCTACGTCTTCAATCTCTCCTGAACACGTGGGGCCAGCCCACTACATTTTGGCGACGATCTTGATGGGATTTATCCTCGCTCAACATGCCAACTGCAAGGAGTTAAGCTAAAGCTGTTGGGCCTAAGAATTAAGGACTGTGGATCAAGAAACAAAAAACTTAACCGCTTAGCTACTTCGAACGTTCCGCGCCAGTGCGGAACGTTCTATTAAGCGGGCGGGGCCGCGTCGGCCAACGGACGTGCGCAGTACTACCGAGGTAGTGCTCGCGACGGCCGTTGGCCGACGCACGCAGCGAAAGGGTTAAGATAAAGGAACATGGACAAGCACGCCTCGATGCCCCACCAGTGTCCACTACACCGGACAGCCCCAGCCCAGGCGTGCTGTGCCTTGATCTCTGCGCCTACTACATCCTTAAATACGTTATCAAGGCTGCCTAAATCTTGCAAAAGATCCTACGCTACAACGAATGTCTACGGTTTCACAACAAACATCTACAGTGCCTCAAGATGCAAGGTAATTAGTGGCTGCCTGAATTTCTGCCTCCAGTGTGGAGTGAAGTCTTTCTGTTATGCATAATGCTGTTTTTCTGGAAGTTCATCGTCCATGACTGTATTCAACTTCAGGACTTTCCTTTGTGTGGGCTTTGATCTGTGATCGCTACTCAGCGCTCTTCTGTTTCAGCGCAGCACTGGTGTAAACTCTACTTGTGCCAATTTACTTTCAGCTACTGGCGCTTTTAAAGTTATACGGCTGGTTTTCACTTTTATGGTCCGGTTTCACAGCCTGCTGCATGAGGGGACCGTCATGGTAAGAAAAACACAGTTTTTATTTTGTTTCAAAGAATGTCTTAACTTCCCTTCTGCGAGGCCAGTAAGAGTAAACAGTTGCGCTTTGTTTTTTAATTCAAAAACGGCTCGCGCACCTTACCTTATCCATGGTGTCGCGCGGAGCCGCAAGAGAACCCTTCATGATGTCAAGCCAGTTTTCTAATCTGCCGTCAGTCGCATAGCAGCAAGAGCGTGCCTGGAGCCACCCGGCGTGCGTCTCCTGTGCGTGCCGCCATTTTGGAGTTGGAAGATGCAGGCATACAAATAATGCCTGTTACCGTCTGTGGTGCGTGTGTTTGGTTCCTGCCAACCACGTTGTTACATTTTAATAAAGTTGATAGCGAGTTGAATGACTTCAGCAGCGTCGCGATGAGAGGATCTCCTCGATCAACATGGATTTGCTGTACTACCATTCAAGCGTCTCTACAGTCTCGACTAGTTCGTCGCTTTGCCCTCCACATGGATTGTGCTGTACTGTCTCTGAAGTAAGTGCTACTACCGTTGCTACGCTTTTGCTGTGAGTACTTCTTTTGGACACCGTATTTTGACTCAAATTCTTCAGTGAGCATTGTATCTGCTGCCTAGAACTTCTTTTCTTTCGAGTCCCAGTGTCCTCCGGTTTTCAGTGTGCATGGTATTTGCTGCAAAGAACTTTATTTTGGATGCAAGTTTTCTGGACCTGCTTCGACTTTGCATAGGAGTGTTTGCGTCCTTGGAACATCTGTCCCTCTTCATTGCGGTGACAGGCACACCATTGACATCTCTTTTTGACATACTAGTTTTTGGTACATGTCTACAAGATTTAATGCAAAAATGTTTTACATTTCTCACGTTTTTTTTTATATAGTATCCCTCTCTAAGGGATGGGAGTGGGTCTTAGTCCCATGTCTCATATTTATATTCTTGACATAGATTTGTTAAGCTATGACATGTTTTATGCACATTGCTATGTTGGGGCTACTCACCCTCAGCACTGTATTACTTTTAACGTTTTTGCATGTTTTCTTTTCAGATGTTGTATCCCTGCTTATGGGATGGGAGTGGGTCTTAGTCCCATGTCTCTACACATGTTGTCTTTTCAGATGTTCTATTCCTGCCTAAGGGATGGGAGTGGGTCTTAGTCCCATGTCTCTTCTTCACGTTATTGTCACTGATTAGGGGGTGCATACCCTATTTACGTTTGGTATGGGTGTTAGTCCCATGTGACACTAGCTGTTACACTCCATGTTGTTGGACATATCTTGTTTTACGTCATCCCTTACACTGGGTTTGATGTACATCCTTTCTTTTGGATGTGTGTTTTGGGTGTTAGTCCCACTTACACGTGTTAACGTCATGTCGTAGTGTTTGTGTGTAAGTCGTCCTGCGCGTCACTTTGTTATGTCCAGTGTGTAAGCCGCCCTGCGCATCACCTTGCTGTGTTTCTGTGTGTAAGCCGCCCCGCGCCTCACATTCTCTTCTTGTTGTGTATAAGTCGCCCTGCGCCTCACTTTGCCTTGTTCTGTATAAGTCGCCCTGCGCTTCACCCTGTGCTTTTACGGCATGTTGTATGTGTAATTCACCCTGTGCTTCAAGTCGACGTAATGTGTGCGTCTGCCACACTGTGCTGCACCTGTGTTGTTTTCACGTGCTGCACATGTTCTTGGGTGTCAGTCCCATGAAACATCAGTCTTTACACTGCTTAGCTTATGGGTTAGTCCCATCTTAGCATGGTCCCTTACATGAGGGGTTGCGTTTTTGCCACAGTCTCCTTAGTTGAGGAGTACTTCTTTGGGTGCCGTCCATCCATTGTGTCTCGGGGTACGTTTTCCCCTTTACTTCTTTTTACGTGTGTCTTGCTCACTTGGTGTTTGTGAGCTGTTCTTAGACTACTTACCTTTTCACTTTTTGTTCACTTTTAAAGGAGGAGGATGGAGTTAGTGTATGTTTATTTACTTTCATCTTTCTTTCCTTTTTTGTTTGTCTGTTTTCCTTAAGAGATGTGGTTTCACCATTCATCACTGGGTTCATGGACAGTTTTCTGCTTTTGTATATTCCTGTGTATAGTTTTATTTTATTATTATTTTCATTGTTATTATGGCCTTATTTGTTTTTCATTTCGAGAGGAAGAGGATAATGTAGTATCCTCAGGTTATGTCTTTATGTTCCCTTTCATCTTCCAACTAGCTGCTCAGCCAGTGTGAGTGTTCCGTGTAGAATGTTAGTGTGATTGACATGAGTGGAATGTTTGGGTGCCTGGTGTGAGTGTTGTCAGTTGAGAGATGGGCTGAGCAGCTAGTGGGCTGCTCCTGGTGGGGCTTGCTGTAACTCCTACTTATGGACTTAATAAATTACAAGAAACTCAACTCGGCTACGTCTTCAATCTCTCCTGAACACGTGGGGCCAGCCTACTACAACCTCCCTCCAGGACACTGTTTACACGCATCAAGGCCAGTGAACGACCTTATTGTCCAGTGCCTATCAGGGGGCAGTATTAAACTAAGGGCCCGGGGGTTGGGAGGCGGGCGCATTGGGTGTGTGTCTTCATCGGTGTCTCTGGAACACTTTGGTATTACAGAAGGAACAGGAGACCCTTGTGCGGCCTCTTCTGTAATAAGTGCAGCCTCTTCTATAATCCAGATCATGTTGGTGCTACATGTATGCCAGCCAGAGGTCGCAGTAGGCAGAGGAATGGGGAACGGTGTACCCCAGCTTTATTAATTTGATCAAATCAGTTCCCATACCAGTAGCGGCTGCTACAAAACGGGATGGGGGGAGCGGAGGTGGGAAAGAATTAAAAATAAATGTTAAAACAAAACACATACCTGGATGCGGCCGGCTGGCCGGCCGCCGCCTCTCTTCCATACTCTCTGTCCTCTTCCTGACTTCTGTGGAAGCAGGAAGCACCCAGGCTCCCTAAGCCAATCCCAACGCTGCAATGCAGCGTTGTGATTGGTCTGAGCGCCGTTGTTCGGCGCTCAGAGGGGAATGGGAGCCTGGGCATGTTCTCCACCCAGGCTGTAATGCAGCCTGGGTGGAGAACATGCAAAGTACGCATGACATTTTGGCCGGCCCGAGATGGCCAGTCATAATGTCATGCGCACTTAGGAAGTGCCTACCACTCCTCCCCCAGCCCCGCCGCGCCGCGCCCCGCCTCCAACCAAGCCAGTATGTTTAAATAAAATGATAATAATACATTTTATTTAAAAAACAACTGTTCCTGAACGGTTGAGTTCCTGTGGGTTGGAAGGGGAGAAGAAGCGTCTCCTTCTCTGTGAAGTAAGAGAAGGGAGAGGCAGCTAAAGCAGAAACAAGCCTTCTCTCCAGGGCGCCTTCTACCTGAAAGAAATGTGAATGTGTGCAATTGGTTAATCAGCAAATCTAAAGGCTGCTTGGGAGCCAGTACAGGCTTTAATTGATAGAATCTGGAATTTGCCCTTTTAATGGAGACCTATAAGAAGTTTACACCAGGTACAGTTAACGTCTTACTAAAAACATACCATTTGAATGAACTGTAAACATTTAACCCATCTTTTTGCACATTTTGCGACAGCTCATTTATACTGTGTACAACTTTATACTGTAATATATATTTTTAAACTGGCATATATACACCCTCCTTTCTGTCACAGATTGAACCACTTAGCATTATAAATGCACGGCACTATTGCCACAGTGCAACCACCTAGATTCAAATTAGTGACCGCCCGGTTACACCCACAGACAACTGAAGTGATTGCTTTAAACAACTGAGATTTCCTACCAGAAAAAAATGTATTTCCCACAGATAAATGTAAGTTGCCTTTATTTTTCATTTAAAATGTGTGCATTATATTTTATATGCAGTAACCTGCAGGTGAAATGCCAACAAAATAAAGAATATTTTGCTCTTTTCAACCATGTCTCTGATCACACCCTCTCCCCACTTGCTGTACCCGCCAGGATCACAGTTCCCATACTTTTCTTTATGCACTACAACCACTAGTGCGGGCGCAATCTTAAGGGTGTGTTCCTTCATTTGCAAGAGGACGTGGCCCCATGCCATTGAAAAAACACTTAGCCTGTGCACCTGTGCCGTATTACAAATCCAGGTTCTGTGGCAAAGGAGTAGTTGAGAAGTGCATTGACTATGCATCATAAAGATTTGGCACAAAGTCAGTACACACCCAAGGATGGCCCTTGAAAGGGGGCCCATTGATATCTCAGGCATGCTCCTGCAGGCAGGTGCATTCACTCACTTTCAAACGAACCCGTTTAAAGGTGCGCCGGAGCGCATACAGGGCGAGCGCTCGCCTAGCACTGACAAAGACGTGCAGGTACAGTGACACAGGAATACAACTTTATTCAGAATTATTTACAATGACTAGCAAGATGCAATATTTATGTACAGGGCAGGAGCAGGTCTGACAGTATCCTCCCAGCTTGGGGGTCTGCTTGTGTCAGAGGGGGTTCTGCTGGCTCTGCCTCTTTACTTCCGCTCCATTCTCAGGTTAGCGCAGGTTGCTGAACACTCATTGCTCATTCCTGTTGCCATATATTAATACATTTATGTCCTGGGTCCCAGTGAATGGCCCATGACTGTTGTAAGAAATTCTTGTCACTTGAAGTTCTGTATGTACACATACTGGGGCATATTTACATGGAAGAGGCGGAGCGCGGCAATAGCGTCATTGGCTTAACCCGGCGCTCCCCCACTTCTGAAACGCAGGGCTGCACTGTGTTTGCAAGGATACTGCGCAGGCCTCCGTTTCCCCATGCGCTGGTGCTAATTTAGCCGCCTAGCACCAATGCAGACGGTGCCTGCGTGGCAGGGGAACATTGTTTATGTGCAGGAAGGTGTCCCTTCCTGCACATAAACAATCTGAAATGGCGTGTTGTAACGTCTATGTGTGCTGCTTAATGCAGCACACATAGAAGTAGCAAAACGTCATTTTTTTAATGATTGTTTATGTGCAGAAAGGGACACCTTCCTGCACATTAACAATGAATGGTCTTTTGCTGTTTCTATGTGTGCTGCACAACACAGCGCACATGAAAACAGCAAAAACGAGGAGAAATTAAACATTTCTCCTCGTTGCGCTAGGGTATGACCAGGCTTTTACTAGTCTTCATTTTGGCGCTGCCCCATATTTGCGCCACCCTTGCAAATATGTTGCAGCGTCAAAATCAATGGGTGTTGCGGTGGAACGCCCACCACAACACCCATTGCCCCCCCTTTCACGCTAAGTATAGCATGAAAAGGTACCTTATTTACAAGGCAGCATTAAGCCATGTTAAGTAGCTTAACGCTGTCTTGAAAATAAGGCGAAGCCCCTATTGCCACCACAACGTCGTGAAAAGTGACGTTGTGGTGGCGATAGGGGCTTGTAAATATGCCCCACTGTTTCTACGTCTTCCTTTCACAGTGTGATCACTTAGGCATTTTGCACTTTTCTCACTAAAATGGTGTGGAGCTTAGTGCACTTTCAGGGAAGTTTTGAAACATTAAATTGTTTGCTATCCTACTAGCCTGTTGCGACTTATTTAAGCAAATCAGAATAATTTAGTGACCACTGAGTGTTTGAGTATTTGTAAATGAGACGATAGTTAACTCGCGTTTCCTCAAGTAACAAATACCCAGATCCCTGTGGCATACTGAGTTGCCCCTGTGCTTATACAATAATGACAATACAGTCAGCACATTTCTTCACACGTCATGCATAGCTGCCAAGTTTCCCAAGTCCATGTGTGATGTGCTGCTCCAGTTTAGGTTGTTTTTTTATTTGAATTCGGGGACTTGTAGTCCTGTTTTACAATGGAATAAACATTACTACAAGTCCCAGAATTCAAAGAAAAAGCCTGGACTGGAGCAGCACATCCAGCATGGACTTGGGAAACATGGCAGGGCTGGTCATGTGTGTCTAGCGGGGAATGTTTTACTTCGAAAATGAGTGCGTGTACACGGAAGCACTTTCCTTTAGTGCTGTATGCTCAAGGAAAGAGGAGCACACACAAATATAATGTGTTTCAATCCCCATGAGATCAAGAAATCTGTACTTGATTAAAACTGCAATTTGCTGTGAAGACTGTGCTTTTGAGTACTTAGTGTTTTTTGAATGGCTGGTTAATTTTTGAGCATTTAGAATGATTTTTTCCAAAAATATGACTGTGGTTGTAATGAAATAGACCCAAGAGTTCTTGCTTATCATTAATGTTTTGAGGTCAAGTGACATAATGACTTTATAGCCTGCTGCTGAAAGCTGTACTGGTTGTTAATGGCCCTCTGCTCCAGTAATAGGTCCGAGCCTTAGGCTGGGTCATAGAATGAGGGACAGGGCGTTTAACAACCGGTATAGTCTGAATCTGAAGGGCTATAATGCTATTAGACCATTCTACTCAAAGAGAGAGGGAACAACAGAAAGTCAAATATTGGAATGCTTGACCACAAGGTCTATACTATCCATTATTGACCCTCTGCATCCCTTTGTTTTCAACAGAGCTCTCAACATTCCAGCTATTTAAGTAACCGTTATAGTACTCTGATCAGGACGGCAATAGTGGTTAACTCTCTCTGCAGAGGGGGTTAACTGTTGTTACTTGCCCAGTGTACACTTATTGGTCCAGCAAAAGACAACAGCTACTTGAGTGATGCCACTTTGAGATGTTAATCCATGTGTCTTAAGGAGGACCAGCTCCCGATACACTCTGTACTTGAGTGGCTAGCACAAGCAGCCTGGTGAGGCCAGGCGACCAATTGGCTCTCAGTGTAAATAAGTGACCACCCAATGCGGGTTGGGGAGGACCAAGCTGACAGACTAGTTCAAATTGGAATACTATCACACTGGACCAGGAACAAACTGGCTCTTAAACATGTGATGGCACCAGCAGAAAAGTACTGTCAAGGAACGTGGCCCAGGGTTCTTTAGCCAAAAAGAACTACTGTTCTGGTGAGGACCAGGGCCCGTGGACCCTCAAGCTTAATAATTGACCAGCAAACACAGCCTGCAGAAGACCAGAGGCCTATAGACTCCCAACCCAAAGAGCAAAGAGGTCCACAGTGTGCACATAAGATCAGTTCACTATCACTCTCCTAGGGCCAAGCTGAGTGTGAGGCAATGTTACCAGATGACTACTGGACTCAACGGACATAATGCACCATTTCTAGACTTTTCCTTTACAAGTCATTGTTTTCATGTGCGGCAGGTCAATTGTATCTACGAATGCCAACAGCGACTACAACTTCCACAATGCATTAATGTACGAAAGTGCCCTTTTAATTACATGGTCACCCCCACTTTGTGCCTGGTATGTGATGTGATTTGGACTGGAAGGGCACTGGTTTCCTGCTAGCCTTGTATCCAGTGCCAGATCTTGTTCCCAGAACTGTGCAAGTGTACCCCAATCTGCAAATACCTCTAGCACTCCCTAGAAGTCCCTAGTAAGTGGTGCCCCTGGTACCTAGGGCAAGGAGGCTAAAGAGGGTCCTTAAGGGCCTCAGCATGCAATGTGCCACCCTAAAGGACCCCTCACCAAACAAATACAGACTGCCACTGCAGTCTGCGTGTCTTGGTGCAGGCAAAATTGAAAACACAACATGGCACACATCCCTGTGTGCCATGCCCACAGACACTGTATGCAGTATAGGTAAGTCACCCCTAAGGCAGGGTGCACTCTACTACATGAGAGGATCTATCTGCACGAGCAGATATACCCCTGTGCTGGTCAGCTCTATTGCTGCCAGTACAAGTGAACAGGGAAGGCATTTTGAGTTCATGTGCTGGACACAGCTACATGATGGCTTCATTGAAAATATGGATGTTTGGTATCAAACGGTATTCAGACAGAATATTGAGTTGGAAATGTCGACTTACACAAATATCGAGTTGAAAATATCGTGACACAGAAACATCGACAGCAAGAATATCGTGGTCAAGAATATCGAATTTAAGGTAAGAAATATCGTTTTCAAAAACTATAGAAGTCATTAATATCGTTTGCACAAATATAGTTGTTTAAAATATTGATTTTTTAATTAGTGTTATGTATTTTAGTTTACATTTTAAATGTATGTGATGTATGTTTTTTGTATAAGTATTGTTTATGTTTTTTAATATATGTGTTGAATTTTTAGTAGCTATCAATTTTATTTTAAGTAAATTTTGCGTTTTTAGTTCCGTATCGGGTTGTGGGTTTATAGGGGAATAGGGTGGGAAGTAATTTAATTTAAATTAATGATTAGTTTTTATTTATTAATATTTATTTATTTGAGATTTTATAGTGTTATTTGTGGGAAGTAATTTATTTGTAATTAATTATTAATTGGTTGTTAATTAAAAATCAATTAATTAGTAATTAATTATGGTAATTGTGTAATTTGTTTTAGGTGCGGGTTGTGGGGGTTATAGGGGTAAAGGTTGGGAAGTAATTTATTTGTAATTAATTATTAATTAATTGTTAATTAATGTTAATTAATTAATTGTTAATTAATTATGGTAATTGTGTAATTTGTTTTAGGTGCGGATTGTGGGGTTTATGGGGGTAAAGGGTGGGAAGTAATTTTTGATTAAATAATAATTAGTTGTTAATTTATATTAATTAATTGATTGAAAATGAATTATGGAAATTGTGTAATTAATTTTAGGTGCGGGTTGTGGGGTTTATATGGGTAAAGGGTGGGAAGTAATTTATGTTTAATTAATTAATAATTAGTTGATCATTAATATTAATTAATTAATTGATATTTAATTAGGGAATTTGTTTATATTTTTGTGTGTGGGTTTTACTGTTCTAAGGGTACAGTGTGGGGAGTAAATTAATTTTACTTACTTTATAATTAGTTGTTAACTACTATTAATTTTTAATTGAAAATAAGTTTTAATTGTGTAATACATTTTTTTACACTTTAATTTTAGCTGTGTGTTGTGGGGATTACAAGGGTAAAGTGTGGGAAGTCAATTAATTTTTATGATTTTTAATTTGTTTTTTAATTAATAATATTTCTTTAATTGGTAATTAATTGTGTTAATTAAGGAAGTAAATTTTTTTTAAATGTAGATGTGGGGTGTGAATTGTGTGGTGTTATAGGGTAGAAAATAAAAAAAAAGTAAATTTATGTAATGGTTTTGTTTCTAAGGGGCACATTACGATACCCGGCGTAAAAAAATCCGCCAGGCATGGAAGCGGCAAAAATCCGCCCGCACACACCGCCTGAACACCGACCACGCCATTATGAGTACACAAACTGAAAACCGCCATCGGCGGAAAAATCATACAAAATACCGCCCGCCATCGTCCGAGTCGGAGTCAAACCGCCCGCCACGGACGGAAACACGCACGACAACACAAAACCGCCCGCCCACACGGCCGACACACCGCACGTGAAATTACGATCGCACCGCCATGAGCGCGGAAAAACAACAAATATACCGCCCGCCAGCGCAAACAACGCCGATGAGAATCGACACGGCAGAAGCCATGGCGCCCACGTACCTGCACAGAAACCATCCGCACACAAAACCAATAGCACACAACATGGCCAACAAGTCCACACAGCAAGGCACGCACAAATACACAAGCACAGTACACATCCCGAAAACACCCCCCGGACAAACAAAAAATACAAAGGCCAGAACCCCAGACACAACACACCTGAAAACAACAGACCATGAGGACACACCCACATAGGTGAGTACAAAAGCAGCACTCCCACAGACCACAACCCCTTGCTACATTGCAAACCAGAGAGGAGAGGAGAGGACACAGTGACACAGCAAGGACAGCAGCACACCACAGAAACGCACACATCACAACCACCACCACCACCACCAAACACCGGCACCACAAACCCCCTGCACATTACACAACACACACCGCACCAGCACCACAAACACCATGGCACCACAAAGGATGCCCAAGTTCACGCCCATGGAGCTGACGGTCATGGTCGACGAGATCATCAAGGTGTACCCACAAATCTATGGGAACATGGTCCAGCACACACCACTAGCCACCAGAAACAGAATGTGGACCCGGATCGTAGACCAGGTCAATGCAGTCGGGACCCTGCCCAGGAACAGAACCGAGATAAACAAACGTTGGAATGACGTAAAGAGCCTGGTCAAGAAGAAGGAGGGCAAAAACAGAGAGCTGGCTGCCGTCACTGGCGGAGGGAATCCCGCGCTCTTTAAGACCTTCAAAGCGTGGGAGGAGAAGGTGCGAGTCGTAATCCATCCGGAGATCCTCGCCGGATTAGCAGGGGGAGTGGAGGCTGGTAAGTACAAACTAATGTATACCAGCACACCGCTATGTACACACATGCGCAACCACCATGCCACAGCTCCCAGGGACAAACACCCCCATGTCCAGCACACAATACACAACACATCACACGCACATGCAACAGACACTACCACACACAGGCCAAACCGAACAACTGTAAGATGCGTGGGGACATGTGTACACTAAGCCAGCCACGTAACCACCAACAGGTCCCCAAATATGCCAGAAGCGCCACAACGAGCACCCACCACACCCATGTGTCCGCCACAGCTGCACTAACCGACAAGTAACAGGTAAGTGGCAGGAACACGAAGTGCAGTGGGTCGGAGGGGGACAGCTGAAGTACAACACCCACCAGGCCCCCACTCCCACAGACCAGCAAGGTGGAGCACTCCCCACACCCATGTGTCAGGCACAGCTGCACCAACCGACAAGTAACAGGTAAGTGGCAGGAACACAAAGTGCAGTGGGTCGGAGGGGGGACAGCTGAAGTACAACACCCACCAGGCCCCCACTCCCACAGACCAGCAAGGTGGAGCACTCCCCACACCCATGTGTCAGGCACAGCTGCACCAACCGACAAGTAACAGGTAAGTGGCAGGAACACAAAGTGCAGTGGGTCGGAGGGGGACAGCCCAAGTACAACACACACCAGTCCCCAGTCCCACAGCACAGCAAGGAGGAGCATCCCCCACACCCCACACCCACGTGTCAGCCACCGCAGTGCACAACGACAGCCGAAAGGCAGACATCACGGTCCACAGCAATCGGTGTCAGTGGGTGTACAGCCACCCCCACGACCCACTACACCCCCCCACCCCCACAGACCTGCAACATGGAGCACCCCCGCTAAGAGCCATGTGGCATCCAGTACAGTGCACGCACGAACAACTTGCAGGTGGGAAACTGGACAGGGCTGGATTACTGGAGGCATGAGGACCATAACACCACCAACACATGGGACATGTCACGTAGCACACGAACACGCAGCACCGCCCACCGTCACGAACAAGTGAACAATGTGCACACGGACATGAACAGCAGACTCACACCCCACATGACCCATCACAGACATAGCAACACCCAAGGAGCCACGTCTGCATGCACAAGCCACACTGAATATAGTCCCACACGGCAGCCACTGTGCAACTCATCACACACAACCGAAACACCATTGAAGTCCTGTCCATGTAGCCCCTACTGCCTGTCAACCACACACCCCACAACTACGCCTATGTAAGACAAACAACACTAGACGCAACAGAGCGGAACAACAGAAATGCACACGAACACCACTGAACCCATCAAACACACAGACACACCATGCACATACAACATACCATCCATCCCATCCGTCAGCCCCAGTCTCATGAAAGGCATGTCATCCGCACAGCTGCCACACATACAGCAGTCACGCTAAGACACATGCCCATGCCCAACCATGTGCCAGAAGTCAATTAAGCGCACGACACACTGTGAGCAACAACACACAACATGGGCCACACCCCCCGAGCACTGCAGTGATGCACATGGCACAGGGCAGCACGCACACCAAGGAGATGGGACAACTGCAATACGTTGGCTGGCACACAACTATCACTCACTCATAACGATGCGTCCAATGCCATGTCCAGTAACCACAACAGACAGCAAATATGCAGGGCATGTCAGGCATGCACACACCTCAGACCATGCACTGTCATGCTGCCACAACACATGTCACGTTCGGCACCCATGGCTCACAGCATGTACCCCAAAAGCATATACCCTCCCAAATGCGAATCTGGGGCATGGCCCCCATGTTGCCATATGCGTTCCTAAGCGTTCCATTTGAACCCCAAAAGCATATTCCCTCCCAAATGCGAATCTGGGGCATGGCCCCCATGTTGCCATATGCGTTCCTAAGCGTTCCATTTGAACTCCAAAAGCAAAGTACAAACCAGACCCAGGATGGGCCAGGAGCCCGCATACACCAGAGTCACAATGAGTAGGGGCAAAGCAACACACCCATCGGCATGGCCAATCCGTCCCATGCCACATGTGCACAGCACACAGTCCCATTGCCTAGCACACACACCTACAGATGCCACAGCCACACACTCGCCTCCGGGAAACCCATGTACGAGATTGCACGAACTGCCAATGTCAGACGACTAATACATACTTCGCCAGGTGCAACACAATAACAAATCTCATTCTCTCCACAGGTGACGAACTGCTGGACGCTGGGGATGGAGACAGCAGCCAGCACAGCCAGCCTACAAGCCCCCAACGAGGACACACGGATCTGGAGGATCTGTCCACCTCTTCGGACACGGACCACCAAGCTGGCCCATCTGGCGTGGCAGGGCCCAGCCGCTCCCCAGGACCCCTCCTACCCACCAACCCATCATCCAGGGATGCTGAACAGTCCCAGTCCCCTGCTGCCACTGTCGTTGCGGCCACACCCACGGTCATTGCGGCCACTACCACTGCCGCAACCGCCACCATCGCCGCACCGACCACCACCGCCTCCACCACCACCACGTCTTCGCTGGCACCAGCCCCAGCGCAGGTGGTGGCCCGGCCGACTGGATCCACCCTGGGAGCCACAGCGAGGACCGTGGTGAGCAATGTGGCTAGTGGGCAGGCCGGTGGCAGCAGGACTGGTAGGAGGAGCAGGGTCAGGGAAACGCCAGCCTCCCCTGGGAGCCATGCCCTGCCTCAAATGGCCAGAGTCCTTGGGGCCTATGAAGAGGCCCAAGGACAATGGGCCAGGTCTGCTACTGACACGCGGGAGGTGCTGGGGGTGCTGAGGTCCATGGACGCCCATATGGGCCAATTCGTGTCCCGTATGGACCAACTCGTGGACCTCATGGGCCAGCTGGTGGTGGCGGTGGGGTCACAGGCAAGGCCAGCAACACCACCTCCGCCACCACCTGCTAGGGCGCAGGCTCGGGCAGCAGTGTCCACTTCCCCTGCGTCCACAGCCAGTGAGCACACCTCACCCACCACCAGCAGGTCGCCACCACACACCCCCTCCCAAACGTGGAAGGGGCCGTCCGAAGAGGAAACAGATCTCCCGGGAGGACTTCGCACGCTCCAGTCGCAAGTGAGGCAGCCAGCCAGCCTTCCGCCAGCCTTCCTTGACCAGCCACTGCATTGACTTGCTCTACGATCCCACTCCACACAGCCATCTGGATGGCATGTGTGTGTTGGACTATGGACATAGAACCAGTGGGTACACCCTGATCATCACGCAGCCATGACCGACAGCTCATTGTCACTGCACGCACCACTTTTGTCATCACCTTACACACAATCACATGTCACAGTTTGTAATAAATGCACCTTTTTCACTAACTGCTGTTTGTGCCCTGTGTCTTTATTGTACGGAATACAACGGCCACCTTGGGCGGAAAGGCACCTGATGCGTGGCATGGAAATGGAATCCGGAGGGCCTGTAGGGACCTAGGGGTGGGAGACAGAACAGGAGCACATTCAATGAGTGTGTCACACACCCATCACACAGTACATGTCAACAACTACAAGCAATGTACACACATCGCACAGAGCAATAGGGCACAATGCCACAGTCACCAACAGTGGCATACTACCCTGGCCATGGAGCGTTGACACACTGCACGCAGTGAACATACGGCCACCCTGACACAGCACACACACACCTGCATAGATACAGACACATCATCCGTCGTACATGGACACTCACCGTCAAGTGAAGTAGCGGGCGATGAGCTGCTGGCGCACATTCCCAGCTTCCTCCTCTCCGCTGTCCACCTCACTCGAGCTGTCCTGGTCTGCGGGCTGGGGCCCTGGTTGATCTCCGTCATCCACAATGAGGGGGATCTGCTTCCGAATGGCCAGATTGTGCAGCATGCAGCACGCCACCACTATCTGGCACACCTTCTGTGGGGAGTACGCCAGTGCACCCTCGGTGCGGTCCAGGCACCTGAACCTGGACTTGAGGAGGCCAAAGGTACGCTCGACCACACGTCTGGTCCTCCCATGTGCCTCATTGTATCGATCGTCTGCTGGGGTGCGAGGATTCCTCAATGGACTGAGCAGCCATGCCCCATTCGGATACGCAGAGTCACCTGGGTGTGAGGGACACAGAGAACCGTTGCTATTCCAACTGGACAGGGGACAGCATCGCACAACCAGCACGCTACACCACTCCACATACTCACCGACAATACAGCCACGATCCTGTTGCAGATTGGCCATCAGTCGTGGCAAGATGCTGTTGCGCATTATGTGTGCGTCATGGGCCGAGCCTGGAAACTTTGCACACACGTGGGTGATCACCATGTCCGCAAGGCACACCACTTGCACATTCAGGGAGTGCGTGTGCTTCCTGTTGCGGTACAGGTGCTCAGTGGCCTGTGGTGGAACAAGGCCAACATGAGTGCAGTCAATGGCTCCCACGACGTGTGGGATTCTGCCAAGGGCATAGAATGCACCCTTCACTGCCGCCAATTCACGAGCCCTGGGGAAGCGGATGTACCTGTTCCGGTACAGCATCATGGCTGCCAGTACATCCCTCAGCACCTTGCTGAACATGGGCTGGGACATCCCTCCTCCAATGCCCACTGTGTGCTGGAATGACCCAGTGGCGAAGAAATGCATGGCGGCCATCACCTTAGCCGTGGGGGTGACAGCAGTCGGATACACCCTGCGGGGACGGAGATGGGGCTCTAACATGGCACACAGTCGATGCAGAGTTGGCCTGTCCAGCCGAAACTTCCTGATTACCTCTGTATCGTCCATGTCCGCCAGCAATTGGTATGGGCGGTCAATGTTCGGTCTCCGCCTGGGTTAAATGGCAGAGGACACATGTCAAAGCAACACGGCACATAGCAATTTCGCATACACATCACTGACATGACTGAGCAAGCACATGGGCCACAGCCCAGCTGTCAAGCTGGGACGGCACGGCCACAATACACTTACACAGGTCTCCCAACAATGGCAATGGCAAGTGAGACATACCACTGCCATGTGCATGCACATGGGGATCTAGGCCCCAATGACTTGCGGGGCGTGCTGATGGGGACTGACTGCATATTCGTCAAGCGGCAACGCCACGGCAACATGAGTGTCTGCTGAGCATGGAACTGCTTCCGAGGCTGGATGAGTATGGCACACGACGACGACGATGTGGGCACGGGCTGAGCGGCCAATACAAGTGGGACCTGTGGCACGAGGGGATATGAGACAGTAGTAGGTGTCAGCACTGCACCCTATGTACAGCACTGTACGGATCACAGCTCCCGAAACATTGACTGGTGTCCACATTGACAGCCCCATGCCAAGACGGCTGTGTGCTTGCAGTCACACGTCACAGGTGAGAGGTTACATTGCACGTGCCAGGTGGCAGTCGTACATAGTGGGAGCTGGCATGTGTGTGCATGTGTCTCCTGTTCAGGATCCACCAGATGGGCGCTGACTCTGTACTGACCATTGGACACAGCATGTTCCGTGGAAGGCTTGTGTGTGTGGGATGGTGGCACTGGATGTGCCTCCGTTGGGTGGGGGGCCATGCACAGGGCGGGTACGTCGATGATTGCGCATTGTTGGTCACGGTGGGTGCACCAGCTAAGATGTGTTGCCCTGTGTTCAATTCCTATGTCCGCATGATGATGGACTGTGGATGTGGGCAGACTACACATTGGTCGATGTGCTGTCCATATGCATGTGCCTTCACACCAGGCACAGCTGCCCCTGCACATGTGACCCCTGCTGGACTCGCTGCTGGGTCTGTGGAGCTGATGCACCTTCTGCGCGTGGGGCGGACAGCTCTCCTCACTTCCCTCATTGCGCATGTCATGTCTTTGCCGCAGGTGACATGGATCATGGAGGGCCCACATGTACGCGTGGGTAGGCTACACATGATTGTTCACTGGTCGCCACCCCAGTCAGTGTTTCGAATGGGAAGGTTGTCGTGCTGGTGGTATGTTCGATGTGGCGGATGGGCGGGCCTAGGTGCGGGCTTACATTCCGGACATGGGGGGTAGTTGGATTGGCGACTAGTTGCAGTACACACGGGACACGTCTCTTCCTTTCCACATCTGGGTCATCCCTTGTACTAACTGACAGTGATACAGTCATCTTCGCCCCAGCCCTCATGTCCTCCCTCGCCCCCCAATATGCATGCTCACCTGCGAGGCTAGCGCTTGCACAGGCAGCCCCAAGCTCGCACCAGAGAGGGCAAGGAGTGCATGTGTGGGTCCAGTTGCACGAGTGGGCTGTCTCAGGGTATGATGTGTGGCGGGACGCCGTCCACCTGCGTGGTGCCCCAAATGGAGACCCGGCCTGCATGGACTATGCATCACAGTCTTCGCCTTCCGGATCCGCCACCTGCGACACCCAGTGGCTGTGGCTGCCCTTGCGGCCATGCCGCGTCCGTCTGTGGCTGATGGCCCACACATTCACTCTTTGGCCTCTCTGGGGAGGGCTCAGGGGTGGTGGCGCACGCGCTTGCACTTAGTCGCAATGGCATGTGGCGTGGTTGGTATGATGGGCAATGGATGGGATGGTGCGAGCCACCTCCCGTGACGTCAGTGCTGCTCGTGCTGTGGTGCGTCCCCCTACACTTCCATTTGACTTTTTGCCATGCTGGACGTTGAGGTTCTATTGCCTGCGTGATATGACCAGGAGGAGCGCGAGGAGACCTCTCACACACCATGCTCCACTGCCATCCCGTGCCCTGTATCGCCTGTGTGGATTGACTATGTTGGGGTTACACCTGGTCGACTGGGGCTGTGTGTGCCTTGTCAAGGGGCATGGCGGGCGCACAACAGGATCCAGCTTGTCCACAGAGGGTGGGCATTCGGTGCGCCTGGTACCGCTTTGTACGTGTGCCCGGCTGCTGTGCACACACGTGTTCACTCCCCCCGACAGGTGTCCTCTCACAATGCCCAGGGAAGCGGTGGTGTACTGTTCATGACCCCTCCCAACACGGCGTGCTCCAACTTGGCATGTGCGCATCTACCCGTCGCACCCACCCACCTGAGCACTGCGTCCATACGACTTCACACGACACATGTGTGTCTTCCACAGTAGTGCTACTCATTTGCGTTGACATCCAATACCAGTGGACTACATGGTCATGTCACGACTGCCGTGTACTTCACATACTCTCATCCTCTCTCATTCGTACTTGTGAAATGAGTCAGCGGAGACAGTTCTGGTTTCAAACATTATATTGAGTCTTCTGTCCTCTGTGATGCAGTATAGTGGACACTACTGGCAGCGGGATACATGTTGAGGATATACTGAGCATGATTACAAATGGGATAGGGTGTGGGGTTACATCTGCTTGGCCAAGGCTGTGCTAATGTACATTTACGTATGGCTGCGGAGCTGCGGACTTTGACACAGACGGTATACATGTAGCCTACCAGACCGCTCGGCATCATGGGCACAGTCCATCTCAGTTCCATGTGACAGGTTTGCTGCGGTTGTTCCTCATGCACGCGTGCATGTGAGATGACATCAGGGCATGTGCTTGCGTGCATGCAGCGGCGTGCCACTTGTTGTTGCACTGTGGTGGTTACTGGACATGTCACAGTCACTGGGGTCGTGTTGTTGTTGTATGCACTTGTCGTCCATGCAAAGGTCCTGGTATGGGATTCCCGGGGCGGGGTGGGAGGGGTGCAGCACCCACAGACTCCAGGCGACCTATTCATGTCCACTGAGCGGTTTGTGTGTCCATGGGCGCTGGATCCATGTCGTGTCCTGGTTGTTCGTGCAGTTCCGTCCATGTGGGTGCGATACACAGAGCCCATGCCACTGCCTCCCACGATGCATGCGGTGTTCCTGGATGTGATGGGGAACAGTGTGCATGTCCCGGTCATATCCGATGTCATGGCGATGTCGTTGATGGTGTGGTTACAGTTGCCGGTCGTTTGGTATGGCTGTTGTGGTGGTGACTGGCCAGTCCGTGCGGAAGCTAAGCATGGGTGCGGGGTTGGACATCATAGGTCACTCGGGGAACCTGCGTTGTGGTCCGACGTATTTACAGGTTGTCAGGTATGCGATGCCGCCCAGCAGGGCTTCCATGTCATTGGTGGTGTACATGTTTGCCAGCCAATGAAGCGGATGGTGGCTGTCAAGGTGTTGTTCGTAGGTTGTCCCTTGGAGGACCATGATGGGGCATGCTGGGTGACATTCGATGTAGCTGTTCTCGATGATCCGTCGTGTGGAGGCACAGTGGTTCCATTTCAGTGCGCGTGCGATGTTGGCCACATACGCCATGCCCCCATAGGCAGAGCAGGCCCTGTCGTGTGCGTCCAGAGGGAGGAGTAGTGGTAGCAGGTCCGCCTTCAGACATGCCGGGTTGGAGAGGCATATCTCGACGGGATGCTGGTAGGGACACCTCCGACAGTAGAAGACGGGCATGACGCAGCTGAACAATGTGATGCGGTAAGTCAGTCGGTAACTTACGTTCAGCAGGGACAGGAGATCGCATCCCAATGTATGTATCGTGCTGGTTTGGTACAGCTTGAGCTCTTCGGCGTAGTTGGGTAGGTGTGTTGCGGTTGCCATTTCGCAGCGGTTCGTAGAGGTGGCGTGCTCCGGCTGTGTGTGCAGTCTGCAATGTGCACGCTCCGGGGTTGCTGTGAGCTCTGTGTAGTCGTGGGGAGACAGGACTTGTGTTCTGTTGGCTTGTTTGGAGGACACGGGCCCTCTTCCCACATGCTTCTCAGACAGTTCAAGGTCGGTGCTGTGTGACTCCTTCCAATTAACTTGCATGTGGCCGACATGGGGGAGTGTTTTCTTCTTTCTTCCCCGTCCGTTGTGTGCTTCTGTGATATGCGCTATCTGCCGTGTGGTCGGTCTCCTCGGCATGCCTGTGTTGGTCTATTCTTGGACAATGGCTGTATTCACCGGCTTCTGTCGTAGGGCTGTGGTTTCGGTGTTGGAATGGAAGGTCATTCAGTGCTGTCTGCTCTCCCTTGTGTGGGCGGCAGGCTGCCTTTCCGCTCTGCGTTGGGCCTTGTGTGTGGATGTAATTCTTGGGCCACCTGTTGTCGGTCCCCGGGCTCTTTGGTGTTCCGTTTCATGTGTCTTGTTCATATGTGCAGGGTGGTATGGGTTTTTCAGTGTGGTACTGGCGTTCCTCTTCCCGAAGGGGCCCTGCTTCTCCTAGTTGGTGTTGCCGCCGCTGTGTGCTTCGCCATGTTTGTTACACTGGGGTGTGTCCTGCTGTTGCGTGACTTAACTGACATGTGTGCGTCGGTTGTGTGGCGTTGGGTGTTGTCCGTGAATTGGGCGTTGGGGACATGTCTGTGGCCGGCCTGTCACGTGTCATGTGCGTTCGGGGTGGGGCTGGTGTGTGTGCTGCTTGGTTGTGTCCCTGTGTCTGTGTGCGACGCATGCATGGCGCTGCGGTTGGCCTCTGCGTTGTGCGCATGTGTGGCGGCGTCATCGGCGCTTTGGGGCCGTGACGGGGTGGTTGGTTCCTAGTCCCAGGTGGTGTGTACACATGTGTTCCGCGATGTTAGGATTTGGCCTGTGTGTCATATGTGGATGCAATGGTGGATGTGTAGTGTGCACGCGCTGGTGGGGGGTTGTCCGCTTTATCCGCCCTTGCACTGTGTGCGCTGTTTGCGTGCACTTGTTGTGTGTGTGCCTACCTGCGTCTCCGCGGTACGTTGCGTCCTTGGTGGTGCATCAGCAGAAGCATGGGAAGGGCCTGCAGTGCTGGATTCATGCCCGGGGTGCCGCTTCTTCGTTGTCCGTGCTCTGCGTCCGTGTTTCCGCCTCTCTTTCACGTGCGGTGTCTCTTTGCCGTGGGAGCCGTTTGTTTGCGGCATCGTAATTTATGCGCCGGGCGGGACGTGTTTCGTCGGACGGTGTGTGTCAGTTGTGCTGCGCCGCTACGTGTGCGGGCGCACTTTGATGGCGGACGGTGTTGCTGGCTTGCCGGCGGTGTTTGGCCTGCTTTTCGCATCGTAATTGGGCGGGCGTGTGGACTGCTGCGTGCCGGCGGTAACTGGTGGTTTTTGCATCCGCCAGCACGGCGGTAGTGCTTCCGCCCGCCATCGTAATGGGCCCCTAAATACTTTCTAATCAAAAATCTTTATTTGTTTGGAAATTATTTTTTATTTTATTTAATATTATATTTGTAGGTATTTGTCATATGTATTTAACATTACAATATGTTTTTATTTTTTTGAAATATTAAATATATTTGTATTTTAATTTTTAACATATTTTTATTTTTTTAATTTCTTTTGTTTTTTAATATTTTTGTTGTTGTTAATATTTTGTTTGTTTTTAATTTTGGACTGGAGTGAGAATATTAATTGTTACCCCTCCGCAATCCAACACTTTCCCTACTGTTGCACTCACTGGAGTGGGAATAGTAATTTTTACCCCTCCGCTATCCAACACTTTCCCTACTGTTATAATTATTGGAGTGGGAATAGTAATTTTTACCTCTCCGTTATCCAACAATTTTCCTACTGTTGCACTGACTGGTGTGGGAATAGTAATTTTTACCCCTCCGCTAGCCAACACTTTCCCTACTGTTGCACTGATTGGAGTGGGAATAGTACATTCTATCCTGCCACTATCCAACACTTTCCCTACTGTTGCACTGACTGGTGTGGAAATAGTAATTTTTACCCCTTCGCTGTCCAACACTTTCCCTACTGTTGCACTCACTTGAGTGGGAATAGTAATTTTTTCCCCTCTGCTATCCAACACTTTCCCTACTTTTACACTCACTGGAGTGGGAATAGTCATTTTTACCCCTCCGTTATCCAACACTTTCCCTACTGTTGCACTCTCTGAAGAGGGAATAGTGATTTTCACCGCTCCGCTATCCAACACTTTCCCTACTGTTGCACTCACTGGAGTGGGAATAGTAATTTTTACCCCTCCGCTTTCAAACAATTCCCCTACTGTTGCACTCACTGGAGTGGGAATAGTCATTTTTACCCCTCCGCTATCTAACACTTTCCCTACTTTTGCACTCACTGGAGTGGGGATAGTAATTTTTTCCCCTCCGCTATCCAACACTTTCCCTACTGTTGCACTGACTGGAGTGGGAAATGTAAATTTGAAGATTTTTAAATAGTTTAATGTTTTAATTTATAATAGAATTTTTTTATTAGATTTTATGTTAGTGGTACATATATATATATGTATATATTTGTAAATTTTTATAGAATTTTAAAATTATAAAATAAATTAAAATTAATAGTTTAATTGTTTTAAAGTAAATATATATATTAATTATTATGTATGTGTGTTTAACTTTTTTAAACCTATTTTGTTATATTTTTTAAATTGATATTAAATCTACTTAATTTTTTTATATTAATTTTATTATTTAACATATTTAATATTTATTATTTATATATATATATATAAATCGATATTTTGTACAACTATAATATTTACATCGATATTTTTGTTTCCTGATATTTTTGTACTTACCTGTTTAAGTCAATATTTTTGCATTCTACATTTTTTCATCGATATTTTTTACTTCTATATTTTTTACATCGATATTCTGTCAGTGAACCGTATCAAACATCTCATATTAATAAACCCAAACTGATGCCAGTGTTTGATTTATTGATACATGCACACAGAGAGCACCTTCGAGGTGCCCCCTGAAAACCTACTAGCTACGTTGTGCTGACTGACTCGTTTTCGCCAGCCTGCCACCCGAGACAAGCTTCTGACCCACAAGGGTGAGGGCCTTTGCTCTCAGGAGGCCAGAAATCAAGCCTGCTTGGGCAGAGGGTGTCTACATCCCCACCCACAGGATGACCTGCAGATTAGCATTCCAAAGCAGGGGAGCTTCAAAGAACCCACTTCCTTTGGTATGCGAATCTGGCTTCTCTCACAGAAGAGGAAAGCCTACTCCCTTTGTTCAGAGCCTTTTGGCTCCTGGACAAGCGGGAAAATTAGCTAGTCAGATAGGCGTGTCCACCCTCAGGCCTGTACCACCCCTAAGGTGGGCTACCTGAAGTGGAGGCGACTTTACAAAGTTAGCCATTTTGGTGATGGCGCACTTAGGAACTTTGGAACAAGGCTATGCCCACTTCCCACAGGAAGTGGCCATTTAAGGGGCGTAGTGGCCAGTGGCGGATACCGCCAATCTAAAGTGGTGGGGCGACGCAGGGGGTTAGGGGAGTAATAATACATTTTAAAAAAAGACTTACCTGCAGCTGCTGGCCGCCTCGGTACTCCTCTCCTCCCGGCAGTCCATGGGCCACACAGCACAGGCTCCCCACCCAATCCAGATGCTGCTCTCATGCTATACCTAGCATGAGAGAAGCACCAGGATTGGCCTGAGCGATCTGGTCTAACAGTTCGCTCAGGCACAGGGAACCTGTGCCTTTTCTCCACCCAGCTGTGCAACACTGCTGGGTTGGAGAAATCTAACTGCTCATGTCGGTTTGGCCGTCCTAAGATGGCCAGCCAAACTGACATGTACACTTACATTGCCTACCACTCCACCTCCCTGCCATGGCCTGGC
Organism: Calotriton arnoldi; assembly: GCA_963921515.1. Classification (NCBI taxonomy): domain Eukaryota; kingdom Metazoa; phylum Chordata; class Amphibia; order Caudata; family Salamandridae; genus Calotriton; species Calotriton arnoldi. The sequence continues at coordinate 695,262 of CAWUFW010000796.1, forward strand.
CCCGCCTAGACTTGCATCAGCTCGGTAGTTCGGGAACAATTATATGATAATAAAATTGTTTTATTATCATTTTATTTTTCATCTGCTGCCTCTGAGCAGTGGAGTGATACAACTCCGCCGCTACGGAGGAGCTGCGCCTGGTAGTGACCCCAGGGGTAGGTGGCCCATTGGCTACTCCCCTAACATCCCTAAATTCAGTATTTAGGGAAGGCCTTGGCACCAGAAAACCAGATTGTGACGATCTATGAAGAAGAACCCTGAAGAGCTGCGAAAGCAGAAGACTGGAGAAGAGCAACTGACTTGGCACCAGCCCTGCCGGCTTGTCTGCTGTTCCCCCCTGCCGAACCTGCACCAAAGACGTCTCGTCCTGCAGCTGTCGTGCCTTCAAAGCCTGGGAGGATGGCCTGTCTTCAATAAAGACTCAAGAATTTCCGTGGAACGGCGGAACTACTCCCCTGCTTACTGCAGGCACCCCAAGAAGAACCTTGAGGACTCTGGAATTGCCAAAACCCGACGCCACCAAGCACCACTGCACCCAAGCCCTCCCAGCCGGAGTCAAAGTGGGCCAATGGTGCCAGCGCTCAGGAGACAGAGACCACTTTGGGTTCACCCCTTGTGAACTCACCGATGTCCTTGCAGCCTCTGTTTGCAAGCCTCCTCAACCGCAAGTGCTTCTGGATGAAGTAACCTGACACCTCAAAGACCCTCTGCACCCGGCCACCCTGGCCCGAGAAGAATAGGACCATCAGTGTCCCTACATCCCATTGCATCGCAAGACTTGAACCCTTCTGTTGGTTCAGCCCGACTGGCCTCCCAGTCCAAACCCTCAGCTTCTTTTCCCACAGACCGATCCCCATTGACTAACCTTGGGCTCCCGACGCTGTATTGCACTACTGCACCCGGCCGCTCTCGTGCCTCTGGAGGTGACCGGCTGGTGGTGCCTTGGACCTTGTCCAATACTCACCTTAAGTCCCGGCGATTGGTCTCGTAAATCACTGTACTTTACCTGAATGACGTACTTGTGTTTCCTCCCATAGGATAACATTGCAGCATCTGGAAAATGGACTGTCTACTTTTTAAATGTAGAAGTATTTCTCTTGAAAATCGTACTTACCTGATCGTATTGATTCTGGTGCCTAAACATATATAAAAATATGTGTTATTTTTATAAGTTGGTGTGGATCTGCTTATTGATCCGTGTGCATCATTTATTGACTATTGTGTGTATTTGCTGATGTCTAACACTCCTCTATGATAAGCGTTAGGCTGCTCGACCACACTACCCCCTAGAAGAGCACCTTGGGATTGCTAGAGCAAGCCGCTGCCCACTCATATGGGAACCCCTGGACTCTTTGCACGATATACCTCATTCTGGTATGCCACATAAAGAGCCAGCATCCTCAAATTAGGGTGTTAAACTACGCTTCAGGAAGGTAGCACTGCATGAAATGGAGCCATATTGCAATGAGTATGTCAACAATGAGCGTTGCAGAGCCAGTGAAATGCTAAACCGAGTTAAGCGCTTGCTGCTGCCACCTGGTGCAACCAATAGATCACTATTTCGACCCCAGGCTGGGCCCTCACAAACTTTCATCCTTCCAAGGCCGATAAATTGCGTACCATTTGGCAACTGTAGCACTGGCTACTTACAGAAAGCAGAAACTGCAATAAGTGCGATTTTAAAAGCTACACAAAAACTGGTTATTATTAAAGCTTTTGGTTTTCTGTTTTTACATATTTTTACAGGTAAATGGAGGCAGAAAACATCTATTTCCCTGCCTGTATTTTTTTTTTTTAAATGGGGGGGGGGAAACGGTAAATGTTCTGTGTAGAGTGTTTTTAATGCTGTCATGACTGTCAGGCCAATGCCTGTAGGATTGCCAAGCAGAAGTTAAATAAAAAAAATCATAATGTTTCCAATAGATTTTAACGAGCTGCAGGTGTGCTCCTGTGTGTTCAGTGTCCCTTATGTATATTGATGTTTAGCACGTGGCTTCTTTTAGTGCTAAACTCATCAGGCGTTGAAGTATGAGAATAACATCTGGTAAAAAGAAATGAGGAAAAATACTAGCGGCGGCTACTTTAGTTACAAAACATGGATAAACACAGAAAAAAGAGAAAAAAAAATGACTAAGGATTTATACAGACGGAAATGTCTAAAAATAAATACCATAAAACCGGGGAAGATTGTTACTATTAGAAGAGCTTTGTGTCCTTGGCTCACAAAATGAATTTGGCTTTAAGGAATCGCATTATGAGCTTCTTGTGTGTCCCGTCTGCCTGGGCCTTGATTCTGAGGTGAAATTCGTGTTAGAGGGCGGCTGGGGAGAATTAGGCCCTCGTGGAGAAATTATCATTTCTCTGTTATGAAAACAGACCCTTTTATCTGTATTACAGAAATGTGCTCTATCAGATAATAAATGTCTGGGGTCATGGGAGAGTGCAAGGCTGAGCACCATCTATGAGGCCTGTTTCCAAACTGGGGTTGTGTAGGCGTGGGCCTGCACGTGGGATAGCTATAACCTAGGAGAGAGGATGTGGTCTAACGGGTAGGGCGGTCCATTTCAAATCTGGGGAACCGGGTTCGAGTCTCGGCAATGATGCTCAACATCCTGTGATTCTAGGCAAATCACTTAATCCCCCCTGTGTCCTTGTGTAACGAAACTGGTGCTCATGTAAAGTGCTCTGATACCTTCAGATCAAGTTCACGCTATATAAAACTCCGAAAAAATAAATAACCAAACAGGCAAATTAATATATATGGGAGACTCGGACCCCTTGTCACATTCTGCCGGGTGCCTCATCATTTTGGGTTACGCCACTGCTAACAGTGGCGCCGAGCCAGATCCCATTTTAAACCCCCAAAGTAAACTTCTTGAAGTAAAAAAAAGCTATTATTCACAAAAAAATCCTTTCCCTCTGTGAGCATGGGCGGGTAATCAGTGGGCACTTGGGTTTTGTATCCCCTCATACATTATCTTCTTCCATATTAGCCAACCTCATGTCCTTAAGAAGAATTTGTTTTAGCCAATCCTGTGTCTTTTTTAGTCAACAGAACAGAGCATCCCGGGGCTTGCAGTCCCACACTTATGCTGCACATAACATGTGTTTTTGTAAAGCACACATTTATCCGTAGGTATCTTGGCACTGAATAACAGATGTTTATTGTTACCTAACTCAGTGGTACTCATTTTATCGACCTCAGATAGATAAAAGGCTGAGTGGACCTGCTGGGATTTGAACCTGTTACCACGAGATCGAACACACGCCTCTTCAAAGGGTGCATTAGTCTACTGAGCCGCCAGACATATAAGTGCTATATGAGAAAGAGGATATCGCAACTCCCTTTGAGACGATGATGTAAGCCACAATATTGAATGTCACACTATGGTCCTGCAATAGTATCTTAGCCGGAATATTGGCTACCACAATGTCATGAGGTGAGTACATAAAGGTAAATATAGATTTACTATTAATTCCACACTTGTGTCCTTTGAAGATATATATTGTCAAAGTACATAGGTGTGGAGTAAGAATTGCAACTCTGTGTGTGCTGCTATATACTTATCAAGTGTACAAAACAGTGATGGGTGGAATGCTTGAATTAATCTCAGTCACTGGTGATACTCGGGCCGCATCCCCGTCCATCTATATTTTGAACACCATGCCACCTCAGGTTGGACCCAGCTATATGCAAATCAGTCTTGACCCAGCTCCAACAGGAACAGGCCTGCCCGAACTGCCAAGCCAGGTACTCCTGAACCGGAACACAATCAATCCAGGACCAGTTTCGCCGGTGGCAGGGTGAGCAAAAGAACGATGGATTTAACCCAGTCTGTGACTGGGGGTGAATGTTTGAGTCATTCAGCATTCCAGCCATCATTTGTTTGTGCAGTATTTTTTGCCCTAAGTGGGATGAGTATGCCCAGATGTGGGTCCTTTGCTCGCTGTGCCACTGGATTCAAGCTAGCCTGGCCGTTGAGGGGTGACACCCTGAAACCAGTGCCAGGATGCTGGTTTCTGGACCAGGGAGGACCTGGCTTGGCAGTTCGGGCTAGACTGTTCCCATGAGAAGCAGGATCAAGACTGATTTGCATATGGCTGGGTCCAAACTGGGGTGGCATGGTGAGCAAAAGAACGATGGATTAAACCCAGATCTGTGACTGGGGGTGAACGTTTGATTTGTTGAGCATTCCGTCCATCATTTGTTTGCGCAGTATTTATATACTTATCTTCACATTAATGTGGTTGTCGATATTTTGGATACAATGTTTTGGCACTGTCATATAGGTTTATATTTAAAAATGTATGCATCACTCACCAGGAACTGAGTACCCAAAGACTTCTTCCAAGTGATTTATTTTAAGGTGCATATTTGGGTGAGTATGTGTGGAAATATATATTGCTGACAATGTGTATTATAAGAAGTAATGACGCCCATGTTTAGATACTTTAAATTAACTTCCCTGCCAGGCTAGCAATACCTTTCTATACATTTCATGACATATACACACATCATAAGAGCAGTATAGAGTTAAACTGCTCCATATTTATTGTTTTAGAGGACACATGCCCTTCAATATTTTCTTCAATAAAGGTTTGGGACAAAATTCATGATGGATTGACTTGCACCCTACTGAAGGCTTACGTAATCATCCTGGAAGGCGAAACAACAGACCATTCTCTTTATAAATTCTCTTTAAATAGATTCATCCTATTTATATGGCCTAGGATTCTTTTTATGTTTCAGTGGTCCATTTTTGACATCCTCAATGGGGAAACAATAATACTACAATACTTTCTAGTATGTATGCCCAAAGGCAAGCCCGTCTGTGATGGGACCACGCCGAGCGTCAGGAACCCTGGTTGTCCACCTCGCACACCTACACCGCCAGAGACCTGTGAGTTCTGGATCCCTGGTGTATCGACAACAACTGCTGCCCCACATCTTCACACCCCACCAGTGGAACTTTCTCCTGCCAGCACTGCCATTTCACCTGCAACACCGATGCAACCAACAACACAAGAGATACCGCCAAAGACACCGCAAGAAGGACTGCACCCACCACGCCGACCGAGACCACGATGGCACAACTCCAGTGCATTCTACTCAATGCACAATCACTTGGCAAACACGTCATGGAGGGATCACTGACAGAATATCGAATACAAGAATATCGACCTACAACAATATCGAAGTAAAAATATAGAATGCCAAAATATCGAATGCCTATCTACAAACAGGTAAGTACAAAAATATCGAATCCAAAATATAGTTGTAAAAAATATAGTTAGTCAAAATATCGAATTTTTTAAATATCTTAAAAGTAATGTAAAATTAATGAAATAATATATATAATTAACTAAAACATACTTAAAAATACTTAAATAACTTTAAAATTAATAAATAATTAATGTAAGTTAAAAAAATAAACATACATTTTTATTTTTTAATACATATATATATTAACGTAATATTTATAAAAAATATTCAATATTTTTAGCGTAGGATAGCGGGAGGGTAAAATTTACTATTACCACTCCAGTGAGTGCAACAGTAGGGAAAGCATTGGATAGCGGGAGGGTAAAAATTACTATTCCCACTCCAGTGAGTGCAACAGTAGGGAAAGCGTTGGATAGCGGGAGGGTAAAAATTACTATTCCCACTCCAGAGAGTGCAACAGTAGGGAAAGCGTTGGATAGCGGGAGGGTAAAATTACTATTCCCACTCCAGAGAGTGCAACAGTAGGGAAAGCGTTGGATAGCGTAGGGGTAAAAATTACTATTCCCACTCCAGTGAGTGCAACAGTAGGGAAAGCGTTGGATAGCGTAGGGGTATAAATTACTATTCCCACTCCAGAGAGTGCAACAGTAGGGAAAGAGTTGGATAGCGTAGGGGTAAAAATTACTATTCCCACTCCAGTGAGTGCAACAGTAGGGAAAGCGTTGGATAGCGTAGGGGTAAAAATTACTATTCCCACTCCAAAGAGTGCAACAGTAGGGAAAATAATGATTTAATATTTTAATAAAAATAAAATAATTATCAATACCAATAAAAAATTAATTAAAATGACTTACCAATTACAAAATATTTAATAATTAATTCTAAATACCAATAAATATTATTTCATAAAAATTAATTACCTATTAATAAAAATTAATTACCAATTATTAAAAATTAATTACCAATTAATAAAAATTAATTACCAATTAATAAAAATGAATTACCAATTAATAAAATGTAATTACCAAATAAGAATTAATTAACAATAAATTAATACTTAATACCAATAAATACAAATAAATAATTACTGATTTACAATTAAATTACTTCCCACCCTATTCCCCTATAAACCCACAACCCGCTCTGAATAATAAATTAATACAATTAATATAATTATCAGTAAAAAATTAATAAAAATTAATTACAAATTAATAGAAATTAATTACCAATTAATAAAAATTAATTACCAATTATTAAAAATTAATTACCAATTAATAAAAATTAATTACCAATTAATAATTAATTAACAATGAATTCTTTATCAATACCAATAAATAAAATTTAATAATTACTTAATTAAATTTAAATTACTTCCCACCCTATTCCCCTATAAACCCACAACCCGCTACAGAACTAAAACGCACAATTAAATTAAATATAATTAATAATTCCTAAAAATTAATATTTAATTTACTATAATTAAATTACTTCCCACCCTATTCCCCTATAAACCCACAACCCGCTACAGAATTAAATTACGCAAAAATTAAATAACATAAAATTCCTTACTTTATAAAAATTAAAACATACATTACAAAAATAATACATACTTTTAACACATATACTAACACTTAAAACACTATAAAAAATTCGATATTTTTAACAACTATATTATGACTGTCGATATTTTGAAAATAGATATTTCTTACCTGAATTTCGATATTCTTAACCACTATATTTTGGCAATTCGATATTCTGTCCATTCTATATTTACAACTCGATATTTTGGCAATTCGATATTTACAATTCGATATTATGTCTGTTTACCGTCATCGAGATCTGGGACACAATCTCATGCCTCACCGTGAACATCATCTTCTTCACAGAGACCTGACTGAACGCCCCCTCCGCGTCATACATCGCCATCGCCACCCCAGAAAGCTACAAGATAACACATCAGGATCGAACCAACAAACACAGAAGTGGAATTGCCATCATCTACTAGGACACCACCGGCTGCACAACCTCCTCAGATGACTTGACCCCGATAATGGAACGGTTGTATGTTGGAACAACGAGTTCCACAACCACGATTTCCCTAACAACGAGGGCGCAACCACGACCTCGTCTAAACCACGATTTTGTTTTACCACGCATTCCTTTACCACATTTTTTCGTGTTAAAGGAATGCGTGTTAAAAAAAATGCTTTTCTACTACGACTCCAATCCCCCCAAACCCTCCTGCCCCTTAAAAATGAATTCGCCACACACCCTATTAACAAACCCTAAAAACGAACTCAACCCCCTTATTACTATTTCTCCCCCCTTAAAAATAATCACGATCACCCCCACCTCCTAAAAACGAACTCTACCCCTTTTATTCTAATTCCCCCCCACACCATATAAACAAACATAGCCCCATAAAAACTAATCGCAAACCCCCACCCCCTAAAAACGAACTCAACCCCCATAAAACTAATTCCCCCCCACAGGGCCGGACTGGCCGTAGCGGGCACCGGGCGTTTCCCCGGTAGGCCGCCAGGGCGGGGGCCGTTTTTGTTACAGGGCCGTTTTTGCAGCATAGCTGCAATATCAGCCCCTGTAACAAAATCGGCCAAAACGGGCCCTGGCAAAGTGCTCGGCCGCACCCCCAAACCCCGGGGGGGCCAGCCGAGCACTTTGCCAGGGCCGGTTTTGGTTCCCAGTCCGGCCCTGCCCCCCACCCTAAAAATAATCACGATCACCCCCAACTCCTAAAACCGAACTCAACCCCTTATATAATTCCTCCACCTTAAAAATGAATACGATCACCAACGCCCCCTAAAAACGGTCTCAACTCCCTACAAACTAATCCCTCCCACACCTTCTAAACTAACACGATCACCCATACCCCCCAAAAACTAAACCTAAACCCCTAAAAGCAAACCCCAAACCCCTCCACCCCCTAAAAATTAACCCCTCTTACCTGTTCCTCTGTGACTGGGACGCTCCTCCGAACTCCGCCCTGCCCGAACACTAGACCGAATCAGCTGTAACCACTCACATGCGTGGTTAAGGCTGAGTCGTTGTTCGGGCAAGTCGTTGTTCCGCTTTCGTGACTCCGGAACTCGTTGTTCCGGAGTCGTTGTTCAGGATGTTTCCCAACGGAACATCTCAACTTCCAACTTCACACAGATGGAAAAAGCACCATCAGGGGCACCCTTGCCTACAGGCCACCAGAACCACGCCCCAGCTTCTGCAACGCCATCCCAGACCTCATCGCTCCTATCACCATCGACTTCAAGCACTACATTTTCCTAAGGGATCTTAACTTCCACCTCGGCGAACCTAGCAACACCAACAATTCCAACCTCCTGGAATGCATGGGCAACACTGACCTCCAGCAACTTGTCACCGATCCCACCCACTCCGCAGGGCACACGCTTGACCCCATTTTCACGTCCAGCGACATAGTCAAGTATAACTACGACTCACAGCTCAACTGGACGACCACTACAGCGTCCACTTCATCATCTCATGATCCACCAACACTGGCACCATGCCCCCCAGCTTCCCATACAGAAACTGAAAAAAGATATCAGAAGACCAATGGAACAACGCTCTCAACTCCCACCTCCCAGACACAACATACAACCCAGAAACAGCTGCGAAGAACTTCTCCCAGTGGATTAGAGAATGTGCCAAAACAATTGCCCCCGCCAAACCAACCACACCCAAAGGACCTGTCAGAAGAGCCAGCTAGTTCACTGAGGAGCTGAAATCCACCAAACGCAACTTCTGGCAACTAGAGAGGAAGTGGCGCTCCAGCAAAGTGACAGGAGACCACACTAGCTTCAAGACAGCACACAACAAGTACCACCGCCTTCTGAAAGAAACAAAGAAGACCACCCTAGCAGACCACATAAAAGGGAGCATAAACTGCAGCAAGGAGCTCTTCACCATCATGAAGGAGTTCGCCAAACCCTTTCCAGCAAAGGTTCTCGAGAAGGCAATCAACCTGCAAGCCACCGAATACCTGGAAGACAACAACCTCCTGGACCCCTCTCATTCCGGATTCCAAGCCAACCACAGCACAGAGACAGCCCTGATCGCAGCCACCGACGACATCAGGGTCCTCCTGGACCAGGGTGAAATGGCAGCCCTCATCCTCCTGGGTCTGTCAGCTGCCTTTGACACCACCTCCCATCGCATCCTGATCAACAGACTCCACCACATCGGAATCCAGGGAGACGCCCTCAAATGGATTGCATCATACCTTACCAGAAGAACCCAGAGAATCCGTGTCCCACCATTCTTCTTGGAACCCAAAAAGATAATCTGCGGCATCCCCCAAGGATCGTCCTTCATCCCTATCCTCTTCAACACGAACATGACCCCCTTGGCCATCACTGTCAGATCACACGGACTCAACATCATGTCCTACTCTGATGACACCCAACTCATCCTCTCACTGTCGGAAGACCCCTTCACCACCAGAGCAAACGTTCACAGATGTATGATGAACGTTGCAGACTGGATGAAGGACAACTGTCTCAAACTCAACACAGACAAGATGGAAGTCCTCATCTTTGGGAACGCCTCGCCATGGAATGATGCATGGTGGCCTGCTGAACTCGGTCCACCTCCGCCCGACAGACCATGCCCGCAACCTCAGAATCAACTCAAACAGCAAGTTATCTTTAAAAATAACCAGGGAAACGCAGTCTCATCTTCCTGCTTCCACACCCTACGCATGCTCCGCAAGATCTTCAGGTGGCTCCCAGTCAACACCAGAAGGACCGTCATGCAGGCCCTCGTCTTCAGCAGGCTGGACTCCGGGAACACACTCTACGTAGGAATCACTGCATACCTCCTGAAGAGACTATAGACCATACAATACTCAGCGGCAAGACTCACATCCGACCTCCCCAGATAGACCCCCATCACCCCCCACCTCAGGAAGCCAGTCTGGCTCCCGATCCAGAAGAGATGCCAGTTCAAGATGTTGACCCAGTCATACAAAGCCCTGCACAACGAAGGACCAGCTTGCGTCAGCAAGTGCCAGACCTTCCACCAACCTATCAGACACCTACGATCTGCCTCCCTCTTCCTCGCAGACGCCCCGCTGGATCTATACAGTCAACAGCAGAGGACACTCTTTCTCACATCTGGCAACCAAAGCTTGGAACAACCTTCCCCTGCACCTGAGAACGGCCTCATCGCTCCAGCAATTTAGTAGCGAACTCAAGACCTGGCTGTTCGAATGAACAAGATCACCTTGCAGCAGCTAGAAACCCCAGCGCTTTGAGACCCTCATGGGTGATTTGCTGCGCTATATAAATGATTGATTGACTGATTGATTGAAAGTAAGATCCCACACTTGTGACTATTATGTTTTAACATGTATGGTGCTATCTTCTTTTAAAATGATTCGGGTTGTATGGTCCACAAATTGAGTGTTATTGATTCTATGGCTATGTGTACTTCAATGATCTTTTGATCGAAGTAAAGTTGTTTTGACTGACTGAATGACTGACATAAACATTCTACACCCCAGACCAGTTGGGTCTGTGAGTTACTCCTGTGGTATTTTGACAACTGCCTCACTTTGTAGGCGTGCACATCCGTGTTGGTGAGCACCTACAAAATGATGCGTCAGGCATATCCTAGGGTTTTCTTTTACATTATTTTCAGCCATGCTGATGTACAGCATGGCTAAAAGTCATTGCTGAAGCCAATAGGTCTTGTAGGCGAGTCCTATTGGCTTTGCCGTTGCTTGTTACAGCAAGTGCAGTGGCTAGTGTAAGCCCTAAATTCAGTTATCATTATGGCTATTGTGGGCTCTGATTTCAGCAGCCTTTCTTGCTAGAGTGGGCTTTGATTTTATCAATTGATGTGGCTACTGTGTGTTCTGATTTCGTCAGTGCATGAAGCCTGTGTGTCTGTGTGGGCTTTAATCTCAGGAGCCTGTAGGGGTCTCTGGGCCACAATATCAGCAGTCACTTGGATTGATGTGAGCTGTAACATAGCAGCGCGGCTGGCTGGACTTCTGATGTTAAAAGTCTATAAAGGCTGGCAAGCGCCCCGGTTTCAGCAGCCGCTGTGACTAGTGTGTACCCTGATTTCCACAGTCGGTAGCGGTGGTGTTTACTCTGATTTCAGAAGTTGGTAAAGATAGCTTGGGCTCTGATATCAGCAGTCGGCATGGCTGGTATGGTCCTTGATTAATTCAGCCTCTATGTCTTGAACAGTCCCTTATTTTAGTATCGCACACGGCTATGGTCGCCATGGACGCCAGCTACTCCGGCATAGGGCTAGTGTTGGGCTCTGATGTTAGTAGTCCACTCGCTTAGTTTGAGGCATGATTTTGGCAGCTATACCGTTAGTATGATCACTGATTATAGAAATCCGAAGGATTACTTGAGTTCTAAATTTAGCAGCCCACGGTCAAGGCCAGACTAGTCGTACTGGGCATCGGGCGTTTCCCCCAGAGGCTGAAGGGGTGAGCCACGGTTTTGTTACTGGGGGCAGGTTTTGCAGCAGCACTGCAATATGGCCCCCAGTAACAAAATCAGCAGGCCTGGCCAGCGTCATCACTCACTTCTCACTCTTGCTGCAGAGTTCCTTGTATATCCAGCAGTTTTCGGGCAACAATTTAAGTGTAACTATTGATATCTCTGATGATTAGTATACCTGATGGAGAGTGATCAGAGTTTTGTCTATTGGCAGTGTGACTCGTCTAAAGTAGCGCATAGGGTTTGTATACCTGCTGCAAAGAACGTCTACCATGCAGATCACGGAACTGTATTTTATGTGGATAGCTCAGTGGGTTACTGCTTTTGTCACACAGCTCCTTTTGCTACTTGCAGTTCATAACTTGCATTCGTAATCTAGTATAGTGAGCTATGAACCTCCATCACAGAGCTGCATGGAAACTGCATGGTACAGGTTCGAAAGTTATATTTTCCCCAGTCTATCATTATCCCGATGATGCTAAAATGGTTTTGTTAAGATAGAAATACATTCTTATTATGCAATCCAACCCCAAACATTATGTTACATTTTGAATCCTGAGTCTGTGCTTCTCCAGACCAAGCACACTTAAACAATTCCTTCCAGTATGCATGACATGGGAATCCTACACCTTGTATTCCCTTTTGTCATATGTAACATTTTCTATGCACTGATTTACACATGTATGATTCATTGTCTCTGTATGTGTGTGTGTGATGTAAAGTGTTCCGACACCCTACACTGGTGTGAGAGGCGCTATAAAACAAATGAAATACATGTAGAGAGGGCTATGAAGAGATGAGGGCACTGGGGCACTGTTGGAGGGTTATAGTGAGGGAATCATTGAAAGGCCCCGATATTATATCCTGGTACACTTTAAGGCAATCATTTAATTTGCTTTAAAAGCTAATGCAATTGACTATACAATAAAAATGTGTGGTAGAGTGCACCATTTTTGCCATCTTTCCCAAATTTCTTGGTCGCGCTCGCTCAATACGCTTGATCACTATGCACCATATGTGGGCAGGTCTGACAACATTTACTTGGGCTGCTTTGGGTTCCCAGTCCAGCCTGTCCATGTTAATACTTCTGGGCCAGTTTTTAAGCCTAGTGTGAGTCGCAGTTTTAACAGGGCACAGGAGTAGTGTTGCCTCTGATTTCAGCAATCCCCACGGTTAGTGTGAGCTGTAATTTTAGCAGTTTGTAGGGATATTGTGAAATCTCATTTTAGAAGTCCAAGGGTTTGTTTGGGCTCTGAATTTAACAGTCCATAGTGTTAGAGTCCATGAGGTCAGAGTGTGATCTGGTTTTATCAGTCCATGGGGGTGGTGCAGACTTTGATTTTAGTAATCCATGGAATAGTGTGGGGCCTTAAGTTAGCAGTCCACAGGGTAACTGTACGCTCTCATCAAATCCAGTGCTTAATTTGAGCAGTTAGCTTCCGGTATTTGGCACCGCCACTTAATTGTCAACACTGCCGCGTGTGGCAGTCTGCCACAAGGTGATGCTGTCTGGCTAAGTTAGAGGTGACCGCAAGAACAGTTAATTATTAAATCAATATACATAAAAAATTACTATTACTTACTGCCTAGGCCATGCTTATAGCTTTGGGGGCCTGAAATAGTACGATTTGTCACGCTTGTAGGAGTGTAATGGTTAGTAGTTGTGTTGTTACGATCACTGGTAGCACTGGCAGGGGCAATGGGTGGTGCAAGCTGCAGTGGCCTCCTGATGAGAGCCCTGGCACTTGTGTTTTTTTACAAATTAAGCACTGATTCAATCAGTAAATTTAGCAGTTTTTTTACTAATGTTTTCTAGTGTTATTTGAGCTCTGAATTTTGCGCTTTTTAATGTTCGTGTGGCTCTGATGTTAACAGTTTGTAAGGTTATTGTGGTCTGTGATTTCAGAAGGTAGTAAGGTTTATGTGTGCTTCTGATTTTGGCAGTTTGTAAGGTTATTGTGAAATTTGATTTTAGTACTTCATGTTAGCTCACTTTTTAATTGTAGCATTTTGCACGCTGAGTGTGGGCTCTGATTTTAGAGGTTTGCAGTGTTCATATGTGCTTTTATTTTAGCAGCTTGTAAGGTTAGTGTGGGGTCTGATTTAAGCACATAAAGGGTAATATAGGATCAGATTTGAACAGTGTTTATGGTTTGTGTGGGCTCTAATTTCAGATGTGTAAAAGGTTAAAGTGACTCGGAATTTAACAGTTTGTAAGGTTAGGGGGACCTCTGATTTTAGCATTTCTCAAGGTTAGTTCATCGGGCGCTGATTTGAACAGTTTAAGGTTATTGTGGTCTTTGGTTTTGGAAGTTAGTAAGGTTTGTGTGGGTCTGATTTTGGGAGTTTGTAAGGCAATTGCGAAGTTTGATTTTACTAGCTGTTGATGTTAGCACAATTTCTGATTTTAGCAGGTTGTGCGATTCCATTGAGCTCTGATTTTAGAGGTTTGTTGTGTTCATGTGGGCTTCCATTTTAACAGTTTGTAAGGTTAGTGTGAGCTCTGATTTTAGACTTTAGCAAGGTTACAGAGGCTCTGATTTTAGCACCTTTTAAGGTTAATATAGGATTAGGTTTTAACAGTGTGTAGGGTTTGTGTGGGCTCTAATTTCAGATGTATGAACGGTTAGAGTGGCTTAGAATTTAACAGTCTATAAATTCAGTTTGAGCTATGAAAATATTGTAAGGTTTTTGTGGTCTGTGAATTAAAAAATTAGTAAGGTTTGTTTTGTTCTGATTTTAGCAGTTTGTAAGGTTATTGTGAGTTTTGATTTTAGTTGTTCATATTAGCACATTTTTTGTTTTTTATACATTAGTGACTGACTAGAGGTTTGTAGTGCTCATGTCACGTGGGCTTTCATTTCAGCAGCTTTTATAGTTAGTGGGGCTCTGATTTTAGTACATTTAGGGCCAGATGTACGACCCTATTTTGCATGCGCAAACAGGTTTGCGACCTGTTTGCGCATGCAAAATACAAATGGGCCATGTACTAACACTATTTAGTGAGTCACAATTTTTTTGCGACTCACTAAATAGGATTAGCGACTCGCTATTAGGAAGGGGCGTTCCAAGGGCGTCCCTTCCTAATAGCGAGTCAGAGCCCTATATAAGACTGTTTTGCGACCGCAATTGCGGTCGCAAAACAGTCGCAGTTTACCACCCTTCTCAGAAGGGTGGTAAAGCACTCGCAAACGGGAAGGGGTCCCCAGTGGACCCCTTCCCTTTGTGAATGCAGGGGAAAATATTTTTAGGTACAGGCAGTGTTCCCAGATACCACTACCTGCACTTAAAAAAAGAAACTAAAACGTTTCATTTTTCTTTTTTTAAATGCCTTTTTTTTTTAAAACTGCTTTATTTAAAAGCAGTCCCAGACATGGAGGTCTGCTGAGCCCAGCAGGCCACCATACCTGGGAAGACCAGCCATTTCTAATGGGGTCACAAATTGCATGTGCCTCATTACTATGCATGAGGCATGCAATTTGCGACCCCATTAGGAAACGCTAACAGTGTCTCAGACACTTTTGTTCATTGTGATTTGCGACTCGCAATTTGTCGCAATTTGTGAGTCGCAAATCACAATGGTCATACATCTGGTCCTAAAAGGCTAATATAGGATCTGATTTTAACACTGGGTACGGTTTGCGTGGACTCTAATTTCAGCTGTATGAACCGTTAGAATGGCTCGGATTGTAACAATTTGTACAGTTAGTGAGTGTGGCTCTGATTGTGATGGTTTGTAAGGTTAGTGTAGGCTGTTGTTTTAGCAGTTAGTAAGGCGTGTGTGTCTTTTATTTTAGCAGTTTATAAGGTTACTGTGAGCGCTGGTTAGGTCTCGCCTAGGCAGCGCTTGTGCTGTCTCTTCGAGACATGCTGTATTCAGGTATGGACTTGAAGCTCTGCCCATTTTCCACCCATCTTTTCAATTGGCTCATGTTACTGTCCTTTCTAAATGGTTGCTTTTGATAGGTCAATAGGCTTAGTAGTCTCTCCTTAGTACCGCCTTTTCTGCGTTTGTACCCTCCCATGAGGACTGGCCTTTTCTTACTTGTGTGATAACTCGGTATGTGATAATTAAAGCCATGAGCACTATTTTCTTAAATGGTTTTCTCCTGCCTGCAACAGCAGCCACCTGTTGCAGGCAGGAGAAAACAATTTAAGAAAATAGTGCTTGAGGCTGTAATGTATTTGCAGCACCAAACGCTGCATGCCTTTTTTTTCTGTTTAGTCCTTCGAGTCTGTAATGTATTTGCGGTGCCTAACACCACATGCCATTTTTTAGGTCTCGGCTGGCGAAAGCAGCGCGCATGCGCTGCTCTCGTCATACGAGAGCTTCTTGGAATCAATACAGATTCCAAAGCTCTTGGAGGCGGAGTTGAAGCCCCGCCCATCTTCCTCATTCGCTGGCGCGTCCTGCATGCAAAACGCAGGCTCACGATTGAAAAGGAGGCTTCTTAGTCCCTCCTTGTTGCCGCCTTGTCTCCTTTTAGCCCCGCCCACCGGGATTGGATCTCTCACTTGCGGCGTTACACACTCATTATCTGCTATGCACTATATTTTTCCCAACGCCGACAGCTTGTTCATTCAGTGTTTTATTCTTTCCACGCCAGCTCTGGATCTCCTGTGGCTGAATAAGTCCTATTGGTCAGGTTTCTCTATAATGTTTAAAGCAGGGTCGCTCTCCCACAGACTGCGGTAGGTGCAGTGGTCTGCTCCCGCTCCCACCCCCTCGCAGAGCCCCCTCGTGAGTCTCCACGGGACAGGCTTCTCTTTCCAGCAGCTAAGTCCCTGGCAGCTTCTGCACCAACACCGTGGCTCACTTGACTTATGCTGCAATGAGTAAAGCATACGCCAGCCTCCTTAGGTGCAGAACCTCGCGCACACTGAAGACTGGGGCTCACACGGAGTCAGGTGCATTCGTGTACAGCAGAGCGGCTAGAGAGCCCCCAGCGGCAGCCATAGAGACGGAATCACTGACTCCAGTTATTGTCAGTCGTATTTTATGT
Organism: Calotriton arnoldi; assembly: GCA_963921515.1. Classification (NCBI taxonomy): domain Eukaryota; kingdom Metazoa; phylum Chordata; class Amphibia; order Caudata; family Salamandridae; genus Calotriton; species Calotriton arnoldi. The sequence goes on from CAWUFW010000796.1 coordinate 711,983, forward strand.
ACATGACCCGCTGTCATCGCCTTCAAGACATCTAAAACAAGCATTGGCATAGCCAATAGGTCTCGCCTTTGGGACCTTATAAGTGTTTAGCCATGCAACAGTTGATGTTGTTGCACCAAGGATATTGTGCTGCATAACTAAATACTTATAAGGTCCCAAAAGCGAGACCTATTGGCTATGCCAATGCTTGTTATTAAGTGTCCATGGAGCGGACGGTCTGCTTGGGCCGATGTGTTTCAAGATTTTAATGAATTCCAGAGCAACTGCTTTGTCCTTACATTTCAGAAGGAGTGTTTTTAAAGTTCTATTTAGTTCGCCGCACAGCTTGTAAACAATGATTTTCTGAGGACTCAATACAGTCAAGAAGCGCATGAGTATGAGGTGATGAGGGGCAGAAAAATCAGGGTGGGTTCGGTATGTCGCAGCGCAAGCATCAATGGGAAGGTTCTGTTGGTTTTAACAGCTTATACCTATAGCTGGGATGATTCTGTGGGAACGATATATACGTCTAATCCGAGTCCTTACCCTTTGCACTGTGACGCAGTTCAGAAAGTCAGATTGTAAATACGTATTCATTTCAGGGCTGGATTAATTGAATCACTTCTAGGGAGATTCGAGGCATTTTCAGTATCATGGAAACTAATGTTATACTAGCGAGGCTTTATGAGTCCAAAGCGACTTGGGCTGACTGGAAAGCATGTGAAATAGCAACATGTGAGATTACTTTAGTGACATCCAGGCGCCTGGTGACCAGTCATTTTACGAGCCCTCCCGCCTCCCCTCCTCACCTGGAGTCGAACTTGCTGCCGTCCGGGAAGGTGCCGTGGTAGTGGTAGCGCACGAAGTCGCCGACTGCGACCTTTCGGGGGCAGACATCAGGCACGGAGCGGCGCTCCACATGTACGTCATCCAGCGGCACCGGCGGCGCGTCATTGCAGGCCACCAAGCTCATCAGCAGGCAGGCCGTCTGCAACCAGGCCAAAGCCTGCCACCAGCGCCGGCTACTGCATGACATGACCTGGCGCAGAGGAACGAGGACTGGGGGGGCTGAGAAGAAAGCAAGCCGGAGGTGGAAGGGCAGTGCTGGGGAGATGCTGGGAAGTCGAACAAGAAGGAGAGCAGACCCTGAGCTGTGGAGAAAAGGATCAGAGGGCGGTGGCGTGAAATAAGGGCGCAGAGAAGCGTGGGGAAAGTAAGTAACTGAGAGCTAGGGCACCGAAGAGAAATGAGGCCCGGGGAAGCAGAGCTAGGGAGGAAAGAGAAGCTGAATGAGAGACAAGCACAGCCGTCAAAGCAGGATGCTGCAAGCTGTAACGTGGCTGCTATTCCAACATGCAGAAAGAGGTGACAGGGAAGCAGAGCAGAATGCCCGTACAAGAGGGTTTCTTTCCCTCGTGGCAAGGAAGAGCTGTGCCGGTGCGCTCTCGCTCTGTCTTTCAAGCAGTTTTGCAAACGTGGAAAACGAAACAAGAAAAAATATTTCCCAGAAGCAGGCTCCATTGATGCTAGCTGTGTACAGAGAAAGAGAGAGATACAGAACACGAATGCCATATGCTGAATATATGGTGTGGCCAAATGAAAACAAGCGCCACAACAAACAAGCAATGGCCGCGCGGCCGTGAAACTGACACGGCCGCGCGGCCGCAAAAGGGAAAGTAATCGCGAGGGAAGCCATATGGCGCCTGATCGCGCGTGCACGCTCGCGTGAACGCAAGCTGGTCGCCAGCAAACTGCTGTTTGCGCTTCCAAAACCCGCTTACTAAAACTCTCGCCAGAGCAGCGCATGCGCTGGCTCAGGCGAGACCTAAAAAGATGTCCAGGTTAGCATATCATTCAGGAGGATGAAAGGCGGAATCAGCCCTTGATCTGTGGGAATAGCCCAGGAATGGAACCTTGAAGTCGTGTAAATAAAAGATGACCAGGTTACTAACGTCATGTTATCACTCTCACGAGGGTGAAAGACGGAATCAACCCTTGATCTGCTCGGACTTGAGCCTTGAAGACATGTAAATAAAAGATGCACATTCACGTTCCTAAAGTAATTTTCTCACTGTCATAAGGATGAATGATGGAATCAGCCCTTCATTTGCTGGGACTCGAACCTGTGACCCGCACCTGGTTTATTGCATGAGACACATTTACCAGGAACTGCCCCAGCCCTTAAATTGCATGTCCCTACTTGCACCCTCACCCCTCCGACCCCAGCAGTGCTAGGTGTATTAATACTAGAAGGACAGCAGGCCGAAACAGGACGATATGTTCTGCAGCCGTTCCTTCTGTGATGGTTCAACGTGTACGGGCGCTTTATACCACACAGTGAGTGCCAGGGGCGGCTCATGGTGTCCAGCATCGGCCATAGACATCTTGGGGGTTGGGAGTTACAAGTCTTTACGCCCTCCCCCAGATGCCCATGGACGGATTTATGGCAGCGTCCACTGTCACCTTCTGCGACCCCTGGCCTGGGGAAGGAGGGGACAGAAAGTACATTTCTGCTTGGCTCTGTAAACAAAACCTAGTAATTCGACTCTAATGTCCTGCTGAATTCTCGCCCCAAATACTTCATCCTTTATGGTCTGAATACATCTAGTAGTCAAATGTCACCTCTTAGTAAATACTCTGCAAGCACCACTATGGGTGGGGGTATATATTGGGTATCGCCTTGTTTTTAGGCTCTGCAGTTGTGTCTGTTCATGAAAGGTGGAACACCCCCAAAGACTGATAGATTCTTGATTCCTCTGGAGAAAAAAACCATAGAGTTCAGGCCAATGGTCAAAAAGGTTGATACAGCTTTTTAGAGCACAGGTGCATTAATCAAACATATTCTTTATAATAGGTAACATATACTTAGAGTGGACTTTGGGTCTCTCCCTGGGCTTTAAGTGGGTTGAAAAAACTGGAGGGGGGTCTCTCAAAGGGGCGTGGCCAATGTAATTAAGGGCGTGGCTATATAACATGAGCTAAAAATTTGTGCTTAGCATAGTGTGCCACCCGACTTGTATTTTGCTGTTTCTATCATTGCATGTCGATATAGGATACAACAAGTAACATCATACCTACAAGTCAGGACTATTGGCTTTGTCAATGGTTGTTAGTTGCATAAGATAAATAAGCAGCAACTATGGCTTGTAATATAGAATATTGAAAAAGCTTCCACTGAAAGCCCTGGTGACACCACGACAATGTTGCTGCTCCTGAGTTTCAAAAAGAAAAGGGAAATCCAGAGAGAAAATGACTCTCTTTAAAGGATTTCCCTTCCCCTACAAGGCTCACCTGGCATGACGTCATGCCATAGCTTCTCCACTAGTGAGAAGTGAGCAGTGTGAGCAGTGCGAGCAGTGCACATCGATGTGCCTGCTGTCACTGCAGTCTGGAAACAAGCATTGAAAATGCAATAGGTCTCGCATTTGATTAAGTTAAAGCCAGTGCTTGAAATGGAAAAATAGAAGTGCAGGTACTCTGTAAGAGAGTACCTGCTTGTTTCTGAGAAGTGCCGGTACTCTCCAATTAAAAGTATAGCATTTCTCTTGAGAAGTGCCGGTACTCTCCCTCGCAAAATAAAAAAGTGCCGGTACTCCGTACCGGACAGTACTGGCCCATTTAAAGCACTGGTTAAAGCCATTTGCTTTGCTAATGGTATTGTATAGCAAAGCAAATGGCTTTAACTTAATGAAAGGCGAGACCTATTGCATTTTTAATGGTTGTTCCGTTTAGTCCCTTGCGTATAACAAAAGTAAATAAATAGAAAAATAATGTGTGGCCGCCATTTTTTTTTCTATTTGTTTGCATTTGTTGCAATTGCGGCACCCGCGCTTTAGCTTAAAACATCTTAAGCTAAAGTGTGGGTGCGACAATTGCTTCAAAAGTAAAGAAATAGAAAAAACGCTTTTCTATTTCTTTACTTTTGAAGCAATCGCATGCACCCGCGCTTTAGCTTAAAATGTTTAAAGCTAAAGCACGAGCGCCGCAATAGTTTTTCTTGTCATATATAAGCATGACTCCTCTGCTGCCTTCTACAATCTACAGAGCGGAGCCGTGCCTGTTGTCTCTTGAGAGATGCCTTATCACTCTCCTGTGTTTACAGCTGCTATGTACAATGTGCCATCTTTCTGCAAGTGTGGTCTTAATTACGCCACTGTGGCGAGCTTGTGTGCATCATATAAGGCCAATCCATGCAGCTCTTTGCCTCAAAAGACAAGTATCAGTCTAAAATGGCGTGTAATTCAACATATATGGGAGGAGGTGTGGCCTAATGGCAGAGCTGCCCACTTTGGAACTGGCGGACCAGGTTTGAGACCCGGTGGCAGCTCAACATCCTGTGATCCTGGGCAAATCACCTCCTCTACACTTGCTTAAAATATAAATAAACAAAAACGAGCATGACTTTCTGTAAAGTAATCTGGTTCTCAGGTAAAGTGATCCAATACCATCGGGCCGTGGTGCGCTACAGACTGCAAAAAAAACCACAAGCATTTGCAATGCAATAGGTCTCGCATTTGCAACGGTTTGAGCTATTGGCATTGTAAATGACAATGTCTTTTATTTATGTGTTTTGAAAAACTGCAAGCGGTGCGTAAACACACACTTTGTACTTGTAGTCCTTGCTTACGAGAAGCAAGGCTGGCAGTAACTGCGCCTCTTTTACTGCTAGCCTTGCTTCTCGTAAGCAAGGAATATAAGTACAAAATGCGTGTTTACGCACCGCTTGCAGGTTTTCAAAACACATAAATAAAAGGCATTGTCATCTACAATGCCAATAGCTCAAACTCTCGCAAGTGCGAGACCTATTGCATTGCAAATGCTTGTTTTAAAAGTCCCCGGGGTGAGCGCAAGCTGTAATTTCTGTAGTTTGTAAAGTTAGTGAGCTCTGGTTTTTGCTGCTTGTAAGCTTACGGTGAGCTTTGGTTTTGAAAGTTTGTAGGGTTAGTGCAGACTAATTTGAGCAGTTTGTAGGGCTGATGTGGGATATTATTTAGCACATTTTACGGTTAGTATAGGATTAGATTTTAGTAGGTTTGTCTGGCCTCTAATTTTTGCAGTTTGTAAGGTCAGAGTAGCTCTCATTTTAGAGGCTTATAAGGTTAGTGGGTTTTGATTTTAGAAGTTTAGAAGGTTACTGCGAACGTTGGTTTTAAAAGCTTGTAAGGTTTTTGCGGGCTCTAATATTAGCAGCTGGTGAGGTTGCTGTGGGGTTTGATATCAGCAGTTTACAGAGCCCAGAACTTCCCTGTCTTTGATTTTAGGGTGAGCTCTGCTTATAGCAGTTTGCAGGGACGCCGTAGGCAGTTTATAAACTTGGGGTGGGCTCTGATTTCAGCAGTTTATAGGGGTATCAAGCAGGGGCGTAGCTGTCAATAGTGCAGCAGGTGCAGTCGCACCGGGGCCCGGAGTTGTGAGGGGCCCACTGGACCCCAATTATAGATGTTTTTACAATAAAAACAGGGGATGGGGCATCCTCTTTGCTTGCATTAGGGCTCCTGACAGCTTTCCGAGGCCATGGGTACCAGGGGCTCTGTCGGGGTGATGTAGCGGTAGATTTCAGCAGCCCTAAGAGTCAGCTAGCCAGACCTCGAGGCTCAGATGGTTATCACATCCACGCATTTTTGAATTCCCATCGTCCCAAATGTCCCAAGTGTTCCTGCTCAGAAGTCTCTATTCTTGAGTCAGTCTGGGTCCAAAGTAAACATGTTTCAGACTTCCAGCCACTAACCCTCCCCCACGCTCGGCTCCCCCTATTCGCTCTGATTGAACCGGCCTTGGGTATTCTAAATGTGGCTCTCATCTGTGTCTTTTAACCCGTTTTCTTTTAATAAATGTTGATGTCTTCTGTTTCCTGCCATTCAGTAACCGGCCCCCACCCGTCGCCATAGCAGCCAGAACAGGAATCAAGATAGGGAGATGTTGGCTTTGATGGGACAGTGAGTCACGCACACAGAACCAGGCGGTGACCCAGATACACTCTGCCCCCCAGAAGCCAGGCAGACCCGGGGCCCAGAGGTGGACCAGATACACTCTGCCCCCCAGAACCCAGGCAGACCTGGGGCCCAGAGGTGGACCAGATACACTCTTCCCCCCAGAACCCAGGCAGACCTGGGGCCCAGAGGTGGACCAGATACACTCTGCCCCCCAGAACCCAGGCAGACCTGGGGCCCAGAGGTGGACCAGATACACTCTGCCCCCCAGAACCCAGGCAGACCTGGGGCCCAGAGGTGGACCAGATACACTCTGCCCCCCAGAAACCAGGCTGACCCGGGGCCCAGAGGTGGACCAGATACACTCTGCCCCCAGAACGCAGGCAGACCTGGGGCCCAGGTGGACCAGATACACTCTGCCCCCCAGAACCCAGGCAGACCTGGGGCCCAGAGGTAGACCAGATACACTCTGCCCCCCAGAACGCAGGCAGACCTGGGGCCCAGAGGTGGACCAGATACACTCTGCCCCCCAGAACCCAGGCCGACCTGGGGCCCAGAGGTAATCCAGATAAAATCTTCCCCCAGGCCGACCCGGGGCCCAGAGGTGGACCAGATACACTCTGCCCCCCAGAAGCCAGGCAGACCTGGGGCCCAGAGGTGGACCAGATACACTCTGCCCCTCAGAAACCAGGCTGACCCGGGGCCCACAGGTGGACCAGACACACTCTGCCCCAGAACCCAAGCAGACCTGGGGCCCAGAGGTAACCCAGATAAACTCGCCCCCCAGGCAGACCCGGGGCCCAGAGGTGGACCAGATACACTCTGCCCCCCAGAAGCCAGGCAGACCTGGGGCCCAGAGGTGGACCAGATACACTCTACCCCCCGGAAGCCAGGCAGACCTGGGGCCCAGAGGTGGACCAGATACACTCTGCCCCAGAACCCAAGCAGACCTGGGGCCCAGAGGTAACCCAGATAAACTCGCCCCCCAGGCAGACCCGGGGCCCAGAGGTGGACCAGATACACTCTGCCCCCCAGAAGCCAGGCAGACCTGGGGCCCAGAGGTGGACCAGATACACTCTACCCCCCGGAACCCAAGCAGACCTGCGGCCCAGAGGTAACCCAGATAAACTCCCCCACCCCAGGCAGACCCGGGGCCCAGAGGTGGACCAGATACACTCGCCCCCCAGAACCCGGGCAGACCTGGAGCCCAAAGGTGGACTAGATATACTCTGCCCCAGAACTCAGGAGAGCAGGGAGGGGGGGGACAGAGGAGGAACAGATACACTCTACCCCCTCCACCCAAAAACGCAGGCAGACCTGGGGACCAGAGGTGGAGCAGATACACTCAACCCCAGAACAAGGCAGACCTGGGGCCAAGATGTGGCGCAGATACACTCTGCCCCAAAACTCAGGACAGAAGGGGCCAGAGGAGGAACAGATACGCTCTACCCCCCTTCCCCCAAAAACGCAGGCAGACCTGGGGACCAGAGGTGGAGCAGATACAGTCTGTCCAGAACCCAGGACAGCAGGGGGCCAGAGGACAAGCAGATACACTCAACCCCAGAACCAGGCAGACCTGAGGCCCAGATGTGGCGCTGATACACTCTGCCCCAAAACTCAGGACAGCGGGGGCCAGAGGGGGAACAGATATGCTCTAACCTCCAGAACCAGGCAGCCCTGGGACCCATAGATGGCGGAGATGCGATCTGCCCCAGAACTCAGGAGATCAAGTGCCCAGAGGTGGGCCAGGTACACTCTACCCCCCGAACTAGGCAGTGATGAATAAAGAGGTGGACTAAATACACTCTGCCCACAGAACCCAGGCAGACCTGAGCACAGGGGTAGACCAGAGACACTTTGCCCCATTGACTCAGAATAGCTAAGGCCCAGAGGGAGGCAGATACCCACAGGCGGTGCTGGGGCACAGAGATGACAAAACACCCTCTTCCCCAGACCCCAGGCAGGCCTGGAGCCAGAAGGTGCGCCAGGTACACTCTGGCCCAGAGTGTGCTGGGGCACACAGGTGCACCTTGTCCAGCATGCCCACGGAAACAGGCAGTAGTGCAGCATAGAGGTGCACAAGATAAACAGAGACCAGGCAGAGGGAGTGTACACAGTTAGACCAGATGTAGTGTGTTCACAGAACCCGGGCAGAACTAGGGCACGTAGCCAGAATACTTGAAATCTGATGCCCAGAACCCAGAACAGCGACCACAGAGGTCTATCCAGATACGTCCCAGTCCCACAGACATCCGGGCTCTTACGAAGTATGGAATTTAGAGGGCAAGTAAGCACTGATTATGTTTCCTTATGATGAAACAAAACTTAGCGATATCCCAAAAATCTTATTATAGTCTGACATTACATTCTATAAGATATAGAAACAAGCAACGTCATGGCAGGTAGCACCCGCAGTCAGATGTAGTCCATTTGCTGCCTGCAGCTGCAGACCCCAGGATTGTCTACTCCACCTACTGCCTGTATGAAAGCACCCCAGGACCATCCAGTCTGTGCATCCCCTGTAGATAAGACCCCAGGCCCATCCCATGTGTGCACCCCCTGCAGATAAGACCTCAGGCCCATCCAGTCTTTCTAACACCTGCAGATGAGACCCCAGGCCCATCCGGTCTGTGCATCCCCTGTAGATAAGACCCCAGGCTTATCCAGTCTTTCCAAAACCTGCAGATACGACCCCAGGCCCATCCAGTCTTTCTAACACCTGCAGATAAGACCCCAGACCCATCCAGTCTGTGCATGCTCTGTAGATAAGACCCCTGGCCCATCCAGTCAGTGCATGCTCTGTAGATAAGACCCCTGGCCCATCCAGTCTGTGCATTCCCTGCAGATAAGACCCCAGGCCCATCCAGTCTTTCTAACACCTGCAGATAAGACCCCAGGCCCATCCAGTCTGTGCATGCTCTGTAGATAAGACCCCAGGCCCATCCAGTCTTTCTAACACCTGCAGATAAGACCCCAGGCCCATCCAGTCTGTGCATGCTCTGTAGATAAGACCCCTGGCCCATCCAGTCTGTGCATTTCCTGCAGATAAGACCCCAGGCAAATCCAGTCTGTGCCTGCTCTGTAGATAAGACCCCTGGCCCATCCAGTCTGTGCATGCTCTGTAGATAAGACCCCTGGCCCATCCAGTCTGTGCATTCCCTGCAGATAAGACCCCAGGCCCATCCAGTCTTTCTAACACCTGCAGATAAGACCCCAGGCCCATCCAGTCTGTGCATGCTCTGTAGATAAGACCCCTGGCCCATCCAGTCTGTGCATTCCCTGCAGATAAGACCCCAGGCCCATCCAGTCTTTCTAACACCTGCAGATAAGACCCCAGGCCCATCCAGTCTGTGCATGCTCTGTAGAGAAGACCCCTAGCCCATCCAGTCTGTGCATTTCCTGTAGATAAGACCCCAGGCCCATCCAGTCTGTGCATGCTCTGTAGATAAGACCCCAGGCCCATCTGGACTTTCCATCACCCTTAGTGAAGTACTCTAGAGCCGTCCATTTTGCACAGTTCTTAACTGATAGGGGAGAAGACATAGCCTAGCTGCCACTTTGCCGACTTAAGTACTGGAGAACCAGGTACGAAACCCGGTGTTGTCTCAACATCTTGTGATTCTGGGCAAATTATTTAATCTCCACCTACCTCAAAAAACATATCTGATCTTGTGAAGTGTAATCTGATGCTCATGTAAAGCAATCTAATGCCCTTGAGCCAAGTTTGCGCTACATAAAACTAGGAGGGGGAGTGCTAATTAATATTAACAATAACATTCTAATGCGCTGCAATTTCACGATCGCATTAACACTGTCTGGTCAGGTTGTATAATGCTAAACATTGTTTTGGTTCCCATTACTGGTCGTCTGCCCATGATGTATAATTCTATACAAACCTTTGACCTCTATACATGACTCTTTGTGCATAGAGCAAGGCCACTGGAATTATGCCATTCCTTGGCCTTTGCATTTTTCACATAATTATGGATTAGCCGCATTTGCCACATAATCCATTGTCTACAGCATAATCTGCAGGTTTTAACAAAAAAAATTGTTTCCACCCCAAACGGACAAAAAGTTACTAAAATGCAGCAACTCATGTTGCCCCTCAATGGAAAGTCCTCAGCGAATATTGACTGGTCACTTTTAAATTGCTTATTGCTGTGTGTGGTTGTTAATATGGAACTAATGAGATGAAACCTTTGCCCCAACAGTGTTAACATGGGTACAGATCACAAAATGATGATGTAATACTGTAAAGCAATGTGTTGCATTATGCGACATAATTTGCATTTTGTTGCCACATAATTTATTCAACCCTGCCACATAATTTGGTCCAACCCCTGCCGCTATAATTCCAGTGCCCCTGACATAGAGCTTTATTTTGTTGAGCCGGATAACCAAGGTTTCACCGACCATGCGGGACACAGGAGGACCAATATAGACCAGGAGACAAGGGCTGCTCCCAGGGCTGGTGGCAACTCGGAGAGAGGGGGGATTTTTCTCATACGAGAGCATGCGTGATAGTATTTTATTGTTTGATTAATTAAATCATTACAATCCACGTAAAAGAGACAAAGCTTAAAAACATTATTCAAGTGTTTTTCACTGGGCTCCTCCCATCATTCTCAATAAAAGTAGGACAGTAAAAGTATTAATATAAAGGTTCCCTTCTAGGACGGGGTAACCTTCGGCTCAAATACAACCACATGGCGGCATAGTATCAATAAATACAGTTAGTAAAAATAGAAGTCACTTCTAAAAACAACAGATAGGCCACCAAACTAGAGAAAGTGCAATGTAACGTAAGGGGGAGAAAACTAATCAATGGGCCAATGAGGAGTCAAAGAGTGTTAAGCAGCTGGCGGGCTTAGAGATATATTATCCGACAATTCAGCCATAATTTGCTGAATGGATTTTCTAAGTCGAGTTTAATTTGATCCGTTCTAACAGCCTCTCAAATTTAATGTAAAATTCAGAGTTACAACAATCAATAGTCAATAGCAAATCGTTGGTACCATGTCTTTTCCTCAGCCGTGCAGCTTAAAAATTCCACGAGCCCTTTGACAAGATTCTGCTGTTATCAGGGGGGCACAGGCGTCTGTATAAGAGATGGGTTTAGGTTCCATATTATGAGGCTGGGCCAGGGTACACCGGTTTTACTGGAAAGCAGCTTCAAAGGTGTACCATTATTGTGCCCACCTGTGTTTGTTTCCTAGTTTTGACACAGGTCCTGGGAATTCTGGTTGAGCTTGCGATATGCAAGATGGACGAAGAGTGTGAAGCTGATGTTTAAAGCTGTGTTCTCCGGGTACAGTGCAGCGATGATACACTGCCTACAAGACCGGACTCCCAATCTGTTCCACTCGGGCCTCAGTTTTGATCTACACAAGGACAACAATGCTGGGCAGAGACATACAACATGCTCCAGGGACTCGACAGATTCCCCGCAACCCCTGCACAGAAGCTCGTCTGATGGGCGCCGCCAAAAGGGTAGATGTTTCAAAAAGTGCCACACCCCCAGTCTAAGTGCCATGAACCTCTGTTTTAAATACATGGGGTATGTACAAGCTAGGTATGATGGAAGAGAGGCCAACTGATAAGAGTTGATTACTGCCCATGCGTGCTTGCGTTAGGCAAGGGTCGCCTTGTCAGAAGAGCAGGTACACAATTGGGTGCGCTTCTTGATACTTATTTTAAAAGCTGCGTTGCTTGGGTTAAGGCTCCAGAGGACACTTGCCGATAATTGCTGCACGCATTCGTGAAAGAACCGACTGTGTGACCCGCCAGGGTTGCTGGAACTGATATCTAACCATAGCAAAGACTTGAGGGAACCTGCTCTGGCCTGTCTTAGCTTATGGCACATTTTTAAATAAGCACCTGCGCTTAGCATTTGGTAGTTTAGGAGGCTTAGCTCTAATCGGATCTGAGCTGCAGATGCAGTTTTTGGCAGCTGAAGGACCTTTTTATAGATCATGGTCACGTGTTGGTTTAGTGTAGTACTGAGTTTACCTAGGGTAATTTCGAAGCTGTATGACAATGTGGGGCCTATTTTAGCTCTCATGACTTCCAACATTGGAACTAGGCTCGGTCATGTCAGCTTTTTGGAAAGTTTTGAAAGGTTAACTTGAAGAGCCATAGCTTGCATGGCGATGTCGCTGCGATACTTGACAAAGGTGCCCCTAGAGTCGATGTTAATCCCCAAGTATTTGGCATGCGTGATTGGCTGCTGCTGCTATACATTTTCGTGGGTACTGTGTCAAACCCTGGAGTATCTTCATGAGTTTCTCTTCGGATCTGCCTATAAACGCTATGGCTCTTTAGCAAGAGTAGCGGGAATTCTGCGCTATAAAATGGATCGCCTAGCTGTTTTAAAAAAAATCTTTCTTGGGAGCCCCTCAACCACTCCCAAAAGCCTCCAATTGCGGTTGTGTTTATGCCTGTGAATGGAACAAGCAAGAATGAAAACAATTCAACTTCCAGAACACATTTTGGTTGCAAAACGAGCAAGGCCACTCGTATTATACAATTTTGCCACCTCATCCACCATCGGATGCAAAATCTACAGGTTTCAACAACAAAAAATTGTTTCTAGCTCAAACCGGTGAAAAGTTACTAAAAATGTGGCAACCATTGTTGCCACGCAGTGGAAGGCTCCTTGCAAAGCTTGACTTGTCACCTTTCTGTTGCCTTTTTTCTGTATTTGGGTGCTGAAGTGGTACTAATGAGGTGAATCCTTTGCCCAGGTACTGTTACTGTGTGTAAAAATTCCAAAATAATAAAGTAATACTAATACAAAATGTGCTGCATTACACCACATCATTTGCCGTTTCTTGCCGCAATGTTTAGTCAAACCTGCCACATAATTTGCTCCTCGACTGCCGCATAATTCCAGTGGCCTGCGTGTATGTATCACTGTATTCTCAGCCGCTCTCTTAATCGAGACTGGTAATGACCTATCATACAACAGAACACATAAAGACAGAACTCCCAACCCACATCGACGTGGTTCAGTTCTGCTCTATTTATTTATGACAGCACCCATCAGCAGTCGCTAAAGCCACTTTCCTGACAGGCCTGCACCTCTGTAGGGCAACGGGCATGCGTGCCATCCTGGAAGACGTGTAAGTGACAGGGTACAGCCCTCTGGCCTCACCCAAACACCAGGCACACTGACCACATATCATGAAGTTGACACATTCACCTGGTGGCACCACTGGGCGGTGTTACGGAAACCTCGGAACCGTTCAAAGTCATCCTCAGACAATGGAAAGCGCTTTGAAGCCATAACAATATTTTTATTTAATGCGATTTTATATAGCGCAAACTTTACCCAAAGGTGTCAGAGCGCTTTACAAAAGGACCAGTTACATTACATAAGGACTTTGGAGTACATGAGTTACATAAAAGATACAACCAGAAAAACTCTAAATTCACATAAGAATGGTAGTAAGTACATAGGTCTACTACAGATACTAATGGTTAGAGTTACATATATACAAGTTGCAAATTCACTCAAGATTACATTTTAAAAAGCAATTAGGGTTGGACAATTATATATTACATATTTACAGAGCATGAACTTCTTGCCGTCTTTCAGCCAGGCGTTCAGGTGGTGCTGCACTCACGGGCGGGTGGTCTTGGGTCTGGAGGGATCCCCGAGGTGGAGGTGGCCATAGGGGTAGAAGGCCGGGTGGTGGTGGGGGAGGAACAATAGCAGACTGGGCGCTATACAAATGCCAATAACATAACCTGAAATAACCGTTCTCTCTGCAAGATTGATTTATTAAAGGTCTTGTCACCTCGAGAGATTCTCCGGTTCCTCAAAAACTAGTCTGACTCCCAGTGCAGGGAAGGAAAGCCCCCGGGCTCAACTGGTCCCATGGTTGCCGGTTCTCGTTTTCGGAGTCAAGACTAATTTTTCACATTCAGAGTTTGACAGCATAGCAAAAGAGGAAGGCAGAAAAGCGAGAAAGTAGGGGGAAGAAAAAGACAGGAAAACATTGACAGGGGGAAAAAGAAGGGAATAAAAAATGAACCTGCAGGCTGCAAGAGTGAAAGAAAAGGTATGAAGTGTAGGGTCGAGTAAGAAAGGCATGAGAGCGAATCAGGCCTAGGGCTTCAAGCCGCTGTAATTACACCAAACATGAGGAACCACATGCCAAGAAACATTCGAAAGTGAACATCAGCTTACATTCTGAGCGGCAGCCACGACAAACTAGTTGGTGCACTCGGAGGTCGTAAGTGCATGCTTCGTTAGCGCCTGGCTGCCTATAACAAGTTTGAGCGCTAGACAAAACGAGTCAGCTGTGATTATCCACACACACCTCATCTACAGCATCCTAGGAATGTTGCCAAAGAACCAAGGCTGGTGCAGGAACGGGCGGGATGCCTCGTCTTACCAGGAGCGCCTACTTTTAAATATCCATTATTCTTACCAAGCACTCAGAATAAATGTCACTTTAAGTCACGGGCACATTTCGCCATGTTTGGGGCTCATCAGTGTGGTATACACTTTTATAATATCAACAGCCGGCTTCTTAAAACTATTTTTTTTTTTTTAAACGAATTACCTGTGCAGGTTCCGAAGTCTGTTCCCCGCTTCGGCTCTCAGGCGACTGCTTAGAGTGGCCTCATGGCGCTATACGGACTAGAAGCAGGCAGGGCTCTCTCCTACTTCTCTATCGCGCTCCTCTCCTCCTCTGCCTTCCTCTTCAGTCACACTCTTCGCTGTTCTCCTCGTTTCCTCCTTTCTTGCTCTCCTCCCGTTTTCCTCTCCCTTCCCCCCACTTGTGCTCTCCCTTTTTGTTCCCTCGGAGTTCTTCCTCTCCCCCGCTATAGTTCCCTTCTCTCCTCCTCCGTTCCTCTCCTGAGCAGCTCTGAATCCCTTTCGCTGGCTCCTCTGCGGCTCGCTTCCCCTCTCTCGTTTCCTCCTCCCTCACTGAATAACCCAAGCATTCTGTGTGTTTTTTCTCAGTCAAACAATCCCGGCACTTCCTGTTCCCTTTACGCTAAGTCCAGGGCGCATCGTCTCGTGACTCGGTTCCTTTTTAGGGACACGGCAGTCGTGGGAACCGGGCCTTCCAGAGAGGGCTGAACAGGAGGCTGTCGGAAGCTGTCAGCCGGGGTGGCGCGGGTTCGAGTGTCTGGGATTGAGGGCTGGTGGCGAGACGGCGAACACGGTGACCAGGGCAGGACTGGGAACCCAAAACAGCCCTGGCAAACATGTCAGCCCTCTCCCTTTCCCTCTGTCTCCCCCCCAGCCTCCCCCCCCCCCCCAGCCTCCCTCATGCCTTCGATAATTACCCTTGGGAGCTGGGGAGAGTGACAGAGGCGCCAGCAGTGGTCCATTGCCTTAAAAACAAGCAATTGCAAATCCAGTGGGTCTCGCCTATGAGAGCTATTGGCTTTGTCAATGTTTTTTTTAGAAATGCTGCACAGGAGCACGGCTGCCAGCACTGGCCGTGTCATGGTGCTTTTTGTTTAAATTGCTGGCGGGGAGGGCGGAGCATGAGGTAGTGGTGTATATGAAAATGGTGGGCCCTCCTGCAGAATGTCACGAGGGGCCCCTGTACCATGTCTCACAAATATTAATTTGCTAGGGGCTGAATAGGAGATCCCCTTGAAGGGGTGGGGGACCCCTAAAGGGCAAGGGGGCCTCTGTTCCACAGGGGTTGCAGGGGCCTAGGTTATGCCCCCGGCATGAGGCAAGACAGAGGTAGGGCGCGTGGGAGACAACTCGGACAGAAAGCAAAAAAAAAACGCTATGATGCGGCCATCGCTGACTGAGTCATAGCGCTATTTTTTTTAAACTGATGGCGGGGAGGGAGGCCAGGACATAAGGCAAGATTGAGGGAGGGGTGTAGGGAGCATCACAGACAAAAAGTAACAAAAAAGGGTTATTACGCCACCAGCACTGGCAGCGTCATAGCGATATTGTTTTTATTGCTGGCGGGAAGGGAGGGCGTGGCATGAAACAACATGGAGGGCAAGAGGATATGTGAGGAGGAAACAAAGACAAAAAAAATGCGCAATGACATGAAAAGTGCTGGCCGCATCATAGAGCATTTTTTTTTGTATTGCGGGATGGGAGGCAATACAAAGAGGGAGGGTGAGGTGAGGTGGGGGTGCAACACTGATAGAGAGAGGGTGTGTGGGAGGGGCTGGGAGCAAGCAGACCAACACAAACACATTCACTTGCCTGTAGTGCTTCAACAAAAAGAAACAAATAGCTCCCATAATGCAAGCAGTGGAAGGACACAAGTTTGGCCATGTTCCAGGGGCGGGTCAATTACAAGAAGATGATGTGAAGCCTGCACAGGTTAACAAATCAGAATCAACCAAATGAGAGTGACAATAAAGCAGACTGTTAGAAATTGGGTCTCTAGTTGGCTGAGGTATGCACCCTGTCCCAAGTAGGGACCACAATCCTAGTCAGGGTAAGTCACAATTCAATCCCAAATTACCCTGTGCTCACCTTCCGGTGGCATGGCACAGAGATGGCAGGCTTAACTTAGAAGGCAATGTGGAAAGTATTTGTGCAATAACCCATACAACGACACAGTAAATACGCCACAAAAAGACTCCACAACAGTTTAGAAAAATAGAGAATATTTATCTGAGTGAAACAAGATCAAAACTATCAAGATCCACCAAGTAGAAGTTGAGATATTGAATTTTGTAGAAATAAATGCAATGAAGCGCTCACAAGCAGGTCATGCTAAAAAGGTAACTTCAGGTCGCGAGGGACCGGTGAAAATCCAAAGTTCAGGCCGACCACGATGGCGTGCGAGCCGGCTATTGGGACCCACTTGGGCCCGCTGAACACAGTACCGTGGATCCTGGGCCGTAGTCTGCGTGGTGAGGCTATGCTCTGTCCAGCACCGGTTCCGAGAGGCTGTGCGGCAGAGTTTTCAGAGACTCCGCGTCGACTGTCGTCGGTTTCGAGAGTGTCAGCTGTGCAAGACTTTGTGTTGCTTCACGTCAGATTTGGCAGAAACTCAGCTACATAACCCACTTCTGAGGCCCAGAACTTGGAGGGGGCAGCTCAGGCAAGGGTAGGACTCACAGAAGGCAGAGTCCAGCAGCACCAGCAGAACTGCAGGAAGTCTTGTGTGTCCCTGAGACTTCAGAAACAAGAGGCAAGCCAGCAAGCCCTTGGAGATCACTTTGGAGGGAAGGCAGAGTCAAGCTCTCCTTCCAGCAGAGTCAGGGAACAGTAGGCAGCAGGGCAACAAGTAGGAAAGTAGTCCTTCCGGAAAAGCAGTCCAGTTGAGTTCGTTGGGCAGCACCGCAGTCCACTGACAGAGGTTCAGTTCAAGATCCAGAGGAGTCTGATTTGGAAGGGTCAGAGACCCAGTACTTATACCCAAATGTGCCTTTAATGTGGGGGGAACTTCAAAGAGTGGTTTTGAAGTGCACAAGCACCCCTTTCAAGCCAGTCCTGTCTGCTAGGTTATCTATGGGGATCACCAGCCATTTGTGTGGGGTCAGGTCATTACTCTTTGATGTCCCTCTGTGAGCCCCCTTTTCTCCCGTCTGCCCAGGCCAGCCATCGGAATGGAGATTTATGAAGAGGGGTGTTCAGCCACCCCTGGCCTTCCTGGGTTTATGGCTGTCAGAGAGGAATGCACAAATGGGATCTGTCACGCCCGCCCAGATGGGTATTGGAGACAGGCTGGAGGTCACATAGAGCAAAATTAAGACCAGAAAAATGCCCACTGTCTAAAAGTGGCATTTCTGCACTAGTAGTGTTAAATCCAACCTTACCAGCAAAGCGCGTTTATCACTACTATTCCACCCATACCAAACATGATAAAGCTACTCCCCTGGGATCAGGAATTCCCACTTAGAAGCACGTAAGTGAATTCCCAATGCTAGTCTATGAGGGGAGTAGGCCTCACTGTAGTGAAAAACTAAATAGGCTGTTATTCACTACCAGGGCATGTAAAGCATAGAAGCACATGTCCTTCCCTTTGCTTACATAGCACCCCGTCCTCTGGGTTGCCAAGGGCCGTTCTTAGGTGTGACTTATATGTAATAAAAGGGGGAGTTCAGGGCTTGGCAAGTAGTTTTACCTGCCAAGTCACAGTGACAGCAAACTGCACATGCAGACTTGAGACACGGTTAGGGGGATACTTATGTGGGCGAATCAATCAGCGAACTGCACGTGCAGGCCTGAGACTTGGTTAGGGGGCTGCTTACATGGGCGAACCAATCAGTGCTGTGCGCCCACTGGTTGCATTTAATTTACAGACCCTGGGCACCTGTAGTGCACAGTACTATGGACTTATAAGTAAATTAAATGTGACAGTTGTATACGATCCAGTGTTACCATGTTTGAGGGGAGAGAACACAAGCCCTCTAGTACTAACTAGCAGCGCTAAAGTGCACAGAGCCCTAGAGTCAGCAAAAATGGGCACAGAAAATGGAGGGAGGCAGGCGAAAAAAGTTTGGGGGAAACCCTCCCAAGGCTGTCAGGTCTAACATTGACCAATTGTAAGCAATGGGCGGGCTCTACACCCACTATTAGCTAACAATGTTTCACAAGCAACAGTGAATGAACTATCTCAGACAAGAGCTAAAAACCAGCCAATGGTTCCAGCCCATTAGGGAAATGCCTTATAGAATAAACGGCAGTCTGGCCCTGACTGTGGCCACCAATGACAGAGGTGCCCAAGTAGGCCCACGCCAGGAGTCCAGGATAATAGCAGTCTATGTCAATGATTCCCATCCTGTTCACTGGGTATAAATATGTAAGTGCTGGTGGATGTTTTAAACCTCTGGCATGGCACCATGCCTCTTCAAACCACACCGGACAACTCTGGGACAGGGTTACAAACGGATGTCACATTTCCAACCAGGGGCTTTTCTTTACAGATAATTGTAATCTTGTACTTGCACCCAATTGGTTCATTAAAACTGCACCAAAACTACAACTCCTAGATTGCCTGTTTATGTTATAAGGAGGCCTGGGTCTGGACCATAGTGTCACTATCAGTGTTTAATTTATAAAATAAAAAATAAATGTGGGCTCAAAGTTTTTGTTAGGAGCCTGCTGTAGGTGCGGCTGATAGCAGGGGTTATTGTGTAAGAAGGCTCCCTAGTCCTAGTTCGGCCTCATGCCTCTTTCTTTCAACACATCCTCGCTCTATATCTCACTCATTCAAGTTCTCTTTCTTGTCTTCTGTCTCCCTTTGTCACTGTTTCCTATTTTTTCGGTTGAGCCTGAGCAGCGCATATGCTGCTCGGCGAGGCATGCTGTATTCGAGTATGGATTAGAAGCTCCACCCACTCTCCGCCCATATTTTTCATTGGCTTGTGTCATTGTCCTTCGTAAATGCTGGCTTCTGATGTGTTAATAGGCTTGTTAGTCCCTCCTTAGTACTGCCTTGTCATCACTTGTAACCTCCCATGAGGACTGGCCCTTTGACTTCTGTTGTTACACACTATGTCTTATTTACTATGTAAGCACTATTTTCTTTAACGAGTTTCTCCTACTGCAGGCACGACATGCTTTCCTGCAACATTCAGCACGCCATGGGCGCTTTCACTTTCCAAGCAGCCCGGGACAATGGCGGCCGCTTCTTTGAAGTGAAATAGGTCTCGCAATTACAAGAGTTTGAGCTATTGGCATTGTATTTATGTGTTAATTATCAAAACAGATAAATAATAGGCATTGTCATGTCCAATGCCAATAGCTTAAACTCTCGCAAAGGCGAGACCTATTGCTTTGCAAATGCTTGTTCTTTTTCCTTCCTTTTCCTATTCCTGCATTTCTTTCTTTTGCTCTGGGTCAGACAAAGTCTGATAATGCAAACTAGCTCCAAGTACCCAAAGATGTGTGCCGATGCAACCACCTGCAACCACCGGCACAAATTAAGCACTTGCCCAAGAGAGACAAGGAGTGATCTAGTAGCCTTGGTGCTGCTGCGATCGAGGCCAAAGGCAAGGCCACTGGAATCATGCGATTCTGTGGCTGTAGCATTATCTGCATTGTTGTAGATTTACTGCAGTTACCACACAATCCGCCATCTACTGCATACATTTTAGATTTCAACCACAAAAAAGTTTCTAGCTCAAACTGATTAATATTTATTAAAAATAATTATTGGCAAATCCAAAAAGTCTCACCTTGTTGACCAGTGGCTTTGCCAATGCTGTATAGGATTGAGGAAAAGCAAAATGCTTTCTGCTTATGTTGTGCAACATCGGCAAAAAGAAATAAAAATGGCGCAATTACTTAGAGAAAGAACCATTTGCGTCATTGTGGTGGTGCGCATATGCATGACAACATATTCGTGCAAATGCGCGATGACACATGAATGTGCCAGCATAATGATTTTTTATTTACTGATCCAAGATAGAGCTTGGATTGGTGAATAAAAAAAGATAATTTGTTTGTGCGAATGCAATTTGTGTATAGCGACGTGGCCAGGCAGCAGATGGCAGCTGCCATGCACTTCAAAAATTGAAAATAAAATACTTAAAAAGTTTGGAGCAATGGAGAAGCAGGCGGGGGGAAGCAATAGGGAGTGTGCAAGAGATGGGAAGCAATAGAGAGTGGCCAGGAGTGGAAGCACCAGAACGTAGGAGGGGAAAACAGCACTGTGGGAGTGATGGGCGAAAACATAAGCGAGGAGGCCGTATAGGTGTAATATTGATATAGGTTTATTCCAACTGACGAAGTAAGGAACACATTTGTGTGTGCTTTTCATTCTGCTCGTCTTCTTCTTCCTCTTCTAGGTATTCTGGTCCTCAGGAGGGGGCCCCTGGGAGGCTTGAGGAGAGGAGTAAAACAGAATAAAAGGAACGGTAAGTATAAGGGCTTTCCGCGGATAGTTTGAGCAGAAACCTTCAGCACACGCGGGTGGAATTATGATGCGAATAATGGAAGGAAGAAAAAGAGAAAAAATAATAATCATCTATTCCTTTCCCCCAGTTTCTATTTCCCTGTTCCTAATTTCTGTCATTGGCTATTATTTCCTCCTTTATACTTTTATGCGACGTGAGGCCAATATTTCCTCCTTTATACTTTTATGCGACGTGAGGCTCCATAATGTGAGTCGGGCCTTCTTAGACAAGGTGAGGGGGGGGAGGTTGAGCATGCAACCTGCTTCCCCTTCTCTCCCTCTTACTGTCCAGATAGGAAGGTCAGCAGGAGAAAATTAAATAATAAAATAGAAAAAAAAAAAACCCCGAGGAAAAATAAGAAAAGAGAAAAAAGATACAATGAAAAAGGGATAACACCCACTATTCCCTACCCTTCCACCCACTCTCCCCACCTCCACCCTTTCCTGCGCCACGTACCGCCTCTGCCACAACTCTCCTCACACCACTCGTCTGGACTTCCCTCGGCCTCGGCGTCGCTTCCCTGTGGTTCGGGCAGGCTGGTTCCTTTGTCCTTCCCGGGTACCTCCCCGGGCTCTCATGTCCATTCCTTCTCTTCGGCGTCGTCTGGCTCTCGTGTCATTCCTTCTCCTCAGCGTCTCTCTCCTCGCAAACTTCGTCCTTCCTCTCTTTTTTTGGCTCTTTTTCTCCTCCTCCTCTTACTGATTGGTTCGTCGGCCTCACGCCCTCGTTCTCTACCTGTGAGAGGAAATTGTAGTCCGTTTTTACTTTTTGTTTTGGGTCCCAGCTCCTATTGCCGTTATCGGGACCAGGAAGAAATGGAGACCACCGCGGAGACTCAGGAGGTGAGTCGGGGTTTTGTTTTGGGATCTTGGGTGTTTCCTCACAAGCTCACAAGGGAGAAAATCAGATCAGATGAAAGAGTGAACAGTATGCAAGGGAGAGAGCAACAAGGAGTGTGGGGTGTAGATATTTGGCGGGCGGGAGAAGCACACAAGAGAGAGAGCTGGAAAACACATGCACTCTCAAGGAGTGCTTAACCAAAAAGAAAAAAGTAGCTATGCTCCAGGGGAGGGACAAACACAAGATAGACAAGATGGGGCAATGCAAGCCATCTAATAAGAAGCAAGTAGATGAGAGTGTCAATAAAGCCATCCAATGGTAAGAAATGGGTGGGTTCTAAGCCCAGTGTAAGTTCTTATTAATCCCACAATAGGTCTTTTGCAACCAGACAGCTTGTGCTGTCAGGTAGGAAAGACCTAAAAACTACCCAAAAATGCTAGTTGTGGAGCCACCATGTGGTAGACCTTTTGCTAAGCTTAACTGGTCACATTTCAGTGCTGTATTTGGGTGTTAAACTGGTACAAATAAGGTGGAACTTTAGATAAAGACAATGTAAATTTGTGTTTAAATGACAAAATAGAGAAATAATACTGCCATGGAATATACTGCATTATTCAGCATAATTTACCTATTCCTGCCAGATACGTTAGTCAACCCTGCTGCATAATTTGGTTTTCTGTTGTCTCATGATTCCAGTGGCCCTAGCCGAAAAGAACCTTGTTCGCCAAGACATATGCAATTTAATGAATCTTCAAATGGTGCTTCTTGAGCCCTGCTCCCACACTGACGGCACCCTCTTTATGGTCTGGCTTGATAGCGCAGCTGTCGTCAGACAATTATGTGAGAATGAGAATCACCAGGAGTGGGACTTTAGCTCCGCCTACTTGTTGGGAGCCAAGAGTACCTGTCTTGATTGGGCAGAATTTGTGTGCTTCCTCAAAAAAAGTGTTTGCCCTCCACACAGCTTGTGATTGTTTTGTTTATTTATCCAGCTACCTGAGCCCAAATTTTCTGGGGCACACACTACATTGTAATACTATTAAAGACTCTTAAATAAATAGATAATTTGTGGTGTTTTTCTCTGGCAGCAGCACAAATAGAAGGACAGCAGTCATTGCGTACATGGATTCTTGGGTCTGGCTTGACAGTGCAAACCTACACCAATATTATTCTACAGTTTTTGCATTCACACAAATACATATCCCTTCTCATGCTATCTACCTGTTATGCTTTACATTACCATACAACATTCTTTTAAAGCCAGACTTTTTGGCATTGCCAATGCTTGTTTTGATTTTTTGACGGGGCAAGAGGCACAAGTGGTATGCCATGTGTTACCTGCAACTGATCTCTTCACTGTTCCTATGTCTGGCATCTGGAAGGAAACACAGACAAAAGGTTGAACACCCATCGTTGTACATTGTGGGAATTTGAATGACACGTATATTTCACTGATATGGATTTGTAGCACAGATAGCTGATGGAATGTGCATTTTCACGCGCCTCTGGGAATTTCATGTTGATTAGTGCCTGGTTTGTGGAAGACACTATTACAAGTGTGTAGTGTTTGTTTTATTTGCTCCTGTTGTGTGTAGCCTAGACCTGGAGCATGCAATGCTTGCCAGTGAGAGTGGTGACAGACCACAGGGTGGCATTGTAAAGTGTTGGCTAGCTGGGTGTGGCTGCATGACCGGAGTGCCAAAGGGTTGGTGTACATGCGGGATGGGTGCACCTGGTGATTGTATATGTGTCTGAGTGCACTAAGAGACAGAGACGGAGGACTTGGGTCTTTGCGTTTGCCTTCCTCTACTACAACGGTTGTCCAATCCCAGTTTACACAAGTAGATGTGAGCTGTGTTGGGCAGGCTATTGGTGGACTGGGGTTTGGCCTGTATTTGTCTAGCAGTGGTGGTAGTATGCCTTGTTGTGTAATATAACATGGGTTGGCTCCACTCTGAGTGGTGCTGGCTCCCTGATTGTTGTGTGGTGGAGTGGTGCTCTGTTTCAATAGCAGAGTCGTTTTAAGGCATGGGCAAAGTCGGCAATTGCCCAGGGCCTCTACCTTTCAAGGGGCCCCCTGCGTTAGAAAACATTTGGTCAATTTGCCCTCTGTCTACTATGTCTATTTCCAGGGCTTAAGTCCTAAAAAAAGAAGTGGCAGAACTCACCAAGTTAGGCAGACTGGGTGTGATATCACCACCCGGGACATCACAGGAAGTGACATCACTGCGCATGACCGCAGATGGCACCACAGGAAGTGGCATCACAATTCATGACGTCACAGAAAGTGACATCAGATCTTAAGACCTCACATATGTTTAGCAGGTCTATCATGGGTATACATTTGAGCGCATTACAATATTTAACAAATTAGATTTTGCATTGGGGTTGTGCCAAAATATTGATGCAACCCAGAAGCAAAATCTGGGCCTCAACTTATACATTTATGTTTTTAAAACTCTGCCACAAAGAAATTGGCAACAAGGAGAAATGTGGAAGTAAATCTGTTCTGCTTAATTGTTTGCAATGTCTGTATTTTAAAATATCTTATGGGGTTAAGGCACCTGCTGCAGAGATCTTTGTGTGCCAACTAAATTCAGGGAATAATTATAATGGTAAGATAATTCTGGAGGATAACGTATTTGCTGGAGAGATATGTGCTTTGTGTAGTCGTATTTTGGAATCAAAGTAGCATAGAGGGTTAATTTGTCTCCTGCAAAGCACATTATGTAACACCCAGTTGACAGATTTTTATTTTATGTAAATAGGTAAGTGGGTTACTGCTGTTAAGACAGAGATCCTTTTGTTACTAGAGTTCATAAATTGTAATCCTTCTAATATAGCACAGTGAGCTATGAAGGACATGTGGCTCCTACACCTTGCAACCCTCACTGCTTTATGTAACACATCCTTTAAATTGGTGTACACACATGATTTATTGTCAATGTACAATCTGTACGTGTAATGTAATGCGCTCTGACACCCTGCATTGAGATGAGTAATGATACTACTCATCCCAATGCAGGGTGTCAGAGCACTTTACATCACACGTACACAAATAATTTAAATACAACTATTTTGTTTTATTTCTTTTATAGCGCTTTAGCACTACTGTAGTGCTAAAGCGCAATAAGAGAAATAAAACAAAATAGTGGTATTTAAATTGTTATTTGTGTAAATACTGGGACGACCAGCACATCTGACATTCTTACAGTGCATGCATATATATCTCTTATATACAGGGACTGAACAAAGTCAAAAGCATTTCTCTCTTAAGAACCTGTGAAGTCATAAGGTGTGAGCCTTTGTTTCCCCTCCATTACATCTAGGTGTAGGCTCCCGATAGTTCCCAGCCAGGATAATCCAACAAAAAGAGTCCTAATGGCCTCTTAACTTCGGCCTTTGTTATGGGCCCAGCTTGCATCTGATAAGCCCCTTTCCCGCCTGCACGTTGCTGCTCTGAACATAAGCAGACAATGTGCAGGTGCTAACGACACCGGGACGAGTTCAACATATTTTTGTGAATTCCAGAAGTAGGAAAGGAACGTGGCACTCCGCAGAAAGCGGCCAGCTTTGCAGCAGGGTAGACGGCATTTACCTTCTGAAAATAGTGGGTAGACCGCATCTACCCTCGATCTGAGCCCTGTCTATTTCACTATATAAACCACTCTCCCTCCCTCTGCCTGCTGCACCAGCATCAGTCATTGTCGGGATTTTTGTGGTCTCAGGCAAGACATATTAAATTTATTTTTGTGTAGCCCAGTTACTGAAAGGTAAGATATAATTTAGTACAGTAGGGATTACGTGGGCTCGAATTAGAAGGAATTGCATAATTTCAATGTTGTTCCGAACAGAGGCCCCCAACATATGTCTCGCCCAGTGCCCCAAAATCCTTAAGATGACACTGCTCAATAGTGCATTCTGTTTTAGCGCTTTTGGGGGAGTGACAAATTGGCAAGATTTTTGGTGCAGTGTTGTGGTACTGGTACATCCAATGTCTTCTGTTATGTTTCTGCATTTTGGTGAGGATTAGGTTTGGTGCTGTGTCTTTCAGGTTGTGTTGCATGTGTTTCAGATTCTGTTTAAAGGTGGCTGACAACATTCTGAAAAAAATCGAAAGTTGTAGAAACTGCCTTTTTAGGTCTAGCTTGACAGCCAATGCTCTAAAATATATAAAGAGTGGGATTTGACTTCACTCAGAGTAAAATTACTCTTTCACCTTGTGATATCGACTAGTGTGTCATTCTGCCTCCCAGAACTCTCTAACCTCATGCCATTGGCTGGTGTATCATTCCACCTTCAAGGGAGTGCTTCTATTGAACTACATCTGAAAAGTACACTCAATCATCACAGTGTTTGTCACATTCATGTAACGCAACTGGTGCTCGTGTAAAGCGCTCTGATACCCGATACCTTCGGGTCAAGTTCGCGCTATATAAAACTCCATAAATATAAATATATTCAGTTCTTTATCTCCTATATGCATTCTATATAGAAAGCAATCTTTTAAGCTCCTTTTTCAGAGCACTCACGAAATCATTAAGTTTGTCTTCATTGTGATAAAAAGCATTTGTTTATGCAACTCATTTAAACAGCATTTGTGAATGCCTTTTTTTTACGTGTGTGGGCACATTTAAACCAGACCTATTTGGCTTTGCCAATGCTTGCTTTAATAGTCTGCACAAGAACGCAGACTGTGTTTTGCATTACAGCAAAAACTAATTCAACAGGCAAGCTAAAATAAAGGGGCAGATTCCATGCCTGAACATGGAAAATCACTGGTATCCGGGCTACCTGTGCCTCTGTGTACGAAGAACAGCCCAGGGAATATTTCTCGCTGTTCATAGGTATTCTGGTTGGCAGCTCAGCAGCCACTAAGAACAGTCTAAACACAACTAGCGCTGATTGGTTATTTATTTTTTGCACATGGCGAGCATGTAATT
Source organism: Calotriton arnoldi (assembly GCA_963921515.1). Lineage (NCBI taxonomy): Eukaryota > Metazoa > Chordata > Amphibia > Caudata > Salamandridae > Calotriton > Calotriton arnoldi. The sequence continues at coordinate 738,528 of CAWUFW010000796.1, forward strand.
TCTATCAGAAATAGTGGAACCTAGCATGATAATCAAAGAGGTCAATTGACATTAACCAAAAAGGGTGGTTGGCGAATTGTACAAAGATTTTGCTTTGTGATGTATAGGCATTGCCTTAAAAAAATGTAGACAAATTACACGGTCGAGTTTAATGAAACATCCATTTACAGTGTGACGCAATGTGTATTTGTTGGTTTTTTTTGTACTGATCCCACGAGATGGATCTCATTGGTATTTTTAAACACACTGGGTGAGGGGGCTGGCTCAGATCTCAGAAGACACTGAGTTCCACCGTTGGGGTCCTGGAAGGTAGAGCGATCAGACTCTTGATGCAGCACTCGGTGATTTACACATCACCTGCAGGTTCTGCTGGGTGGATGGTAAATTCCTAGTAGGCATGTAGTACGTCAGAACGTTTCTAAGGTAGCCCAGGATGATGAAGTGGAGCACTTTGGATACAATAGACAACATGCAGAGGGCTCTCTATTGAGCTGTGAGCCACACAGCCTTGTGGTTAGAGGTGGTGTCTGGTCAATGCTTAATTTGAGCTGATGGTTGTAGGTGGGGCCACTGTCCACTCATTTTTGGGGACCAGCACTAATTTTTTCCTCAACAGATTTTGATCCAGAGCAAGCGAGAGAAAAACACAAACAGGGAAGGAAGGGGGAAGAGAAAGACAGACAAATTGTGACAAAAGGAGAAAGAACTGATGAAAAAGAACATGCAACCAAGTGAGATGGTGTAGAAAGAGAATAGGAGAGGACCTAGAACTGACCCTTGAGGAACCTCCACCGGTAGAGAGGCTGGTAGGAATTTCTTGGAGTCCCACTGCACTGAGAAGAAGTGATGGGCTAGATATGAGGAACAGAGCACTTCATGCCAATGGTGTGGAAGGAGGAAAGTAATTAGGTGTGATCAACTATTTCAAGTGCGGTGGATCGATCAAGAAGAATTAATGATAGGTGATTGTGGGTAGACAAGGAGATGAAGGTGAAAACTGGGATGGTGCAGCTTCAGTAGCTTGGAGGACACAGAAACTCAACTAGAAGGGGCTGAGAAGGTTGGAAGATGATAGATTTGTAGTGGGTCAGTTGAACACTTGGGGGCATAGTTACAAGAAAAGTGACAGAGTGCAGCGTTAGCCTTTTTGGCTTAACACCGCGCTCCACCACTTTTGAAACGCAGGGCTGCACTATATTTATAATAATACGGAGCTGCCCTGCGATCCACACTGCACTGGCTCTAATTACAGCTGCCTAGCGCCAACGCAGGCAAACTTGCACCATAGTGCAAGGGTGCCTGTGTTGTGGGAATGATTATTTATGTGCAGGAAAGTGTCCCTCCCTGCACATAAGCAATCTTAAATGGTGAGTTGTAACTTTTGTGTGCGCTGCTTTGTGCAGCTCACAGACAAGTTGCAACTCATCATTTTTAAAATTATTTTTTTATGTGCGGGAAGGAACACCTTCCTGCACATAAACAATCGTGCATAGCGTTTTGCTGTTTCTATGTGTGCTGCACAATACATCACACATAGAAACAGCAAAAACGAGGAGAAATAAAAAAGCATTTCTCCTTGTTTCGCCATGTTAAGACCAGATTTTTTTGGTCTTAATTTTGGTGCTGCCCCATATTTACGCCACCCTTGTAAATATGGGCCAGCATCAAAATCAATGGGTATTGTGGCAAAACGCCCACCAAAAACACCTATTGCCCGCCCCTTTCACGCTAAGTATAGCGTGAAAGGGTACCTTATTTGCAAGGCGGCGTTAAGCCAACGCCACCTTGCAAATAAGGCGAAGCCCGTATCACCACAGGAACATCGAAAAAAGTGATATTCCTGTGGCGATAGGGGCGTGTAAATATGTCTCTTGGTGTTCCAGTTTCTAGGTGAAGAAAGGGAGTTGGGCGACTGCGGCTAGTTAATGGGAGAGGAATGTTCAGAAGTATTTCTCCAGTTAGCGGAGTACAACCGCAGATTTGAATCAATGTGGGTAAGTTCCAGATAAACAGGAGTGTTTGAATATGGAGGTTAGGCAGTGAAGCATCTTGAAAGAAAGAGTGAAGGGTTTTATAGCTTATGGGCTGAAGGGGTCAGATGGTGTGCATAATGGATTAATGGATTTGGGAAGGAGGATAAGCTCCATGGGTGAAGGGGTAGAGAAGTCAGTGATAGAGTGAATCAATGGGGTGATGGAGGTGGGAGGATAGGTGAAAAGTAAATAAGAGGGCACTAAATAGAGATGATCTTGGAGGAAAAGCATGATACATAATCTTTGGCTGAGAGTGTGGTGTGAGTGATTGGTGTGTGCAGTGGGGAGGCTAAGGAGGTCATTCACACCCTGATGGGTGACCACAAGCTCACTAGTCAGCAGGACTCTGGCCTCCACTGCCTTGCGGGGGCCTGACTGCCACATTGGGAGATTCTTACTGCCTGGCAGGGATGTTTGTGATGAAAGTGAATCTGCTGCATTAGTGGATGGACTTTCCTCTCAGGTCAGTGCTGAGCAGCCTGCTGTGGCTTTTGGTCCGCTTGGAATTTTTTAAAGTAACAATAGCCTGGACGAACAGAGAATTTTCTCCAGTACTTAATTTGTTAAAAAACGTAAGTGCCAGGGCCTTTCTCGGGAGGACCCTGCCAGTGCTGCCAATGACAGTACCAACACAAATACTAACCATCACATGCCTACACGTGTGACAATTCTGACTATTCCAGGCCACCCAAAGCTATAAGAATGGCATAAGTGGAAGATATTATTAATTTTTAATCTATATTGAATTATCAAACACCTGAAAATTTGAAAGACAGCACCACCATGTGGAAGACTGTCATTAGAGCCAGTGTTAAGGATAAAGTGCCGGTGATGAGCACTGGCAACCACTGGCTCAAATTAAGCACCGGTTTTCTCCTAGCGTGTTTAGGTCACTGACTGCCTTGCCTCGCATTACGGACCTGGTCAGTGAAACGAAAAGTGTTGGTGGTCTCACCTATACTGCCACTGTGACCGAGGGTCCTGAAGTTGCTGGGCCGCTGGGTTATGGATTTCTGACGGTGGAGCCAGCTGGAGATGATAATGCCCAATAACAGCACCCCTGGAGTTACCAGTGCCAGGACAATAGTACATGCGGAGGGAGGCAGAGAGGATAAGTTAGCAAGCCACACTCCGGGACCTCGGAAAGTGGCCCAAAAGTGATGTTGGGTGAAAAGTCTGAAAGTGTTGCACCTATTATGGAGGCCATTACATATCTATGTTGAAGGTACGACCTGGAGCGCTGTCTTCTAGTCAGAAATGCGCAGGTTCACTTTCTTGATGGGCTTGTCAGTCCTGTGGAGTCATTATCCAGAAGCTTATAAGACTTTCTGAACCACTCTTAAGTCCTTGTAGCTGCTGCACTTTGTCAGGCAGCAGCTCCGCAGATCTCCCAACTGGCCCCATTGTCATGCAAGTAATGTTCAGCCACGTCTGGTTTTCCAGTCATCAGCTATAGGCATGATGGGACTTGTGTTTTTTTCATTCCCATTACAAGTATTGGCCTGCGAACAGCTGTAGGCTGAAAAACATAGGACTTGCTGAAATTCGCCCTCATGGTATGGGGCTAGTTGACTTGGCTCAAACTATCTGGTCAGCCCACCCGTGACCTAGCTTTATGATGGGGATTTGTGACCCAGATTGCTTGTACCCCTGAAGCGCACAAGTAACGCAATAATTAATAAAAACTTAATCTAGAATTCTCACGTTTCCCAGGTCCATGCATGAGTCACTCACCCAGTCCTGTTTTTTTCTTTGCATTTTGGGACTTGTAATCCTAATTTCATACTGGGTTCAAAAGATTACAAATCCCAGAATGCAAAGAAAAGTCCCTGGACTGGATGAGCTACTCACACTTGGAAATGGGAAACATGAAAGCTCTATAAATGCAGCTTCATTTGAACCAAGCAAACATATCCAAGTATACATCACCATTTTTAGGTCGAGCCTGGGCAGCGGATGCGCTGCTCTGCGAGCCATGCTGTATTAAAGTATGGACTTGAAGCTCCGCCCACTCTCCGCCCATATTTCTCATTGGCTTGTGTCATTGTCCCTTGTAAATGCTGGCTTCTGATTTGTTAATGGGCTTGTTAGTCCCTCCTTAGTACCGCCTTGTCTTCATTTGTAACCTCTCACGAGGACTACCCTTTTACTTCTGTTGTTACACGGTATGTCTTATCTAGTCTATAACCACTATTTTCTTTCATGAATTTCTCCTACTGTAGGCACGACATGCTTTCCTGCAACATTCAGCGAGCCATGCGCGCTTTCACTTTCCAAGCAGCCCGGGACAATGGCGGCCGCTTCTTTGAAATTAAAGAGGTCTCGCATTTGCAAGAGTTTGAGCTTTTGGCATTGTAAATGACAATGCCTTTTATTTATGTGTTAATTATCAAAACAGATCAATAAAAGGCATTGTCATTTACAATGCCAATAGCTTAAACTCTCGCAAATAAGAGACCTATTGCATTGCAAATGCTTGTTATCAAAAGCAGATGCAGGCCAGAGAGTGACTTCACAGCAAGATCAAAAAGAACATCTGGAACACTGCTGGAGTGCAGATGGGCTTTTTAGCATGGTTTCCGGATCTGCGTCTATGGTAAGGAACACCCCAAATCTTCCTCCTCACCATTAGCCGAGTGACATGTACGTTAACACCTGATGTCGGAGAGAGGTCTTGGATCTAAAAGTAGTAATGAGGGTTTAGGTTTGCTTCTGACCCTGGAAAGCTTCTTTAAAATTGGCATAACCAATTCTTTTTGCAGCTCAGTTTTCTAAATGTATTGCCTGCAAAGCATTAGGTTTTACACACAGTTCTGTAGGGCATCTCATGAAATATTCCAGTAATTCAGGATTTAGCATAGTACAAAGGAGCACCATTTCTCAACAGCAGCAAATTCATTGTGTTTCAATTACAAAATGAAGTGCCACTTCCTGGTGGCTGCGATCAATGTGGGAAAACTGCATCCCGTCCAGCCTGCCAATCAGCTCTCTACACCGCAGGCTACCAGGGGGCATCTCCTGAGTCCTGTATGCCTCTCCGACCAGGGGTGGCACTCCCATGGGGCCAGGTAAGACAGCAGTTTAACAGCGCCACTGGCACCGCATAACAAGAAAAGATCCCAAAACTTTGGGCATATTTACAAGCCCCTCTCGCCACAGGAACGTCACTTTTTACGACGTTCCTGTGGCGATAGGGGCTTTGCCTTATTTACAAGGCAGCGTTAAGCGCTACTTACCGTGGCTTAATGCGGTCTTGTAAATAAGGCATCCTTTCAAGCTTTACTTAGCGTGAAAGGGGGGGCAATGGGTGTTGCGGTGGGCGTTCCGCCGCAATATCCATTGATTTTGACGCTGCCCCTTGTTTACAAGGGTGGCGTAAATAGGAGGCAGTGCCAAAAGTAGGACCAGGGAAAACCTGGTCTTAACATGGTGAAATGAGGAGAAATGCTTTATTTCTCCTTGTTGTTGCTGTTTCTATGTGTGCTGCATTGTGCAGTACACATAGAAACAGCAAAACGCCATGAATGATTGTTTATGTGCAGGAAGGTGTTCATTCTTTTAATGATTGTTTATGTGCAGGAAGGTGTTCATTTTTTTAATGATTGTTTATGTGCAGGAAGAAACACCTTCCTGCACATAAACAATCATTAAAAAAAGGACGATTTGTAACTTCTATGTGTGCTGCACAATGCAGCTCACTTAGAAGTTTCAAAACGCCATTCTGGATTGTTTATGTGCAGGAAGGGACACCTTCCTGCACATAAACAATCATTCCCTCAACGCAGGCCCCCTTGCACTATGGTGGAAGGGTGCCTGCGTTGGTGATAGGCAGCTTAATTTAGCGACAGCGCAGGGAGAATTAGGAGTGCACAGGGGGGTGCTAGCGGAAAGCTTTGTGCCGCTTTTGTTGATGGGGGCCGATATTGCAGCTAAGCTGCAAAACCGCCCCCCAGTAACAAAATCGGCCTTCCAGGGGTCTAAAACCGGCCCCCACCCTGGCGGCCCACAGGGGAAACTCCTGGTGCCTGTACGGCCAGTCCGGCCCTGGGTGTAAATAGGAGAACTGGAGTGATTGAGACACTCCTGAGACCACTAACCCTTCTACAGACCGTCGTATTGTGTAATTCATAGTCTGCATAACATGTTTAAATGGCTTTGTATGTTTTTGTGCGCGCACACATACAAACATATATATATATATTATAAGCAGTGCTTTAAATGGGCCGGTACTGAGTACCGGCACTTCTCAGTTTTCTTCCCCTGAGTACCGGAACTTATTTTCGGGCAAGAAGAGTACCGGTACTCCCAGAAGCAGCAGGGCTCATGCCCTGAAATACGGGTACGTGCAATGCAAAAACTACTGAAAATAACCCTTTCAGATGGAGCGTGTTTATGTGCAGCAGCTCTGGCAGGCAACAACAGCCAGTGTATCCCTGCGCTGCATTGCTCCTGCAATGTTAGGTTCTAATTGGCGTTGCAACAAGAATGAGAATGTTGTCAGAGCTGCCGACAGTGGAACTGGAGGACCAGGTTCCGACTTCGGCTCATCATCCTGTGATTCTGGACAACTCCCTTAACCAGTGGTGCTTAAAAAAAGTAAGCTTTAATGCAAATGTTCTGACTGTCATGTAAAGCGCTTAAATGCCCATGGCCCAAATTCGCGCAATATCAAACTGCCAAAAATTAGGCCCTGCACCTATGACATACAAGCTGATGCTTGCCATGTCTCCTATGTAAGGAGGCAGTTTGATATTGCACGAATTTTTTACATGACAATCAGAACATTTGGATTAAAGCTTACTTATGTGGCTGTTGTTAAATTCCTGGCTCATAGCCACGCCCCCAGACACGCCCCTAACGGCCCACCCAGTCTAATTAGTGAGTACTGGCACTTCTCATTTTCCCTTTAAAGCACTGATTATAAGCATGTATGCATTTTCCACAATTGCCCATTATACGTGGCCCCCACCAGCTTTATCTGTTACTCCTTGTGTACCCTCCCAAAAATCACTTCTAACGACGCCACTGCACTGTTCTCGAGTCTACAACTCTTGATGTCACCCCCGGCTCATGTTGCCAGAATAAGCAAAAATGGTAGCAATTTTTCATCGAAAATGCCCTCTTCGTCAACATTGTTCACTTCGCAGAGGGAGCCGGGTAATGAGGACAGCTGCTATTTACAGCCCCGCGAGGCAGGAAGTTCACGGCAGCAGGGGGGGCAGCCAGGGTTTTCCATTGTGTACACTCAGACCCTGCATCCCGCCTACAGACCCACCTCGGACTATCTGACCTCGCATCTGACGCTCCCTCCTTTCCGCCCCTTCTACAGGCTACTCGCGCCACTTTTTAGGCACCACCCATTCTTTTAACCAGCTCTTTGACCCCTCCACAGCCATTGTGAGAGGAACCCATGAGGCCCGTCTAGACTGCCCACTGGTGATCTGCTGCGTCACCATAAACCTAGAGGCATATTTATGGGAGGCTTGCATCGTGTTTGCACCACGCAATGTGGTACATGCGTGACTGAAACCAAGTCAGATTAATTAAGTCAAGCAAAGCCACTTTGGTTGGCTCTGAGTAGCCTGAATCATCATTTGTGTCTTTTGCATAAATCTGGAGTAGTGCAACGTAGCACAAATTGCTGCATTGCACTACTCTGCCCTGGGTAGGCGTTCCAAGGGCGTTGCAGTGGGTGTTCCCACACAACTCCCATGTATTTTGATGCATTCCCAGATTTACAATGACTTGTAAACCTGGGAATGCGCAAAAAATCGTACGCCTTTCCTGGAGAGGCGTAACAAGGAGAAATATCTTTATTTCTCCTCGTTTTTTCATCTTTCTATGTGTGCAGCATTCTGCAGCACACATAGAAAGAGGAAAAAGCCTCTCAGGATTGTTTTTGTACAGGAAGGTCCTCCCTTCCTGCACAAAAACAATCCTGCCTTCAACACAGACACCCTTGCACCATAAGTCCCTAGTATATGGTATACTATGCACCCAGGGCATAGGTACCCCAGAGGCCCCCAGGGGCTGCAGCATGTATTATGCCACCCCTGAGAGACCATTTAAAATGACACAACAGGTCTGCTACAGCAGCCTGTGTAAGGTGGTGCATGCACCTCTTACTTAGATATAGGTTCACTATATCTATCCTAATCACTGCACATATAAATCAGTCACCCCTATGGCAGGCCTTATCAATCCTGAAGGCAGGGTGCTGGGTTTTATGTGAGAGGGTGCCCATGCATGAGCAGAGCCCCCCTGCAGCCTTCGGAACCTACTCTCCGGGGTTGTTAGTGATGCAGCCAACCATATATACTTAAGTGCATTATAACCTTGCGGTAAATGCTAACTTTAGAACGGCTGCATGGAAACATGTCGTGTTTGGTGTCAAACACCTTGGAATCATACCTCCACACCAGTAACTGGTGTGGGAGGTATGATTCCACCCTCCTAGAGGGAGAAATATGACAACACTGGTACACCCGGTACCAGCTTTCTTGACCCTGGCATCACAAAATGGATGCTGCCAGCCACAGACACGAGTCTGCCCTCCTGCTGCTGGACAAAACTCCAGCAGGGGAAGGCTTGACAATAGGTTTCCTGGCACAGGGAGGTGTGACCACCTCCCAGACAGGCTTTAGTGTATTGGGGCTGGGTGGGTGCACTCTCAGAGTGCTTTGATGTCTGCACTGGGGGCACATTTGGTGTCCCTGTGCATAGTCCAGCTCAAACCGGTTGCAGGAGCCATTTGCTCCTGCTCTGACGCGAAACTGGACAAAGGACATGGGTGTAGCCACCCTTCTGTCCTGACCCTCCCATAGGTGGGTCCCCAGAGTTTGTCTTAACCCCTTCCTTGGGTATAAAGTAGGAACCCCTGACTACAGGACTTTGGATATTACCTGGACTAAACTCTGCTACAGAAACCAAGTACTTCGATGATCTGCACAACGCTGGATGACTGAAGAATCTCCCTTGGAGTAAAGTAGTTACTCCCCTGCTGAGCAGGCACCTAAAACGCATCTGACCGGTTTGCATCTACGAAGCTCCTGAAGGACTCCGAAGATTTCTGCAATACAGGAGGTGGGTTCCCGTGGTCTTTGAGGTTGATCTGCGCTCTCAGCAATTCTGAGGCCCGTATCCCTCGTGGGGACCGTGCAACCCGAACCCCTGGGCACCGTGTACATTTGCAGCAGCATATGCTTTTTGGCGACCCCTGAGGCTGTGCTTTGGGCTACTTGTAGTCCTGACCCCGAACAGTAATTCCACTGAAGATTTCCGGCCTACACTCCACGAGTGTTCCGTGGGCTGGTATTTCGTGATTCAGCTTGAGGTCCCTTCGCGATCCCTGGTCCGTTGGCCTGTGGATCCCTGAGAAGGCAACTTTAACTTTCAGTGGGCTTCCCTGGTTGCTCCAGACGTGCCCTGACTCTCCATCGCTTGGAGAGTCCCCAGGACCTTGCTGGTCCTCACAGAAGCATCTTTCCTCTGACCGCGTGGGTTGCCATTGCCAAGGCTTGTTGGTGTTCAATCCAGACACTGACCCCCCAGCACTCGACATCCTTCGTGGGACAGCTCGAATCCGGACTTTGGTTGTTGTAGACATCTCCTGGTCCCCGTGGCTGCAGAGTCAAGCTTCACCTCTTCTCACCTGAAGCACCCGACATCGGTGGGCATTCGATTGCTCCGCTCCTGGTCACGTGAAGTGACCCAGACTTTGTCCCCTCTGCTTTCAGGTTCTTCTCATCTCCGATCCAGGCTTGGATCACCCCGGACACTTTTCTTCTCCACGGCAGCAGTACTTTTTCGCATCACGCCATTGAAAACGACGAGGGTTTCCGACACCACTTGACCCCTATGCACCCGGCTCCTCTGGGATAGGTAACACGGGTACCTCGGTACTCTCAAGGGTGCTGGCCTTAGAACTTTCTATGTTTAGCTGGGTTTGCTTAAAGACCGCTCAGAAGTGTCCTTAACCTGTAAATTTCCAACCGCTACTTTCCCATAGAGTTGTACGGAGCTCGCGTCTGTGTTCACACACTGCACCCGTCCTCCATGGGTCCCCTGTGTCACTACTTTGAGTGGTTCCTTGGGGTCCCAGCGATTCCACGTGCTCTAGCCACTGTGTCTAGTCAAGTCGTGGTTGTTATACCACTTTCTTAGTATATGGTTTGGTCTCCCCCTGGAGCCCACTGTGTATTGTGCTATTTACTGTTGTTCTAGTGATTTCATATTGTGTACCTTGTTCTCTAATCTCATAAAGAGGTTAGTAGAGAGTGTTTAGTAATAAATACGTATATTTTATATATACCTTGTGTGGTTCTCCTTTCATTTGGTCATTCAGGAGGTTATATACTGGTAAAACAAGCTGCTTTACATTCCTTCAAGACTTAGCCTGAAGGCTGCTCTCCATAGCTACCACTAGGATAGCTTTCAATAAAGGTTGTCTTTAACCTAATCATCAATAAGGGTCGTTTGGACTGGTGCAAGGTGCCCACTTTAATTAGTGGACAGCATATACCAGGCCACCTTCTCACAGTGACTTCCTGCGCCACTGTCATAAATATGCCCCCTAGTCTCCATCGCTGTATTTTTCGTAACTTTATCATATCAGTTATACTCAAAGAAGTGGAGGCCGAGGACCTGCATGAACAGCAGACCCACCATGTCTACCCAGTCACACAGCGTTCAGGAGCCAAAATCTTCGGGTTAAATGTATTAGTTGTGGGGTGCTCCTTCTGATCTGGTAATGCAGATTGGGCCAGTAATCCCTGTCATTAGGCCCTTTGTAGACTCATATTTTTTAGCCTAACCTTACTGTGTTAAAATTAAAAGTACAAGTCACAGAATGAGAAGAGAGCTCTCTTGGCTTCCCGATTCCATGCTTGAGTAGCTCATTCAGTCCAAGTTTGGAACAATGCATTATAGGACTCGTAGTCCTAGGTATATATTGGCAGGAACATTATTATTGGTCCAACAATGTTTTAGTTGTTATTTCCAACAGCACCGGCCCTGTGGGCCTTGCATATGTTATGCACAAATCACATTTTACACTAAAGAGAGTAATATTGAATACACAGGACTGCAAAGAATAAAAATGGACTGAATAGGCTGGTCGCACATGGGGGTGATGGTGATGGTGGTGCTCAGTGGGAATGGATGGAACCCACTGTGAACAGAAGCACACACTGCGGATGGATGCCACACACCTAGGATGGATGACGCTTACACTGGGAATGTATGGGGGGTCTTTTTGTGATGTATGTGGGCACACTACAGAACGTTTCAGGGCATGCACTAGAGATGTTTGAGGACACACACTGGGAATGTAAGAGGATACGCACTGAGGTGGTTTGATGGCACATTGGGGATGCATAAGAGAAAACACCAGGGGTATCTCAGGGTAAGCATTGGCCATGTATGATGGCACCCAGTGCAGCTGGTGTACACAAACAGTGTTTGCCATATATGCTGCATATGACTGCTCATACAAGAACTGGGAACGTATGAGGGCATACATTTGGGATGTATGAGGCCTTCACAGGGAAGGCATGAGGGCACACATTCAGGGTGTATGAGGGCACACACCAGGAATGTATGAAGGCACACATTTGGGATGTATGAGGGCATGAACTGAGGCTATATGAGGGCATGCACTGGGAATGTATGAGAGCACACAATCGGGATGTATGAGGGCACACATTCTGGATGTATGAAGGCACATACTTGGGATGTATAAACCAACACACTGGGGGTGTATGATTATACACGCTGGGGATATATGAAGTCAAGTGCTGGTGATGTATGGTACCAGACACTCGGGATAAATGTGCACCCCACACCTGCACAGGTGTGCCTTCCATGCCTTGCTACGCTGCTTGCTATGGCCAACATATAAGTTTTGCGATCCCTCATTGCCATGCACCTGGTAATATCTACCCAGGGCGGTCTTCGGGCAATGCAACCGGTGCAGCTGCATCTGCCGCTGAGCTGGGGGGGCGCTGTGTTTAGAAATAACTTATGAGTTTAAAAGTACCTGTTGCAGAGTTCCTTGTGTGTCCAGCAGTTATCTGGCACCAAGGAAAATGTCAAGATAATACTGGTGATTAATGTTCCTGCTGGAGAAAGATGGATTTTTGTCTAGTGGCAGTTTTAACTCATCTAAGGTCGCACAGAGGGTTAACATGCCTGCTGCAAAGAACGTGCACCATGCAGATCACAGTACTGTATTTTATATGGATAGCTCAGTGGGTTACTGGTTTTGTCACAGAGATTCTTTTGTTATTTACAGTTGATAAATTACAACCCTAATGTAGCAGAGTGACCTATGAACTGTTATCAAAGAGCTGCATGCTAACTGCAAGTTATAGGTTATAATGTTATGTTTTTCCCCCATACTTTCATTTTCCTAATGTTGCTAAAAAGAGTTTGTTTGGGTAGGAATACATTCTTATTAGTAAAGCCAACTCCAACCAATGTGGTGCATTTTAAATGCTGAGTTTGTGCTTCTCCATACCAAACACTCCTAAAATATATTGCCTACTAGTATGGATGACTTGTGATTCCTACACCTCGTAGTCCTTATTGTCTTATGTAACATTTCCTGTACACTGACTTAAAAAATGTAGGATTCATTGTCTCTGTATAGTGTGTATGTGATGTAAAGTGCTCTGTAACCCTACACTGGTATTAGTAGCACTATAAAACAAATTAAATGCATGTGAGAGAGGGGCTGTGGAGAGATGAGGGCCACTATTGGAGACTGATAGCGAGGGGATCCGTGGAGAAGGAGGTCATGGGGGGGACGGGGGGGACTGAAAAAGATTAACACACTGGGCGCCAGCCGGGGCTAAAGTCGGCTCTGTCGACTCACCTTATGCACCTTTGTGATTTCTGATGCTCTCTTACCCTCAGCGCTGTGCCTGTCTGTGTAGATCTCGTGCTTGTCATGGCGAGGGAGTCAACAAAAGCATAGGCCTGGCTCTGGTGGTGCCACCCTGGCTTGTCTCTTGACCCATGGGCCTGCCACGCCTCTTCAGAGCCCACCATCCTGGGCGCTGCCCGCGCTGCCCTTTCCCTAAATTAGTTTGGGAAAGAAAAAAATACAACATCCTGCTGTACAGAGCACAGCTGGCAAGCATGTTACCCACTCGAATGTGGATTGTTCCTTGAACTTGTTCCACTGAAATTGCAGTTTAAATATAGAGCACACAAGTGAGGGAGTGTCCAGAGACAAGGACTGACGTCCGCAGATCTCTGCCTCTGTGTGCTTGTAACCCGTGGGACCACAGACCCAACTGCTGACATTTGTCTCCATCAATGTGCCAAAAGTCTCCTGAAATAGTTTAAGCCAGGCATGCAAAGGGGGTGCCCTCCCTCACAGTTCACTCTGTATCACGGTAAATAAGACAGATGTATATTCAATTCATGTAGTTTGCTGGATTGCTTTGTAGGCTAACATATTAATTCTTTTTTGCTCGTCACCTTTTGAGGCAGAATCAAGGGGCCAAACCTAACTTGCAACTAAAAATATTACTTATACAGCATCAGGTTAATTTTACCTGAAAAAATTGGTATTACTAAACACAGTGCCCAATTTAGCTCTTGAAACACAACTAAGTCAAAGGCATTGGCGCCTTGTACAAGGCTGCCACAGGGGGAGGGCTGTCACATGAGGAGGGCTGTCACAGGGGGAAGGCTGTCACATGAGGAGGGCTGTCACAGGGGGAAGGCTGTCACAGGGGGAAGGCTGTCACATGAGGAAGGCTGTCACATGAGGAGGGCTGTCACATGAGGAGGGCTGTCACATGAGGAGGGCTGTCACAGGGGGAAGGCTGTCACAGGGGGAGGGCTGTCACAGGGGGAAGGCTGTCACAGGGGGAGGGCTGTCACAGGGGGAAGGCTGTCACAGGGGGAGGGCTGTCACAGGGGGAGGGCTGTCACAGGGGGAGGGCTCCCGGGCTCTTTGCCCCACCACCCTGCATTTGAGGACCTCCTCTCCTGTTACATGTTTTTAATAGTAAATCATAAGGTCTGATGTATTCCTTCTTAATGCAGCTAACGCAGCAACACCCCCAGATGGCGCCGCAAACCGTGTTTTCACATGCCCTAGACTGCAGGCCTTCCTAATCACCAGCTGCTTCTTGAAACAGAAAGCTAAGAGAGGCCCCGCAGTAGTTTTGGGACCCTGGCCCCATCAAGCTTCCTGACATGCCTGCTCTTGTGTGAAACTGGAGGGAGGAGCAGATGTTGTGCAGAGGACTGACTGTAGGATTTGTGACCAGGAAACTGGGGCACACCTCCTGCCTTTCCCACTTAAACAAATTGAGGCTTATTCACAAGCCCCTTGTGCTGCTGGTGCCTCACGTTTTGTGACGCACCGGCGGCGCAATCTGCTGCCCCATATTTACAAGGACACGTCAAGCCACCCTATGTGGCTTTTCGTGTCCTTGTAAATATGGCCCCTTTACATGCAACACTTTACTTGAAAGGGGCGTGCCATGGGTGTTGCTGTGGGTGTTCCCACGCAACACACATGGCTTCTGCCACATTTCCACATTTACGAGAAATCGTAAACCTGGAAATGCGTCAGAATGCTACACCTCCCTAGGGGAGGTGTAGAGAGGTTCACCGAGGAGAAATGTTTTCATTTCTCCTCGTTTATTTCCTCTTTCTATGTGTGCTGCATTCTGCAGCACACATAGGAGGAGGACATAAACTCTTGTGATTGTTTTTGTGCAGGAAGGTGTCTCTTCCTGCACAAAAACAATCATCCTCCTGGCGCAGGCACCCTTGCACCATGGTGCAAGGGTGCCTGTGTCGGCGCATAGCAGCTAATTGTGCGCCAGCGCAGGGGGGAGCAAAGCGATTTGTCATATCGTTGTAGATAGGACGCATCCCTTTGCTTCCAAAGTAACGCAGCGCGGCGCAGCCAAATGGCTTGCGGCACCGAGCTGCATTAATTCCTTGTAAATAAGATCCTCAGTTCATAGTGACTACGACACAAAAACAAAATCCTCACTAGTATATTGTTTTAAGGACCTTAAATATGTGTCATCTATAATAAGAATTTTGTCAACTGACATAGTTACTATCACAAACTGAAATGTTTCTGGACTCACTCATGGTTATTCTGGGGGAGGTATTCTGTCTTGAATCTTTCCTTTATCCTAAGAAGTCATTAATTTTAAGGAATGTCACACAACATAGTAATGAAACAATGCAGTAAACTGAGACACATGTACATTCTAAAGAAACAAACAGTTATGTGGCTCTGACTTTCTTAAGAATTTTCTGACTTTCCCCTCTGTACTGGTACTTGCCGTGCCCCGTTGTTTCATCATTATTCTTTGTCGCTGTGGGCCTGAAGTTCCTTAGCGGTGGTACACCAGGCGGTCGCCCACCTGGACCCCAATACACAAGACGGCTTTCTTCTGTCTCAAAGAGTGAAAGCTGTAGGTTTAAGTGGTTCTAGCCAAATTAATTAATCTCCCTCTTGCCTAAAAAACATAAATGTGACCTGGTGTAATGGAACTGGTGCTCATGTACAGCGCTCCAAAGCCCTTGGGACGAGTTTGCGCTATATAAAACTGCAAACAAATCAAAAAATACATTTAACCGTTATCCTGGTGAACGTTCACTGCCTATTGCTTCCATATCCCCTTTTACCTGGTGCCCATTTACTTCCAATAGCTTTCAACAGTGACTCGAACCAGTTCATGAAGGCAGATTGGATGGGGGGGTCTGATCACTGATGTGTAAAGCAACAAGTCTTTGGCCTGAACTCCAGCACCCTGACCTCTGGGTGTGACCCCGAGCCTCCTCTCACCTTGTTCATGCTAAGGCTTGCCAACCTTGCACCATGAAGTGCTCAGAGGGGCTCATACGCTCGCTGTCATCATGGGGGAAGAGCCTATGGACCTCATTTAGGGTCAGCAGGAGTCGGAGCTGTGACCCCTGGCTTGCCCCTTGTGACCCTTGGCTATGCCTTCGGGACCTCTGGCTTCAGAGGTGGCAAAATCAGTGGCAAGAACACAGGGGTGGCTCTGCCCTCCTTGTTTTTAGCCCATTTTTATTATGCCAACACTGAATAATTGCATATTATTCACTGTTATTGTTATAAAATAAAAAATGAAGCATCATGAGATGAAATGGGAACTTGATTGGCAGCTGAGGTATTTAATGTTTTAAAAAAAAGGTTGTGTGCATGCTTGCAGGTGACAGTGTGAGAGAGGGAGTGTTTATATGTATGCATGTATGTTTGTATGTAAGCATGTGTGTGGGAGTGCAAGTGACTTTCAGTGACAGGTAGTGAATGCGAATAAATGAGATTGAAAGTCAGTAAGTGAGCAGGATTGAGACAGTGAGTGAGAGTGAGGGGGAGGAAGAGAGAGTAAGAGTGAGTGCAGTCAGTGTGACTAAGTATGAGTGAACCAGAGGAAGAATGAGGGAGATTGAATATAAATGAGTCAGAACGATTGAGTGACAGCAAGATTAAGTGCAGACTGACTGAGTGAGAGTGTCTAGGTGAGAATGAGTGTGAGTGACTGAATGTAAGTGAGTGAGAATGTGGTGTTATGCTTGCATGTCTGCCTTTAGTCCTGGCATACCAAAGGTAATTCTTGCCTTAAAGAGGCACACGTACGGAACAATACTAGCTCTGCTATTCTAAAGATAAAACTTGACATATGGGGCATCCATGGTAAAAGGTTGATACTGGCATACTTGAGATATTTGTTAGTATTGGGAACCCACAGAAAATTGCTGGCGCTGGCATTCTGGAGCTAATTCTTTGTATAATGGGCACTCGTGGTCAAATACTGGTACTGACATACTAGAGGTCCTTTTCAGCATATTGGGCCCCTGTGGCATAATGATGGTGCTAGCACATTGGAGGTGATTTTTGGTATAAAGGAGGAAGCCATGGCATACAGGACGGGGACGACCATGACAAAAGGCTGGCCCTAACATGCTAGAGGTAAATGTTGACATAAGGGTCACCCATGGTATATAACTAGCATTAATAGCAAACTTCTGGGATTGGCATATTGTATGTATTGGGATATGGGAAGCACCCATCACAAAATGCTGGCTCTGGCACAATGGAGGTTAATTTTGGTATATAGGGGCATCCATAGCACATTTTGAAAAAAAAGGGGTCAGCTCCTGTGGGGCATCGGGTTTCAATGGCTTGCCACGCCATGAAAGGGCTTATATATTTAACAAGTACCCTTTCAGAGCCCATGACTTTTTAGCAAGTTTATGTGATACGTTTGCATCAAAATGCACTATTTGACCCCAGTTTTCAAAATTTTCTGTGGGGGATGGAGGGCAGAACCCGCTTGAACCCTCCCAAAAGACACTTGGCTCACTACAGTTTAGGGCAAGTAATGTATTACACCCCACCACTTTTAAAGATCCTTTCAGCACTGCAATATCGAAGTATCTAAAAGAGACATCTGAGTTGTGTTTTTTATTAATCACAAAGTTATTATGGAACCTAAGCGATGTCAGTTATTTTGACACCTTCACCTTTGATAAGGTCAAGTGACACCACTTCTTGGACAAATTCACGGTCAAAAGTCTTATGATGTCAATTCAATTAATGTCATTAGGGTCAAAGGGTGTATGATGTCAGCTCCACTACCCCAGGCATATTGTAATTGGATTTATATAGCGCCTATTACCCCTGACGAGGCATTGAAGCGCTTTATGCTGGGCCACTCCGGAACCCAAGGTTAGTGGCTAGTCCACTAGTAACGGCTATTGGGATTAGTCTTGCGTGCCAACGCAAACCATTTCTTGCATTCACTTCAGTTTGTGGTGAATGAAATTAATAGGAGTTATTTATGATTGTTAGTGGGGGGCACATATGACACACGCTCGTGGTTGGTGGGATTAGTAGATGATCTAGAGGAGGTTAGGTATAGTTAGATTGCAGGGGTATGAATTTCAGAGGAGAGTTATTGATCTTGTAAATGGGTTGAGGGCAGTTTGCAGAAATACAATAACGGCGATTAATGCGGACATGCACAACGTGTGTGACAGTAGGTTGTGCTTAGGAAGAGAAGCCTTGGAAAGGATAGAAGGGAAGGAGAGGGCCTCATGAAAGAAGAAAAGGATAGGCGACTGTCTGAAGCTAAGTAAAAGTCCGTTTTTGACGTCATGTTTTAGGGATATAGAGGATCTTTTTTGAGATAGCATGCAATTTGGGGATGCACGACTGTAGAAACACCCTTATGTGCATGTGAAGATAGTGCTATATTAGGTATTTTGATAGGCACTGGAATCAGACCAACAGTTCGACTACTGCTAGACCACCATTCCAGTGTGGTGAACTGACGTCCATGGAAGAACCTTCGCCAGGAGAAAGGGTCTCTCTCTTGCCCAGCTGGAAATTAGAACTATGGCTCCTCCATTCCCTCAAATGGAATAACCCTCTCCTGTCTCCTTTCAAAGCTGGCATTGGTCTTCCCAGGGACACATTCTCTAAGGCCCTGGCCCACCTGTGGGTGGTAGGACCTGGTGGTACTGTGGCTTGACTAGTGTCCAGCAGGGCCCCGGCATGGTGTGCCCCCGGCATGGTGTGCGCCTCTTGGTGTGTGGTTCTAACACTTCCTCAAGGTCTTACTCAGGTCGTGTGCCAACAGATACCATATCTCTTCATTGCTTTTCTGTGCACCTGGTTGGAGGCATCTGAGGTGGTGCAAGGCTCCACTTCCAGCCTCCTTCCACCCTGACATATCCACCATCTCTTGGGCTTGCTTAGGGCTCTTCGACCCAAGGGCCGCCTCTGTGGTAAAACCAGACCAGAGTTCGCTGTGACTGTGAGTAGCTCATTACTTTCAATCTCACCTGCCTGGGAGCAAGGGAACCACTAATATTTTTTGATACCATATATCTCCCAGAAAAACAAAACAATAATGCTTTAGTAGCCCTACTAAAATAGAGATTTACCAAAACTAGTTTGCACACAATATTTGCATATTCACAATTAAAATAGAGTACTATCGGGTCTTGTTTTATCTGGGCTAAATGTAGGGACAGGGTTTTAAAATCTGCACATGTACCCCTGTTTACCGCTGGGTGCATGATGTTGTCACCTATTAATTATTTTTTTCAGGTATCGCTTCATAAAACATTTCATAGTGTCATCTTTCATCTTTCATAGTGTCATAGTGTCATCTTGAGGACTTTGGGGGCCCGGCAAGACATATTTTGGGGGCCCCTGTATAGAACAAATGCAATTTTTTCCCATTTCTTCATAATCTATGCCCTCCGTGACGCCAAACAATACTACAGTATAAATTAAACTTTAACAGGGTCACACAACAGTTGAAATATGTCTTGCCCAGAACCCCAAAAATCCTTAAGATGACACTGATTAGAGAGACTGAAGGGCATATGTACAACAGAATGGCAGAGTGCGGTGTTACACCACAATTGGTAACGCCGCGCTCCAACATTCTGAAAACGCAGGGATGGCCGTATTTACAATAATAAGGCGCACCCAGCGTTTCCCCCTGCACTGGCGCTAAATTTAGCTGCCTAGCGCCAACGCAGGCACCCTTGCATCATAGTGCAAGGGTGCCTGGGTTGCTGGGAATGATTGTTCATGTGCAGGAAGGTGTCCCTTCCTGCATATAAACAATCCATAATGGCGATTTGTAACTTCTATGTGTGCTGAATTGTGCAGCACACATAGAAGTTGTAAATCATCATTATTTAAGGATTGTTTATGTGCAGGAAGGGACACCTTCTTGCACATGAACAATCACTAATGGCGATTTGCTCTTTCTATGTGTGCTGCACAATGCAGCACACATAGAAACAGCAAAAACGAGAAGAAATTAAGCATTTCTCCTCGTTGCACCAAGTGAAGACCAGGTTTTCTCTGGTCTTATTTTTGGCAATGCTTCATACTTACGCCACCCTTGTAAATAAGGGGCAGTGTCAAAAAGCAATGGGTGTTTTGGCGGAACACCCACCGCAACACCCATTGCCCTCCCCTTTCACGCTATGTGCTACGTGAATAGGGACATTATTTACAAGGCAGCGTTTAGCCACGTCAAGTGGCTTAACGCCAACTTGTAAATAAGGCGAAGGGGTTATCACCACCAGAACGTCAAAAAAAGTGACATTCTGTTGGTGATAAACTCTTGTAAATATGCCCCTGAGTATGCCTGAAATTGTGAGGGTATTGTACCTGCTGCAAGGGAATTGTAATTGCTCTGAGGGTGTTGTACCTGCTGCAAGGGTGTACCTGCCGCAAGGGCATACCTGCTGTGAGGGTGATGTACCTGCTGCAAGGGTGTACCTGCTGCAAGAGTGTTGTACCTGCTGTGAGGGTGTTTTACCTGCTGCGAGGTTGTACTTGCTGCGAGGGTGTTGTACCTGCTGCGAGGGAGTTGTACCTGCTGTGAGGGAGTTGTACCTGCTGCAAGGATGTTGTACCTGCTGCGAGGGTGTTGTACCTGCTGTGAGGGTGTTGTACCTGCTGTGAGGGTGTTGTACCTGCTGCAAGGGTGTTGTACCTGCTGCAAGGGTATTGTACCTGCTCCGAGGGTATTGTACCTGCTGCAAGAGTGTTGTACCTACTGCAAGGATGTTGTACCTGCTCCGAGGGTGTTGTACCTGCTCCAAGGGTTTTGTACCTGCTGCAAGGGTGTACCTGCTGCAAGGGTGTACCTGCTGCAAGGGTGTTGTACCTGCTTTGAGGGTGTTGTACCTGCTGCGAGGGTATTGTACCTGTTCCGAGGGCATTGTACCTGCTGCGAGGGTATTGCAACTGCTCTAAGGGTGTTGTACCTGCTGCGAGGGTATTGTACCTGCTGCGAGAGTGTTGCTCCGGCTGCGAGGGTATTGTACCTGTTCCGAGGGTATTGTACCTGCTCCGAGGGTGTTGTACCTGCTGCGGGGGTGTACCTGCTGCAGGGTGTTGTACCTGCTGCAGGGTGTTGTACCTGCTGCAAGGGTATTGTACCTGCTCCAAGGGTGTTGTACCTGCTGCAATGGTGTACCTGCAGCGAGAGTGTACCTGTTGCGAGGGTGTTGTACCTGTTCCAAAGGTATTATACCTGTTCCGAGGGTATTGTACCTGCTCCAAGGGTGTTGTACCTGCTGCAAGGGTGTACCTGCCGCGAGGGTGTACTTGCTGCGAGGGTATTGTACCTGTTCCGAGGGTATTGTACCTGCTCCAAGGGTGCTGTACCTGCTGCAAGGGTGTAGCTGCTGCGAGGGTGTACCTGCCGCGAGGGTGTACTTGCTGCGAGGGTATTGTACCTGTTCCGAGGGTATTGTACCTGTTCCGAGGGTGTTGTACCTGCTGCAAGGGTGTACCTGCTGCGAGGGTATTGTACCTGTTCCGAGGGTATTGTACCTGCTCCAAGGTTGTTGTACTGCTGCAAGGGTGTAGCTGCCGCGAGGGTGTACTTGCTGCGAGGGTATTGTACCTGCTCTGAGGGTATTGTACCTGCTCCGAGGGTGTTGTACCTGCTGCGGGGGTGTACCTGCTGCAGGGTGTTGTACCTGCTGCAAGGGTATTGTACCTGTTCCGAGGGTATTGTTCCTGCTCCAAGGGTGTTGTACCTGCTGCGAGAGTGTACCTGTTGCGAGGGTGTTGTACCTGTTCCAAGGGTATTGTACCTGTTCCGAGGGTATTGTACCTGCTCCAAGGGTGTTGTACCTGCTGCAAGGGTGTACCTGCCGCAAGGGTGTACTTGCTGCGAGGGTATTGTACCTGTTCCAAGGGTATTGTACCTGCTCCGAGGGTGTTGTACCTGCTTCAAGGGTGTAGCTGCTGCGAGGGTGTACCTGCCGCGAGGGTGTACTTGCTGCAAGGGTAATGTACCTGTTCCGAGGGTATTGTACCTCTTCCGAGGGTGTTGTACCTGCTGCAAGGGTGTACCTGCTGCGAGGGTATTGTACCTGTTCCGAGGGTATTGTACCTGCTCCGAGGGTGTTGTAGCTGCTGCGAGGGTGTACCTGCCACGAGGGTGTACTTGCTGCGAGGGTATTGTACCTGGTCCGAGGGTATTGTACCTGCTCCAAGGGTGTTGTACCTGTTCCGAGGGTATTGTACCTGCTCCGAGGGTGTTGTACCTGCTGCAAGGGTGTAGCTGCTGCGAGGGTGTAGCTGCTGCGAGGGTGTACTTGCTGCGAGGGTATTGTACCTGTTCCGAGGGTATTGTACCTGTTCCGAGGGTGTTGTACCTGCTGCAAGGGTGTACCTGCCGCGAGAGTGTACCTGTTGCGAGGGTATTGTTCCTGCTTCGAGGGTGTTGTACCTGTTCCGAGGGTATTGTACCTGCTCCGAGGGTGTTGTACCTGCTGCAAGGGTGTAGCTGCTGCGAGGGTGTACCTGTCATGAGGGTGTACTTGCTGCGAGGGTATTGTACCTGTTCCGAGGGCATTGTACCTGTTCCGAGGGTGTTGTACCTGCCGCAAGGGTGTACTTGCTGCGAGGGTATTGTACCTGTTCCGAGGGTATTGTACCTGTCCCGAGGGTGTTGTACCTGTTCCGAGGGTGTTGTACCTGTTCCGAGGGTGTACCTGCTGCGAGGGTGTACCTGCTGCGAGGGTGTACCTGCTGCGAGGGTGTACTTGCTGCGAGGGTATTGTACCTGTTCCGAGGGTGTTGTACTTGCTGCGAGGGTATTGTACCTGTTCCGAGGGTGTTGTACCTGCTGCGAGGGTATTGTACCTGTTCCGAGGGTGTTGTACCTGTTCCGAGGGTGTTGTACCTGTTCTGAGGGTGTTGTACCTGTTCTGAGGGTGTTGTACCTGCTGCGAGGGTGTACCTGCCGCGAGGGTGTACCTGCCACGAGGGTGTACTTGCTGCGAGGGTATTGTACCTGTTCCAAGGGTGTTGTACCTGTTCCGAGGGTGTTGTACCTGTTCTGAGGGTGTTGCACCTGCTGCGAGGGTGTACCTGCCGCGAGGGTGTACCTGCCGCGAGTGTGTACTTGCTGCGAGGGTATTGTACCTGTTCCAAGGGTGTTGTACCTGTTCCGAGGGTGTTGTACCTGTTCCGAGGGTGTTGTACCTGCCGCGAGGGTGTACTTGCTGCGAGGGTATTGTACCTGTTCCAAGGGTGTTGTACCTGTTCCGAGGGTGTTGTACCTGTTCTGAGGGTGTTGTACCTGCTGCGAGGGTGTACCTGCCGCGAGGGTGTACCTGCCGCGAGGGTGTACTTGCTGCGAGGGTATTGTACCTGTTCCAAGGGTGTTGTACCTGTTCCGAGGGTGTTGTACCTGTTCCGAGGGTGTTGTACCTGCCGCGAGGGTGTACTTGCTGCGAGGGTATTGTACCTGTTCCGAGGGTGTTGTACCTGTTCCAAGGTTGTTGTACCTGTTCCGAGGGGGTTGTACCTGCCGCGAGGGTGTTGTACCTGCCGTGAGGGTGTTCTCTTGCTGATCGCTTCTGTCAGGGTTGATTTGCCCCCAGAATGGCCTCCTCCGATGAATCCCCCCGTATCTGTAAAGCGCTTGGAAGCGGCTGCAGCTCAGGTGTCAGCACAAAAAATAAATAAACAGAATGAAAACAATAAGAATGTATAATAATAATAGTTATTATTATCATTATTATTATCATCATTATATTACTACTGCTAATAATAATTAAAAAACGTATCCTTTAAGGCTGCAATATCTCCATTGACACATGGCCCTAATGTTCTTTTTACAAGCAAGTTAAAATGTCAAAACTTGTTGGTTATGAAAGTTTCCTCATTTGTGAACCGAGAGCGAACGGTCTGTTGAAGGCAGACAAAAAACACTTTCTAAAATCTAAGAAAAAGGCAATGCTGCCCCCGCGTGGCATTCTGCAGCTGAGCGTACATCTTCAGGGGAGCTCACCAGGCCCAGTATCGAAGTGAAATCTCTTGCTACCAGGCGTTGGGGTTCAGTTTTAGGTCTCGCCTATAGATATCTTTTAGCTGTCTCTTCTCAGAGACCTAGGGGCATATTTACAAGCCCCTATCGCAACAGGAACGCCACTTTTAGTGACGTTTCTGTGGCAATATGGGCTCTGCCTTATTTACAAGGCAGCGTTAAGCTACTTAACATGGCTTAATGCTGCTTTGTAAATAAGGCACCCTTTCACGCTACACTTAGCATGAAAGTGGGGGGGGGCAATGGGTGTTGTGGTGGGCGTTCTACCGCAACACCCATTGATTTTGATGCTGTCCCATATTTACAAGGGTGGCGTAAATATGGGGCAGCGCCAAAATTAAGATCAAGGAAAACCTGGTCTTACCCTGGCGCCACGAGGAGAAATGTTTAATTTCTCCTCGTTTTTGCTGTTTCCATGTGTGCTGCATTGTGCAGTGCACATAGAAACAGCAAAACGCCATTTCAGATTGTTTATGTGCAGGAAGGTGCCCCTTCCTGCACATAAACAATCATTTAAAAAAAATGACTTTTGCAACTTCTACATAGAAGTTTCAAAACGCCATTTCAGTCCATTCCTGCACATAAACAATCATTCTCCTCAACGCAGGCCCCCTTGCTCTATGGTGCAAGGGTGCCTGTGTTGGCGCTAGGCAGCTAAATTAGCACCCGCAAAGGGGGACACACAAGGCAGTACCGTATTCTTGTAAATACGGTGCAGCCCTGCGTTTCAGAAGTGGCGGAGCGCGGCATTAAGCCAAGGAGGCTAACGCCACACTCCGCCACTACCTTGTAGATATGGCCCTAGTGTGCACAGTATCAATACTCAGTGGGCATTGGGTCCACCCATTCCTTGCCATTGGTTTGCTTTCTTACCACTCTCATGTGTTTACTTCTTATTCAATATGGCTTTCCATCCTTGTCATATCTTTGTCCTTCCTCTGGAGCATAGCTTCTTTAACATCCTTTTAACCGAATGACTTGTATCCTTCTACTAATCACATTCAGTGAACTACTTTTTTTCTTGGGAATGCACATGTTTTTTTGCTCTCTCCCATATATGTTGCTTCCCTCCCCCCAAAAAGAACGTTTTGCGCTCACCCTATGAATCCATTGCTTTACCCATTGTGCTTTGCTTTTTTCCCACACAACTCATCCCGCTCCTCTGTTGCGTCCCCCTCCCTCTCATTGCTCAGCAACGTTTAAATTTCCTACCGCTCACGCTACCAATGGTCCCACACCCCTCCACGTGGCATCCTTTTTTAACATTTTATTTTTGGAAATGGCTGGATTTGGGCCTTATTTTCATACTCTTGTGGGTCTTCTCTATGCCTGTTCTACTGCTCGGGTTAGGGCCAATGGCATTCTGTCCCCTCCCTTCTCTACCCAGAGAGATACCCATCAGGGTTGTTCTCTTTCACCCCTCCTGTTTGCCTTTGCGATTGAGCCTCTGGCCCGCCTTATTCACTGTGATGACCATATTCAGGGGTGGTCTTGGGGCAGTAGCCCGGAAGAGCGTATCGCACTCTATGCGGATGACATCTTAGTATTCCTGGCAAACCCTTCTGGTCCACGATGTTTGGAGATCTTGCGGATATTCGTAGAGGCCTCTAGCTTGTGGGTGAACGAATTGAAATCCCCATTGGTCCCCATCACAAGTGATGTGAGTGCTTGCTCTTGGAGATCTGCCGTCCCCCTGTGCGACTTGTCCTTCAAATACATGGGCATCTACATTTCACGCCTCCCAGACCTGGCTTGGAGTTTCAATCTTACCTCGCTGGTAGGCCGGGATGAAACAAGACCTTCAGAGATAGACTCATTTGCCACTGCATGTCCTCAGGAGGGTGGCACTTTTTAAGATGATTATTCTGCCCCGATTCCTATGTCTTCTCGAATTATCCATACTCCATTCTTTAGCAATGGTTTCAGACCCTCACGGCGATGATCCATACATTCTTCTGGGTAGGTGGCCTCTTACATGTGGCCCTTATCAATTACCGGCAATCTCCATTCGATGGAGAAATGGGCATGGCGTATCTGTACAGTTACTATCTGGCTTTGCAACTGGTCGTAATTAATGAATGGTACACCAGGAGTTGGGATGACCCAACCTATCGGATGGAACTGATCTTACTAAGCTTTGATAACTTGGCGGGTTTGCTGTATGGGGCCCGATCACTTGCTCCATTCCAGAGTGTACCCGGGTGGTGTTTGCTTGCTGGAGGGAGGCACTCAGGTTCCTGGGTTGGGACTGTCGTGTTACTGAGCTGACCCCCCTTTGGCAGGGGACGTGGCTGCATCATATGGTGGGTCTAGAGGGGTTTGTGCGGTGGGACAGGATCAGCATTACCTATCTGGAGTACACCTGGCGGGTACCCAGGTGGATTCATTTTAGGCATTGAGGGAGAAGTATCAACTCTCCCAAACCCAGTTTCACAAGTATTTGCAGTTGCATCACTCCCTGACTGCCGACATCCCTGCGGGCACACAGATAAAGGAATTTAGCCCCCTGGAGGCAAAACTTATGATGGGGAGGATGCAGAAAGAGGCTATTTCTCTGATTTATATTTCCCTCATCATTTATGCCCCGGACTGGTTTCTTAGACTGTGACAGAAATAGGAGACCTGGGTGGGAGAGTTCGATGAAGCGGACTGGCACACGGCTTAGACTGGCCCCAGAGGAACTGGCAATTTCCACGTGCCTCAGACTGGTTCAACTTAACTATCTGCATATTACGTATATGCCCCCCCCCCCCAACGGCTTCATAGGGCTGCCACATTGTCCTAGATGTTCATTGCCGGAAGCAGATGTCTATCACGTTGTTTGGTCCTGCCCGGAATTTGTGCTTTTCTGGGAGGAAATCTGGAGGGAACTTTCTGATGTGTTGGGCCATTAACTTGTCCTCACTCCTAGAGTGGCACTGTTGGAGTTAATGGAGGATGTGGGGGCAGAGAGCGGAGCGCACCTTTGTGTGGGTGACGAAGCTGGTGGCTAAGCGAGAAATTGCTCGTACGTGGAGGTCCCCAGGGCCTCCCCTGGTGGCAGAGTGGCATTGGGGAGTGGACTGGTGCGCCCAGCTGGAGCTACCCATATATGAAGCTTGGGGGTACCCTCGTAAACACGAGAAGATATGGGGCAAGTGGTGGGCTTATCATGGACTAGATGTGGAAATTGATTGATATTTATATGTGTTCTGTTGATGTACTGATGATGAATCGCGGTCTGTTGTTTGTTTTTTTGATTGTAGCTTGCATGAAAAATCAGTAAATCTGGTTATAAAAAACATTTTTTGGGGGCGTGGTAGATGGCAAACCGAGCTAAGTATACCCATTTCGCACTTGACTCTCGGGGTAGCTTGGGCGAGCACTTCAAGGTGTCTCAGAGAGGTAGTGTGAGTTGCAGATACTCAGAACTCAAATAATCACACAATAGATGCAACATTGTTAGGTCCAGCTCAGTGCTTGTCATTTTGGGAAAAAGAGAAGTATTTTAATCACAGTAGAGCTTAACATGGTACATACAGAGTAAGCCAATCTACAGGGATGCACTACTGGGTCTAAGGGTTTTCTACAGAATGAAAAGATGGAAGTAATCATGATTAAAGCTCATACACATTCTCATTTCGTTATAGTGGAGTAGCTTCCAAGCTTTCTGTGATTTGTAGGTCAGTCTGTAGAAAATTACTATTTAGTTCTTGTGCGGGGATAACGATGTTCTATAAAATGCCCCTGTTAGACCTGGCACCATTAGCGTGGGTCTCCCTTCCATTTTTTGCTGTTGCCTCTTATGTTTTTGCTGGTTTTAGATGCTTTTGGGCACTGTGCCACTGCTGTTCAGTGCCACAGTGCAAGTGCTCCCTATGGTAAATTGATGTATGGATTAGTGACTCCATGATTGGCTTGTTTGGCTTACTGTCAGACCCTAGTACAGTGCACTGCGTGTGCCCAGGGCTTGTAAATCAAATGCTGCTGGTGGGCTTGCAGCACTGGTTGTGCCACCCACCGGAGCAGCTTGTAAAGTGTGTCTCAGGCCTGCCATCACAGAGCCTGTGTGCAGTCTGGTACTGCCATGTTGACTGGGCAAGTGTACCCACTTGCCAGTCCCTAAACCTTCCCTTTTATACATATTAGTCACCCCTAAGGTAGGCCCAAGGGCAGGGTGCATTGTAGGTAAAAGGTAGGACATGCCCTGGTGTGTGTGGCATGTCCTAATAGTGAATTACAGCCATTTTCATTTTTCACTATTGCAAGGCTACCTGTTCCCCATAGGCCAGAATGGGCAGTTAGATTATTACATTTTATAATCCTAACTGACTCAGGGAACCAGGTAGAAATTCGAGTTTAGTATGCCTGAACTCAGAATGATAAAATACATCTTTTAGTGAAGTTGGTTTTAACATTCTGTGTTTGAAAATACCACTTTTAGAAAGTAGGTATTTTCTTGCCTAACTATCCAGGCCTGCCTCTGCTAGGTTGTGTATTCCTTGTCTGGAGTTTGAGTGACAGGGGCTGGGGGCTTCCAGGAGACAGGGTGAGTCAGCACAGGGCTGAATAGAGAGATCTGCATGCAGATAGGAGGGAGGAGTTGCACCTGGGACCTGAATAGGTCTGTGCCTTTCCTCCACAATGCTGGCTCCACCTCCTGTGGTGTGTCTGATGTCCCTGGCCTACACTGTGAAAGGAAAGAAGGAGTCTTGTCAACAAAGTGCTCCAGGATTGACCAGAACTGGTTTTGGACTAGGCAAAGGCCTCTCTGCCTTCAGAGAACAAAGAGAAAAGTTGTATAAATATTGGGATCCAGACCCAAGAACTTTAGATCACTTCTGGGAATCAAGACGAACCTTTGCTGAGGAGAAGAACCAGGAAGCTGAAGGAGGAGACTACCCCTGTGCTGTGTGTTTGGGGGTTGGCCTGCAGTGGTTGCTTCATTGCCAAAGAAAGGAGAAAAGGACTGAGTGTGCTTTCTATCAACTTGAAGAAGAATCTCCAAGGGCTTGAACTAGAGCTTGCCTCCTGCCTGAAGTCTCAGGGATACAAGACTTCACCAACCAGCTCCCCCTGAATTCCCTTGCTGGGAATTGAAGTGCCTGCTGCTGTGCTGGGCCTTCTGAGAGACTGCGTGTCGCTGGGAGCTGGAAGCGCGACGCAACAACGAGAAGCGTGTCGCCGCCGCAGCCGCTGTCATCGCATTGCCGAGGAAGCGAGACGCCGCTGCCGCTATCATCATCGCATCGCCGAAGCGCGGCGCATCGCCGGAGAAGCGGGACGCTGCCACAGAGGACATCGTCGCATCACCGGAGAAGCGCGTCGCAGGGCCTGTCGCGGCTCCAAAGATCATCGAGTCGCCGCACGGTCGTCGGGCGTGCACGCATCGCACCCACGTTGTCGCATCGCAACCAAGACGCCATTTTATCGCATCGCACCGGAGAAGAGTATCGCATCGAGGTGCCATCTTGTCGCATCGCACTGGAGAGCAGTAAGAAACCGACGCATCACCTCCCCACACAGTAAGGAAGCGAGCATCCACTCCCCTGCGCAGCAGTAAGGAACCGACGCATCCACTCCCCTGAGTGTAAGGAACCGACGCATCACCTTCCCTGCGACCCTTTTGTTTTCTTTGCGTTACGCATTCAAGGTACATTGAGAGTAAAGTGTCGCATCTACAACTTGAGAGAACTGAACTATTTTATAACATTCTAAAGTCTATTTTTGAGTACAGTATTGTGTATTTTTGTCGTTTGGTCTTGTGTTAAGTCTATATAAAAATACTTATTTTTATAATACAACCTGTGTGGTGTCCATCTGTAGTGTTGTCACTGTATTACTGTATGTGTTCACAAATGCTTTACACACTGCCTCTGAGATAAGCCTGCCTGCTCGTGCCAAGCTACCAAGGGGGTGAGCAGGGGTTATTTTAGGAGTGTAGCCCCTTACCCTGACTAGACGCAAGGGTCCCTATTTGTCACAGGTACCTACCTATGCCAACTAGAGACCCCAAATCTAACATTGGTGGTCAGCGGTGAGGATTTGGACTTGCATTTGTGATTCATATACAGTGATTGGTGTACACTACTAGTGAGTGCAGACCATAACACGAGCACATACTTTTTGAGAATTTTTCCTTGGAACTTCTTTTCTATTTTTGATTCTTGAGAACTGCCAGTCTTTTTGCTACCATGAGCAAGTCAGCATCCATAGTATCTGTAGACATTGTTTTGGAAGAAGAGAGAATTGATACCTACACTGTGCCTTCTCTCAAAGCTTTGTGGAAGAAATTTGAAATCTCTGTGAAAGGCCTCACCAGGAAAGAGGAATACCAAAAGGCGCTGAGGGCCTGGGTAGAATCTAGGAATGCCAGTGAGCATCCTGAGGAGCCAGTAATGGAGGCAGAGGATTTAAATGAGCACCTTGAGGGGCCAGTGGGCCCAACTGGAGGGAAAGCACCTTCAGGGGCGGGCAGCAGTGTTTCTTCCAAAGGGTTGTCCCCAGGAGAGCTGGAGGACAGAGCAAGGGAGAGGATGCATAAATTGGAGCTAGCTAGGCTCAAAATGGATGGTCAGAAATACATAGAGAGCAAGAAAATAGAGCTTGGGATGGAGTTAGAAATGAAGAAGTTAGCCTTAGAGGAAAAGAGAATGCATTTTGAGCATGAGAGAGGATTGAGGAATTGGAACTCAAGGCCAAGAAGTTAGAGGTTCCTCCCTCTGGTGGCAGCACACCGCCAGTGCAAGTAGAAGCAAGAACCTACATTCCCAAAGATGTAGTTAAAGATTTCGACAAGAATGAGGATATTGGTCAGTGGTTTAGGGCTTATGAAGCTGCAATGTTGGCCCACCGGGTCCCTGAGAAGGATTGGGGAGCGGGGTTGTGGGGCCGCTTTGTTAGTGATGGGAGGGACACTTTGTTGGATTTGCCTACAGAGGAGCAGATGTCCTATACCCACATGAAGGGAGCCCTAATGTCCAGATTTGGTTTGACCCCAGAGCTATACAGGCAAAGGTTTAGAAATTGCAGAAAACTGGAGTCTACCACTTGGGTGGAATATGTGTCTTTCTTTTGCAGAGCATTGGATGGTTGGGTGAAGGGTAGCAAAGTGGATAATTTTGAGGCGCTCTATGATTTGCTTGCATGTGAGCACTTGTCAAATAACTGTTTTCCAGAGCTACACCAGCATCTTATTGATAGCAAGCTGACTAACCCTAGGAAGCTTGCTGAGGAGGCGGACCGCTGGGTGAGCACCCGGGTCCAGAAGGGTCATGTGGGAGACTTCGCCAAAGGTGGGCAGGGTCCCCAGCAGAAGAGTGGGGGGGACAAGGGTAAACAGAGGGAGTTCCAGAAAGGGCCCCAAAGTAATCCCCAAGGGAACCAAGGGAAGGGTTTCCAGCCTCCCCCTGAGAAGAAGGCAGTGGCCCCGACAGATAAGCATGTTCACAAGGGGCCCAAGACCTGTTTTAAGTGTGGTCTAGTAGGCCACTGTTCTTATGATGCTAGATGTCCCTTGTATGGGAAGACAGCACCCACTGGTGCACCACCCCGGCAGTTGGCTAGTGTAGCCCTGGGGGAGGAGATGGGTGCCCAGGGTGGGTGGGGTCCCGCAGAGATGTCCCTAGTCTCTTTAGGAGACTGTGAGGTGGTCCCCAGGACCCAGCTGCCTGATAACACTAAAAATACAGGCAGTGGGTGACCATCAATGGCAAGAGGGTGGAAGCTCTTAGAGACACCGGAGCCAGTGTGACAGCTGTCAGTTGGTGTCTGAAGAGCAGGTAGTCCCCAATGCATTTTACCCAGTTGTTGCTGCTGACAACACAGAGAGCCACTGCAAGGTGGCACAGGTTCCCTTTGGAGTGGGGGGTCTCAGGGACTCTTCAAGTAGCTGTGAGGCCAGCCATGCCTGTTGAATGTCTGTTAGGTAACGATTTGGAGAGCTCCCCTTGGGCTAAGGTGGAGCGGAGAGCTCATTTAGAGATGTTGGGTTTGCCTTAGTGGGCCTGCGTGACCACTCGGTCTATGGCAGCCAGTAAGGGTGTTCAAGAGGACCTGGAGCCTGAGAAAATGGCCCAGGTGCCTGCCTTAAAGAGAAGAGGTAGGGGGCACGGGAAACCGGCCCCTGAGATTCACACGGCCCAGGAGGAGGCGGACCCTGAGGGGATGCCCTGGAGCCTACCGGGGAAGAGATTGCTGAACTGGGAGACCTGCCTGAGCTGACCCATTGGCAGCAGGAAGGAGGTCCCTCCAGGGAAGAGTTCTGTGAGGAGCAGAACAAGTGCCCTTCTCTTGTGGGTTTGCGGCAGCAGGCTGCAAACCAGGCAGCAGGTGATCAGTCTGGATCACATTGGATCTACTGGGAAAATGGTCTCCTGTATAGTGAGCCTAAGGTTGCTGAGCCTGGGTCAGCCCGTGTGCTGGTGGTACCCCAGCGCTTCAGAGCCTTCCTACTGGGGCTGGCTCATGATGTGCCTTTAGCAGGACATTTGGGGCAGGACAAGACTTTTGAAAGGCTTGTCACCCATTTTTATTGGCCCCAAATGCGCAAGAGTTCAGACACTCATTGCAGGACCTGTCAGACTTGCCAGGCAAGTGGAAAGAGTGGGAGGAAGCACAAGGCTCCTCTCCAGCCATTCCCTGTGGTCAGCACCCCCTTTGAAAGGGTGGGCATTGACATTGTGGGGCCTCTGGATCCCAAGACAGCCATGGGCAACAGGTTCATCCTGGTCTTGGTGGACCATGCCACCCGTTACCCGGAAGCCATCCCTCTCAGGACAGTGACGACCCCCGTGGTGGGACGTGCACTGATGGGGATTTTCTCCCGCGTGGGGTTTCCCAGAGAGGTGGTGTCAGACCGAGGTACCAACTTCATTTCTAAGTATATGAAGTCCCTGTGGCAGGAGTGTGGTGTAACCTACAAGTTCACCACTCCTTACCAACCCCAAGGTAATGGGCTGGTTGAGAGATTCAACCGGACCCTCAAAGGCATGATTATGGGTCTTGAGAAACCCATGAGGCGTAAGTGGGACGTCCTCTTACCATGCCTTCTCTTTGCATACCGTGAGGTGCCACAGAAATCTCTAGGGTTCAGTCCCTTTGAGCTTCTCTATGGACACCCAGTGAGAGGACCTTTGAGTTTGGTCAGGGAAGGCTGGGAGCAATCTCCCAGGAAACCTCCCCAGGATGTATATAGCTACATGCTGGCCTTCAGGAACCAAACTAGGCGATTCAGAAAACTCGCTGAGGCGAATCTGGAAGCCAGCCAGGAGGAGATGAAGCGGTGGTACGACCAGAATGCCACTCTGGTTGAGCTTCAGCCTGGTCAGAAAGTGTGAGTCATGGCCCCAGTGGAGCCCTGTGCGCTCCAGGATAAGTGGACCGGACCATTTGAGGTGGTGGAGCGCAAAAGTCCGGTTACCTACTTGGTGGACTTGCGGTCTCCCAGGAACCCCTTGCGGGTCATGCATGTCAACCGCCTGAAGCCCCACTTAGAGAGGTCCGAAGTGGGCATGCTCCTAGCAACAGATGCTGGAATGGAGGAGGAGACTGAGCCTCTTCCTGACCTCCTGTCTGCAATAGAGCGAGATGGGTCAGTGGATGGAGTGAACCTCTCTTCCACCCTGACCCCTGAGCAGCAGAATGACTGTCACCAGTTGCTGGGACAGTTTTCTGACCTGTTCTCCCTGATTCCCAGTGTCACTGATTGGTGCGTCCATGATGTAGACACTGGGGACAGTCCTCCTGTCAAGCACAAAACTTACAGGGTGACTGACAGGGTGAGAGCTTGCATCAAGGAGGAGGTCTCCAAGATGCTTGCGTTGGGGGTGATTGAGTCCTCTAACAGTCCTTGGGCCAGCCCAGTGGTCTTGGTCCCAAAGGCTGCCGCACCGGGTGTCTCACCAGAACTGCGGTTCTGTGTGGACTACCGAGGGCTCAATTCAGTCACCAGGACTGACGCGCACCCCATCCCCAGAGCTGATGAGCTCATTGATCGGTTAGGGGCTGCCCGGTACCTCTGCATGTTTGACTTAACATCTGGGTACTGGCAGATCACCTTGACTGATGGGGCAAGAGAGAGGTCAGCATTCTCCACACCAGATAGGCACTACCAATTCCGGGTTATGCCCTTTGGGATGAAGAATGCCCCTGCCACCTTTCAGAGGTTGGTCAACCAGGTGTTGGCTGGACTGGAAGAGTTCAGTGCCGCCTACCTGGATGACATTGCAGTGTTCAGCGCCAGTTGGGAAGAACATCTGCGCCACCTCTGGGAAGTGTTGATGGCGCTGCGGAGAGCAGGCCTCACGATCAAGGCGAGTAAGTGCCAGATCGGGCAGGGGTTCCGTGGTGTACTTGGGACACCAGGTTGGGAGCGGCCAGGTGGCGCCCCTACAGCCCAAGATTGAGACCATCCTGACTTGGGAACCCCCAAGACCCAGACAGAGGTGAGAGCCTTTTAGGACTCACCGGGTATTACAGGAGGTTTGTCAAGGGGTATGGCAGCATTGTTGCACCCTTGACAGAGCTGACTTCCAGGAAGCAGCCCAAGAGAGTGGTTTGGACTGACACCTGTCAGAGAGCTTTTGATGCCCTGAAGACTGCCATGTGCACGGCGCCCGTGCTCCTGGCACCCAACTTCTCAAAAGAGTTTATTATGCAAACAGACGCTTCAGAGCATGGTGTGGGGGCTGTTCTATCACAGATTAATCAGGAGGGCCTAGACCAACCTGTAGCCTTCATCAGTAGGAGGTTACTTCCACGGGAACAGAGGTGGAGTGCAATTGAGCGTGAGGCATTTGCTGTGGTCTGGGCACTGAAGAAGTTGAGACCATACTTGTTTGGGACTCACTTCCGGGTTCAGAAAGACCACAGGCCCCTCACATGGCTGATGCAGATGAGGGGTGAGAATCAAAAGCTGTTGAGGTGGTCCATATCCCTACAGGGGATGGACTTCACGGTGGAACACCGCCCTGGTACAGAACACGCCAATGCTGATGGTCTGTCCAGATTTTTCCGCCTTAGTGATGAGAACTCCCCGGAGGTAAGGTAGTTCTCCCCACATTTCAGCTGGAGGGGACACGTGTTAGACCTGGCACCATTGGCGTGGGTCTCCCTTCCATTTTTTGCTGTTGCCTCTTATGTTTTTGCTGGTTTTAGATGCTTTTGGGCACTGTGCCACTGCTGTTCAGTGCCACAGTGCAAGTGCTCCCTATGGTAAATTGATGTATGGATTAGTGACTCCATGATTGGCTTGTTTGGCTTACTGTCAGACACTAGTACAGTGCACTACGTGTGCCCAGGGCTTGTAAATCAAATGCTGCTGGTGGGCTTGCAGCACTGGTTGTGCCACCCACCGGAGCAGCTTGTAAAGTGTGTCTCAGGCCTGCCATTGCAGAGCCTGTGTGCAGTCTGGTACTTCCATGTTGACTGGGCAAGTGTACCCACTTGCCAGTCCCTAAACCTTCCCTTTTATACATATTAGTCACCCCTAAAGTAGGCCCAAGGGCAGGGTGCATTGTAGGTAAAAGGTAGGACATGCCCTGGTGTGTGTGGCATGTCCTAATAGTGA
Source organism: Calotriton arnoldi (assembly GCA_963921515.1). Classification (NCBI taxonomy): domain Eukaryota; kingdom Metazoa; phylum Chordata; class Amphibia; order Caudata; family Salamandridae; genus Calotriton; species Calotriton arnoldi. The sequence goes on from CAWUFW010000796.1 coordinate 773,999, forward strand.
ATTACAGCCATTTTCGTTTTTCACTATTGCAAGGCTACTTGTTCCCCATAGGCCAGAATGGGCAGTTAGATTATTACATCTTATAATCCTAACTGACTCAGGGAACCAGGTAGAAATTCGAGTTTAGTATGCCTGAACTCAGAATGATAAAATACATCTTTTAGTGAAGTTGGTTTTAACATTCTGTGTTTGAAAATACCACTTTTAGAAAGTAGGTATTTTGTTGCCTAACTATCCAAGCCTGCCTCTGCTAGGTTGTGTATTCCTTGTCTGGAGTTTGAGTGACAGGGGCTGGGGGCTTCCAGGAGACAGGGTGAGTCAGCACAGGGCTGAATAGAGAGATCTGCATGCAGATAGGAGGGAGGAGTTGCACCTGGGACCTGAATAGGGCTGTGCCTTTCCTCCACAATGCTGGCTCCACCTCCTGTGGTGTGTCTGATGTCCCTGGCCTACACTGTGAAAGGAAAGAAGGAGTCTTGTCAACAAAGTGCTCCAGGACTGACCAGAACTGGTTTTGGACTAGGCAAAGGCCTCTCTGCCTTCAGAGAACAAAGAGAAAAGTAGTATAAATATTGGGACCCAGACCCAAGAACTTTAGATCACTTCTGGGAATCAAGACGAACCTTTGCTGAGGAGAAGAACCAGGAAGCTGAAGGAGGAGACTACCCCTGTGCTGTGTGTTTGGGGGTTGGCCTGCAGTGGTTGCTTCATTGAAAGGAGAAAAGGACTGAGTGTGCTTTCTATCAACTTGAAGAAGAATCTCCAAGGGCTTGAACTAGAGCTTGCCTCCTGCCTGAAATCTCAGGGATACAAGACTTCACCAACCAGCTCCCCCCTGAATTCCCTTGCTGGGAATTGAAGTGCCTGCTGCTGTGCTGGGCCTTCTGAGAGACTGCGTGTCGCTGGGAGCTGGAAGCGCGACGCAACAACGAGAAGCGTGTCGCCGCCGCAGCCGCTGTCATCGCATCGCCGAGGAACCGAGACGCCGCTGCCGCTGTCATCATCGCATCGCCGAAGCGCAGCGCATCGCCGGAGAAGCGGGACGCTGCCACAGAGGACATCGTCGCATCACCGGAGAAGCGCGTTGCAGGGCCTGTCGCGGCTCCAAAGATCATCGAGTCGCCGCACGGCCGTCGGGCGTGCACACATCGCACCAACGTTGTCGCATCGCAACCAAGACGCCATTTTATCGGATCGCACCGGAGAAGAGTATCGCATCGAGGTGCCATCTTGTCGCATCGCACCGGAGAGCAGTAAGAAACCGACGCATCACCTCCCCACACAGTAAGGAAGCGAGCATCAACTCCCCTGCGCAGCAGTAAGGAACCGACGCATCCACTCCCCTGAGTGTAAGGAACCGACGCATCACCTTCCCTGCGACCCTTTTGTTTTCTTTGCGTTACGCATTCAAGGTACATTGAGAGTAAAGTGTTGCATCTACAACTTGAGAGAACTGAACTATTTTATAACATTCTAAAGTCTATTTTTGAGTACAGTATTGTGGATTTTTGTCGTTTGGTCTTGTGTTAAGTCTATATAAAAATACTTATTTTTATAATACAACCTGTGTGGTGTCCATCTGTAGTGTTGTCACTGTATTACTGTATGTGTTCACAAATGCTTTACACACTGCCTCTGAGATAAGCCTGCCTGCTCGTGCCAAGCTACCAAGGGGGTGAGCAGGGGTTATTTTTGCAGTGTAGCCCCTTACCCTGACTAGACGCAAGGGTCCCTATTTGTCACAGGTACCTACCTATGCCAACTAGAGACCCCCAAATCTAACAGCCCCACCAAACTTTTTTAACCAAAAGTTCATAGTCAATGTCTCTCAGGCATATGGAATTACCTAATGTGGTGCATTCTTGTATCTACCAAGCACGGTGTGCCAGAGGATAGGGTAGGGGGCAAAATGAAGCCCTCATCGGTGCTCATTCAGATAACCCTACCTCCTTTTCTCTTTGGTAACCTGGCTGGCACAGCCCCATTAAGACAACTCTATATGTTTGCTCCAGTGGCTATGGTGACAGTGTCTTCCTTCTTCAGTCTGAGGTGTTGGTGTAATCACTGATGTAAAAAAAAGAGGTAGTCACCACAGGACATCTGTGTCTTTCTCCATGGTAGCTTCCAAATCGGGCATTCTTTACTTTGTGGTTGACACTGACAAGTCAGACATGACCTCTCCTCATTCAGACTCCACCTGGCAGTCGGGCAATGAGACCGGGTGACCCTGGGCACCTCATTGGGGTTTTTTTGCACTCAACCCACATTTCCTCTGCTCCATCATGGCTGATCCTCACACCAGTCTCAGCGCTGGGTACTCCTCCATGTGCAGGCAGACTAGTGAGAAACAACCATCTCTCTTCTTTCTTCTCAGCAGGCAGGCAGCTCTCTGGGACAATTGCCGATCTATAGCAAATTCCATCAAGGCATGTAGTAATCAAGCAAGGTCACTGTAGTGTCTTGTAAATAAAGGATTGCTGGAACTCTTTTGGTTCCCACTGTACAACGTGAACCTGTGAAGTAAGCGTTGGATGGATGAATTAAAGACAGGCTTAGAATGTTGATTTCTGACTTACACGCAGCAGAATAAAGACATGTATAACTACTCTTCGTGTGTGGCATGGTTATTGGCGAGTACCTGGGGCTGGCAGGACACTACAACTGGCGGCGAGATAGAGATATGAAGCCTGTACACTGAAAGAGCTCTTCCAGTGAGAGTTTTCTGTGGTCCAGCAAACTGCTTGTGCGTGCCACGTGTGCCGCAGTTGAAGTGCAGATTCGACCCTGGCACTGACGGAGTCTCAGCGCAATGCCTGCCTGTGTAAATGCTTGAAAATAAAGAAAGGGACATTGAAAGTCTACAGGTCAGTGGCCAGGAACTGAATAAAACTTCAGCAAATAAAAGATACTGTGCCATTACGTAAATTAATGCCATACGCTGGAGTAAGAACACTAAAGGCGGATGCAACCAGGTGTTTGCGAAGAAAAATGTAAGCACAAAGCCGACCAAACATCATATCTTTATCTGCTTACCGAAACCACCAATGACTCATCATGCACAACGTGATGCAGAGTGGCCCCAGGAGGATGGTCAGGGGTTGTGCTAGCGGAGTTGTCCCTGAACAAAGCAGCCCACCACCAAAGCTGCCGGGTAGGGGCTCAGAACAACTCCCTAGATCATCATCAAGTAAAGAGCTCTGATGGAGAGCCAGGGCGAGATCCAAGCTCCACAAGTCTTTAAGGCTGACCCCAAAGCCAGCACGTCACAAGGCGTTAGAAGAAATCTACCTGATCAAACTCCACAAGAAGTGCCTGAGAGACCACTATTGCCCACCAACGTGTAAACTGCTGCTGCATTCTTAAAACCGCCTTCTGCATTTGATACTGCCTAGAAACCAAATATTGGCAATAGATGGATTGCATGGATAGAGACCTTTGAAGATTTCATAGATGCAGTAGATAAAAAGATCATACAAAAATCATAAAGTATCTGAAGAACATGGCTGGTGAAGGAGTGAAAGAAGCCATGAAAAAGAAACCATAAGAAGGTGAAGGGACATATGGTCAAATTAAAACAGCCTTGAATTTCAAATGTAATCCAGTGCCAAATGTGAATTATGAAAGGTACATATTCAGTCAAGGACGCCAGAGACCAGGAGAAACCATTGATCAGTTTGTTGAGAGACTGGATGGTCTGGTGAAGCACTGTAGATTCGATGAGTTTAACGATGCTGAAGCTACCCGCCTCAGAGTGATCGATGGATGTCTGTCAGATTCAACGATGAATGCTGAAGGAAACTCTGAGCTTACAAGTCCTCAAGGCTGCTCGCACTAAAAAGCGTGCTGATCGTCAAGTGACTGACATGGAGGCCGGAGGCACCCAGAGCGCGTCAGTCATGAGCATGAAGAGTAAACCAAGATATAAGGCTGAGGGGCACATTTTAATATCTACACAGAAGAAGAGCATATGTTACAGATGTGGACTGTCATTTCCACATGAAGGCAAATGTTCCGCAATCAGACAGATATGCATCGGCTGTGGTAAAGCAAACCATTTTGTGATGACTTGCAAGACGAAGAGAAAAGTACGTGCGTCAAAGCGTGAAGACAAAATGCCCGACCGAACGCTACCTCAACGACGTTCGACGCGCTCCCACAAGGCCATGTGGTCACACCAACTGAGGCAAACCAACACAAAACGAAGTCGATCGGCGTCTAAATCATCAACAAAGAGTTCCTCAGTATCAGTCTCCAGTGAAAGTGACAATGACAATTGTGCAATGTCTTTTTTTTTTTTTAAAGAATTTGTTATTGAGCAGGTATAATGAAAATGTTATAATATAAAATAAACACAATTCATAACATAAGTGTGAGTGAATATACATTTTACATTCTTAAATCACTGAAAGTGCCAGTGCTTTGTGCTTCCACAATACAAATAGTTAACTATGGCACATCAACCTTGTACCTTAGAACAATAATAAAAAAGTGCTTGTGCATAAGTTTCCTAAACCTGGGTCTTAAAATGTATACAACTATAACCATAATTTGATACTGCTACCTCAATCAGAGCGTGAAACGGAGCACTTAAACAAGTTCAGAGTGCAAATAGCAAAAGACAATAATGCCTTTAATTTTCACCGATTTATGGAAGACAAAGAGAAAGTGCTGATGCCTTTGTGCTTATATTGGTCAACTGTACCCCCTTCAACCCTCTCAAAAAACTCGGAGGTTTTAACCCTAATCATATTCAAGATGTTCCAAAATGCTGCCAAATAGCTGTGAACCTCCTAACACTCCCAGCTCTTTTCGCATATGCTTCTTCAAACTGTTTAGTCCTTAGCATTTTTGCCCACCACCCTTGGAACGTTGAAACCAGCCATGTCCTCCAATTTTGCAATATTGATGAACAAGCTATTGTAAATGAGATTCAAATAAAATACTGTCTGTATTTATTTTTCTTACAGGTCTCTTTAGAGGTCCCAAATAGCACAACACTTGCCTCTGTTTCGACTTTTATTTATGGCTGCAACAAATTCTTCCCAAAATGTAGAAAGTTTCAGGCATGCATAGGAATCCAATCACCCCTTCCTTCGTGGTGACAGCGAGAGCACTGATCCAGGACTGAGGAAAACATTTTATGAAGGGCTTGGGACATATAATATGCCAAACCAGCGGGACAGAAATAGCATCCTTTTATAGTTTGCTGCCTTTGGAGATTTATGCCTCAGCTCAGCGACTAACTGCCAATCTCCCTCCAACAGCCTACATTACGTCTTATCAAATTTTTTCCCCCTGAAATCAGCAGTCAATTCCTGAGCCGGATGATTGGGAAGCAGCCTAAACCAGTTACCAATGCCTGTAAGCGTATTCCTGGCTAGGGCACGCCAGGACTGATGGTCTTCTAGAATTGCTTGCTGTGCGTTGGAGGTTAAGAAATGAATGATCTGTCCATAGCTCAAGAAAAGCTGCGTACACTGTTCCCCACACCACAATAAGATCTCATGCCATTTGATATGATTACCCCTCACTGTGAAATTGCTCAGCTCCTTAAATCCTTTAGAATTCCATTATCCTATCACTGCCCTGGATAGATTTAAGCCCAAAAAGTTACACTCCTGCAGTTTAAGATAACTTAACCAGCAGCCATCTGGCGGGCTCCAAAAAGGACATCCATCCTGCAACACATCTCCTGAATTTCGCCGTTTTAATGAAAGCTGGGAGACTTATTACAGATTTATGGACCATCTTTCTCAACAAGAAAAGTTCTAGCACCTCTTTGCTGTCAATCAATCATACCGTAACATCCAGCAATGCTGCCTGGTAATATGTTTGAAAATTGGGGAGTGCTGGACCCCATTGGGTCTTATGAAGTTGCAGAATTGAATACTTCACCCTAGGGGCCTTCTTCTTCCATACAAAGCTTCTCACAAGAGAGTCCAATTCCTGAAAATAATAACTACTAACTTTTATAGGCAGATTACCGAAAAGAAAAGAAATAATGGTAGAATGGACATCTTGATAAGAGAAAACCTCCCTATCAGAGTTAATGGAGGAACCGACCATCTTTCCAATAGTTCTTGAGCTTTCCTTAACATAGTCATATAGTTTAAATGAAATGGCTGATCATAGCTTTTTGGTACAAATATTCCCACATACCGAATAGACCGCTGTGAGCTAGCCTGTTGCTGTAGAAAAACAGGAAGATCCCCACTGAAGCGCTAAACAAAAGCAGCTCTTTTTTGCTTTAATTAATCTTATACCCCCCTTTATTAGTAAATGCTTTAATCAAATCGACTACCCCTTGTATATTTACCTCATCTGGTTTGAAATACAGAATAATATCATCCACAAATAGCTTTATTTTGGGCATGCCTGCAATGGGTGGATGAATTCCCTCCATACTGCAATCTTTACAGCCAGTGGCTCGATGAAAAGAGCAAATAAAATAGGAGATGGGGGTAACCCTGTTGGGTGCCTCTCTTGATTAAGAGTGAGCCCCTGATTTTGGAACTGATGACTATTTTGTCCTGTGCCCCTTGATATAATTTCCTAATCATTGTTATAAATTGAGTGGGGAGCCCAATTTGACCCAGACTATAGACTAAGGCATCCCAATGAACTAAATCAAATGCCTTCTCGGCATCCATCATTATTGTTGTTGCTGCGATTTGATTGTGCGAAAAATAATCAACTGCCTGGATTAAAAAATTAGTATTCGATGCCATTAGTTTGTTGGCAACAAATCCGCTCTGATCCTTGTGTATTAACAATTGAGCAGCAGGGGTAATCCGAGCAGCCCAGACCTTAGTCGGCAGTTTATAATCTGAATTAAATAAGCTTATTGGATGGTATGAGCTGGCATTCGTCGGGCATTTGTCCTTCTTCAAAAAAGTCACTATTGTGGATTCTTTAAAAGTGGAAGGGATCTCCTCTCATTCCATTATCCCATTAAATACTTCTACTAAAAAGGGCACTAATTCCTTTGCAAAAACCTTATAAAATTCTGAGGGGAAAGTCATCGTTCCCACATGCCTTTGCATTTGGCATTTTTTAAAGTGCTTCTTCAACCTCGAAGACTGTTGTCTTTTCCAAAATTGCATCCTGATGGGTTCTTGACAACCAGGGTAGATGAATAGAGCTATAATATTGTTCAATATCAGAAACTGCAACTGGATAATTATTCTCATATATTCTACTATAGTGCTGCAAGAAAACCTGGGCCACAGCATTTTCCTGGGAAAGTAAGGAATGAGTATCAGGGTTCTGGATTTGCCTGATTACTTGTTTGTCTTGTTTAATTCGGGTGGCCCAGGCCAGATGTTTTCCAATTTGTTGATTCTATTTATATATTCGTTGTTGAAATGCCCTTGAGCTATTTAGTTCCTCTAATACAAAACATTTCCTGGGATTTTGCTTGGTCCTTTCCAACCCTTTTTCAGTGAAATCGAGACCTCCTGCCTTAATACAAGCCACTGTAGCTATATTCATTCCAAGCTGCAATTGCTTCATACGTAAAGCCCACAGATTGTTCTGGCTAGCCCTATTTGATAAAATATACTCTTGTGCTGTGGCTTTCAAGGCCTCCCATACTGCAAAACCTGCTGTCATAGTACGATTAACCAGGAAAAAACTCCTTTATAAAACCCCTCATATCTGCCACCCAGTTTTGATTAGATAGCAGGGACATCTCAAACAGCCATCTGGGCCTCTCCTTAGTAGCAGTATCAAGCTCTATAGCAATATAGATTGCTGAGTGGTCAGAAAAAGTGTTTGCCCAGATATCAGAGCCCCCCCTAATTACCTGAGACACCAAGAAAAAAATCGATTTGTGATACTGTTTTAAAGCGCTGCGAATAGCAGGTATATTGAGAAGCCCAGGATGGTCTTCCCATCAAGGATCTATTAATTTTAAATTTAACTTTATAATAGTGAAGATTTTCTATGTTGTAGGTTTAAGTTGTTTTTTCTCTTGATTGGGCGTGTCCAGAGAGAGCTCCCAAATACAGTTGAAATCCCCCCCAGCAATAATAGACCCTACTGCTCCCATAGCGATATTATGTAACTGCGTTAGTGGATCAATATCAACACTAACGGGACCATAATAGTTTACCAAGATTACTGGGACCTCCTGAGCCAGAACTCTCACCCAGAGCCATCTACCTCTGAGATCCCTAATTACTTCCTTCATGTCCTAGTCAATCCTATCGCTCAAGCAAATCGCGACCCCCCACCCCCTCCCATTGCAAGCCCTGAAGATGCCAAAAATATTTGGGAATACTGCTTTGGAATATAAATCTTTGGATTATTACTCTTTAAATTGGTTTCTTGGAGATAAATCACTTCAGGGCTGAACGATATCAGCCATCTTAACAGCCCCCCCATATTTACGACGATTTAAAATTCCATTGGCATTTCAAGATTTCACCCTCAAATTATACATCACTAAGTTTGCATAACTATATTAGCACTCTCACTCATCACCCCTCTCAAATTAGTTTTATTCCAACATAATCAAGCCTGTAAAACTGAAGAAAAAAACAACAGCACTTGGTTATATACCTGCTCATTTTTCCTGTTTGTGACCCACCCAGCCCCAACCCTGCGCCCCCCCACCCCAGCTGAAGGGGAGGTAAACCCACTATCCTCCCTATCAGCCCAACCTGAATTCTGAGGTGCCCTGTCCCTGCTCCTACCTGTGCTCCCGTTAACTCCCCCGTACCCCTCCCCCGACTGATGACATGCGAGAGGACAAAGTTGTGCAAAGAAAAGCACCCTCCGGGGAAATTATTGACATTATTAAAGCCAGTAGCCGGGAAAGAATCTAAGTGCAATAGTGTATAAAATGCAGCGTACCAACTGTTGTACATCCTTCATCTCGATGTGAATTCCCAGATACAACTTACAAAGGGCCTAGTGAAACGTGTGTAGTGTTTAATGTAGCAATGAATAAAGTTTAAGATGGCCTGCTGGTTAGAGGAATGTCTTAGATGTCTAAATGCAGCTTATTCATAATCTATAAAATGCAAGATGCAAAGTGACAGATTAGTAAATGCAGAATACACAATACCACAAACGTCAGTTGCTGCATATGCTTCTTGCTAGTGAAGATTCACATCCCAGCGGCCCCTGGGCCTCCTGCTCATGGCTTTTGAAGAACCTTTTGCAGAATCTAAGTACAATAATATGTAAAGTGCAACATACCAACTATTGTATATGAAGCATATCAACAAGAATTCACAGATACACAAACAAAGTGAATAGTGCAAAAGTACTAAGTGCTAGATAAAACAATGAAAATGGTTGGAAATTGTTCAACACCATTAGCTTCGTTATAAGCCTGCTAACTAGGAAGAAATCTTGAATGTCCACGAAATCATTGGCATTATTAACACCAGTAGCCGAAAAAGAATCTAAATGAAATAGGGGCATATTACCAAGCCTCTATCGCCACCACAACGTCACTTTTTGTGACGTTGTGGTGGCGATAGGGTCAGCGCCTATTACCAAGGCAGCATTAAACCACATAACGTGGCTAAAAGCCACGTTAAGTGGTTTGACGCTGCCTTGGTAATAGTGCCCCTTTCACGCTAAACTTAGCGTGAAAGGGGCGTGCAGTGGGTGTTGCGGTGGGCGTTCCACCGCAACACCCATTCACTTCGACACTGCCACCTATTATCAAGAGAGGCAATAATAGGTGGCAGTGCCGAACTTAAGACCAGGAAAATCCAGGTCTTAAGGTGGCGATACGAGGAGAAATACTTCATTTCTCCTCGTTTTTGCTTTTTCTATGTGTGCTGCCTTGTGCAGCACACATGGAAAAAGCAAAATGCCAAGGTATGTTTATGTACAGGAAGGTGTCCCTTCCTGTAAATAAACAAACCTTTTTTTAAAATGCCATTTTGTAACTTACATGTGTGCTGCATGAAGCAGCACACATGTAAGTTACAAAATGGCATTTTAGGTTTGTTTATGTACAGGAAGGGACACCTTCCTGCACATAAACAAACTTCCCTGCTCGCAGACACCCTTGCACTCTGGTGCAAGGGTGCCTGCGTTGGCGTTAAGTCGTGAGACTTAGCGCCATCGCAGGGGGAAACGCCAGGCTGCACCATATCCTTGGTAATATGGTGCAGCCTTGCGTTTCCGAAGTGGCGATGAGAGGCGTTAAGCCAAGGAGGCTAACGCCTCTCACCGCCACTTCCTAGATAATATGCCCCATAGTGTGTAAAGTGCAGCATACCAACTGATACATATGCATCATATCGATGTGAATTCACAGATGCAACATACAAAGTGCCTAGAGAAAAGTGCTAAGTGCTGAATATAACAATTAAGACGGTTAAAAATAGCTCATAACCATTAACTTCATTTTCGACCTACTGACTGGGAAAATGTCTTGAATGTCAAAGTGCAACTTATTCTTAAAAATACAAAATACAAAGTGTCAAGTGCATAATACACGGTACCACAAACATCAAGTGCTACATATGCTCCTTGTTAGTGAGGATTTGCATCTCAGCATCCCTGGGGCTCTAACTGATGGCTTTAGAAAAACCTTTTGGAGACCTTTTTGTGCCTCTTCCAGTGTAACACATAAATGGAATTGGCCCTGAAATAAAAATTTCAATTTACATTGCTGAATTATTGAGGCCTGTGCCTCGGCAGATTTACATTGACCAATCAATCCCAGGAAGTCTCTCCGGCAGCGAGCAGCTACTGCTGACATATCTGGAAAAACCCTAATCTGTGATTTATCAGGTAGCAAAAAAAACTTATTTTGAATGGCTCTAGAAAGAATATCCTCTTTAATATGATAATCCGCAAAGTTCACAATCATTGTTCACGGATACTTAGCATTGGATATGCGTTGAGCGGGAACCCGGTAAGATAATGGTAAGATCTGCTAGGGCGTTCTCAAGGATGTTTGTCTTGATCAGCTTTTACATAAACTGCAGTGGGCTCTCACAGCCTCCCATAGTTTCTGCCCCCTCTGGAATTTCCACGAAACGCAAGTTGGACCTTCTTGCATAATTTTCCATCTCATCAATTTTATTCTATGAGGCCTGTAACTTCTTTTGAATAACATCAATGTCCTTATCCCAAATGAAGGAGCGATCCTTTAAATTGGATACTCTCTAGTCTACTTCCTTGATTTGCTCCGGTATCTGTTGCATTATCTCATCTATTTTGTCGAGTCTCTGATGTATTACAGCTGTTTCTTGAGCCTGTAGTTCCTTCAAGTCTCTGATTTCTGCCAGGATGGTCTCTAAAAGACACTACAACTGAAATGTTTTAGAGCGATTTACGTCTAATGGTCCAAAACCTGACAGGGGTGGAATAGTTGACTTTCTGAGAGTGGGATGGGGGGGGGGGCATTCTTGTCACACTTGCCCCTTCTTGCCCTTGTTGTTCACAGGCTACTTTCAATGACGAGCTGGACAGAGATGAAGCTACATTTTGTTCTGAGTCAATCCGAGACTGGAGTGAGGGTTGATCAAGCTTCTGCACTGCTTCACTTAGGTTGGCCGATATGGTCGTGATTAACTGATCAGAGCTACTACTAGCAACAATTCCTTAAAGCTCTGAATTCACAGCCCATGTGCGTGCCTTGCGGGTTTTAGAGAACAACGGATAGTTCTTGCCCCCCCTTGTCATTACTTTTCACACTCTTGGTTGTCCCCTGGCTATCACTCGTACCAGTGCCCCCCATTTCTTCAACCCCAGACCACCTGTCCATCTCTACGCCAGCAGAGTTTAAGCAGGAAGCAGCATTCAAGGGGGATTCTGAGCTATTTGAGGTGGCCAATAAGGCCGGAGAGTCTGTCTCCATGCTATGATCTTGCTAGTCACCACTATACGTGGATGCCTGTTCTCTGCACGTCACTTAACTCTTTGCGTGACAGGAGTTCCTGCTACTTTAAAGTACATTTGCCTCATAATAGCCGTCTCTGGCTAAGAAGTGTCTGCGTACACCCACAGGGGCTCACCAAGGGATCCAAATCCTTGAAAAAACAACACCAGGCAGTGGACATCTACTTTCAAGGCACTCCTCCCGTGAGTCTGAGGGTGCAGCGGGGGCAAAGGAGACTTGACCAGGGACCCTCAGCTGAGCAGTACAGATGTGCTGCATTGACTCCTCGAGGAACGCCTCCCTTACCTCAACGATACACCTGGCAGTCCACCAGCTCTCCGTGTCGAAACCATGCAATGCTGCTTTACAGGCCACCTTCTCCAGGAAAGAACCTGGCTTGCTCGTTGTATTATTGTGATCCTGGAATCACCGCGGGGGCTCCATTAAGTGCCATTCAATGCCAGCCTCAGGCATGACTCGGGTCGGTAGTGGCTCAGACCGCCGCGTTGTAATCGTGACCTACTTCTCACAGCTTTGTTCTCTCACCAGTAACTCTGTGCCAGAAGTTTCTTCTATTCAGTGCCGGCCTAGGGCACCACTCTGGGCAGTAGCAGCTCAGACCACCACGCTGAAAACATGTTGTCCAGCTCTAGCGTTCTCCTCTGGAAGCCCGGTTAGCCGTGTCATTTCGCGAGGGGGGAGAAACCAACAGCGCCTCAGCAGCGAGTCATGTGGGCAGACTCCTGCCGTCGACAATTGTGCAATGTTGATGTTTACTTCAGAAAAGCATGCATATGTGGGATTAGTTGTATGTGAGGAAAAATTAAAAGTGAAGAAAAATCGACATGAAAAAGCACCACAAACATTCAAACATTGTCCAAAGATCACTCTAAAGATAAATGGGTGTTCGATACCATTCATAATTGACAATGGTGCATCAATAAATATCATGCCTAGGGAAAAGTATCAAAAGTTATCTCTGTTACCTCAACTTACAAAGTCAAAGACTAAAGTATACACATGGGCTGCCTCAATGCCCTTAAAGAGTCATGGCTCATTTGTAGCTATAATGAAATATAAGAAAACTGTGGTACAAGCACCTATTCATGTACTTCAAGGAACAGCCTCAATTGCCTGTTTGCTGAGTTTCAACACTGCTGCTGATATGGGACTGATATCAATTAACTACAATATGAATGCCCATCATGAAATTGTAAGTCAATTTCCTTCATTATTTCACAGGTTAGGAGAACTCAAAACAATGAAAGTAAAGTTACACTTAAATGAGGATGTTCATCCTGCTGCGCAAAGACACAGACGAATTGCGTTTCACTTGCAAGAGGCTGTTGAAAAGTAACTTAATTGATTACTTAAACATGACATCATTGAACGCTCCACTGGCCCAACGCCATGAGTTTCTCCCACTGTAGCAGTGACTAAAAGAGACAGTGAAGAAGCTGTAAGCATATGCGTTGACATGCGTCGGGCCAACAAGGCGATTAAGCAAGAGTCCGCACATTGCTGATATGATAACCCAACTGAATGATGCAAAGTTCTTTTCTTGACTCAATTAAATAAAGGATATCACCAATTGGAGCTTGAAGAAAAATCTACATACATTCCAACCTTTCTACGCCGATTGGTCTGTTTCGCTACAAGCGATTGAGTTTTGATGTATCCTCTGCTGCAGAAATTTTCCAAGACGTCATTTGACGTATCATAAAGCCTGTAGTAAATGCATTTAACTATAGTAATGACATATTCGTTTTTTGAGCCACACAGAAAGAGCATGACAGTGCTCTTGTACAAGTATGTTGTTTGCTGAATGATGCAGGTTTAACTCTAAATGCTGACAAATGTGAATTCCACAAGAAAAACTTGAAATTCTTGGCCATGTATTTTCCGATGGGGATAAGAACCGCTGATCCAGTTAAAGTACAAGCGTTGTCTACTGCCCGTCCCTCACAAGACATTTCTATGTTATCATCATTTCTTGGAATGGCCAGCTACTGTTCTAGATCCATACGAGACTTTGCTACGGTCAGTGCACCGTTACGAGAACTGAAGAAAAAAAGATTTGTCTTTTCATTGGTCACGTGAATGTGAGAAGAGCTTTCAAAAAATCAAACAAGCTATTGAGAATGCCACTGAAATGGCCTACTTTGATCCCAAACTTCATACAGAAGTTGGAGTTGGTACTAGCCCTGTCGGGTTAGGCGCAATCCTGGCACAGCACAGTGGACAGCCGAATGCCCAGGAACATATCATGGCATACACCAGCAAATGCCTGCCACAAACAGAACATGCTTACTTGCAACCTGAGAAAGAAAGTTTGGCAGTGGTCTGGGCTTGTCAATATTTGCATGTGTTCTTGTACAGAAAGCCTTTCACAGTAGTGACTGATCATCAAGCAGTGTTAACGATATTTGGCTATCCCATAGCCAAAATGGCTCCTCGAATTAAATGTTGGGGTTTGAGGTTACAAGAATACAACTATACAATTCTCCATCGTCCAGAGAAAGATCAGAATCTTGCTGATTATTTTTCAAGAGTGCTATTGCAGTGTCCTTGTACCCCATCTAAGACAACAGGGGCCTACATCAATTTTATTGAGAAATCGAGCACACCAGATGCAATGTCTTTAGAACAAATTGTCGCTGCCACGAGCCAAGATATTGACGTTAAAGTTAAAAGACATCATTGTTCATCACTCTTGGAACCAGCACTCTAGACCTCTCACCGATACTAGTGAGTACTTGAAGTTTAAAAATGTAAGAGATGAAGTCTCAGTGACTCAAGGTCTCATTCTGCGAGGTACATGAATTGTGATTCCTGAGAGTCTACGACAACAAGTGATCGACGTCTCCCATGAGGGACATCGAGGAATAGTTACCACCAAGAGAGCTCTCCGTGACCAAGTCTGATTTCCATATCTCGATGAAAGTGTTGAAAAAGAATTAAAGACTTGACTTGGATATGAAACTGTCTTTCGTCTCAAGTCATTCAGCACCCTTTAAATATGTCAGAATTGCCACATCATGCTTGGGAGAGAATTGATATTGACTTCTTTGGTCCTCTTGAGAATGGACATCATCTTCTAGTCATCGTTGATGAATACTCCCATTTGCATTGGCAGAAGATCTTTCATCCACTACACATGAAAAGGTTATCAAAGGTTAGATGGCATCTTTGTGACATGGGGTGTACCTGCAATCTTGAAGTCTGACAACGGCCCACCTTTTAATAGACGAGAATTCAAAGACTTTGTGAATCACCTCAATATAAAGCATCAAAAAAGCACTCCTCTTTGGCCCCAGGCCAACGGTCTGGTAGAACGGTTCATGAGTATTCCTAAAAAAAGCAGTTCAGCATGCTGCATTGGAGAAGCTCGACCTCAAAGGTGTTTTGAAGACTACTCCTAGAACGCTTACCATTCGACCCCTCATTCAATGACAGAGGAAAGCCCTGCAACTCTGATGTTTGGAAGAGCCATGCTGACCAAGCTGCCTCAATGGACCAACCTCAGGTCCAAGAATGAGGAAGACATTCATACTAGAAACTTTGGTCGCGAACAGAAGATGAAAATATATGCCGACAGACGAAGTCATGTAAAAGATGTCACCTTTACTCGAGGAGATTGAGTGCTTGTCAGACAATACAGAAGAAAAAAGTCTGATGCTCTTTTTGAGGCTGAACCATTTATCATCACAAATACTAAAGGACACATGGTGACTGCCAGGCGTCCTGGGAAGTCCCTTACGATAGATTCCTCGGACTTCCGACTTGTGGCCCATCACTCCCCAAACATCGATATCAATGTAAAGACTGGGTCCAGACAGACTTTTGATGACTCTGTATCTGCTGATGATTCCACCTCACCTGTGCAGATCACCGACACTGTGACTGCCAGTTCCCGGTTTCTAGTGACCCGATCAGGATGTGTGATTCAGGCACCATGACGATTAATTGAAGAATTATAATTGCCTATACATCTATAATTATTTGTGTATTTATTCATCTATGTGGCTATTTATCTATTAATGAAAGTTATCTCTTTTTATTTAACAAAGCTAGAGATGTAGTATCTTGTAAATAAAGGAACGCTGGAACTCTTTTGGTTCCCACCGTACATCATAGGCCTGTGACGTAAGCGTTGTAGGGATGAGTTGAAGACAGGTTTAGAATGTTGAGTTCTGACTTCCAAGCAGCAGAATAAAGACGTGTACAACTACTTTCCATGTGTGGAGTGGTTATTGGCGAGTTTTTTGGGGCTGGCAGGATGCTACAGTCACCTTCTGGATGCTGGCTATCAGCATGCCAGTCCTCGTGCACAACAGTTCTTCTCCCCGGGCAGTGAAGAAGCTCAAACTGGAACAAATTGCGAAGTTTGGCGACCACTTTTATATGGTATTTTCAGACAGGAAAGGAATAGCCACTGTCTGGGTTTAGAAACCTCTTTGGCATGATTTCTTTTCATAGTTCATTTTTCCTCTGCCGTACAGACTGGTTCTTTCTGCAAGGTGATGATCCCTTACAGCAGGTGGTGATGATGCTGGCTCTAGGCAAGAGTACCCACAACATGAGAAAAATAAGTATGAAGCTCTACACCTGGCTTTTCTTAGCCTTCAAGGATTGGCCACTCATTGGAAAACAAAGGATCCAGGCTCTTTCACTAGCATCTGTCTCTGCTGACTCATCCCCCTTTACCCACCATTAACAAAATGGCAGTGCTCGGGAAGGATTAAACAGCCACCCTTTGTTAAAAAGGGCATACTACATTTCTAAAGGCAGTCCTCTATCCACCCTCTACACTTCTGAGTCTGGAGTTATATCCTTCTCCTTAGGAATGCAGGCAATAAACTTTCACTGTCTAGGGGCTGTTTCATAACCTCCATCTTGTGACGTGTCAGACCAGGGGCAATCCAAAATAGATCCCATTGGTAATAGCATACCAACACACTTGCAAACTATATGGAGTCCTGCTCCCATGTACCAAACGTGTAGAAACCTGACATTCTAAGAAGGATGTCAGTGCATGGTCTGGTCATGACACATAAGTGGAACTTTACTCAATCAGGATTGGAGACATTGCACACATCCTTAAACAGGTAAAATGCCTGCCAATCACTTAAAGCATTATACACTGCCACCAGCCCTCACTGTACATGGTCAGGCACACAGACGGTCGTTTTGTGCCCAGCCAAGGGTACGCTTTTAATGCCCTCCATGCCCATAGAGCAAGGTTCTGGGCCTCAATGTCAATTTTGGGCCTAGGCCTGCTGCACACAAGCAGGAGTTTGTGTATGCTGAGGCCAAAATAAAGTCAGGAACCCGATTCACATTCCTGTCCAAGCACGTGCATATACATCATTACATTTTTGCTAAAGTTGTTCAACATTAGCAAAAACAAGCTTTATTCTTTTTACTAATGCCAAACCCAATAGGTCTGCACTGACAAAGTCAAAATGTGAGACCTATTGTCTTTTCCAAAGTTTTTTCCGAAGGATAAATTGCAAAGCAGCATGTCTTCCTTTCGACAAAAAATATCCCTGACAGAATGGCTTTAGAGTATGCCTTAAATGAGATGGGAGATGCAAGACGTGGGCGCACATCTTGTCGTTCAGTCTTCTATCCCTCAATAAATTGAGACAAAAATCCAAGGCAAAAAAAAGCACCAGCACTGTGGGTTTGACGTGGAAGAGTAATATCTAGGGAGTAACCAGAGGTGGCATTCAATGAAGTAAAGACACAGGTGGTTTCATTTGCCGTCTCCTCACGTAAATGAGCAGTAATGGCTATGGAGGTATTTTATGTCACTTCTCCTGCAGTTCTAAATGTGTCCCCAGTGGTCTTCACTTTAACTCCAAAGCTTGCCTTCTAACTACTTCTGCTGGACATTGAAGTTAATTATTATTTCTACCTGCTTTATAGCACTTTCTATCCACTGTCTTTGATTCAATCAGGAGCATAGGATGTGTGATGTCACTTTTTAGCAAATCTAAAAAAATCTATAAAAATGACTTTTCGGAACTGGGATAAAACAGGAGTGGGGAGGTCTGCTGTGGGTGTTGCCCAAGAGGCATGATTAAAGAAACCTTATAAAAGGTGGCCTAATACATCATGAGGTCCATGCGCTTTTTGATGCATCCTGTCCATAAGGTTCTAGAATGAATGAAGATGGAAACATCATAGCCGCATGATTGCTTTTTAGGTCACGTCTACAGCCAGCTTTTAGTGGTCTGTTGTGAAAGATCTCTTGTGGACCATACCAAAACTTATGTGAGCTTTTGGCCAGCCTATTGCTTTCCATTGGTTGGCTTTCTTGTCAATCTCATTTACTTGCATCTTATTTAATTGATTTCCTTGCTCTTCTTGTGTTTGTCCCTCCCAGGGGCATAGTTTCTTTGCCATCCTTTTAATTGCATGACTTGTATCCTTCCACTGCTCGCATTAACTTTATTTGACAGCATTCTCAGCGCTAGGTTCTCAACGTCAATTTTTTCGATTACCTCAGAAGTATAAGAATAGCCCCGGGCTGTTTTCAGCCAGAGTGACAGAGTTACTTCAAAATTTTGATGAGGAGGAATTGTCCTATGTAGATGACATCTATCTGACGGACAATGAATTAATGGAACTCTTGGTTAGAGTGAACCACATAGTCCTTGGGTTTGCTCACCTGGATTACAATTTAATTTCAAAAAATCAAAAATTGCCCACCTCAGTGTCTTGTTTCTAGGATACGTTTTTGCTTTTTTTTTCAGCACTCCATGAGAGTGCATGTGCTTTCTTGCCGTCTCCTGCGTGTGCTGCTTCCCCCGTCAAATACCTACCCCTGTGTGTGCTTAGCATTGCTTCCTCCTACCCCTCACAGCATGTCCGTTGCTTCCCCCAGCCCTCCCTGGGCAGGTGTTTTTTCGCGTATCGATATTATTTATTTCCCTCCCCTTAAGCTCCTCTGTTACTCCTGCCCCTCCCCCCATTGCTCCTCCCGTATTAGCTTCTACCCCCCGCATGCTTCGTCGTTGCTCCTCTGGCCCTCCTGTTACAAACTTTTTTTTACAAAAAATGTTTTAAAAAACCATCAGCGATGATGCTGGGTTATCGTAGCACTATGACACATAAGTGCACATGCATGATAATGCAAGCGCACGCACACCTCATTTCACTTTATTTCTTTTTTTCCGATGATGCACAGCATATACAAAAATCATTTCTTTTTGCTGATGCTGAATAACATTGGTAAAAATCATTGGCAAAGTCCATTACAATGCATTGGCAACCAAAGAAATGCGAGACCTACTGGCTTTGTCAATACAGTTTATAAATGCCCAGGCTGGTTTATGGGGACAGAAAAACAATCTAGGAATTGATATTGTGGCTTAGTTCTGGCTGCTGAAAAATTCTGTAAATACATAGTTATGTCTGACACTGATTCAGGATGATTTATTGAGCAGGCCATTTCTTCATTTTGGGGCACGGTTTTATCAGTTTAACACTACTACCACAGCAAATAAACTCAATCAGTAAAAGGGATGGAGGTGTTGTTGGTCTGCAGAACTGAAAGTTATTCTGGTTTCAGTTAGCCCTTCAATATAAGACTAAGTGTGTATGATGTAATTTCCTCCGGCTGCACAGGATGAACAGTGTCAGTAAACACCTGAGATGGGGATGGTAATATTTTATTGAGTAAAGGCTTTGCGACCTAGAACACTATTTTTGTGGATAAGTTATCTCGAGAGGTTGTACTGATATGTTAATACAGACTAATCTCCTTGCCATCAACGTTTGTGAGTTCAGTTTGTTAACAAATAGAATGCCTTACATCCACTGCTAATGGGATGGGCAATGCCTCTTTTACCTGACCACAATAATGCACTTTTATAGTGTACTGGTGATATTCGTATCTATTGTCTGTTTAGTGCCTAAAATTACCTGAAAGAGAGTATGTACTTCACTTTATAAGGAAATGTTACACGTGAATATATGTCAGGTGTTCTTATATGTATTGTAAATGCTGGTCATGTATACATTAAGACAAAGGCTTAGGTCGACTTGGCCCTGGGAACTTGAGGGAGTGAGAGCCCCTCTTCTGTTTTATGTTCTTATAGCATCAATTGTATTAAAACAAGCATTGCCAAAGCGAATAGGTTCGCCTATGCGAGAGCTATTGAATTTGCCAGTCTTTTGCCATGTTGTTCAGCAGCGTGGAGTGGAGTAGATGAGAGTGGATAGGAGAAGCATGGCGCAGAGTGGTGTGGAGTGGAATAGAGTGGCGTCGACTGGAGTGGAGTAGAGTGACACAGAGTGTAGTGGGGTAAAGTGGAGTACAGTGGCTTGGAGTGGTGTAGAATGAAGTGGCGGAGAGTGAAGTGGCGTACAGTGGAGTGGCTTAGAGTGGTGCAGAGTGGAGTGGTGTAGAATAGAGTAGACTGGCGTAGTATAGAGTGGTGTAGAGTGCAGTGGGAAAGAGTAGAGTGGCAAAGAGTAGGGTAGCGTGGCATAGACTGAAGGAGGGTAGAGTGGTGTGGCTTGGAGTGGCTTACAGTGTAGTGCAGCAGAGTAGAGTAAAGCGGAGTGGCATGGTGTAGAGTGGGGTGGAGTTGAGAAATGTGGCCTAGAGTGGTGTAGAGTAGAGTGGAGTGGCGTAGAGTGGAGTGGCATTGTGTGGAGTGGAGTAGGGTAGAATACTATAAAGTGGCACTTTGTGGAGTGGGGTGCCATTGGCGTAGAGTGGCATAGAGTGGAGTGGCATACAGTGGAGTGGCGCAGAGTAGACTGGACTGGTGTAGAGTGCAGTGGTGTAGAGTACAGAGGCGTAGAGTGCTGCACAGTAGAGTAGTGTGAAGTGTATTGGCATAGAGTGTAGTGGTGTAGAATGCAGTGGCATAGAGTGCAGTCACGCAGAGTGCTGTAGAGTAGAGTGGCACAGAGTAGAGTGGCGTAGAGTGTAGTGGTGTAGATTGTAGTGGCATGCAGTGCAGTGGTGTAGTAGAGTGTTGCAGAGTGCATTGGAGTACAGTGCAATGGCATAGAATGGAGTGGTGTAGAGTAGGGTGGCGTAAAGTGCAGTGTTGTAAAGTCCATTGGTGCAGAGTAGAGTATAGTGCCATAGAATTCAGTGACAGAGTGCAGTGGTGTAGAGTGCAGTGAAGTAGAGTGGTGCAGAGGACATAGAATGCAGTGGCGTAGAGTAGATTGGTACAGAGTAGGGTGACAGAGTGCAGTAGTGTAGAGTAGTGCAGATTAGAGTACTGTAGAGTGCAGTGGGGTACATTGCAGTGGCGTAGAGTAGAGTGGTGTAAAATAGAGTAGTATAGAGTGCAGTGCCAAAGAGTGCAGTGGCGTAGAGTAAAGTGGGGCAGATTTGAGTGGCATAGAGTGCAGTGGTACAGGGTGAAATGGCATAGAGTGCAGTGGCATAGAGTACAAGGATGCAGAGTACAGTAGAGTGCCGTAGAGTGCAGTGGTGTAGAGTGGTGCAGCATAGAGTAGAGTGGTGTAGAGTGCAGTGGTGTACAGTAGATTGCATAGAGTGCAGTGGTGCAGAGACGAGTGGCATAGAGTTCAGTAGCATAAAGTGCAGTGGCGCAGAGCAGGGGTGTTATATTCCAGTGTTAGGCCCATGTAGCGAAGCAGCTTATTTCTTACATTGTCCTATTTTTCAGCAGTAATCTTTTGCACATATTTGCGTGCGCCACAATGTTGGATTCGTTTCCCTGAAACTAAACTTGTTTACACATCTAGCTTTGCACATTATCACAATGCCCTGAACATCATGTACAAGGTCTCTTTTCGCACTATGTACAAATGTTATCTCTACTTTCATCCGCGGGGCGACAGGGCTATCTACATATCCATAACATCACTGATCTATATGCACATCGCAAAGCTGCTTTCTATTAGAAAAGATGAGCATCCCAATAGATTAGGAGAGGAGGCACTTCAGCTGACACCGAGGGTCCTTGCATGCTGAGAATTCACCACGCAGCGGTCTGACATCTCGTGAGGGGTGTCCAGTTCGTGGCCAAGACGGGGTCCTTCATTCTCTCCCACCAGGTAATGGGGTTGGATCTTCCCTTGGGGGGATTCTTGGCTCTACACCGACATACACTCTAGGTACATTTAGAGTAGGGTTTGCATAGTAGGAGTACGTTTGATTACTGCCTTGTTTTATATGCCTGCATATATACATTGTCTTAGCACCATGGTAGAACTATATTTACTATTCACGCTTTTGGTGCTTGTAATCACTTTTATCTGCTTCGGTCTTATAATAATTGCAGCACATGTATCCTAAAAAAGAATAATGTTGGTTCAATAAATATATTGAAAACATCCCACTGTGTATTCTCTGTATACCTCTCTGAGAATAAGTGAGCATGAGTGGCTGAGCGAAAGATTCTGTACTGTTTCCACGATCCCTGAAGGGTCAGGGTTGTCATGTTCAGTGGTTGCCAGAAACCATTAGCTCCCTGGTAAGGTTAGGGTGGGCTTACAGTGGCACTGTGAGCTAGCTGGTCTCTAGGCCAACATATCCTGTGGGGGGTGTCCGGAATTAGTCTAGGCACCAAGTCCCTAGTTTATGTTGTCCAACAAATGTGCATATCCTAAGGATTAGTAGGGACTACACAACATGGCGCTGCAAACGTTGGTCGGGTTCTTATTTAACGGTCAATCGGAGTAGTTCAGTCGTGTTTTCTCAGAGACCCCTACTCACATTTAAACCGGAGACGTCCGAAGTGTGAAGGTAAATAAATCTGCCTCAGCTAAGTAGGTATACCCTATGTATTGGCTGTAGGTTATTCATGCTTGGAGGATTAAAAAGTTCCCCCATTGTGCATACCATATCTCCATTAAATTCATTTAAATAAAATACCTTTTCTCTTCACACAATGTCCTTAAACGGAGAAGCAGGTGAGGACATTGAAGAGCAGGTAGTTGCTCTAAACATTGCAGAAATTTGCAGACAGGCAGTTACTATGAAATTACTACAACATGGCCTCCCGACAACGGGTGGAGATGTTACCTTCGTGGTTGAGGCACACAAAGTTTTCAGTACAGAGGTATTCTATTCTTGGGTTAAATTACCGCCTGCAGATGCACGCACATAGTTGTTTCACACTTACATTGAAGATGAACCACCTGAAGAAAAATTTCCATACGTGGACATAGAAGTCCCGTTGACTTATCAAGAGCATATTAATTGGTTTAAAGGCACCCTACCGTATACCATGTGAGAATCTGTCCACTCAGTAAAGAAGGAGCAACCTAGCCAGTCTTAGCTTCTTATAAACCGCATCCAGACATTGCTACGCTACCAGCAGCAGGAATGCGTACACTGTATAGAGACTTAGCAAAAATTTACAGGAATCTTACACAATACATAATGAAAACATTGACAGTACAACCTGCGAGGGCTGCTCAGGCTGCAAAACTTCAATTGGCTACTAAGGGTATGAGCCCCCAGATGCTGAACGCCGTTATGGGAATGATTCCCACCAGTCGGGAGCAAATTCCATTCTAGATGTAGCACAGAAAACATCTCAGCTTGAAGCAGTTTTTCCCCATATGGGCCCACAGGAAAAACACAGGATATTAACAATTTGCTTGCCAATGGGGATGGCTCCCCTGATATAGACTGTGCCACTTGGGGTACAATCTTCGCCGCCGTTTATACCAGAACCCATGGTACCCCTTCAATAGCAGTTATACCAGATGTACTGAAACAAATACAGAATGAGTACGGGGCAGAGCCTGCCCTGGATCTGGGGATGAAACTAATGGGCAATTTTCCCCAAGTATCTGCAATTATGTTAAGTAACATAAAAGGGGAGGCAACAGCAGTGGTTATACGCCAACGCCTGAAGGGAGTTCTCTCCCGCACAGCAGGAGAGAGAATTACCTAAGATTATCGAGGACACATATGCTTCACTAGGTAGAGATAATCTGGGAGCCAGACCTGGGAAAGCAATAGTTAAGAGCAATTCTGAAAAGGATAACTCTCAGCAGGCACCCGATTCGTCCAAGAAGAAATGGATAACATACAAAAAAATAAACAAAACAAAACACAGTGACGGGGTGGGTCTCCTCAACAGGAACACACCAAGCGGAAATACAATTTAAGAAACCATGATAATATTAGAAACCCTGACAGGTATCACGATACTGATACACGTTCCTCGCTTACCTTTCAGGAGTCATCCGAAAAACGTTCGTAGAGAGACAGACGGTCAGAACACAGATCGGCAGAGCGAGTCAAGCGGAAAAGGGAGACACATTGCACTTCAGACCATATCATTAAACAGGAAGACAAACAAAAAACTCCTAAACCTCAATTTAAAAAGAAGGTAGCTGGGATCAAAATTAGAAATACCCAGGCTACTGAGGACTCTGCTTCTGAACGTGGAATGGGCAGTGACGATGTTGGACAGTGCGGCAGAAGTCACAATAGCTCGCCGAAGCCTGATGGATTATCTGGTGGCATTAGGGCTGAGTAAGCATATCATGATGGAAACACCTGATACTTGGGTAAGTGTCCCATATTGTTTAGACGAAATAACGCTCCAAATGGAGGGGGACATACCCAGACAATTGAAGGGTCTCTTTTGGGAGAACCTGACATATGTTTACGACATTCTTTTGGCTGAAAAAGATTGGCCACCTGAGTTCGTAATGGATTGACCAATGGGGGAAGATGTAATTTTACCTACTTTCTCCGACCTCGTACCAGAATCAGTTAAAAATTAATACGCGCAGGAGTGGGCGTTAGCACTAGCTCCTGCACTTTACCGAAACCATGTTGGGTTGGATGATGAGTCACCTCATCATGAAATCCCATTAAAAGCCATTCCTCAACCAAAGAGACAATACCCAATAAAACAAGAAGCAAAGAAACAAGTCAGGGAGATCCTAGATCAACTTGAACACCAGGTTGTGATAGAGAACTGCACCTCATCCATGAATAATCCCTTGTTTCCGGTAATGAAACCCGATAATTCATACTGTCTAGTCTTAGACTATAGACATTTGAATGCTTCTATATGCACATTTGCAGTACAAAATGCACATAGTGCCGCACTAATGAATAACATTGTGCTGAATAAATGCAAAACAAAATTAGATATCTCAAATGGATTTTTCCGCCAAAATATAGCGCCTGGGAGCAGATATTTGACAGCATTCTCAGCGCTAGGTTCTTAACGCCAATTCTGTTGATTACCTCAGGGGTATAAGAATAGTCCCGGGCTGTTTTCAGCCAGAGTGACAGTTACTTCAAAATTTTGATGAGGAGGAATTGTCCTATGTAGATGACATCTATCTGACGGACAATGAATTACTGGAACTCTTGGTTAGAGTGAACCACATAGTCCTTGGGTTTGCTCACCTGGATTACAAATTCAATTTCAAAAAATCAAAAATTGCCCACCTCAGTGTCCTGTTTCTAGGATATGAGTTGTCAAGTGAAGGCAAAAGTCTGGCGACACATTTTTTAGAAAAATGCGCACTGCTCCAACCTTCGATGACTCTGAAAAGACTACAATCCATTTTAGGATTTTTACATTTTGGCAGAACTTACATTTTGGATTACACAGAAAGAGTAAAACCTTTCTACGACTTAATTTGACCAAATTTTACTTGCATCATTGGACACAGGAACATACAGATATTTTACGTTCTGTACAAGCTGACATGATAGCTTCTAAACATTTACACACGCGTTAACACAACCAACCTGGTGATCCCCATAATCGCTAGACCAACCGGGTTCACCTATATCACTTTCAGTGAAGGCGATACAAATCGCATTTGTACACAAACGCTGAAATGCGTTTTGCATCCACTGAGAAAATACTCACTGCGGTACAGACTGCTGTAGTAAGACAGAGAGAGCACTAGCGCAGGGGAAACGCATAACTGTCGTGACCCCGGTACCAACCTTAGAGGCCGTCACCAAAGCAAGCGTCCCAAATGCTAAAGCTTAACATCCAAGATGGATTCAATGGGCTAACTCTCTCACTGCAAAAGATGTAGATTACAGATTCGACTCTACATTACAAACATTTTTTGCAGTACAAACAAGAATATCCTCTGCCAAATGAAATAATGCCTCTAGATTGATATGAATGTATCATTTATACCGATGGTTCTGCCCAGCCTGCTGTAGGAAAAAACAGCAATATTCAGTGGCATGCGCAATTGTAAAAGGGCGCATGCATGATGAAAAGTTCCGTCCTGGGAAGACACACACTCAGTCTCTAGGGGACTGTACAGCGCAGCTGGCAGAACTCAAAGCCCTGATACTGGCACTAAAAAATACGGATTGTAAATTCCTCACACTTATTGTGTGTGATTCGTTTTACTGCGTCCAGTCCTATAATGAATATTTACACTATTGGGCCCAGAATGGATTTAGAGATTCTAAAGGTTGCACAGTAAAGCACAAGATGCTTTAGGAACAGGTGGCTAAGATGAAAGAAGGCCTGCCACAGGCTCATGTTATTCATACATCGAGTCATCAACGTGTTGGCGTTCACGTTGAAGGGGACTCCATGGTGGACGAAGCCGCCAAGCCAACAGTTCGTACTGCTGCAGTTACTACAATAACTCACTCAAGTACGAGGATAGACAGAACAACTATGGTGGCAGTTAATGCCACGCACAACAAAACAGCCCTGCCAAAAGGCTTTCCACTTAAGTACTCCAACAAGTTAGATGCACAAAACATTCCGTATGCTCTGATTCCAGGAGCGGGGGATAGAGTAATCCGAAGCAATGATCACAGATTAGGTCTGATACTAGCTGCACATGAGGGTCTGAGTTCCGCTCACGAAAGTGATTCCTGCTACAGTTTAATTACTTAAGCACAGCTATTGGTGGCTAGGTCTATCAAAACAGATCAATGACTTTATCCTTAAATGCGACATCTGCCAGCAAATGAAAGGTTCCACCGTAGCACGTCCGATCTCAGACAAGCCTTTGGGTGGTGTTTATTTGGACCACTGCAGCCCCTTACAATCAGATGGGGCTTACAAGTATATCTTGGTGGCAGTGGATTCATGCTCCAGATTCCTGTAGGTTTGGCCACAGCGCTCGGCTGACACTCGAACTGTTATAAAGAATTTGCGAATCTTCATCAGGACATACGCAATTGGCACACTACATTCCAACCAGGGTCTGACGTTTAGCTCTTGGGCTTACAAAGAAGCCATAGGAAGTTTGGGTGTGGCCTTGTGGTACTCCTCCCCTACCATCCTGAGGGAAATTCGGGAGTTGAGAGGAAAAACCATGACTTAAAGCAGTCCTTAACAGCAAGGGTATTAGGCTCGGCTGGCAGTTGGGTCAATCACCTATATGGGGTCCAGAGAGCACTTAATAACATGCCAAGAAAACCCTGGGGGGTTGTACTCCATACAAAGTCCTGTTTGGGGTGAGAATGTGGGTGCCAGACCTCAATAGAGTTGGCGCAATGGCGGCGGAAATACCATTTCACATCAATGAACGTTTGGCTCTTTTACAGGAACTCAGTGAATTCTGGGCTTTACAAAGCAACGTCCAAGTAAAACGCACCCCTACTGGGGAAGTGAAGGTAGTTCCGGCAAGACCTGCCTGGGCCCCGAAGATTGGGGTCCTGGTCAGAGAAAAAATAGTAGTCAAGAAAGAATTTGGGCCTCCATACACAGCGCCTGTACCTGTCCTGGCTGTCGAAGGCACTAGAACCGTACTTCTTCCGCCTCTTGCTGGTGGCAGAGACAAGAGGTTTGTCTCTATTGATCTGATCAAACCACACTATATGGTCGATTCTCAATAGTAGGCCACGTGGGCTCCTGGGTAGCCGCCGCACTCCCCTCGCTACCGTTCAGGAAGTTCAGATGGAAGCTTTAATAATGACAGAAGATTCCACTCTCCAAATAGAAGCTGTAAACAACAATGAAATTATACTTCTCCCTGTTGAAACAACTACAACTGTACAATCAACAAGTACAGAAATCTCAATTCAAAAAATTGACGACGTCTATGTGAGTATGCCACAGATCGAGTCATCTCCTGGTTCTGAAAAACCTGCTGAACTGCCAAAAATAGACCGGACGGCGTCCGCCTACTTCGTATATTATGACGACTTCTCATCGGATTCCAGTGAACCTGAGCTGCCACGGCCGCCTCTCCCTTTCAAGCTGCAAGTTTATACTCTCTATCTTTGGCTGAAAAAGACGTACTTTGTTGTTCAATGGATACATTTCTGGATTACTCTTGGATTACTTTTCCTGGTCCTCTGGATTGGTTTGGTAACTGTCTTTTCCCTACGTCTGAATGGACACTATCTCCCAGAACGCTCCGCAGTACATCTTGTGAACTTGGTTCTTAAACCACATGCATCATCACACCGTGAACTAAGGGACCTGTCCATGGTGAACATTACAGCTGTTCCAGTTCCTGAAGGAATAGTGTGGGACAGGGTACCATGAAACAGTGCATGCAAGTCCCATAATGCATCAATATTATCATCAAGAAACTTGCTGTGGTGCTCATTAAAATGTTGCTGAATAGCTTGTTTTAACCACAGTTCATTGTTCATTCATGTTGCTTCAGTGCCTTATAATTCATGTTGCTTCAGTGCATTGATCAAAATTAAAGTGCCACGTGCAGATTCATATCGTAAAATACATTCTTCACGGGCCTAGCTCTTAGGTCCAGCTGCCCTATTGTGAGTATTGACTTTTAAACGTGAAGTATCCTGGAATTGCCAGGAAGAGGTAACAAGCATTGGCATAGCCGATAGGTCTCGCCTTTGGGACCTTATAAGTGTTTAGCCATGCAGCACATTATCACCCACCGGGCAGATTTCTGTAATGGAACTAGTACTTATGTAAAGTGCTTTGATACCTTCATTCGCGCTACATAATGCAAAAAATAAAAAGGAATGAAAGGAGAAGTGCTTGCAGATTTCTGAGGTGGGGAGCGAAAAGATAAGTTAAGATTGCATTATATAATGCCAGTACCAAATCAGAAAGCGAGCACAGTAGAGAAAATCAGGAGCCGAATTGAAAGGAGGCGAAAGTGAGTTATCCCAGTGTGCAAGTGAAGGCGGGGCTGGAGTATGCTGCATCTTGGTGCCGAGTAACAGATGTTTATTGCCAACCAAATGAATGTTAATTAGTTCGTCGGCCTCTAGTAGGATGAAAGGCTGAGCAGACGCGCTGGGGTTCGAACCTGCGGTTGTGAGGTCAAACATAAGATTAATAGGGTGCTTGCCTTAAAGTTAAGATTGCATTATATAATGCCAGTACCAAATCAGAAAGCGAGCACAGTAGAGAAAATCAGGAGCCGAATTGAAAGGAGGCGAAAGTGAGTTATCCCAGTGTACAAGTGAAGGCGGGGCTGGAGTATGCTGCATCTTGGTGCCCAGTAACAGATGTTTATTACCAACCAAATGAATGTTAATTAGTTCGTCGGCCTCTAGTAGGATGAAAGGCTGAGTAGACGCGCTGGGGTTCGAACCTGAGGTTGTGAGGTCAAACATAAGATGAATAGGGTGCTTGCCTTAAAGTTAAGATGGCATTATATAATGCCAGTACCAAATCAGAAAGCGAGCACAGTAGAGAAAATCAGGAGCCGAATTGAAAAGAGGCGAAAGTGAGTTATCCCAGTGTGCAAGTGAAGGCGGGGCTGGAGTATGGTGCATCTTGGTGCCCAGTAACAGATGTTTATTGCCAACCAAATGAATGTTAATTTGTTCGTCGGCCTCTAGTAGGATGAAAGGCTGAGCAGACGCGCTGGGGTTCGAACCTGCGGTTGTGAGGTCAAACATAAGATTAATAGGGTGGAAGCGTCAGCCCACTGAGCCAACAGAATCAGCTTGGACCAGAGCGGACCGGGCAGGCTAACTGAGTCTGGCTTATTGTCGGTATTTTCGTGCTGCTGGTGTTTCTAGAGAAGCAGCGGCTGAAATGCAAGGTTTTCACGTTCAACCGGACACTGCAGTCTGGAGTAATTTGAAAGTAGTGTGGATGGACATAATAAGCTTATTTGTAATTTCCCGTGAGGCTCTGGCCAAGGCCCGCTCATTAGACGGTGCTGAGGATTCCACTGAAAAGTAAGATGTCACCGTAATTGATTTCGTTTCTGTTCCGTTGTGTTTTAGAGAAATTGAAAGCGCACTCTTGTGGAGGTGGGGTGGAGGGGACGCGCCTTCTAATGAAAGCGGCAAGGTCTGGAAATGAAACCTGACCCAAACAGATGGCAGCCTGCGCGCCGCTGTTGCTGGCTCCCGAGAGCAAAACACTCTGGGAGTAAACATTTCCCGAAAAGCAAAGAATGGCGCGAGAGAGAAGCGGGGGCGAGTGAGCACTGCAGCGCGGCGAACGCGCTAATTAAAAACAGATGGTGACATGACCCCGAACAGATGGCGCCCCTGCTCGTAACCGCAAGCCGTAGGCGGATACATTCCCTGGGAAAGGTGGGACATGCACCCGCCTTTGCCCAATTGTGAGCTGTCTTTTTATAAAGACGCACGCAAAGCCCAATAGAAAAAAATGCGTGTGAAAAGTCCAGAGTGATTCCAAGAGGTCGTTTTCCTAGAGCAGCGCATTCGCGCTGCGCTAGGCTCGACCTAAAAACCTCTCCCTTCTCCCCTCCATGACACGCACTGTCAGGCTGAATCCTTTTTTCGCATGTGGAGGCAAGCGGGTCATGCCCCCCCTATTCAAACACCAAACAATCTTCTGTCGATGGGGGCCCCCAATCCTGCAGGGCGTCCTCAGCTGATGGGGACAGAACATCCCATTGATTCAATACACACAAAATAATGCTGAGGCCAATTCACGGAACACCTACAATGTTTGTTTTACATGGCACTTTAATTTTGATCGATGCACTGAAGCATTTTAATGAGCACCACAGCACAGCAAGTTTCTTGATAATATTGATGCATTGTGGGACTTGCATGCACTGTGTTTCATGGTCACGCGGTGACACGGATATAAAAGCACCTCTGCACTTATGATTAAGACATTGCTGCCGAAACGCGTCAGGACTATGGACTGGCAGCCAGCCACATTACCATTAAAACAAACGCTGAGGAGTTCCGTGAATGGGGGGGGGGGGGGGGGGGGTGTGTGTGTGGTGTGTGTGTGTGTGTGTGTGTGTGTGTGTGTGTGTGTGTGTGTGTGTGTGTGTGTGTGTGTGTGTGTGTGTGTGTGTGTGTGTGTGTGTGTGTGTGTGTGTGTGTGTGTGTGTGTGTGTGTGTGTGTGTAAAAAATGGCCCTGTGGAAGGCTTTGGCTGAAACGCGTAGGCCACTTCATGCTGCTGCTGCATTTGGTGAAATAAGCAAATAAAACCTGTTCCAGGCATTTGTTGGATGTGCCGTGTTCTGTTTTCAGCGCCGAATGGATTTGTTGCTTAAAGTCTGGGGCGTATCTTGATCAAGAAAGTTTACCTTTCGAAACGCGTAACATTGAGAGAAAATAAACCTGCTTTTCTACAATTTCTGAGAGAGCGCTTTACTTTGCGGATCTTTGGAACATTTATTGCCGGTCTGAGCTCTGCCGGCTCAGCACGCCACCAAACAACGGGCGGATTTCCCGGAATGGGCTTTCCAGCTTCAAATAAATATATATATATATATATATATATATATATTCAGTTGTATGCCATTGTTATCATTCTGATTTGCTACGGAAATATTAGTACTGTTACAATAATAGGGGCCTACTCTAAAGCTTACAGTATGAGGGCAAAGCCGCCCCCCCACACGGTTCGCTCACTGAATAAGGTTAGAATGGGATATTTCACTCGAAAGAAAGAGCTCGTGGCTATGTTCTCGAGATGTGACAGGCTGGACAGAGATTGTCACTCATTTGCCATGGCCCTATTTGGACCACTCTCCGACACTGTTGAGACTACACCTTGCAAACACTAGAACACGCTCGCCTCGGAACTTCCAACTGAACATGCTTCCGGACGAATGAGGTTTGCCAGGTAACAAAGATATACTTCGACAACAATAGTGGGTCTGTAGATACCTACTCCACACTATGGGAGGTGCCCAAAGGGGTGGCGCGGGTGGAGTGCCCGGGCAAGGGAAACAGCATACTAAAATCCATTTATGGCAGATTAAAAACTCTGCAGACTGAGATACAAACATTAGAAGACACATACACAAGTACCCCTGACCCTGCAGCATTAGTACTTATTCACGATAAAAGGACTGAGTTACAGTATGAGGCAGAGAGAGATGAGATATATAGGTACATACGTAGAGGCTCGAAATTATGGGGAGGGAGACTGGCCGGGGCATACCCTAGCCACTCTCGTAAGACCACAATGGGTCACCAATGAAATTATACAGATGGAGGACAAGGCTGGTACCATGGCATACCAATCCAAAGATAAACTGACAACATTTAATGAAAATTACACATCACTATACTCATCAGTAGCTTGGCGTGGCTCTAGGAGGCGGAACGCAGACCACTCTGTGAACCAATCTCACCCGAAGCAATAAAAATGGCCATTAGCAGCATGCAAAACGGCCACTCCCCAACAGTGATGGCTTTATAATTGAATTCTATAAATAATACATCAGCGACATCCTACCCTATGTACTACTGATCTATAACGAGGCCCGCATCAATACGGTATTTCCACTCAAACTAAGGTGAGGCCAGACCAATCTGGGTTCATCCCCAACCACTCCATGGTCGATAAACTTAGAACTGTTTGCAGTTATGCATCAGCTTGACCCTGAGATCCCCGACGTAGACACTTTCTTGGATGCCACTAAGGCATTTGACTAAATTGAATGGTGCTACATGTGCACCGCCTGTGATAGGACTAGGTACGGGAATGTTGCAGTGGATAGATTTCCTGTACTCCCAGACAATAGCAAAAATAAGAATTAATGGGCATACCCCACATCCCATTAATATACAACGTGCCACCAGACAGGGATGTCCACTGTCTCTAATTTTATTTGCACTCGCCCTTGAGCCCCTAGCATGCATCTAGAGAGCACATCACCATTCCTGAGGCATAAAATTTGGTTCTCGCAGGCTGTTGCTGTCGCTATATGCGGATGACATCCTTTTACTGGTTAACCATCCAGAGATAAACCCGACAACCCCCCTCCCTGTATACAACAAATTATCAGTTTCGGCAGATGGCCTGGCATCACCATTAATTGGATTGAATCCTTGGTAATGCCATTAACTAACAGTACTGATAAACCAACGATAGAATGCCCCATAATCTGAACAGAAAATCCAGATCGCTCTCTTGGCATCCAGTATCACTGGGATAAGAGCACTATTCTGAAAGAAAACTACGGGAAATGTCTTATTAAGAATAATACACATATTGACAAGTGAAATAGACTACCCATATCGAAGGGAGAATTGTCAATGCAAAAATGGTAACTCTGCCTCGATCATTGTATCTGTTCCAAAACATTCCTATATCCCTACATCACGCGTTCTTTGACCAGTTAAATGTCAAATGATTACTCTGCTTTGAGCAGGCAAACAGCCAAGAATTAGTTGGGATACTGTACATAATCCACACAGAGATGGGGGATTTGCGGCCCCTATGTTTGAGGTGTACTACATGGTAGCCCAGGTGCAGTTCGATCACCATTGGTTCCATAATGTCCAGAAAGTCCCTCACTACGAAGTTGAGAAGCATCTTGTTTACCCCAATCCCTTGAACACAGTCATAACTCGCCAACTCCAAGGGCCTCAAAACTAAACACATATGGCTGACTGCCCTATATGGGCATAACCCACACTAGCCAAGATCTGCACAGTTGCCCCGCTGTACGCACTCCAACTAGCTGCACAGTTGCCCCGCAGTACGCACTCCAACTAGCCAAGATCTGCACAGTTGCCCCGCTGTACGCACTCCAACTAACCAAGATCTGCACAGTTGCCCCGCTGTACGCACTCCAACTCCAACAAACGTAACTGTAGACTAAAGGAGACCATGAAACACTGGCCATGCATAGACTTACTGCCAAAAAACGACACACCATGGGAGACTTGTATCCCAACAATATGTTTAGCTCTTTGCAAGACTATAATGCCCTAGGCCTGGTCACTGCCCTAGATACGCTACTGTACTACTGACTCAGAGAGGAAGTAAAAGGTACATATGGTACGTCACTAGAGGAACCACCGTTATTGAGGATATTTGCTAACTCCTCTGCCAAACAGCTAATACCCAGATTATTTAATGCAGCACTCAACAATGCAGAGTCAGGGTCAGACCCCACTCGCAAGTGATGGTCAAGGGGCTAGAACAGGAAATCCCGGGCCATATATGGCAATACATTTGCCAGCAAACAAAAGAAATATCCCCTAATGGGAAAAATACTAATACAGTACAAATTCATACACATGGCTGTGACAATGGCCAGATATGGGTTGTCACCATCATCAGAGTGCAGGCCGACTTCCTGCACCTGACAATGATGTGTCCGGCTATTCGCGACTACTGGAGGGAAGTTGAGAATACTTTGGTTGAAATGACTTCAACACAAATTGCCCAAACACCATTAGTAGTCCTACTGCGGTATGGCAGGAAAATACCCAAAACATATAGGAAATTCATAGCCCTGGCACTATTGCTTATCAAACGAAGAGTGACCATGAGGCGGGGGAGGGGGCGGCTCCTAAAAAAATCAGAATGGCTGATGGACACTGCGACCTAAAATTCCAATGCGGATCTATGCTATACACGGCTACCTGTTAAATCGAGAACTAAAGACTTTTGGGAGCCGTTTAGGCAGTACCTTTTATCACAGGAGGGAGAACAGTCACGTTAATATACATGGTTGAAATTGTTAGTTACATGTGTAAATACACATATATTTCTCTTGTGTATGACAGAGAAGTGCGTTTTGGAAATTGGCTAATAATATGATAATGTATAATAATGGATTTACTGCGTATAGTATCTATGGACGATGAACAAGTATGCTTTGTCAATCTGTCTGCTTGCAACAAAAAAGGAATAAAGAAAATAAAAAAACTCAGTTTTATCTCCTAATTGTTCTCATTGATTCGGCTCCGACTCTGCCTCCGCTCGTAGCCTCCTCCAGCCCCTTATTTGGAAACGTAACTGGTTTATGACTCTTCTTAGGTCAAGGGAGTACCCTGCTGGGGAACTTCAATGCCAGAATCACCAGACCACCCCTGTTAGCATTCTTCCCTTCTGCGGTCCCAGGAATGCGAAGTTTCGGGTGTGGTATTTACAGAGTCCAGTAAATACCTCTTAATCTTTCATTCTAGCCAAAAATAAAAAATAATATACAAATCAATGTTTACTGCACTGAAACTTTTTTTTTTTTTTTTTATGTGTCAGGGGTACATTGCAGAGATGTGGTAATCACTCCACTACTTGGAATCCAGATTATTGTGCAAACTACTGTTTTGACAGGGATCGGGATTTTCCACACTGCTGTTATTCAGGGTCTTACTGTTTTCTGCTACGTATAGACTCTATGCAGAACCTATTTGCTGGTGTTAAATAAGTATATAAGAAAAACAAACTCTCACAAAATGCGTGAATGTGGCAAAGCTAAAAACGTTCCTAAGGCCACGAACTTACACATTTTTCCATAAATATTTGCGAGAGAGGGAAAATGTTGCCCACCCACAGTCAGAGCGAGTCTAAGTGTTTTTTCTCAGCCACTTATCTGCAAATTCTTCATCTGATTTGAAGCTTTGGTCTGCAAAAACGTACCCTCCCTCACTCAGTGGATCTCAACACTAGGAAGAAATATAAGAAGAGGCATTCTAACAACACATATTATATTTCTGGTCAGGTTGAATCAACATTTGGACTGTAACCTTGCGCCCCCAGTGGTGAAGGCTGAGAGTGCTTCGCAGTGGGAATATGGGAGGTTCTCTGCTGGTTCTACGTTTCCAGTGATAGAAGTTGTGCGCACCAGTGGCTTCTGGGGTCTGATCTGTATAATCCCTCTCATGTTAGCTAGAGGCTAGGCGAGTCCCAGAAGTACAAGGACTTTACTGTGAGAAGAAGGCTGAGCTGTGTCAGTGCACGTTTACAGCTGTGTGCGACCGAGTGAGCAGATACAGCCGTGCGTTCGGGCTCAGCAGACCAAGCTCTGTAATTGGGCCTTGCGGATGATCAGTGGACGTCGGGCCTTTTCTGATGTCAGGTGTTTTAGACAAATATTTCTCTATACAGTACGAAGTAGTACCTTTGTCTCAGAACAGCAGGTAAGACAGGCATTTAATACGTTTTTGCAGGGCTCAGGTCAAAACTGTAATGTGAGGCCTTAAACAGCACCAGCACCTGTTTTTGAGTTAAAAAAACACAAACAAACAGTATTATCCAGGGGAAACGAAACCAAGGCATCGTAATCATCTGGTGCCACCTAGTGGTATGGTTCAGTTAGCTGCAGGCAGACTTGCTTAAACATTATATAAATACATTTTGCAGTAGGAGTGAAAAGTCCTGAAAGTCACAGGCCTGTAGGGTGACTCCATGCGTCCCCTGCACAGTATGTGAGAGAGAAGCATCGGTGCATCATGGGAGTGGAATAATGCCTGCTGTTGTACCATATGCGGGTAAGGCAGATTTCTTTTCATACAGTTTATGGGTTGAGTCCCTGCTTCGGTACAGTATGTGAGCAAGTCGTCTTTGTCTCTGATTGTCTGAGAACCAGTGAACAAGAGTGTTTCCATTTCAAACCGTCTCTGCAAAATCCTTTGCATTTGGGTTGCACAGCAGAATGCAAAGGCATGTCAGGATGGTACACCGCCAGCTGGTCCGAAGGAATGAATGAATGTAGCCCTCAAGTGCTCCAACACAGCCGTGGCAGGCACAGCCTTCAGTCAAGCACAGGGTGATGGGGACAAAGGTTGGAGTAGGGATGTTTCAAGGGCTTGCAGTTCGCTGTCCTCTCAGGCACGACTGAAGGCCTGGCTGCGGTCTGCGGCGTGTGCAGCGCGGCGCGAGGTAAGGTTCTCAGTGAGCGGCCCAGGATTCTCAGGGAGTCAGCCAGTAGTACTCTCAGCAAACCTGCCCAGCGCTCCCACTGAGCCCCAGCACTGTCCCCAGTAAGCATCTTCAGTCTTTGGAATGGATTTCCAGTTTTTCTCAGTGCCAGCAAGCGACTCCAGTGTTTCAACTAAGTGTATCCATTCTTCCCAGTGAGCCTGTCCGGTCCGGATCAGTGAGTCTGCCTAGTATTGTTCACAGTAAGCTTGCAATTTTCCCCATGAGCCACTCCAGTATTCTCAGTGAGTCCCTTCATTATCCCAGTGAGGAGCTTAAGTGTTCCCAGTGAGCCCCAAGTGTCCTCTATGGTCCTGCATATATATATTCCAAGGGGTCCTGAGCAGTATTCGCCTGGGCCTCCCTCCGCCTTTATTCCCATTGGCTGCTGGCCCCAGTGTGTGCAGCCCTCCGCCCCAGTGACAGCAGACCTCACACTGCAGGCCGCCCTCAGCAGTACTCGGAGTAGTCTTCCTCCACATAATTCGCAGGAAACCAGCCAATCTGGAATGCAAAGAGGAGAGTATGAGAAGAGATGGGCGACCAATGTACACCCAGAGCCAGCAGAAGAGACACGCGTTCTGCCTGAGAGTAAGGAGGAGACAGGAGACATGTGCACACCGCCTGAGAGCAAGGAGTGCACAGAAGAGACACATACACACCGCCTGAGAGGAAGGAAGAGACAGGAGACACGTACACACCAACTGAGAGCAAGGAGGAGACAGGAGACACATACACACCGCCTGAGAGCAAGGAGGAGACAGGAGACACAAACACACCGCCTGAGAGGAAGGAAGAGAAAGGATACACGTACACACCGCCTGAGAGCAAGGAGAAGACAGGAGACACGTACACACCGCCTGAGTAAGGAGAAGACAGGAGACACGTACACACCGCCTGAGAGCAAGGAGGAGACAGGAGACACAAACACACTGCCTGAGAGCAAGGAGAAGACAGGAGACACGTACACACCACCTGAGTAAGGAGGAGACAGGAGACACATACACACACACCGCCTGAGAGGAAGGAAGAGACAGGAGACACGTACACACCGCCTGAGTTAGGAGGAGACAGGAGACACATACACACCAACTGAGAGCAAGGAGAAGGCAGGAGACACGTACACACTCCCTGAGTAAGGAGGAGACAGGAGACACATACACACCGCCTGAGAGCAAGGAGGAGACAGGAGACACAAACACACCGCCTGAGAGGAAGGAAGAGACAGGATACACGTACACACCGCCTGAGTTAGGAGGAGACAGGAGACACATACACACCAACTGAGAGCAAGGAGAAGGCAGGAGACACGTACACACCGCCTGAGTTAGGAGGAGACAGGAGACACATACACACCGCCTGAGAGCAAGGAGGAGACAGGAGACACAAACACACCGCCTGAGAGGAAGGAAGAGACAGGATACACGTACACACCGCCTGAGAGCAAGGAGAAGACAGGAGACAAGTACACACCGCCTGAGAGGAAGGAAGAGACAGGAGACACGTACACACCGCCTGAGAGCAAGGAGGAGACATGTACACACTCCCTGAGTAAGGAGGGCACAGAAGAGACAAGCGCTCTGCCAGGGAATAAGGAGGAGACAGGAGACACATACACACTGCGTGTGAGGAAGGGACAGGAGACACATACACACCACCTGAGAGCAAGGAGGCCACAGAAGAGATCTGCACCAGAAGAGTTCGAGTCATGCAAGGACCTTCTCTGACCCTGTGTACAATATGAACACCAGTGTGACAACTGTGCTCCTCTCCCCTGCTCATTCCCTTGCATTTCTAATCATATCTGAAATCAGACCCATTCTAGATCCTTTTGTAAAGCTTTCTTGAAATCTTGTAATTGCACCCCCTCCCTGGGTCTGCGACTTGCAGACGAGATCTTCGGTAAATATATTTATACACTGCATTAGCAGCTTTAGCATAAACCGGTGTTTCTTTGCACGCGTTCACACCAAGTTTCTAGGCCAGATCCATCCCCGGGTCTGGTTCAGTCAACTCATGGCCCTCGGTACCTACATACTCTCTTTCAGGTAGAGGGCTGGGGGAATGACTCAAGAGCCTTTCACCTGCCATATGCTTCAGTTAACTCACACCTATGCTTTGCTGGAATCAGCCGCACCGTGGATTGGTGTGAGCTTGGGCTGAAAACCTATTATTGACTGGTTCCTTCCTCCAGCAGTTCCTCTATTTCCTGCCTACAAAGGGATCTCCTGCTTTGTGTTCCAGTTACTTGCATTATGGACCTCTGTTTGAGGACCTAAAGATTCTTCATTCCTGTTACTGCTTCTGCTCTTCTGTCCTAACTTAGTTTCTGTGGCTCCCTCATACAGCACTCTGCTTCATCTGCGAGCTCCCTTGCCTCACACTGTTTGAGCCTGTTACCCTTCTTTTCATTTTTGGGTGTTGCCTTGCATTCCTGCTTGGTCTCAGCAGTGCTTCTGTTTCTATGTATTTGCTGGTTTGGCTGCAACCTCTGTCTTCCTTTAGTTGGAGTTTCCTTTGTTTGTAACTTTGCTCCAAGTCTTTCTTCTAGTTTTCATTTTCCAGGAGGGCAATAGTTTCCCCAGTGTCTTCTAGGTGAATACTTGAGCTATTGTTTGTGTTTCCTTTTACCAACAGCACACATGCTGTCCCCGTGCCTCTAGGGTATAGCCTGCTCTTGATCTCTGAATCCTTGACAATGATTTCTGTAGTTCTGTTTAAGATTTATGTCCTTGTTTTCCTCCCTAACTCCTCGCAATCTCTAATGTCCCCGAGTCATCTCCAGGGCAGTTTCCTGACCTTTGACTCTCTCCAATTCTTTTCTAGCTGCTGCATCACCCTCTTGGCATTGGTCTATCCTGCAGTCAGTTACTCTTTCTACTCTGGTTTTCTGTCCTATTTCCAAATTATTTCACTGCCTGGTGCTTCCCCTTATCCACTTACAGTGCACCTTCTGGGCTGGTCTCTGTTCCCATCCTTTAAGAAAAAGTCTCCCACTGGTGCATCAATGTCCTTTGGAGTCTTAACTTTCTTAGCTTGTTATCTGTCTTAGTCCAGCATTACACGAAGTAAAACACCCTCTAAAAGCTTTCCAAGCTGTGTGACTGTTGTTAAGAGCTATCTGCTGGCATCCAGCAAAAAGGCTTTTCCTAACCTTCCAGTTGATCCCTTCTGTACCAGTGCACCCCTTACTCTGACCAGACCTTATGAATCAGTGACTGGTGCCCAGATATCCCTTTTCCTACAGTCAGCTCCTATGC
Organism: Calotriton arnoldi; assembly: GCA_963921515.1. Taxonomy (NCBI): domain Eukaryota; kingdom Metazoa; phylum Chordata; class Amphibia; order Caudata; family Salamandridae; genus Calotriton; species Calotriton arnoldi. The sequence continues at coordinate 814,128 of CAWUFW010000796.1, forward strand.
TATGCACTCCACTGGCTGCTTATGATCGGCCAGGTCTGTACTCTTTCTTGGTATCGTGATACATATAACCAACCGAATCCTGTGTCACAACCTTCGTGCCCTTGTGGGAGACAAGTGAACTGCTTGAAAAGTGCCTCACGATAAGGAGGACACATGAGACCTATACACACTACTCGCGAATATGGAAGAGGCAGGAGCACGACGCACATATCCAAGGCATAAGAGGCATGCACAGTGCATGAGATTATGGAAGAGGCGTGAGACCAGTGCACACTACCTCTGAATAAAGCACAGTCTGGGGACCTATGCAAGGTCACTGCTCGCCTCGTCTACCACTCTCCCTCACCTTTCATATCCCTAAAAGGTCTCTGCTAAGCCCATCCCAGCAGTAAGTCTTCCGGTAGGAACTATGTCCTCATCGTGTTCACGTCTGAGGGCTCCTCCTCGCCACAAGGAGGCCTATGTGCATCCTGTCCCACCAGGAGTTTTATGCTCATTTTGTCACCTCCTAAACCCTCAGTAGATCTCTCTTCACCTTGCCTCTTCCCTCACCACCAAAAGTGTTCTATCCACCTAATTCCCCCACAAGGTCTTTGCTCTCGTTTTCCTCCTACCCCGGGAGATCTCGTATCCTAGTTCCCACTGAAGTCTCTGCTCACCTTCTCTTTACTCTGGGAGCCTCTAGGTACCTTGCCTTCTCTGGAGGTCTCATTTTAAGTTGTCTTTCCCCACCCACTGCGGTTCTGCCCATCTTGCTTTCCACACAAGCCAGACCCCTCTACGAACTTTGCAGAAGTTCTACTGCTAAGGCGTCCACCTATCTTGACCACACTTGCTAGGGGCCTTTTCCTTACTTTGCGATACATCTCCTTTCCACACCCTATCAAAGATTCTACTCACCGTGCCCCCCCTACTCCCCGCACCCAGGTCTCAGGCCTCTGCTCACCTTGCCGTAGATCTCTCCCTTCCACCAGCCCTGGGGTCCTTTCTTGTTAAGTATTTTCACAATGTCGCCTTCCTTGAGGGTCAACTCTGTCCGGTCCTTGGCGCAGAAATCGTACCGTGCCATGGCAGATCCAAAATATCGCACGCTCCCCTCTGTTTCAAACCAACGATAAAAGGGCTCAACATCATTGTTAATGCACTACAGTGATGGGGTGCTTTCAAAGGGAGTATAGTACCATGCACTCTAAAAGCATGCTTACAGCTAATGCTGAAGGTCTTCCAATACACTTAGGCCCAAACATTTCCATCGGGATAGGAACATTCCAATGGCTCGTAACACCTCTGGAGTAAACTGTGCCAAGCAGCCTGAAAAAACTGTGTGACCCATTTAGATTTTTTGACAGACTCCATGAACATCACTCGAGGGGAGCAGAGCTCTGACACAGGTAGAGGAGTGTAGAAGCATGCCTTCCTATTTAGTTAGAAGGGCTTTTGGTTGTTGACAAGAACAAAAGCAGCTGTACCCAATTTCTGATGCCTCCTGAAGACATGGGGAAATCCAAAAACGCCCCCTACTACGTCTAAATAAAAGATCCCTTTTCAAGCCTCTCCGCCTTTGCACAAAGCACTATATGGCCGCACACTGAGATACAGTGCCAAGATCTTCCATTCCAATCAGCCTTTGTGCACCACCGAGACACCAACACACATGGCCCACAGTCATCTTTACCATCTGTTACACTCTAATCAGATAACCCAACGAAGGACTCAAAAGTCTTTGATTCCAGATGGTGCTTATCACATCGAGGACTGAAAAATTAACAAGTTGCCACTAGATCACAGGTCAAGTAACTTTATAAAGTGCTAGACCAACAATAGCACCATTGTTTCTTAAACTAAAAGAAAAATATGTTGTAGGTACTTCATGAAAAGGTACTTCAGTATGCTGGTCACAGAACCTCCTTTATCTTTATCATCACATATGAGCGCACATTTAAATACCTGAGTTCAGATGTGCGCTGTACAAACACCTCTTACATTTAATTTAATAGATTGTAATGTTTCTCCATCGATAATAGCAATCTAGGGCACCTTTAGGGTTTACATGACTACTGACTTGCCTTAGTTCACGAATGGCCTAGTCGTTGGAGGGTCAGTTTTAATAAATATTTATTTATGTTAAATTTGAGATTCACACCCTCCGAATCTCACTGAGGTCATAAGCAGTGCATTGCAGGAGTGTGAGTTATAGTTAGCTCAGCTAACTATAACTGCTGAATTTCTCTAGTTTTGTACGAGTGAAATGTCAGCCTAACTATAACGTCCCTGTAACCTTTGGTTTTTTCAGTGAATGTCTAAGGTTTTTTAAAATTCTATTTCCTAACTATAACGTCCCTGTAACCTTTGGTTTTTAAAGCGAATTTCTAAGGTTTTTTAAATGCTAATACCTAACTATAATGTCCCTGTAGCCTTTGTTTTTTTCAGTGAATTTCTGTGGTTTTTAAAGTAGTAGTCATGTTTGCAGAGTATTGGAGGAAGGGGGCGGGGCCTCCGACCAGCTCTCAGAAATTCTGCTGTGTAGGACTTATAGGAGGTACCAGGAGGGCTTCTTGGCCCCCAAGGTCCCTCTGGAGCCAAGGGGACTTTATTCCCCAACTATAACTGTGCCAGGAGACTAGTAGGGGGATGAAGTCTCCTTGGCTATTGAGGGTCCTTGGGGGCCAACTACTCCTCCTGTTACCTTCAGCAATTCCCACACAGTGGGTTTGCTGAGATGTTTTCGGTGGCCACGCCCCCTTTCTCCTCCACTCTGCAACCGTGCCTCCTGGCGCACTGCTAGTTGGGGGATGAAGTCCCCTTGGCTCTTGAGGGACCTTGGGGGCCAACTAGCCCTCCTGTTAAGTCCAGTAAGGCCCACACAGTTGGAATGCTGAGAGGTGGTCAGAGGCCACGCCTCCTTCCTCCACCATTCTGCAAACGCACCTCGTGGCGCACTGCTGCTTGGGGGAAGAAGTCCACTTTAGTTGTGAGGCCCTCAGGAGGCAAGGGGATGTCATCCCCCCACCAGCAGTGCGCCGAGAGGCGCCTTGGCAGAGTAGTGGAGGAAGGGGGCGTGGCCTCTGACCACCTATCAGCAATCCAGCTGTGTGGGCCTTAAAGGAGGTAACAGAAGGTCCTGTGGGCCCCTAAGGACCCTCAGCAGCCAAGGGGACTTCATCGCCCCAACCAGGAGCGCGCCAGGAGGTGTGTTCGCAGAGTAGTGGAGAAAGGGGGCAGGGCCTCCAGCGAGTTGCCGGCCTTTTCATTTCTTTTCTTTTCTAGGAAGGGGGGCTGCATGGCCCCCTTTTCCTGGGCCATTTTCTGCCCCGGGGACCCCATCCCCAGGGGCCTGCCCTTTTTTTCATTTTTTAGATAAAAAAACGGGAGGGGGGCCACGCGGCCCCCCTCTTAGGCCGTTTTTGGCCCTGGAGACCCCATCCACCGGGGCCAGCCCACTTTTCTTTTTTTTTAAAAACCCAAAAAAACAGGGGCGGGCCTTTTCCTCCCCGGGCCAATTTCAGCCCCGGGGTCCTCCTCCCCCAGGGCCCAGCCTCCCTTCTGGGTGCCCTGGAGCCACCCATAGCACCCACTTTCTGCACTAGGGACTGCGGGGGGAGCCTGGGGCCCCCGCGGTCCCTGCCGGCCTCCCGCCTCCTGCGGGAGCCGGCATTGCTTTGATACAGATGGAACTGCTAATATGCAGTTCCCTCTGTATCAAAGCAATTGTGCTCGCTTTCAACAAGCGAGAGCATTTTGTATGCTCTCGTTTGTTGAAAGCGAGCACAGTTTGCTATGGTTTGGTGGCAGCGGTGAAGCTGCCGCCAAACCATAGCAAACAGCAATGTCCCGGGAGTAGGTACCCCGGGACATTGCAGGATCCGGCCCTGGGGGGTGGCGGTCCCCAGGGCCATCTAGGGCTCCTGGAGGGGGGCCGTGCGGCCCCTCCTTTAATAACATTTGCCCTGGGGAGGTGGTGGTCCCCGGGGCCAGGGGGGTCGGCAAGACCCCCCCACATGAATTTAATTAGCCCCGGGGAGGTGGTGGTCCCCGGGGCTGGGGGGGGGTCCGCAAAGCCCCCCCATATTAATTTAATGAGCCCCGGGGAGGTGGCTTTCATAAGCCGTAGGAGGGGGTCCTGTGCGCCTCCCTCCTATAATTAGTATATGCCCCCAGGACCTGGCCCACCCAAGGGGTATTTTAAAGCAAGAGCGGGAGCCCGCGCTCACTTTTTTGTTTATTTTTTTGCTGCGAATTTGCAATTATCGTGAATTCGCGTCAAATGTTTTTTGGTTTTTAAAAAAATGGTTTTATGCCGTGGCAGGGTCCCAGGGGGACCCAAAGACCATGGCTTGGGGACCAGGGTATTCCTACCCTGCCCCCTTTTCTTTATTTTCCAATTTTTTGGGGGACTCGGCTTGAAGGCGAGTCCCAAGATGGCTGCCAACACTTCCACATTGAAGTGTTGGCAGCCAATCAGAGCAATGTATTTCCCTGCACGAGGTCTCTTTGTTCGTGAAGACTCCGTGGCCAGACATATCACTATAATTTTAAACTTACATTTCTCAAAAACTACTGAACAGATTTACACCAAACATGCAAAAGGCACTTCCTTGAACCAACATTTACCTCCCTGCCAAATTTGGTGTAAGTTCGTTCAGCGGTTCGGGCTGTAGCTGTGGCTTAAGGTTCCTATGGGAATTAACATTACAAACGCAACCTTATTTCATGCCCCAAATTCTCGGTCCCCACTGCACGGATCACCCCCAAACTTTGCATTACAATAGTACTCACCATGACACTTTTTTGGGAAACTTTCATGCAGATTGGTCAAACGACGCCAAAGTTGTAGCCAAGTCAAAAAATGCTTTTCCTATTGAAACTAGGTCCTAACTATAACTACCTACTGGCAACCACCAGTAGTATGTATGTATGTATATATATATATATACACAGATGAGCAAAGAACTACTTATTACCGTTGCTGAGTGAAGAGTCAGCCATGATGCCATTCCCTCAACAATGTTAATATACAGCATATTATGCCCTGTGCATCCCCATCTATGGTTTATGCGATTGCATTTTTTTATGTGTAATTGGTTTAACAAATGTATTAACCAAACCAGGATGAAAGGTGGTAAATTTGAGAAGCAAGGTAAAAATCACACTTCACAGATATGGTGGCTATTAGTAGAGCAGTTTCCATGTGTTATTCTATTCTATACACCTGTTTTGTATAGTCATGGCTACTCGAACGGGCTTCCCAGAGCTGTCAGTCCTAGCTGGAGTGAGGATAGATTAAAGATGTTGAGGGAAAAATGCAAGTTTTCAGTTGTTTTCTAAAACTCATTAAATTGACATCCATTCTCAAACTGGTAGGCAAAGAGTTCCAGAGTTTTGGTGCAAGATATATGAAAGAGCAACCTCCACTTCTAGCTCTCTTGACTCTGGGGACAACAAGAAGACCAAGATTGGTAGATTTAAGAGCCCTGTTGGTCCATGGGAGGTGACCAACTGGCGGAGGACATGCGGGCCCACTTTGTGTTTTGCCCGATATGTGATACATAGTGCCTTAAATTGTATTCTGCAACTTATAGGCAGCCAATGAAGAGTTTTGAGCTCAGCATGTGCTGACTGCGTTTTAGGAATACCGCACAGTATTCGAGCTGCAGCGTTCTGAATGATTTGGAGTTTTTTAAATGACAGACATGGGGACAGGATGTGGCCTAATAACTACAGCATCAGACCATGAAGCTGTGGAACTGGGTTTGAGTCTCGGCAGGGACGCTGAACATCCTGTGATTCTGGGCAAATTACTTAATCTCCCCATGCAAAATGAATGTGTCCATCTGTAATACAACTTGTACTCATGTAAAGCGCTCTGATACCTTCGGGTCGAGTTCATGCTATATAAAACCCCCCCTCAAAAAAACATTGGGCTGCCCAAGTAAACTGAGTTGCCAAAGTCGAGGCGGGAAAGAATCAGTCCTTGAATCACTGTCCTTCAGGCCTCCATAGGGAGCCATTTCAGCGTCTTCCTTAAGGCACTGAGGAGTCTGAAGCAGCTGCCAGCCACTTTCTTTACTTGCGATGACATGGAAAGATGCTTGTCCAGAGTAATCCCTAAGCTCTTGACTTTCAACTTGGGGGATGGACGTTCTCCTAGGGAATGAGACCAATTAAGTTGGTCCCAAAGCGTTTGGATTGTTACCAACTACCATGACCTCCATTTAATTCCCGTTTAGTTTTAGGCAGCTGGCTGCCATCCATTCAGACACCTTTTCTAGACAACTGTTAAGTCTCGAGGAGGTGGATCCTATATCATTAGATAGAGACAATAATCTGAGTATCATCCATGTAAGATACCATCGTAAAGCCAAAGGAGCAGATAATATCGGATACAAAGCAGATGTACAGATTAAAAAGTGTAGGGCTCAAAGTGGAGCCCTGTGGTACCCCACATTTCAACTGATGGCTTGTAGAGAGGAAGAGCCCCTCACTAACCTGAAAGCTCTGCTTCTCCAAAAATGAGGCAGGCCATTTTAAGGTGCTCCCTGTAATGCCTACTTCTTCCAAATGGTAGAGTACGGTGGGAAATGAGACCGTATCAAATGCAGCACTTAGGTCAAGAAGGATCAGTGCAGCTGAACCACCCTGATCCAAGACCATTTTAAGATCTTCTGTGGCCCTTAGAAGCGCTGTTTCTGTGCTGCAAACTGAGTGGAATCCTGTTTGAGTGGGATAAAGGATATTATTGGCTTCCAGGTATTCTGCAAGGTGCCTGTTTATCCCCTTCTCTAAGATTTTACTGACTCAAGGAAGAAATTATGTAGGTCTGTAGTTTTCTACCACCTCAGGATCCAATGTGGGTTTCTTAAGTAAAGGGCAAATGATGGCACATTTCCATTCCTCCGGAACCCTGCAGTTGTTCAGGTACAAATTAAGGATATCTGTCAAAGCGGAGAGCATCACATCTCCCCCTTTCAATAGAATATCTATTGGAGCAGGGTCAAGCGGCGAGCCTGATTTAACTTAGCTTACCATAGCAATGACTTCCTCTTTAACCAGTTGAGGAAACGTGTAAAGTTCAGCTTTAATGGTATTAATTGTGAACCTTCCATCTATCTTGTCATTGTGGTCTACTAATTCCGGTAAAGCCTCAGAAATGTTCCCCACTTTCCCAAGGAAGTGATTAGCAAGTAATTCACAGAGTGCATCTGATGAAGGAGGTCCGGCTTCTAGTATATCAGGTTTTAGAAAGGAATTTACAATAATGTAGATTCCTTTAGAGGAGTTAGAGGATTTCTTAATCCTCTCTGCAAAGTCATTCATCCAGACCCTTCGAATAGCATGCTGATACTTTTTCTTGGATGATTTACAGAGCTGTTTCAAGTGTCATCATAACTGACTCTCCACTTTCTTACACATTTTTTGCATTCTTTTCTTAGTTGTCTTAGCTCCGGTGAGAACCATTGAATTTTATCCAGCAATTGAGCATTCTTCCTGCTTGTTAACGGAATTCATTCATCTAGGGCCTTATTGAGCCAATTTTTAAATCCTAAATAGGTTTTAGAAACCTCTTGATCTTGTATTAGGCTTGGGATTGACTTATGTAAGGTCAACTGGCAGTATCCAGCTTGTACCATTGCCAGGTAGTCTTGGAACGTATGACCTTAGGTGTAGGGTCCCCTACTTTTGGAATGGAAAATGGAATGAGGTAATGATTCGTCCAAATAACTGGCAGAGGTGATTTTACTGCCATGTTGGATATGTTAGTGAAGATAGGATTCAAAATATGACCCTTATTATGTGTTGGAGAGCTAACCAGCTTAGATAGATGGATCACTGACAGGTCTTGTAGAAAGTTGGCGGTCTGAGTACATGCTAAATCCTCAAAATGAATATTTAAATCACCCAATAGTGCAAAATTAGCTGTCTGGAGACTTTGAGCTATTAACACAATTTGGTCTGACCCCTATAGAACAGAAACTTTCATACTTTTGGAATCTATAGGAGTTTAACGTAAGACTTTCAACTTCCCAAGCTAGTCCCGACTACTATCCGTGGACTGCAATTCCTTGCTGTTCGAATTTAAAAAGGAAATGTCAATAACCACAACAGATACACAAAACAACCCAGTGGTTTCAAACTATCACATAAATGTGTACAAAAAATGTGAAACAAGGCCAGAGAGCACCTCACGTACGCAAACCCAAGGAGCTGCTGGATGGTACTCGCCAGTATGCCCACGTTATCATCATCGGTTGCTTTAGTGGCCTCAAAAAAACGATTGTGTGCCTAAAATACCTCAAAGGTGAGAAATCAAAACAGTGAAACACAAAAATTGTGTGTGACAGCTAGCACTGAGATTACAAAATTCACTCAGTGCCCACTGGTCCCCACCCGTGAAAAGAGAACATTTATTCTCGCAATTAAAAATGGGGTACCACTCACATACAAGACATCCTTTATTGAGTGTTGTGAGTGTCCTCAAGTTAAAAAGGCATGTATATGGCCACTTTCACTCACAGAAGGCCAACATGTTTCGTTGCCAGACGTTTTAGGCAACTTCGTCAGGGCTGTCGGGGAAACCAGCCTTCACCTCGTTCCTTTAACACACCTGTGGTTAGTGACAAAATTAAAAAGAGACGAAAGTGCCAATCATGAACAAACCCTGTATCCATCATACTTCTTAGATACCCTCTCTCAAACAAAAGAGGACCCTACACACAGTCGTATATTTACCGAATGGTTGCTGTCGGCCCTCGTACCTGCAACCACCTTCAATAAAAGGTACCGCGCCAAATGGTCGCGTACCACCTTCTGACTGCAATTGTCAGTCTCCACCTGTAATCACACATATCTTGAGTGGCTCATGTGCAACTACATTGTCTAGACACACTCTCTTTCAATACGTTCACTGCATCACCCTAAAATCACTTCTCCTTTTCTTAACAACGAACAATCTCAAAAGGACCCTTAACCAATATGGGCCGAATCCTCTCTCAGGTGTCTGTGGTATGACTATGAAGCATCCCCTCTTTTAGCGAATCATCGTCTTGCACAAACCAAGTCCCGATATTTACAATATTTAAAAACTCATGGTGCCGCACCAGCTACTCCCCTGTTGTTCAATGATGTCATCGCGCCTAGTCCCCTGTGCACCTTAACACATCATTAGACCCCTCGCTACAACAATCAGGGCTCCAATACACCATACTGCTCAACCTGCCACAATGATGGTATCTCTGCCCTCTGCATGCGACCTGCGTATGCCTGTATGGAGTCTAGCTACATTTTCAATCAGCCCCTCGCATAGAACCATCTTACCGCACTCGCGTGGTGGCCACGGGTTCAATCTACCATCCCGATCACCCGATACAGACGCCGATGTTGTTTTTTAATGGCGCCCGGGCCCGACAACACGTGACGCCGAAGCCACACCCCGGGAACATCTTCCCAACTCTAACATCGCCAACATGGCGGCCATCTTAAAATGGTGCAACCTCACACTAAGACTGTCTGTAACCTCCCCGTTAAGGCCCTGACAGTTACTCTACGGGGCTTATACCTTTCGTTGCAGAAGTATTAGTGGTGATTTAAAGGTCAAAAAACGAAATAGAATATTTAAATTTCGATTCAGACACATTCTTTTTTTTAAAAAAATATCTATATGGAGAGGAGTTTTTTTAGGGGAAACAGGGGGCAGCCACTAACACTTTGTATGCCAATCCACAAATATTGAATCATTAAAGTAGGGATTATTCTAATCGGATCTCAAATAGCCCTACTGTTTGCCTATTTTATTCCATTCAATGAAATCATTCAGGCCCACTCTATCCACTTTTTCAGTGGAGACTGTGAGCTGCCAGTATATCTGGCATGGTCTTCACAAACTCTGTGGCTGACTCAGGTGGAAGGTAGACAAGCATCCCTGAAAATGTATTGGATAGTTTAATAGAGTATAGCAGGCTTTCACTGCCTGGAAGTGAGACTGGAGTAAACTTACAGTCTAAATTCTTTTTTACAATAATAGCAAACCCTCCCCCAACCTTGTCAGACCAATCACACCTGGCAATTATACAGCCTGGCAGAAGAGCTACTGCTATATCTGGTCAGCAGTCTTCATTGAGCCATGTTTTCGTTAGAAAGAGCGCTTCTGGCAGGGTTCCTTCTAAAAAGGTAAATAATTCTACTTTGTGCTTAAGGAGGGATCTGCAGTTGACTAAATACATGTGCCACCTATGAGTTGGCTAACTTTGCATCGCCTAATTCCCTTCATTAGAGGAAATACATGGTTCAGTGATACCTTTATCTTGGCCGTGTTAGTATGCATTTACAGAGAGGACACTCACCCGGTAGACTAACTCGGTCCAAGGATTGGTGACATGCTTCATCAGGCAACCTATTGAGGCTCATTATATCTGCTGATGAGTAGCTTATCCTATCTGGTTTAAAACGGGCCGGGGTCCTGGCCCTGGCCTCAGACGGACGCCTTCGGTGTGCCAGCTGCACGCTTCCACGCACCGGCTGCCATTAAATACTACGGCCGTACAAAACACTAGAACGGCGACAAAAATGGCGACTAGTAGCTACTGTGAAAAGACTATCGACACTGAATGCGACAGAGTAGCCAATGAGGTCAAAATGTTACAAAAATGCCCTAAGTGTTTCTTTCACCCAAAGAATATCAGCGCCTATCAAGTGCAAAAATGTAGTCACAAAATACAAGTTTAAAACATTTTTAAAAAGCTAACTTAAAAAGCTTTCTTGTGCAATTGATTTTTAATATTAAACAGTTTGAACACTGGAACGGGTAGGGAAATTATCGACTCACTTTCCCGCTAGCTGCCGCCTCCGAACACCGGCAGCGGTTATGTAACAGTTATAGGCAATCTATGAGGTAATAAAGTGTTTTTCTCAAGTCACCTGTGCCAGTACCTTTGGTAATAAACATGAATTTTACTTTTGCACTAGAGCAATAAATGTGTACATATGTGTTTGTTAGTGCAGTTGCGTTGCTCTGAATAACATGTTAATGGGCCTTATTAATTTTCACTGATATTACATCTCTGCATTTCTTTCTCTGTATCTCTCCCTCTCTCTCTCTCTCTATATATATATATATATATATATATATATATATATATATATATTATATATGTGTGTGTGTGTATATATATATATTTATATATATATATGTGATGTGTCATGTGATCAAGACTCTTGAGGAGTTGAAACGCGTTATGGCGGCATCGTAATAAAATACATTGCACTTACTTTGTGGTCCGTGTCCGAGTGTGGCGGGGAGAAATCTCAATAGCCTACGGAGAACGTGATATATATATATATATATATATATGTATATATTCACTGAAAAAACCATAGGTTTCAGGCACGTTATAGTTAGAAATTAGCATTTAAAAAACCTTTGAAATTCACTGAAAAAACCATAGGTTTCAGGCACGTTATAGTTAGAAATTAGCATTTAAAAACCTTAGAAATTCACTGAAAAAACCATAGGTTTTAGGGAAAGTTATAGTTAGTTGGACATTGCACTCGTACAAAACCCGTGAAATTCGCCCGTTATAGTTAGTTCAGCTAACTATAACTCGCGCCCCCGCAATGCACTGCTGATGACGTCACATATTACATCACTCATGACATGGTCAGTGACATCACTGATGACATCACTGATGACATCTCAAATGACATCACTGATGACATCATCCAGTGACTGTGTGTTTCTGTAAAGTTTAAATATGTTTAATATATATAGGGAAAGGCGTATTGAAGAATGAGTAGGTGTATAAGTGTCTGAATGGATGATTTAGGAGGTGCGTGACTGACTCTATAAGTGAGTGATTAAACGTATCTTACTGATTGCATGGGTTAGTGACTAAACTGTGTGAATGTCTGTATCCGTCTGTCTGTTGGTGTGTAAGCGGCAGCATGGGTTTGTGAATAGCTACATGAGTGTCTATATGGGTTATTGATTGGTTGTCTGAGTATCTGTATGGGTGCCTGAGTGTTTGTGTGGGTGGGGTGTGTGTGACTCTGTGCATAGATGTGTGAGTGGGTGAGTCACTGGGTGCATGGTTTCAAGAGTGCATCTGTGATGGACTGTATGGGTGGGTGAGTGTGTGTATGGGTGTGTTAGTGAGTGAATGTATATCTCAGTGGTACATGTGTGAGTAACTACATATGTGAAAGGCAGTATATATGTGTGTTGGAGTATACAAATGGCTATAAGTGAGAGTGTGTGATTGTGAGAGTGGTTGTATGGATGAGTGTGTGCTTGTATCAGTGATTGTATAAGAGTGTAAGAATGTGGTAGTATTTGTATGAGTAAGTGAGCTGGTGTGTGTATAACTGTATCGGTGAGTAAATGGCTGTGTGATTAATTATTTGCATGATTGACTAAGTGTGTGAGTACCTCTATGGATGAGTGGCAGTGTGTAAGTTTCTATATAAGTGTATGAGTGCATATGATAGTCCTGTACTTAGTGACCATAAGTATGAGTGACTGTACGGGTGAGTGGATGTGTGTGTGTAGGCCTAAGAATCAGTGAGTGGGTATGTAGTTATTGGTATTGGAGTGTCTATGGTTTTGAGAATGGCAGTCTGTAATTTAGAGTGGGTGTATGAAAAGTTATATTAGGGTGTGAGAAGATGCATCAAATTATCACATGGATGATGTCATCAGTGATGACATCAGTGACGTCATTTGAGATGTCATCAGTGATGTCATCAGTGATGTCACTGACCATGTCATGAGTGATGTAATATGTGACGTCATCAGCAGTGCATTGCGGGGCGCGAGTTATAGTTAGCTGAACTAACTATAACGGGGAATTTCACGGGTTTTGTACGAGTGCAATGTCCAACTAACTATAACTTTCCCTAAAACCTATGGTTTTTCAGTGAATTTCTAAGGTTTTTTAAATGCTAATTTCTAACTATAACGTGCCTGAAACCTATGGTTTTTTCAGTGAATTTCAAAGGTTTTTTAAATGCTAATTTCTAACTATAACGTGTCTGAAACCTTTGTTTTTTTCAGTGAATTTCAAAGGTTTTTCAAATGCTAGTTTCTAACTATGCCTACAGAGGTAGGACATGTGAAGAAAGAAGAAAAAACGCACAGAAAGAAGCAAAAGAAATGCAGAAAGAAGCAACAGAAGTCCACAAAGACGAAGAAAAGTGCAGGAAGAAGCAAGACGTGCAGAAAGAACCAACAGAGGAGCAGAAAGAGGCCTTGTTCCAAAATCATCCTGTGCCCACAACTTTTTCAGACGGGTACTGGTGGTAACTGACTCTGGCTAACCAGGCCTAGAGCCAGTGCTATGCTAAAAGACACTTAGAATACAGTGAAAACACCTACATACACTAGGGAACACTATGCGTTGGGGTACCCCTGTGATTAGCATGACCTCCTCTGTAAGTCCCTAGTACATAATAGGGCAGGGGGATTAAAACTACCTCTTAAAACGCAGTACGGGGCGCGTTTGCACAGTGGTGAAGGGAGGGGGGGCCTGAGGTGACGTGTGCAAACACGCCCTGTGGCTGTTTTAAGTTGGGAGATTAACTCCCCTTGAATCCTGCCGGTCCCTGGGGTCCAACTAGCCAACCAGGTACCTCCAGTAAGCGCCACAGAGCTGCGTTGCAGAGAGGTGTAAAAAGGTGCATGTCCTGGACCACCTCTCTGCAACGCAGCTCTGTGGCGCTTACTGGAAGCACCTGGTGGGCTAGTTGGCCTCCAGGGGCCCTCAGCATTGAAGGGGAATTAATTCCCCAACTGAAAACGCGCCCCAGGGCGTGTTTGCACACATGTCACCTCAGGCCCCGCCCCCTCCCTTCACCACTGTGCAAACACGCCCATGGCACGTTTTAAGTTGGGGGATTAAGTCCCCTTGAATCCTGAGGGTCCCTGGGGTCCAACTAGCCCACCAGGTATCTCCAGTAAGCGCCACAGAGCTGCGTTGCAGAGAGGTGTAAAAAGGGGCTTGGCCTGGACCACCTCTCTGCAACGCAGGCCTCTGGCGCTTACTGGAGGTACCTGGTGGCCTAGTTGGCCCCCAGGGGCCCTCAGGATTAAAGGGACTTAATTCCCCAACTTTAAACGCGCCACAGGGCGTGTTTGCACACATGTCACCTCAGGCCCCGCCCCTCCCTTTACCACTGTGCAAAGGCGCCCTGTGGCACGTTTTAAGTTGGGGGATTAAGTCCCCTTGAATCCTGAGAGTCCCTGGCTCCAACTAGCCCACCATGTACCTCCAGTAAGCACCACAGAGCTGCGTTGCAGAGAGGTGGTCCAAGGCCATGCCCCATTTTACACCTCTCTGCAATGCAACTCTGTGGCACTTACTGGACGTACCTCGTTTTTTTTTTTTTTTGGGGGGAGGGGGGCCGCGTTACTAAACTGAACCAAGCACTACCTTTTTGCCAAATCTGGTGTAATTCCGTTCAGCAGTTTTGGCTGTAGCCTTGCATAAAGTTTCCTATGGGAAATTGATTTTTTGACTCTTATTTTTTGAATTTCTCCGCAACTACTGAACGGGTTTACACCATTTTAAAAAAAGGGCGCTTTCTGAACCAAGCACTACCTTTTTGCCAAATTTGGTGTAATTCCGTTCAGCAGTTCGGGCTGTAGCCGTGTCTAAAGTTTCCTAGGGGAATTAACATGGAGAAAACACGTTTTGGGACCCCCCTTTTTTCTCGGCCCCCGCTTGATGAATCACCCCGAAACTTTCAAGATAAGAGCGGACCGGAGCGGGCCATAAGTTTTGAAAATTTCGCGAAGATTCGTCAACCGGCGCCAAAGTTATTGGGAAAAGAATGTTACGAATTTCCTATGGATAATAGGTCCTAACTATAACTATCTACTGGCGACCGCCAGTAGATAATATATATATATATATATATATATATATATATACACACACAAACACACACATATATATTTTATATATATTACCTACTGGCGTACGCCAGTAGGTAGTTATAGTTAGGACCTGGTTTCCATAGGAAAAGCATATTTGGATTTGCCTATATCTTTGGCATTGTTTGACGAATCTTCACAAAAATTCCCCAAAAAGTGCCCCGGTTATTCTTGTTGCACATGGAAAGTTTCGGGGTGATCCGTCATGCGGGGGCCGAGAAAAAGGAGGGGGGGGGTACGGGTGTTTCCCATGTTAATTCCCTGAGGAACTTTAGACACAGCTACAGCCCAAACTGCTGAACGGAATGACATCAAATTTGGCAGAAAGGTAGATATTGGTCCGGGGAAGTGCCTTTTTCTGATTTGGTGTAAATCCGTTCAGTAGTTCTGGAAATATTAAGGTAAATCCAAATGTATATATATAGGGACGCAGATCCTCCTCGGATTCGCGAATCCATGTGCCAACAGCAAAGCCGTGATTGGCTGGCCGCAACTTGAGAGGAAAGTTGCTGCTGCCATTTTGTTCATCAGGACTCGGTTCCTTGCGGAGGAAATAAAGTTAGAAAATTATAGAAGGGGTCAGGGCAGAGGTACCTTGACCCCATGGGACTAATGGAGGAGTCTGTGAGGGACCCTCATGGGTAAGAAATTGATCAAAAACCTTTTTTTATTTACCACGCCTTCCCGGATCCTACTCGGATCCTCATGAATTCGGGTGGATTCGGGGGGGAGCCAGACTCCAATAAAAAAAAGCATACACTCACTCACAGATCCACACACCTCCTCCCACACTCACTCACACAACCTCTTACACAACCATACAACCACCCACTCACACACCCATACAGCCACTCACATACTCACAAACCCACTCACACACCCACTCACAGACTCACACAGCCACTCACACAGCCACTTATACACACACACACACCCATACAGCCACTCACACACCCATGCAGCCACTCACACATCCTCTCACAGACCCTCAAAATGACACACACCCACTCAGATATCCACACAGCTTTCACACACCTACTTACACACCCACTCACACATCCATACAACAACTCACACACCCATTCACAGGCCCTCAAAACCACTCACACATCCACACAGCTTTCACACACCCACTCACACACCCACACAGCCACTCACCCAGCCCTTCACACACCCATACAACCACTTACACACCCAGTCACAGACCCACAAAACCACTCACTTACCTACAGAGCCACTCCCACAACCACTCACAGACCCACACAGCCAGTCACACACACTCACCCACCATACACTCACACACCCACTTACATACTCACACACCCCCTCACACACCCAGGTTGCAGGGACATTATAGTTATGAAATAACATTAAAACACCATAGAAACTCGCTGAAAAAAACCAAACATTACAGGGACGTTATAGATAGGAAATAAAATTAAAAAGACCTTAGAAATCCACTTAAAAAGCAAAGATTACAGGGATATTATATTTAGGCTCAGATTTCACTCGTACAAAACCATTGAAATTCAGCAGTTATAGTTACCTGAGCTAACTATAACTTACGCCCCGCAATGCACTGCTTATGACCTCACATATTACATCACTTATGACATGGTCAGTGACATCACTGATGACATCTCAAATGACATCAAGTGAGTGCAAGTGTTTTTAAGAGTTTATGGGTGTTAAACATATACACTAACCTACTACAAAACTTAAATTAGTACACTAGGTGCGCTACTACTGAGTTATACTACTTCTAACATGTATTAAGTGAGTAGCTGTGTGACTGTATGTATCCTTGTATGTATGGGTGTGTAAGTGGCTGTATGGGTATATAAGTGGGTGTGAGTAGCTGTGTGGGGGTGTGAGTGGCGGTATTGGTGAGTGGGTGTGTCAGTGACTGTATGGGTGAGTGGCGGTGTGAGTTGCTCTATGGGTGGGTGAGTTGGTGGGCATCTGAATGGCTGTATGAGTGAGTGGCTCGAAGTGTAAGTGCCTATATGGGAGAGTGAGTGGCTGTTTGAGTGGGTGTTTGGTTAAGTGAGTAGGTGTGTGAGCGTCTTTATTGGAGAGTGTCTGTGTGAATGGCTGTATGGGTGAGTGAGCAGATGTGTGAGTGCTTGTATGGATGTGCAAATGGGTATTTAAGTAGTTGTGTGGGTGTGTGAGCGTTTGTATGGGTGAGTGAGTAGCTGTGTTGAGAGGCTGTATGGGTTAGTGAGTGGGTGTGTGAGTGACTGTGTATGTAAATAAGTGGGTGTGTAAGTAGCTGTATGGGTGAGTGTGTGGCTATGTGAGTGGCTGTACGAGTGAGTGACTGGCTTGCGCAAGCAGCCGAAGGCAGGACATGTAGTTCCATACAACTCCACAAGCATGCACATCTCTATTGGTTTCTTCTTTTATTGGAGACTAGACGAACATACGGGATAGGGTGTACACCATCCTCATCTGAGAACCTTCATATCTACCTCAATGAGAGCACCCCAGGCTTTTGGGGTGCCTTGAAAGCTTTGAGCACTGTAGAAGTGTGAATGACGGGAAAGGTGATTAGTACCTGCTGGTGAGGGCATTGCTCTCCTCTCTGGCTCCTTGTACGGGCATTGCAGAGTTGTATCCAGTGACTTGAAGCAATCCTTTAAGGAATTATGCTTGTAAAACTCCACTATTTCCTGCAGGAGAAGATTAGTAGAGGAGTTCAGTTTTGTTGGCCCTTCTTGAGGCATATGAGTGAATTAATGAGTACAGAGCCCCCCAACATCTGAGTGCTAGTATCCTTGTGTAAAGTACACTGTGAACTCAATGCCCTCCGTGTGGGCTACACTGGCACCAACTTCTCACACTCCCCGTGCCTGCTTTTCACACTGTCAACCATTGCCATTGCTGACAATGTCTATAGAGGCAGATGTGTACACTGCTCACCAAAGTCAGCTCCTCACTGTGTTTACCACACACTGCCCATCAGTACTAACCCTTCACAGAATTAACAGGGTGCCAGCTGCTCACATTACCCCAGTGCTCTAAATGGACAGGTATTGCCACTGCACTTATTTAATTTAAAAGAAAGAATATCTGCACTTCTGAACAGTGGCACAATCCTTTTAGGGTAACAGTAGTGGAAGTTCTATGCAGTAGGTACTCTGGGAAAATGGGTACCTACACTTCTATATTTCCATTTCCAGCACTCTACTGCTCATTAGTGTTGGTTCACCACTGTTCACAAGTGCCAGCGCCCCACCCTCTCCACTAGTGGGAGATCTTCACATTGCCCAAATGTATTAGCTCCTCGTACTGCCCATCAGTGAATGTTGCTCAGTTTCAACTAGCGCCATCTCCTCACAATGCCTCCAACCGCCAACTTCTCACCCTTCTCATAGGTGCCAGCTTCTCACACTGCCCATAAGGGCCAGCTGTTTGCACTAACCACTGCTTCAGGGTTTTGGGGGAAGGCCGTATGAAGGTAAAGAGGCAGGCAGAGTTAGGAATATGAAAGAAAGCAGAGTGTGCAAGGTTTAGAGAAAGAGAGACAGAGGGTCTATGTGAAGGGAGAGTGGGAGCCTTGGACAAAGGCAAAGAAAGAGTTTTTGGTGAACGTAAGAGTTGTAGTCTTTATGAAGTCAGAGTGGACATGTAGGGATGAAAGAAGAGGGGTCTGGGAAAGGAAGAAACAGGGTCTGAGAAGAGTAGGTTAAGGCTCCGGTTGTATCTGAGAAGGAGGCAGCCCAACTCCACTGTACTGCACATCTGGAAAGGCAATTTGTGACTATGAATGCCTCTAGGTGTGTGGCATGACCCTATATCCTTAAGTTCCTGTCATTCTCTTACGGTCAAACTCCGGAAGGCCTTCTTCTCTGTAATGCGGTACAGCCCATTCATCGTTGTCACCTTGATGTGTTTGATTTCAACACCGAACCTGAGGGAAAAAGACAACTATTAATTTTCCTTTTCTTCTTTCTAAGTTGGCAACCTCGACAACCTTTACTGGTGGCACTAGACCATCTGCAATATAGAGGGCACGGACAGGCATGCCACAGAGATGTTATGGTGACCCTGTCAGTCTGTGGATGGTTTTACTAATTACATATTCTCTGAAGCCTTTGTGTGTGACTGGACCCAGCCTGATTCCTTAAGAAAACTGGGAGTGGGTGTCCCATTCAGAAGGAAAGCGCAACACATGTCCCTTCCTGTGAGTTCTAATGACAAAAAATCCCCATAGTCTTTTATCCTAGGGGATCGATACAGAGGTAGCAAGGGCTGAGCCCGAAAACAGTTGCCCATGTGGCAGTTGGTGAAGACAGACCCACAAATGTAAGCAAACATTATTACCACCCGGTAAACACAAAATAACTTGTTGCAGGGTGGGAGAGGTGTTTAAAGTTTTTGAACTGTGAAACCCTCCTCCCTCAGAATTATGAACACATTGCTCAATCAGCTCGTACGTTCATACTGATTTCTGGCAAATATTTGATTCTTGGCCTAGAAAAATATTTTGCTTGCCGCTCTACGAACTACAAAACCATTACCTTCTGAAAAACTGGTGCTTTTGAAGTCAAAGCAGGTTTAACATTTAGTGCTACCATCAACCAGCTCTGAGGATTAGTAAATTTGAAATCTTTCTAAATATAAAAGTTGGCCTCACTAATGACAGACAACATTCTCCCAGTATTTGGAAACGGATGCCGATTAACAATTACTTATTTGTTTACACCCCTTAAGTCGATATAGCAACTGATTTTTCTCGACACGTTGAGAGCTACCTACATAGGAGAAACCCAATCACTTTCTTACATCCTTTCAATAATTCCCTAAATACAAACTCTTTAGCTGATGGGACTTTCTCCTTGTAGGGACAGTCTTGACTTTAAGCTTGACATTAAGTACTGCATGGACAGCACCTCTGTTTATAAAAATGTGTCATTTAGACACTTTTAAACGCTCACTCTTATTACAAAAAATACCAGGAAACATTCCACCTGTTAATCATTTTGTAACTCATCCTCTCCACTAGAAGGATTAAAAAATATAAAAATTTCCATGTGTCATACTAAGTCTAATACCCCTTTCTGGAAATATGTATCTTTATGTCCTTGCTTGTGATGACCAAATACAATTAAAAAAATATATATTTTTGTAGAGGGATAAACCATTTTCGACCCAGCATGATCCATGGTTTTAGTAAGAGAAATTGAAGATTACCAAACTGCTTACTGAATTCTTCCTGTGAAAAGTATAGGTCAAACCTCAGCCTAGTAACGTATCAACCTCACTACTCTGTTCTACAATTGTAACATACGGACCTTTTTTTTTAGAATTTTCTGTTTGCCTAAGATTTTCTTAAACTGCTTTTCTCATGCAACCACTCTTTCGTGCCCCACCTTTCACTCGTTTTTTTAACCCACTTTTCAGCTCTGGATATTCATTTGCGTTCTTCAACAAATTTTAGTGTGTATCTACACTAGCCCCTTCTCGGATTTCAGGTTGTATACAATCTTTCAGAATTTTTCCCAAACTATACAATTCACAGAGGTTTTGATCATTTTTCAGATTTTCTTTTTAATTCAAACTACATTACCAAAACATTTATGTATTTCACATACTGCAGGGCTCAACGATTGAAGAAACAATCATCTTAGAATTCCACGTTTTTAAACCACTATTTACCTAGGAAGCATTAACTAAGTTGTACTAAAATACTGATAGATCGTTCATACCCATTTCATGTCATGTTTCGTGAGAAGCCATCTTCTTATGGTTAATTGAAGCTTATAGTACAAACATCATATTTTGATATTTAATCATACCTTGCAGTGCAAGACTTTCCAACATTTGTATTCAAAAGTATTCTTAATGGGATACAATCCTAGCTCGTCTTCCAGCTCTCATGAATGGCAGTAACGCTGCAACAATTTGGAAACATTGTTGCTTGGTATGCTTGATAAGGAAATGTCTGATCACTTATGAGAATGTATTTTTAGTCTGTCTATGGATTTATGCTCATTGCAATGATTTTTCACAAGATGTGATGTTTGACTGACATTGTAGAAGCTATATGAGCATTTAATGATGTAAATAATATATGAGTTTTGAATGTGGCACAATGCTGTTGTTTGAAAAGTTTACCAGAATTTGGATGTGCAATTATCTCTCGTTTATTTACATTATTACAACTATTACAGTTCAAGTACAGGAAAGTAACTTTCTTCAGTTTGCTGTGTGGTTTGTTTTTCAGACAGATTTGAGTTTTTGGCTCATACTAAGATAGATAGAAGTGATGCATTTGTCACCACTGTACGCTCTGTTTGGGGAAGGAAGAGTTGTCTGCCGCTGACCCAATTGCAGTCCAGTAACCACCACTGCAGATCTTTTGTAGTCTTCTCCGAAATCTGAACATTGTTGGAGATATCCCCCTGATGTTGGCCCTACTGAGACTTCAGATCTCACTGCAGAGCCTTCAATCAATCAATCAATCAATCAATCAATCAATCATGTCACTTATAAAGCGCACTACATACCCGCGAGGGTCTCAAGGCGCTGGGGGAAGGGGGTGGTGCTGCTACTGATCGAAGAGCCAGGTCTTGAGGAGTCTTCTGAAGGCCAGTAGGTCTTGGGTCTGTCGGAGGTTGGTGGGGAGGGTGTTCCAGGTCTTGGCGGCGAGGTGGGAGAAGGATCTGCCGCCGTCGGTCGTTTTCCAGATGCGGGGGACTGTGGCGAGGGCGAGGCTGGTCGAGCGGAGCTGGCGGGTGGGGGTGTAGAAGCTGAGTCGTCTGTTGAGGTAGGCTGGTCCGGAGTTGTGGAGTGCTTTGTGTGCGTGGGTGAGGAGCTTGAAGGTTATCCTCTTGTTGACAGGGAGCCAGTGCAGGTCTCTCAGGTGGGGTGTGATGTGGCTGCGTCGGGGGATGTCGAGGATAAGACGTGCAGAGGCGTTCTGGATGCGTTGCAGCCGTCTCAGGAGCTTAGCCGTCGTTCCTGCGTAGAGGGCGTTTCCGTAGTCCAGCCTGCTGGTGACGAGGGCCTGGGTGACTGTTTTTCTTGTTTCGGTGGGGATCCACTTGAAGATCCTGCGGAGCATTCGGAGGATGTTGAAGCAGGATGAGGAAACGGCATTGACCTGCTTAGTCATGGAGAGGGTGGGGTCGAGGATGACCCCTAGGTTGCGTACGTGGTCGGTGGGTGGCGGGGCTGTTCCCAGTGATGTTGGCCACCAGGAGTCGTCCCAGGCTGAAGGGTTGGAACCAAGGATGAGGACCTTCATATGCCACCTGACGTGTTTGACCAGCATGATGCAGGAGGCCATCAGTCCCAGAGGCCTGAGTCCACCTCACTGAAATCCAGGGCTGAGGCTGAAAGATCGGGATCATAGCCTGACTGTCTTTCCTGGAGAAAAGGCATGAAACCATATTGTGTCCAGAATGGCTCCAATGAAGGGTGCAACTTCGGCAAGTTGATAGTGTACCGCAACGATGACAGGAGGTTCACGATAGTCTGGAGGTGGTTGACGACTGCCTGTGTGAGCCAGACGTCAACAGCCAGTTGTAGAGGTTGGGGAAGACTTACACCCCTGACCTCAGAAGGTGTGCTGCCACCACCGCCATCACTTTTGTGAACACCCGAGGGGCACTGGAGAGACTGAAGGGGAGCACAGCAAACTGAAAATCCTCCTGCCCCACCACAAACCACAGGTAGCGCTGCTAGGGCTGCAGGGCGGCCATATGGAAATATGGAAATAAGATCTTGCAGGTTCAACGCCACCATTCAGTATCTCGGGTCGAGAGCAGGCAAGACCTGGGCCAGTGTGAGCATTTTGAAGTTTTCCTTCTGGAGGAAGGCGTTGAGAGGGCAGGGCGCAGGTCTAAAATAGGCCACAGGCTTCCATTCTCCTTGGGCACCAGAAAGTAGTGGGAATAGCAACCACGTCCTACTTCTGGTATGGGCACCTTGTCGATAGCCCGATTGGCCAAACGGGCTTGCAATTCCTGCTGCAAAATAGAAAGATGGTCCTCCGTCTGTCATTGGGGGAGCAGTGGAAGGTGTGCAGTGGGGAAAGAAAGGGTAGGGTATTTCCCTTCCAAACTATTTGCAGGACCCACATGTCGATGTTATGTCCTGCCAACCCAGCAAGAATTGTTGGATCCTGCCTCCTACTGGGTGGCTATGCTCCATTAAGGGCACGCTAAAGTGGTTTGGCAGGTGGGACTGCAGTGTGGGCAGAGGACTGGGTGGCCTGTTGACCTTGACTGAGCGGGCGGGTGGTGGGCACCATAGCTGTGACTGCGAAACTGCTAGGAGTCATGATAGGGTTGGATCGGCTGACACTATACAGCCATGAAAGGAACAGTAGGGCTGATGCAACTGGCGCGGTGGGTTAGATAAGCTCAGTTAGTGAGCCGTAGCCCTGCTCTCTTGAACTGCTCCGGAGAAGAGTCAGCCTTGTCCTCAAACAGGCGAATTCTGTCGAATGGCATGTCCATGAGGGATGACTGGACATTGCTTGAAAAACTGGAGGACCTCAGCCAAGCGTGGCGACAAATGGCGACACAGGGTGGGTATCAGAGACACTAGCCTCCTGCATGTTGTCAAACCAATTCTCCTCATCATAAGGTTGGTCAATCTCATTACTCGCATCGTATCCGAATCCGTGCCGAACAGGGTATGTTGTTATCGTTGTGGAGGCAGAGCAAGCAGAGGAAGTGGAGTCAGAATGGCGGCTGGGCACGACTTCGATCGAGGCTCAACTGGTGCGACTCAATATCAGAGAGGACAACTGGGGCCTTGTCTTCTGGAGCCTATGGAGTTGGCATCGATGAGCCAGGAACCAGCATGGACTGTGGTCCTGGAGGTGGAGTCGAGAGTGGAGTTGTATGTGGCCCCGTTATGGGCTCAGAATGTCCAGCTTGTGCCGATGGTAAACCTGCCGGTGGTAACCCAGGTGAAGAAACTCTCTGTTCCATGGGACCCGCAGGTGCATCAAAAGGAGTCAGCAAGCATCCATTGAGTCGGATCATGGCCTTGCAGAAGGAACTCTTTGATCTGCTTAAAAGTGGAGTTATTCTATTGAATAAGAATGTGTTATGTTAAGCAGAATTAAATCTTCAACAGAATTATGTTGGTTGCCACAAAGAAATGGGCAGAATATGTTGTGATGAAGGAGGCTCTTACATTCAAACCATCTAGGAAGGGAAACCTGCTAATTATTACTAGTGATTAAGAAGACTTGGTTCAAGGATTCTACTTTTTAGGCTGTCTTACTGTTTCCTGTCCATGTCCTAAGACCTCTTTGCTCACCAAATTGGGAAGAAGACCCCTTTGCCATGGAAGGGAACCTAAGAAAGCAGATGTCGGGGTCATGCAAATTCAAACTACTATTACCCCTTCCTACCACCCCTTCCTACCACCCTTTGCCCTCTGCACATCTGGGTCATAAATACCCTTGTAGCACTGCACTCCAACTTCACCAAAGCTGAAGAGAATTACAAGAGAGCAGTTAAACAAGAGAAAGATATTCACCCAAGAAGTAAGAACCAGGCTATTCACCCAGCTCTTGAATTCACCAGCTAACCTCCATAAGAAAGAGCGATCTGTGCTACCGGTCCCCTGGCTCTGCTGTAGAAGGATGCCATCTCACTATGCTACTCATCTTTGAGGTGAAAGAAAACTCAAGTTGCAACCCCCTGAGTGCTGTTCTCTTGACCATTCATTGACTCTTTCTCAGCTATGATCCCATTGGAGTGCTTGCATCTCCGCAACAGGGATTGACCAAGTTAACTCACCAGGGAAAAAGAGAGCTGGAACTACTAGCCAAACACTTGACTTTTCTCATCCAGAAGTATGAACTCATTCATAGCATTCTGCTTTACCCATGCAGATGTGTGTAGTGTGCCCATTCTGTAAGCACTGCTCTGAAATGCTGAAGACATAATCTTTTACCCCGCTAGATTCAGATATGAAAACACGGTATCCCCACCATCAGCTACCCAGGTGTTTGCTGGAAACAGAGAACTACTAAGACATCTTCTTTACTCTCATTTGCTGTGATGTGAAAAAGGCACAAACCAACACCGACCTTCTAGTTTGAGGGACGTCCGTGCCAACTCTTTTAGACAAGTGCCCCAACCCATTGCCACTGGATGCTAGCTTGGTTGATGCAGAGCAATGACTTCCCTTGTATGACCTTGATGCCCAGAGGTAAGCCCAGGACTGGAAAACAGAAACACTGTGTTCATTTGGTTATCCCTGCACCACGATTGGACATTTCATGATGATCATAGTTTTCTTGTATCTGAATCAAATTTGCCAATTGCTTGGTGATAATGATTTGCTGCTTCCTGCACGGAGTCTGGAAATTGAGTGGTGATGATCTTTTGTCCTTGCCTTCCCAAAGCCTAAAAATGCAGTGACTATCACTTGCTTAAGTACTTACTTGATGCTTATGGCAAACTCCCCAGCATCCTTCACCCGCTGCCTGACCAGGTAAGTGCCGTCTGAGCGATTATTAAGGGCTAATTCTGCTTCTTTCCTCTCCATGGGGCCAGCATACCTAATAAGCAAGTGGACAGAGGGCAAGGGATATGAAATAATTTGCTAAATATCTCAGTGTCACCTGTAAATTTTAAGAAACATTATAACAAAGCAATGAAAAAGGACCAATCAACATCAGCCTGTGGTACGAGGGCCTGTATAACACTACAACACATCAATTTTTTTATTTTATTTATTAGAGTTTTATACAGCGCGAACATGACCCAAAAGGGTATCCGAGCGCTTTACATATATGCAGGTGAGCGAACTGGTAAATCAGACAATAATAAACCGTACAACAATCACAATAAAAGTACAAGAGGCTGTGGGAAGTAGGCGGGATGGGAGAGCTACCAGGAGTCTATCCAAACGTTATAAATAGGGCTCCAGGTTTTATGGTATTTATTTTATTAACATTTCCGTCTGTATTTGTCCATACTTATTTTTTGGCCATCTTATTGGTATTTATCCATATTTAATTTGTGTTTTGAGAATAAATGGAGCCGTAAAATGGTATATTTCCACGTTTATATAACTTTTGAACGTGCACTCATACATAGATGCCTGTCTCGATTTAGCAAATTAAGCAGCCACGTATAACAAAACAATACACTCACAGGTACACATTAGCGTTATACTACAAATATATGTTAACATATGCCTGTATTTAAGGAAATCACATTCTGTTTTTAAGCTCTCCATGCTGTCTATCTTCTCAGTTGTTTGCCTGGAATTCATGAAAGACAGCACGGAGAGTCTCTCACAACAAGCACTATTTTCAGCATTTTTCTGCTTTTAAAAATAAATACAGACAGGAAACACATTGTTTTCTGTCTGTATTTATCTGTAAAAATCAGTAAAAATGGAAGCCTTAGTTATAAACAAGGGAAAAGTTGAGGGAGAGAGGTAGGGCAGGCCATAATGAGGCTGTACCCAGGCGGGGTGATGAAATCCCTCTAGTCCACTAGGGAGATCAACAGAGTAGGCATAGGAGATAGATAGATTACCAGTGCGTCCAGAGTGACTTATCGGTGTGGGAGAGTCAATATAAAGGGAGCTAGTGCAAGAATTTGCTCATCAATAGCATTTTCACTTGTTTTTGAACGATATAGATGACGGGTTGATTCTGATTTCCAATGCCTCGGAATTCCAAATTCTTAGCGCAATACCAGAGAAGGCACGATTGTAGGTTTTTTTCTGCTTGAATTTCTGTGGTTTCAATAGTAATGATGAGGCGCTTCTAGAGGTTCTAGAGCCACCCCGACAACTCCAATTTTTGTGCAATGTATTTCGGGAAGTGAATGGCTTTGTGTGTTAAACAGGCAATTTTTAGATGCATTCTTGCCTCGCAGGGGAGCCAGTTTAGAGATTTCAAATCAGGTGTGATGTGGGTATTGCATTTAGATCCTGTAACAAGCCTTGCAGCTGTGTTAAGTGAGGCTCTTAGGGGTGCCAACGTAGTTCTGGGTAGGCCACACAATGTTGCATTTCCATAGTCCAGCCTGGAAATTACGAGGGCGACTGATTTGAAGTCATCCACAAAGAGGAAGGGTTTAATTTTCCTTCGGTTGCTCAGTTGAAAGTTAGCCCCTTTTGTGGCTGAGCTGATGTGATCCTGCATGTTCAGGTTCTTATCAAGTGTACTTCCCAGAGATTTTGCAGAATCGATGACATGCAGAATGGAATTGAGGTCAGTTAAATGTTTCAACCAGTCATCAATGTCTAGAGATTGTTTGGGGGGTGAAATTAAAATGAATTCGGTTTTGAGAGTATTTAGTTTGAGATGGTTGCAAGTCAGCCAATTTTTAGTTTTTTGTAGAGTTGCATTAAAGGATCTAATATCCTCCAAGAAGGAGATTTTCAGGTAAAGTTGAGTTTTGCCAGCGTACATGTGATAATTGATGCTTCAAGCTTTCAGGATTTCGGTAAACCGTTCTATGAGAAGGTTAAAGAGAGTGGGTGAGAGAAAGGAACCCTGCTGAACCCCTAATGAGACTGGCGTGGAGTTGGACAGGGAGTAATTAATCTTTATTATTTGAGATCTATTGTGGAGAAAGGAGGCGAACCAACATAGACGGGACTGGAGAGCCCCATCCTGTTTTCAAGTAAACCCAGGAGGCTGTCATGTTTGTATCAAATGCTGAGGAGAGGTTGAGGAGGATTAGCAGACAGGATTCATTTTGATTAAGCATTTGTAAGGCGTCATCAAGTATATGCATGAGGATCGATTCAGTGCTGCGTCCCTGATAGAATCCAGATTGATATTGGTCCAGGAGCTGGAATTTCTCAATGTTATGGCGTAGCTGGATATGGACACATTTCTCAATGAGCTTAGGAAGAGTCGGGATGCTGGAGATAGGACAGAAGTTATTTGGATCCTTGTGGTCCGCTGTGGGTTTTTTAAGAATGGGGGTAACCTGTCCTGACTTGAGGCATTCTGGTATGGTGCCTTGATGTAGCGAAGCATTTACTATTTTGGTCCAGAGTGGGAGCAGTGAGGTTTTAATCCCTATGAAGAGGTTCGAGGGTAGCGGATCATTGAAGTGGTTTGAGGGTTTGAGAGTAGATAATATTTTTAATATAATAGCTTCATCATAGGTTTTGAATGAGCACCACAAGGCATTGTTTTTGGGGGAGTGAGTAGGGCGCTCAGGCCAAACGAACATGTGGGGGTTGCTTAGTGCAGTAGCAGGAAGGAGATCCAAAGCAGTCCGTAAGTCATTTTCAATCTTTTTCATCTTACCCAGGAAGAAGGCGGAAAGTTCTTCACAGTTAGGCTGCAGATTAGACCCGAGGAGAGGGTTGGGTTGCCTGTTGGATTGAGATTTGATGATTTCAAACAGTTTTTTTGGTCAGTTTTTGGCGTCATTTAGCTGTTTCCTAAGAAGTCTGCTTTGGAGCTGTGTATGCGTTTGTTGCAAATACTTCACAGAGATCTCAGGTGTTCGAGGCGATCTAGAAAGGGGGAGAGTCTCCAATCCCGTTCAGCCAATCATAGATTGCATCTTTCAGCATTTAGGCTACCATTGTTCCAGGGTTTGGAGCCTTTGGTGGACATTCTTTTAAGTTGGAGGGGTGCCATAGCATCAAGGATGGTTGTCATTGAGTTATTCTAATGATCATTAAGGACCTGTACATCTGACATGTCCTCAGGAGGGGGAAGGAGGCAACTGCTGATAGATTGTATTGTATTGTATTGTAATTGCATTTATATAGCGCTTACTACCCCTGACGAGGCGTCGAAGCGCTTTTTCGGCGAGTAGCACGCTACTCCAGGACCCATAGAGGATTAGTGTTGAATTAGTATAGTGAAACATGCAAGTACATTTTAAGTGGTGGCTAGGTTAGTCAGTTATTTGGAATGATAGCAGAAGGATAGAGGAGGAAAAAAGGTTTGTATTTATATAGCGCTTGTTACCCCTGATGGGGTGTTGAAGCACGCTACTCCGGAAGCCCATAAAGGATTAGTGGTGAATTAATATGGTGAAATATGAAAGTAATTTCAGTGGTGGATATTAGTCAGTTATTTGGAGTGAGAAGGATAGCGGAGGGATAAGAAAGGGAAGAAAGGTTTGCATTCATATAGCACTTGTTACCCCTGATGGGTGTTGAAGCGCTTTTCTGGCGAGTAGCACGCCACTCCTGAACCCATTAAGGATTAGTGTGGAAAATTAGTATAGTAAAATATGAAGTAATTTGAGTAGTGGATATGTTATTCAGTTATTTGGGTAGAGAAGGGTAGGTGGCTGGATAGAAGAGGGAAAGAGGTTTGTATTTATATAGCGCTTGCTACCCCTGATGGGGTTTTGAAGCGCAAGTAGCACGCTACTCTGGAACCCATAAGTATTAGTGTTGAATTAGTATGGTGAAACATGAAAGTAATTTTAGTGGTGGATATGTTAGTCAGTTATTTGGATTGAGAAGGGTTGGGGAGGGTAGAAAAGGGAAAAGGTTTGCATTTATATAGCGCTTGTAACCCTGATGGGGTGTTGAGACGCTTTACTGGCGAGTAGTTCGCTACTCTGGAACCCATAAAGGATTAGTGGTGAATTAGTATAGTTGAATATGGAATTTGAGAAGTGAACATGTTAGTCTGTTAATTTTGATTGAAAAGGATAGTTAAACGGGGCACACAAAAACAATTGAAATATGTCTTGCCTATGGGCCCCAAAACTCATAAGGTGACACAGGATAGAGAGACAGACTCAGAGATAGGCAGTGACGCAGTAAATAGAGGACAAAAAAGTGTATTATACGAAAGCATTTGCTCAGAGTGACTTTAGCATGAGGCTTGGCTTCACATAATAAGAGAAAGGCAATAATTAAATTAAAACGATTCATTTTATATTTATAAACATCTGACATTGTGGAAGAAGAGGACGGGTATGCAGAATTGAACTTATTCTATACTGGCTGCACGTTGTTATGATATAAATATATCTAATTTTTATAATAATATTTACAAAACAGTTACAGTGGCTCTGTTAGTAATCACAGCGACCCATGTACATGGGGAAAGAAACAGAGGCTCATTTACAAATCGCTGCTTTGCCTGAGTTGACGGACAACATGTTTGAAGAGCAAAATATAGCGCCTTAGGGAGCCATTGGGGTAATTGTGGAAGAAGATAAGCAGAGATGTAGTTGAATAATGCTGTGCACGCAACCTAAGTGTACGCTATGTGCTGTAAGAGGAGGTGTGTCAATCTGTCGGGGACGCTCCCTGGCGTGATAAACAAAGAGAGCAGGCACTATGCGGTTAACAAACCTCACCCCTCTGATATGTAGGCACAAACTCGGATGGTGTCTAGGTAGCGTTTAGACCTCTGTGCCCAATTTAAGCCTCCAGTGTAACATTGCCCCCGCCCTTTGTGTGCCAGTGGGCACACGTGTGCCATGACTTTCACCCTTTAAATATAGTTGATGGAAGTGCACCTCTGCACCCGGGTGATCAAATAAACCGGGGGCAGGCGGGGTCTGCCCAGAGGTGATGTGGGCACTACTGTGGGACTAAAGCAGGGACCTCGCTCTGTGAAAACCGCGCTGTCCAGGACAGAAAGCGTGTATGGGCAGTGGCCCACTGTCTTACAGAGCTAACTGCCTGGTATGTGCGTTTAACCATAAAACCAGAGGGAGCCTGTGTCTGCCCGTGTGCTTACTGGGGCAGCACTGGTGTGCCAATACAGGGACCTCGACCTGTGAAAACCTTGCTTCCCTGGTTAGAGAGCACGTGTGGGCAGTGGCACTCTGTCATCCAGAGTTAACTGCCTTGTGTGTGCATCCAACCATAAAACCGGAAGCATCCAGTGTCTGGCCTAAAGTAACGTGGGAATTACTGGGTGTCAGGGTAGAGAGTTGGCCTGCTGCCCTGACACCCAGTGTCTGTCTGCTTCCCCGGCGAGAGAGCATGGCAGTGCCAGTGCCCTTCCATTCTTCAGAGCTCAAAACTTCAACAAGGCCCTAAAAACTTGGAGCAGTCGGTGTGTCGACCCAAAGAGCACCAGGTATCAGGGGCGACGGGGATGTCAGAGAAGCGAAAAATGACTTTACCCTGCCCCCTGCGTGTCAATCCCTGGGTAAAGGTACACAAACTGAAGCGCAAGTGAGCACATGCCTTCACGGGAAGGAATGATGCAGCCGGGCGCGCAAAGATTATTAATATGTGCGTTTATATAAACCTACAGCGTGCATGCACATGTATGTGCCCAGCAGGCTGGCTGACGGGAGTACCCACTGTTCAATGAAAGGATAGACAGATTGATTGAATGACGGACTGATCACACAGATAGATAGGTAGACAGACAGACAGGCAGAAGACAGACAGACAGACAGACGACTTGGCGAATGCTAGAAGTACTCAAGTGGGGGCAGCAGCTCAAACACACACTGAGCCCCCTCCACTCCCACTGTCTAAACCAGTAGTCTCCCATATTTATGGGCCACCTGGAGGACGAGGAGCTGCTGCTTCTGAGGGCCTGAACACATAGAGCATGGGAGAGGGTAAGAGGGAGGGATGAAAGCAGAGCAGCTACATGCAAGCCAAGATTTAAAGGCGCAGGCATTTCTAAGAAGTGCTTGATGTCAACAATAATTAAAAGAACATCGCATGGTGGGGCGTCTCGTGTGCCACAACAGACTGGCGGCAGCGCCAACGGAACAACGGTGTGCAGGGACTAGGAGGACATGAAAGCATGTGAGGGAGTGGGAATAACGGAGTAGGAGGTGTACAGGAGAGTGCAGACAGTGTAACTCGAGCAGCGTGCACATGCACTCAGCAACATAAAAAAACAAGCAAGACGCGCGGCCGCGAGACGCGCTCTGTGGTGGGGGAGGAGCGTTGAAGCGCGCGCTTGGGAGAGCAAGTGAGAGGAAAGCCAGATGGCGCCTGATCGAGCGATGCGAGGAATGCGCGTTACTGTGCGCGTAACCGCACGCTCTAGGCCACACAAAAAGCTGTGGTCGGCTTTTTAAAGCCCACTCACTAAATGTCTCGCCAGAGCAACGCATGCGCTGGCTCAGGTGAGACCTAAAAATCGGCGAGGCACAGAGGCCTGTAGCATGTCACTCCAACTGGATGAAAGAGGAATCAAATTACTACAACAGCACAGACCATTAGCACCAAATGCTGGACAAAGATGGTCACAAGAGCGTTTTGCCCGCCGCCAGTGTACATAAATGCCAACATTTAACAAGTGGGAGATAAAAAAATATATCTATATTGGAATACTTCCCCCCCCCCTTTTACAAACATTAAACAGGGGCAATTTAATGGCTTTAAACATAGCAGCCAGCACTACAAAGCGTAGCAGAGTAGGCCGTTCCTGACCCCCCCCCTCCACTCCTGGATGCAAAGGGGGGGGGGCACAATGCGTGCGCCAGTAGAATCAACGCCGAGTCAATGGGCATTTCCTTCAAGGGCTGTTGGTGGTTGGGATAGCTTGTTAACGCTGCGGATCAGCTGTGGCAGTGGATGCACATCGGTATTACCCGCTCTAAGCGACCTGAAGATGTACAAGTTTCCGCAATCTGACCCCAACAAGGACCAAGGGATCACCGAATCCCCGCGCATTCAAAACCCATGTACACCAACCCCAGAAAAAAGGAGAGATTTTTCCTGCAGCCTCCTGCCGAATACCTTCCCAAAGGCTCTGACCAATTAGACCCGTTTCCATGCAATCCCCTACGCCCCCCCAGGCCTCTCTGCCGCTGGATCCCACCTCTGCTGGCCCGCAGCAGACACTCCGGTTCTTGACTTCTGGCCGACGCCCAGACACAAATTCGGTTGCGATTTCCTTAACGTTAATTCTGCGGCACCGGGAGCTCAGCCACCCCGAACATACCGTCGTTTATTCTACCCGTCCCGGCTCTCGAACCGGGGCAACACCTTTCTATCGGGTAGAGGGCCCCTCATCAACATTTTGGTTGCAGGTGTCCCTGACCTGCAGTCTTCGTTGGCACTATTTATCCCGCTGTCCTGGTCCACCCTCTGACCCGGTCTCTGATCCAGACTGCCCCTCAGGCTACGCTCCCTTATAAATATTTGTGAGGCGGCTGTCTCCATCAAACGTTAAAGCCTCGTCACCAGAAGGCCAGCTGTCCTCCCAACCACCTTTTTATTTACCCTGCTGCCCTCCGCCCCCCGAGTCTGGCCGCATTTCAGTCGCCTCACCTCTTCACGCCATCCTTGGCCCCTTTGCTCTCGCCTTTGCCATCGGACGCCATTTCCTGCCTGTTCCGTTTGATGACAGGTCATTCAGGTTAATGTTACACGGGCTCCTTATCCAATGTCTGTTATTTTTCATTTTAACCTTTTTTGACGGCAGCGATTCTGTGATGAGGAAAGTAATGCGGTGGTGGTCTGTCCAGTCACATGGAACGATAGATTCAAGTTTAGTGTAGTTGGCCTTAGAGATAACTAGATCCAAGGTCGCTCTAAGGTTGTGGGTAGGGCTGTCGCAGATTTGGATAAGGTTGAGGTCAGCAAGGAAGGTTTCAAGGCTGATCACCGCTTGGTCATTTGGGTTGTTCTAGTGGAGGTTGAAGTCACCAAGGAAGATCTGGGGGCAGTGTAAACCGGAGTTAGTTGTCAAGATTTCCATAATATGTTCAATGAATGGGAGGTTATCTCCTGGAGGGTGATAAAAAGCATGCAGTTTGCAGCTAGGTTTATATTTAGTCCAAATTTGATGCCTATTCACACAGTGTGAGAGAGACAATTGGTGCTTGCTTCACCACGAGAGTGTTGCGGTGAATACAAGCTATACAACCACCAGGTCTGATTGGTCTATTTAATCTAATGATGTTGTAGCTAGGCAGTACTAGCATGTCGAGAGTAGCGGTGGAGGAATCATTTATCCAAGTTTCTGTCAGGACTATGAGCTCGAGATTGTGAGAAAGGATGAGGTCCGCAATATCCGCTGCGTTTAGATGCCGATCCGCAATTGAGTAGCATACATTTCAGGTGGGGTGTATTAGCAACGGAGGGATTCTGGGTGATGGGAATGTGCTTGAGGTTGGAGTTGTTAACTGATCTTGGATTGGGTCTGGGCTCTCTGTGTGGATTCATCTGAATTATTTGGATTTGGCCCAAGTTGTCTGGGGTCTTGTAGTGTATAGGATTGTATGAGAGCAGGAGAGAGTCGATATCAATTCCAGATAGTGAGTTTTTCAATCTGATTGGCCGGAAGGCGACGTTGGGGTGGGGAATAGTTCTCCAGGTAAACTGGGGCGACGGTTCAATAGCTGATAACCCACTGGAAGTGGGGGGTGACATCTGTCTTACCTACTTATTGTTGGTATGTGAAGGTCAATGTCTATTCTTAGCCAGCAATGTAGTGGGACAGCAATAATTCCATAGCTCGGTAGTAATGTAAATAAGGCTTTGTATGTCTGCCGTAAGATGATGAAGCTCCAGAGAGATCTCACTGAGTTTGGAATCAAGATTGGTGTGGGAGCAGGTGGTTGAGATGTGAGTTAAGGGGCCAGGAGAGAGGGAGCTCCGACTACTAGTGTTAAGGAGTGCCTGAGTGGTGGGAGCCAGGGGAGGGGGGAATGGAGATGAAACTATGATTGAGGTGTGGGGGTGTGATGCTCAAGAACTCGTTGACGGGGGTGGTGAGGAGAGAGGGGCCATGTTATGGGTCAGGTAAGGGGGTTCCAAGTTTGCAAGAGTCATGGGTTGATCATAGGTGAGTGTCCCAGCTGTGTCAGTGGTGATAGTGGGTGAATATTCAGTGGTCAGGAGCCGAACCTAGCTGAAGGTGTTGGTGATCAGGCCGGGTGTTACAGAGGTCGCTGTTCTAGATGTGCGGAGGAGGATCGGATTATTCTGAAAGTGGGTGTGATGGAGCAAGGACTCGTAAATGAGACTTGCTCGGAAGCAATCCTTTCGTTTTAACTCATTAACGAATTACTAACTATGTGTTTGTAATTAATAATTAGCATTTTAGAAAGACACGCGGGACAATGAAGCTTGCATATGTGTTTACTAACTTTAACAAAATGAACGAAGGACTAAAACGTACTCTAACAAGGGATCTTTACCGCGCATGCGTCTACTGCATCTACGTAGTATGACGTTTTAACGCTTGGAGGGAAAATCTTGCGCATGCGCAAAAGGCATTAAAATTGCAGCTTGAAAGTTCACATGCATGGCACCTGCTTGGCTAAATAGAAAATAAGTTTTATACTAACACAAATGCAGAAAAGGGTAATAATAATTAAAGTGGGTTAGAGTAGAGGTTGGTGGTATACAGTGAAACCATTTATTTTTGAAAATAACATTTCTTCTTTTGACTTTATTATTAGTGCGCATTTGGGCCTTCCACACTTGTCTGAATTGAGCGGACTGACTTGACCCCGCACATGCGCACAAGAGAAAGAATAAGGAAGGATGAGTAAGGATTTGTCACGCGTCCAAGGCCAGAGGAGATGTGCCCTGGGAACATGAGGGTGAAGAGTTCATATGAAGAAGCCTTATTCATGAAATTGAAACATTTTGTATTAATAAAATTTGGAGATGTATGGGAAAGGAAATGATTTAATAAAGTTTAAGGGGATGGGTTTGAAAACAATGGTTCAATGAAATAAGTGAAATGTAAGCATGGTGTGATGATCATCACCCCCCTCGCCTGACCAATCAGAGTTAGTATTTTATGAAATTGAAACATTAATGGGTGGTACATGAATATTGAAAGGTATAACTGAGGTAGTTTTAGTTAGTTAGTTAGCAGACACGGGAGCAGAAGCAGCAGAAGTCGCTGACACAATCACAGAAGCAGAGCTCGGTTGCTGTTGGTGCTGGGGGTGGTGCTGATGCTGTGAGGCGCTGATGAAGAAACTGAATGCAGAGACCTCCATCTTAACTTAATTGGGTTAGAAAGAAGATCGCGGAAGAATCACGAGGAGGAAGAGAGTGTCAGAGAGGGGTGCGACGAAGTCGTCAGTATTTAGAGAGGTGAAGTATCCTGTTCTGATTTCCTGTCCTGAAGTCTTTGTCTCCTGATCTATCCTGGGGGACCCTTGCCAGCCCTTTGGCCAGGGGGTTGGTCTTCACACCATTCTTGGTAAATATAAATTCATTGTATTGATAGATGTTCTTCTCTCTCTGTCCTCTCCTTTCTGAGCATAGTTATTGTGTGAGTCTGAAATATTTTTGCTTAATGATTATTGATTGAGTTGACACTCTTGCGAATGAGGGTGTTTGTACTGAAACTTTGAGATGTTCACGTTCAATTAATTTAGATAAAGATTTTAAAACTTCCCGAGTCTGTGATTATTTTATTAAAGAATGTTTAATAAGTTAAGTTAATTCATCACCATCAACTAGTTCAACTAATGGTCTATTGACCAGAGGAAAGAACTAATTGATCAGTGAAAGGTTTTAGTTAGGAAAAAGAGATAACTAAATCCTGAAAATTATGAAATCTATAAACTACAAGCTCCAGCGGTCTATTTGGTATTAGTGGAAGAAGTTATATGGGCCCAGGTGGGTATATGGTAGTGGAGTATCTGTTGTTAGTACACCGCTGGATCAGGTGCAGGTTGAATCCGGTTCCAGGGTTAGGGGTGTGTGAGAGTTATTGGATAAGCTGAACAGAGTGGATGTTGGAGATGGGGAAAGGGGTGGGGCAGAGGAATTGGTGGGGAGAGGGGAGGCAGCAACAAGTGGTGTTAGAGGGATGTCTGGAGGGGTAGGCCGAGATTGGGTCAAGGATAATTCTTACTTCATCACGGAGATTCTGATCAATGGAAAAATGTAATAGAGAAGTTCTAGGCTGTGTTCAGATGTTTGGATAAGGATTCTCCCGCTATTATAAAGGGAAATGGTTGCCTCTGCTTGGCATGCGCTTGAGGGACCTAACGCTAGTCTGAGACCGTGGGGAGTTTTAGAGGATGCAGTGATCTGGAACAGAGAGCAAAGGGTTTTTCTCCATTGTGCTTCCTTTGGTGTAGAAGATAAGGTCACTTATGGTAGATCCTTTAGTTGTTCAGAAGTAGGGGTCGGAAATGAGGGTTTCTGGATGGGACTTGAGAAGCCTGTGTTTGAAGTTCTTGGAAGTATTTTTGGATAGATTAGGGGGTAAATGATAGTATAGGAATTGCGGCCAGTTGGAACCAGCTTAGCTTCTAGTGACCTACGCGAAAGGGGATTCATGGTTAAGGGGGTCAAACGCCAATCATGGGTGGTTGGGGGAAAGATTCATGCCACCATTCTAACAAGGCAGTTAATCATTATATTATGGGCACTCTAATGGTGAAAGTAAGTGATGCAACAACTCAGAAATTCCTGTAGAGAGGGGATTGAAAGCTAATATTGGTAGGAAGAGATGAACAGTATATTAGAATGGACTAGCCTATAAAAATGTAGGGGCGGAAATTGGATGGGAGGGGGAACGGGGAGAGGGATGTGCCGTGTATTAAACTGAGGGACTGAGAGGTGATTAGGGAGAGGCTAGGAAATCAGATTCCCGTATGTGAGATTGAGCAGCAACATTGTTGAACACCGTTCTAACATGACTGCCACCTAGTAACTAGTTGGGAGGTAAAGAGCATGTTAGTTCTTTAGTATCCATGACGGAGGGCAAGCAGAGTCCTCTGTCAATATCTAGATTCTTGGAGGTGATGTCATTTTGATTGTGCCAGGCCCATCCAATGGGGGATGGGAAAGAACCAAGATGGAAGGCCCAAACAGACCCCCACAAACAAATCAGATATGTAAGGTACTCAGGGAGGCCCAGCCACACACAACATGGGGGAAAACCTTCCAAAGTCAGACAATGTTCAATCGAAAAAGAGGCAATGAGCGAGCCCCCGGCCAGACATCAGGCTTGAGACTCCATTGTCCAGTAAAGCGACCAGAGCTCATGGATAGCAACCCCGGGTTTGGCCATAACCCGACCGCAGTGGGAACAAGAGATTATCAAGCGCGAGTCCAGCCTGAAGTTGCTGACCTCTTAGGGGTTAGGGTAGAGGCAAATGTCTGTGGCAATGCGCTGGGGAGCCGCTACAGGCGAGAATGCGGTAGAGACAAGCAGCTTGTCTATGTAGTGGTCGGTAAAACCTCACGGGGAGGGGCGGTCCCCACGACCAACCCCGAGAGTTCCGGTACAGGTCCGACCACTGGATCTGAAGTAAGCCGCCCCTCAGCAGGGATCGTCAGCAAGCAGAGCCTCGCAGTCGCCAGCCACTCACCATGCGCGGTGTCGTAGAGCGACCCCAAAGAGGAATCACGGGTCCTGGCCTGATCGGGTTGCTCCAGGGTTCCAGCTGGAGATCTTCGGTCCGCCAACTTCCCTGAGAAACATCCGATCTGCACTCGGCATCAAGACTGCCCACTATGCAAGTCGGGATACAGAGCCGCATGGAGTGCAAGTTCTTCTGGCAGCCAGCGAGGAAAGAAGACTGAGATCTGTGGGTCCGTCCCGGTCCTGAGGAGCAAGGCACCTGCTGCGGCCATGTTAGTACATCCAGTTACTCTTCAGCTTTTTCCAGTAAGTGTGTGCTAGATATTTCGGTGTTGATGTGAAATCGATGGCAGGGTACAGGCAGGGATAAACACCAATAGGTGATCCCTTACCCAGGAGCCTGGAAGCGGAGCTCCCTCTTGACAGCCTTCTTGTGCCATCCTATCAATGTTCAAGGATTGTGGAACATCAAGGGCAGAGATTGTAGAATATTACGACATACTGATGTGAAAAGGCTGTGCAATATGAGGAAATGTAAAATATACCCACATACAAGTGTGCATGAACTATGCAATGACAGGGAGAATTGCAGTGCGGTATAAATGTATATAATGTGCAAGGGCAGTTTGTAATCAGGGACATGGGCTGTGGAATATACCCATGTGAGTGAAAGACTATGCATAACAGGAACTATTTTACAATAAACAAACCAGCCCAACATCAAAGGCCGGGCCAGAGGAACATAACCACGTAATGGGAGGCCAGGAGTGTGACTATCCCACTATTGTTTGTTATGAAGCACAAGTTACTAACTTGTGTAACGATATATCTGTAAGAGACAGTAGTTAGTGACAGATTCCTTACCTTAGAATATCCCCAGGCGTCAGGCTGGATCCGGAAAGTTTTGCGTAGCAGTACCCCTGCTCGTCGGTAGGTGGCGTCGTGCGGCTCCGCGTCCGTCGTCGGCGTCGTGATCGCCGGGATGACGTCGCGGCCAGTACTTAGACGCCGCCCATGCGCGCTGGCGTCAGTTCTGTACACGACTTTCCGCGCCAGAAACGCAGAGTCATGCAAGAAACTGACACTGGTGTCTGAAAACTAGGGCCCTGAAAGGGATGACCTTAACCCTAGAAATCAGTTCGCAGAACGGGGAGGATGGGTGGGGCGGTAAGGAATCTGTCAATAACTACTGTCTCTTACAGATATATCGTTACACAAGTTAGTAACTTGTGCATCTGAAAGAGACACGTTAGTGACAGATTCCTTACCTTAGAATAGATACCCCAGCAATACCAACCCCGGTGGTGGGTCTGCGAACAAAGATCAGATGAGGAAGTCCCGGAGAACAGAACGGCCAAAAAAGCTGTCTCTCCGGACTTGGCTGTCAAGGCAGTAATGCTTGGTAAACGTGTGCAGCGAGGCCCACGTAGCTGCCTGACAAATGTCCTGCAATGGGACACCACGTCCCAAAGCCGTGGTGGCGGCTGTCGCCCTGGTGGAATGGGCCCGTAGCCCAACAGGGGGCTCCTTCTTAGCCAAAGAATAGCAGGCTTTGAGACACAAGACAACCCAGCGGGAGATGGTCCGCTTGTGTACCGCCCGACCTTTTTTGGCGCCCACGTAGCCAACAAAGAGCTGGTCGTCCACCCGGAACTGTTGTGTGCGGTTCAGATAGAAAGAAATCGCACGTTTTGGGTCCAGACGGTGGAGCCTCTCTTCCTCTCTGGAAGGATGCGGAGGCGGAAAGAAGGTGGGCAAAGTGATGGTCTGCCCAATGTGGAAGGCAGTGACCACCTTTGGCAAGAAGGACGGACGCGTCCTAAGAACAACCTTGTCTGGATGGACAGACAGAAAGGGGGCTTGCAAGAAAGAGCCTGGAGCTCACTCACCCGCCGAGCGGAGGTGATAGCCACCAGAAAAGCTGTCTTCCAGAGTGAGAAGACGAAGAGGACAGTTATGGAGAGGCTCAAAGGGAGCGCACATTTAAAGGTAAGAACCAAGTTCAAGTCCCACTGAGGCATCACAAACGGAACAGGAGGGAAAAGGTGTGTAATGCCTTTAAGAAACCTGTTAACAACAGGGGACTTGAAAAGGGAGGGCTGATCAGGAAGCTTGAGGAAGGCCGAGATTGCACAAAGGTAGCCCTTGATGGTACCCAGGGCAGAACCCTGTTGGGCCAGAGAAAGAAGGAACAGTAGAACCTCAGAAAGAGGGGCAGATAGGGGATTCACAGCCTTTGCTGTGCACCATGCCACAAACTTGTTCCACCTGCAGGCGTATACCACCTTAGTGGAGGGACGCCTGGCTGCCAGAATCACATCACAAACTTCGGGAGGCAAGTCGAAAGGAATCAACTGCCGCCGCTCAATCTCCATGCAAGGAGGTGGAGACTGGACAGGTTCGGGTGGAGGACCGTCCCCTGCTGCTGCGACAGAAGATCCTCCCGAAGAGGCAGACGGATCGGGGGATCGATGCTCATACTGAGTAGCTCGGGATACCAAACTCTTCGAGCCCAGTCCGGAGCCACAAGGATGACTTGGGCCCGGTGCGCCGAATCTTCTTCAAAACTCTGGGTAGAAGTGGTATTGGCGGAAAGGCGTACAACAGACCGCAACTCCACTCGCGACGAAAAGCGTCGCAGAGCGAGTGCCGCCTTGGAAATTCCAACGCGCAGAACTGCTGACATTGCGCGTTCTCTTCGGTGGCGAATAGATCTAACCAAGGCTCTCCCCACTGTTGAAAGAGACCTTGCACCACCTCCGAGTGAAGACGCCATTCGTGATCCATCATGCACCTGCGGCTGAGTTCGTCCGCCCTGGCGTTCAGGGAACCTGCCAGGTGTTGAACCATCAGGAACATGCCCTGATGTTCCAGCCATGTCCAGAGACGCAGAGCCTCCTGACAAAGGGTCCACGACCCCACCCCGCCTTGTTTGTTGCAGTACCACATGGCGGTGGTGTTGTCTGTGAACACCTGCACTACCTTCCCCTTGACAGAGGGAAGGAATGCCTTCAGTGCAAGTCGGATCGCCCGGAGCTCCAGAAGGTTGATATGGAGCCGGGACTCCGCCGGAGACCAGAGGCCTCTGATCTCCGCCTGTCCCATGTGACTGCCCCATCCCAGAAGGGACGCATCCATCACAACTGTGTGCTCTGGCTGGGGAAGGGAGAGGGATCTGCCTGTGACCCATTGCCGGTTCGAGAGCCACCACTGCAACTGTCGTGCAGTTCCCTCCGAGATCTGGACGTAATCGGACAGGTTCCCCTGATGCTGCGCCCACTGGAACTTCAGGTCCCACTGCCGAGCCCGCATATGTCATCTGGCATGATCGACCAGCAGGATGCAGGAGGCCATTAGGCCCAGCAGCCTCAGGGTCATCCGTACCGAAACCCAGGATAGAGGCTGAAAGATCGGAATCATAGCCTGAATATCCTGGACTCGCCGTTCGGGAGGATAGGCCCGAAACTGCGTTGTGTCCAGAACCGCTCCGATGAAAAGGAGCTGTGGAGAAGGAACCAGGTGCGACTTCGGCACATTGATGGAGAACCCCAGCGAGTGCAGGAGTCCGGCTGTTAAAAGCAAAATGACAATTATGAACATTACCTGCGCCATCTTGTCTGGTGGAATTCTATGTGCACATAAGTTACAGTCATTTTAATCTATCACAGCCATTTTGTACTCTGTTGGTCACCTTTGTTTCACCCTGCCCTTACTAGCATCCCTCTGACCCTCTGACCGACCTGGTATGTGTGCTGGGGGCTATAAACTCTATTGCCACAACAAACCTCAGCGCCACTTGCTGCCACAAACTCGTTTTTCCTCTCATCCCTGTTTTCAGACAAGCCTTTGGACGCTCTACCCTTCACTACACCTAGTTACACAAACAGGTTCCAAACACCAAAAAGACTCTTGCAAAATGATTTATTGCACTGCAAACAGCAAGACTTGTTGTTAGCAACAATGGGACCTGTTTTTATCAACAGAACGGACTCTTAGATCTGACCGGTCTCACATGTTTTAGACCCTGAAGCAAGGTCCAGCTGCAAGATAAGATTGTCTGTTTGACCTGGGTGGGAAGAGAATTACTGTTGGGCTTGTGTGACAACCTGCCCGGGGCGGGGACCCCAAGCTTTTGTAACCATGTTGATCAAACAAATGCATTGTGTCAAACCTGTATAAAAGGAAGAGCCAAGGGAGTTGTCAGCAGAACACTTCCCTCAGACATCCCGGTGTCTCAGTTGACGTGATCTCCTCATGAGAAATAAAACCTTTTTCTTGTCTTCCAGGTTTCCAGCGCTTGCCTCATTATTTTGATAGCGAACCCAAAGTGAATTAGAGGTGGAACCGTGCACCGGGCAGCATTGAGGGTCTTAGAAGACTCGCTGCCTTTCACAAATTGGCGCCCAAGCGTAGGGGCCCATCAGCGACGCGTGGGTCCGGTAGAGAGGTCCTAACGACGGAGTGAACGACTAAACGATTGGGGTATACCTGCCTGAGAAGACCCTTGTCTGGCTGCCGATCGACTGAACTTCACCGGTTCCGAACGGACCTCTCTCGAGTGACCTGCGGTCCTGACTGGGACCTTAGAGGAACGCTGCATTGATTGTTGGAGTGAGAGGACAACCAGGCGCTGGAAGGGGAAGACTAAGAACTGTCCATACGGTCCAGGTAAGGTCGTGAAAAAATGACTTAAATTGATTGATTGATTGAATAGTTTGATTGAAATACTAGTATTCCTTTTTTTGATATCGAGTTATTTGCGACATTTCCCTGCTTGCAAACAACAAAGAATAGGAATATTCTCTCCCTTTGCAGGCAGCGAAGGACAGGTAG
The DNA here is from genome assembly GCA_963921515.1 of Calotriton arnoldi. Lineage (NCBI taxonomy): Eukaryota > Metazoa > Chordata > Amphibia > Caudata > Salamandridae > Calotriton > Calotriton arnoldi. Next base: position 857,084 of record CAWUFW010000796.1, read on the forward strand.
TGCAGACTTTTTGTCTAAATTGATTGATTGAGATATTCATTTTGACCGATAAATACGTCATGCCTGTTTTCTCTAGATTGTTTGATTGTAATTGTTTTGGACCAGACCGTTTGTTAGAGGTCAGTCAGCCGGCACCGCCGGAAGGCACCCCTAACAAGGACATGTACGTAAAGTATGGATTAGCCAGCGTAGCTTATAGCAAACTATGGCATAAATACACTAGGAAGGACCGGGTAAATCAGTGGCCACTGACGGGATCTTTCGATCCCGCTAAAATAGAAACGTTAGAATTAGCTCTCCACAAAAAGAAAACTAGACCAGCCATGTTTGACAGTTTTGGCTTATGGCGAAAAGAGGCAGCTCAAAGAAAGAAAAGGGACGAAGCTAGACAAGATAAAGAAACGCGAAAATCAGCTTACCAAGCCTGTAAAAGATTAGAAGAAAAACTAAAAGAAAAGGAAATCGATAAAAAGGAACAGGAATCAAAAATATCAGATCAATGCCCTGTTAGAACGCCCTCGACTCTTTACCCCAAGTTACCAGCAAAACAAAGGGTAGATGATGATTTATTGTTAGGTCCCCCAATCATATACATGCCACCCCCTTACGCCCCTACTCATCCCGTAGTACAACGACAGGACCACCAAAGTATAGCCGGAGATGGCACGATCGCCTCAGTCTCCACCGCCTCTGCTCCCACCGAGTCACCCACACCAAATGCCTCATCAAAGGATACAGTAGTAGAGGTAGGATCAAAAGAAACAGGAGCGCCCAGGGTCCCGCGATTAAGTAAAAATGAGCGAGCAGGCATTGATAAAGTAGTTAAATCCCTCATAGATAGGAAGGAGACAGAAGAGCATGTAACTGACATATGCAACTCCTATGTTGAAAACCGCAAACGATACTTTATTGTACGTCTCTGTTACCACACTCTTACTGCATATGAAGAGAAGTACCAAGATGTAGGGCCCGAGCGACTAGTGGCTCTCTATAGGAAGGTAGACACCGGAGATGAAGGCGACAACGATGTTACAGAACTCATTTCATCCACACTGGAGGTATTCCGTCACCTCGTGGAACAAGGACGGATAGATAAGGACAGGACATCTAAGATAGCAGGACCCCCGGTGGAAAAACCAGATAGCATGATGCCGATAAAAGAAGCTGCCCCTTATTGGGTACCTCCTAGAGGACAAGGGACTCATGACGATATGAACCATCAAGACGCTAGAGGAAGGGTGGTCTACAATTGGGTGTATCAACCATGGGACAGACAGGACATTTTGACGTTCCGTAAATCTCTACCGGATTTACGAAAGAACCCCACCGCCTTTTTCACCGAGCTAGGTACCGCTCTGGGATCAACAATAATGACACTTGCCGACATAGACTTGTTCTTCGGGTTATGTTTGCCAGCAGATGTGTGGAAACAGATTAGGAAAATAGACCATACCGAACTGCTTGGTCATACCTGGGAACAACTCAACACACTAGATAAACAGCGGAACCCTGGTCAAAAAACCGGTTAAAGCAATATTGGACCTCCCTGACAAAATAGTGCAGAAAGTGAAAACGCTGATCCCAGAGAAAAAGATAGACTGGTCCATAGTAACCGCGTGCCGCCAGAAACCACAAGAGGATGTCTCAGAGTATTTCTCCAGATTTGAAACGGTGTTCTCCGATTACAGTGGACAAGACATGTCCACCGCAACCGGACACCACTTATTTGTGCAGAACTATGTCAAAGGACTACTGCCAGATGTATCCCAGAAATTACAAGCCAGCGAAAGTAGTTGGGCAGCATCTAAACCGGCGGCCATTCTCCAAATGGCCCAGTACTATGAGCATCAGAGAAACGAAAATGACAGGGCTACAGAAAGGAAAAAGAAGGACTTGAAGGAAAGGGTAATGGTAATGGTAGCACAACTCCAGGGGGCGAATACAGGAAGGGAGCAATATAGGGGAGGATACCAGCAGAATACCCCTAGAGTACAGCCACCTAGAAACAATTCATCGACATCATATGTCGGACGCCAAGACCTAGGACAGGATCAATGTGCATTTTGCAAAGAATATGGACACTGGAAAACCCAATGCCCGGCTTTGTTAGGAGCTGGTAGGGGCAGAGGGGCGAGGGAAATAGCAAGTAGACAGAGAGGAAGAGGACGTGGGAGAGGGTACGCGAGTGAAGCAAGCGAGGAAAGGCCAGGAAGAGTGAACACATTTGACCATCCCAAACAGAATCAGTACCAACAGACAGATTATGACAATACGTACGACTTTGCATAGGACAGCCAGGGGCAAGGGAGGGATCCAGTCGAGCTCTATGTTGATCAGCAAGGCCCTTATGTTACCGCTGAGGTCCTGGGCACAAAGTCGCCATTTCTGGTAGACACGGGAGCAACACGTAGTGCACTATCCAAACGACTGATTTCAAGGGCACCCTTGTCAGGCTCACATGTGACCTCAATAGGATTTGACGGTACGCCCTCCACCAACCCTTTGTCCCGACCGATCTTAGCGACTGACACGACAGTTAACATATACACTGACAGCCAATATGCCTTCGGGGTGGTTCACCATTTTGGGATCTTATGGAAAGAAAGAGGGTTCCTGACTTCACACGGTACACCCATCCTGCATGGAGATTTAGTCTCCGCCTTGACGCAAGCAGTCCTCCTCCCCAAGAAGTTAGCAGTGATAAAATGCCAAGCACATAGGAAAGTGACTGATCTCATTGGACAGGGAAAATGCACTAGCAGACGTTACTGCCCGAGCCACGGCAGGAGACAGAACTACGACACCAATGTATGTGACCAGGTCACAAGCTGAACGATGGACTGACGCTAGGACCACTGTAAGGGACATACAGACTACAGGCACACAAGACGAATTGACTGAGTGGGAAAAGGTGGGACTAAAAGACGAGGAAGATTGCTGGAGAACTAAAGACGGAAATAAATGGCTGTTACCCAATGCCTACCTCATCCCCATATTGACCATGGCACATTTACCAGCACACATAGGCTCCACCCCCATGATTGAACTAATCACCAGAGTATGGCATAACGTCAAGATAGCAGAATCTGCAAAACGCCTAGTACAACAATGTATAGTCTGCCTACAACACAACCCAGGGAAGGGGACAGTAGTACCACGGGGAGGGTTTGGAGTCCCTGACCACCCCTTTGAAATCCTTCAAATGGATTACATTCAACTAGAGAGATGCCTTGGTCTAAAATATGTCCTGGTGGTTGTGTGCGCTTTTAGCAAATGGGTGGAGGCCTATCCCACCCGCGACAATACCGCCTTAGCCACTGCAAAAGTATTGCTGAAAGAATTCTTCCCCCGATACGGCCTTTGCAGAATTTTATGGAGCAACGACGGCCCCCACTTCGTAGCCGAGGTGATACAGAACATACTGAGAGGGGTGGGGGTAAAACAAAAGTTCCATGCCGTCTTCCACCCCCAATCAGCGGGCCTGGTAGAGAGACAATGCAACGTTGAAACTAAAACTAGCCAAAATAGTTGCCACGACCGGGTTGAAATGGCCCGACGCCCTCCCATTGGCATTGTTATCGATGCGCTCCACCCCAACCAAACACCGACTGACCCCGTATGAGGTGGTCTTCGGCAGGCCTATGAGCATTTGGGCGGCACCAAGACCCACCTCCATTAACGATGTCCCGAACATATTAATGTCGGATTACTTGCATAAATTGACAAACGAGCTAACAATTATCCACCAACAGGTGCAGCAAGCCTTGCCTGACGTATCCAGGGGCCCGGGACATGAAATAAAGCCAGGCGACCATATATTAATTCGCAACTTCCAAAGAACGAAGAATCTGGAGCCTAGGTGGACGGGCCCCTGGCAAGTCCTGATCACCACCCGAACTGCCCTCCGAGTGCAAGGAAAACGAAACTGGCTACATGCCCATCACTGCAAACGAGTCCCTCCAACCCTGGCAACCTGTGAAGGGGTGGAGGTGCAAGAGGAAGTACTCGCGAGAGACCGACCAGCTCTGAGTTGCTACCCACAAGAAGACACCCTCGAACTATCAGAATTTCCCGACCCCACGGTGCCATCCAGGAAAGGGTACAACCTAAGATCGACGAAAGGAGGGAGCTCCAACGACCAGGCCACTAACTGAGTCAAGGTCTCAGATCGGTAGCACAGTCAAACAACGCTACCAGGAAAACGCCAGACAAAAGTCTGTGGTCCTAACAGTTGTTGAGCTCCTCGAAGATGATGGAAGAAACTGAACACCTGCAAAACCACCGCAAAGACACCAAGACTGCTAACCTGCACAGCACAAAGACAATTGCACTTGTAGCCGCATTTCTCACCTGTCTCCTGCTAATGGTCGCACTCTGGATCATTGAAGAGAATGCACCTGCATACAGAACATTGTCACCCACCATGCAACCAACCACCAAGAAAGAACACTACCTGGTATCACTACCGCCACATCTCCGAGAACGACGCAAAGAATTCTGGAATAATTCTTTCGTGCAGATGTTGCACCAACACAATCTTGCCACCAATGCTACCAACTGTTGGGTCTGTGGGCTGTTACCACATGCCACTGAACATTCCATCCCTTTCATCCCTTCGCCCTTTTCTATTCACGGATCTTGCCTTGCCTGGATGATGCTCCTACAAGAAAGTTACAAAGACAATGCCACTTCCGACGGAACAATCGCCCAGTTCTACAACGAGTTCTGGCGAAACAAAACAGGAAGGACAGCCGCCACCTTCTGCCCTCACACCTTCAATGCGACATTCCAGATTAATGTCCCCTCCAAAGAACGAGTGGAAATGCAAGTGTTCAATAATCCTAACAGAGCCACATTTTCCTACCTGAAGAAAAGAACTGCTGCAACACTGACAGTGGCCCTATCTGTGGTGAACGTCTCTGGCCTTGTATGCATTGAAGGCCGTGGGACTGAGAATGTGGGTCACAGCACCTGTAGCATTGTGGGGACTTTGAACACTGCCAACCCCCCCAGCGCTTGTTGCATCACCCAATATGTACTTTGTTTGTGGAACCAAAGCCTACACCTGGCTCCCAGGAAACTGGGGGGGCACGTGCTACATCGCCTTTGTTCTACCACCAACCTACACAGCCCCTGCAGAGCATCATCGAGAAAAGCGTTCTAAAGACATTCATCAAACAGACTCTGCCTCATCACAGTTCCTCGACGCAGCCTGATAATTCACCTTCTGTCTATGAAGCAATCGAACATCTCCATAGACTATCTTCCGAAATTCATCAAGGATCAGAGACTTGGACAATTGGAAGTTGGCTTTGGGGCATCTTGAAGGAGTGGGGTTGTAAAATATCAATGATTCTCTTGGTCCCAGTATTGACAATATGTGGTTGTTGTTTGGGTATACACTGTATACCACCTTTGTGTTCTCTTTGCATAACTACCTTGCACCCTAAGACTATGGACACTCAGCTAACAAAAATGAGAGTAATGTATGATCAAGAGATACAGGACATTATGGAGATCGAAATAGACTGACAAGCTGGCTAGTTATGTTCAAAGGGGCCACTGTTAAAAGCAAAATGACAATTATGAACATTACCTGCGCCATCTTGTCTGGTGGAATTCTATGTGCACATAAGTTACAGTCATTTTAATCTATCACAGCCATTTTGTACTCGGTTTGTCACCTTTGTTTCACCCTGCCCTTACTAGCATCCCTCTGACCGACCTGGTATGTGTGCTGGGGGCTATAAACTCTATTGCCACAACAAACCTCAGCGCCACTTGCTGCCACAAACTCGTTTTTCCTCTCATCCCTGTTTTCAGACAAGCCTTTGGACGCTCTACCCTTCACTACACCTAGTTACACAAACAGGTTCCAAACACCAAAAAGACTCTTGCAAAATGATTTATTGCACTGCAAACAGCAAGACTTGTTATTACCAACAATGGGACCTGTTTTTATCAACAGAACGGACTCTTAGATCTGACCGGTCTCACATGTTTTAGACCCTGAAGCAAGGTCCAGCTGCAAGATAAGATTGTCTGTTTGACCTGGGTGGGAAGAGAATTACTGTTGGGCTTGTGTGACAACCTGCCCGGGGCGGGGACCCCAAGCTTTTGTAACCATGTTGATCAAACAAATGCATTGTGTCAAACCTGTATAAAAGGAAGAGCCAAGGGAGTTGTCAGCAGAACACTTCCCTCAGACATCCCGGTGTCTCAGTTGACGTGATCTCCTCATGAGAAATAAACCTCTTTCTTGTCTTCCAGCTTTCCAGCGCTTGCCTCATTATTTTGATAGCGAACCCAAAGTGAATTAGAGGTGGAACCCTGCTCCGGGCAGCATTGAGGGTCTTAGAAGACTTGCTGCCTTTCACACGGCCGTAGTCTGGAGGTGGGAGACGACTGCCTGGGACGAGCCCGCCTTCAACAACCAGTCGGCGAGGTAGGGGAAGACTGGCACCCCTGACCGGCGCAGATGAGCTGCGACCACCGCCATCACTTTCGTGAACACCCGAGGGGCGCTGGTAAGGCCAAAGGGGAGCACGGTGAACTGAAAGTGCTCGAGGCTACCATGAACCGCAGGTAACGCCGGTGGGCCGGCAGGACGGGCAGTCAAGACCTGAGCTAGGGTGAGCATCTTGAACTTCTCCTTCCGGAGGAAGCGATTGACGTTCCGGAGGTCCAAGATAGGACGCATGTCCTCCTTGTCCTTTTTGGGCACCAGAAAGTAGTGGGAATAACAACCACGCCCTACTTCTGGGGTCGGAACGCGCTCGATGGCCCCCTTGGCCAAGAGGGCCGCAACTTCCTGTCGAAGAAGTACCAAATGGTCCCCCAACATGCGGTGGTGCTGAAGTGGCATGGCTGGAGGGGTAGTCTCGAAGGGGAGGGAGTAGCATGTCCTCCTTGTCCTTTTTGGGCACCAGAAAGTAGTGGGAATAACAACCACGCCCTACTTCTGGGGTCGGAACGCGCTTGATGGCCCCCTTGGCCAAGAGGGCCGCAACTTCCTGTCGAAGAAGTACCAAATGGTCCCCCGACATGCGGTGGTGCTGAAGTGGCATGGCTGGAGGGGTAGTCTCGAAGGGGAGGGAGTAGCCCCTTCGGACAATGTCCAAAACCCACCTGTCCGATGTGATGGTGCGCCAGTGGGGAAGGTGATGGCGGACCCTGCCCCCCACTGGCGTGCTGTGGACTGGAAAGGACGGACTAGGAGGGTTTGGAGGCCGCGGACGGGGCGGAGGTGTTGGCCTGACCCGCTCGCTGGTTACCCAACCCGCCTCGGCGGGAGCCACGTCCTCGGCCGCGTGAAGGCGTTTGCTGCGCGGGCTGGGCAGTGGACGTGACTGGGCGCCCCTTCCGTGGCCACGAAAGGGGCGAAAAGCAGACTGCTACGGAAGGCGCGAGGCGGAGAGGCCCAAGGACTTGGCCGTAGCCCGCGAGTCCTTAAAGCGCTCCAGCGCGCTGTCTGCCTTATTGCCAAAAAGGCGGACACCATCAAAGGACATGTCCATAAGGGTGTTTTGGACATCGCCCGAGAAACCTGTGGTCCTCAGACAGGCGTGACGGCGAAGCGCCACTGTCGTAGCAAGCGATCTGCCTAGCGAGTCAGCGGTGTCTAGGCCACATCTGATAGTGAACTTCGCTGCGTCTCTCCCTTCCGCAACTGCACAGGAGAGAAGTGCCTGGACCTCCTCAGGACACTTGGGCAGCACTTGCGCCACCGAATCCCACAGAGAGTGGGAGTAACGGCCCAAAAGGCAAGCGGTGTTCACGGACCGCAAGCCAGCACTGGAGGAAGAAAAGACCTTCTTCCCAAATTGGTCCAGTTTTTTGTATTCCCTATCCGGCAGAGCCGTAGGGAAGGCGCTCTGGGAGGCAGAGGCTTGGACAACCAAGCTCTCGGGGGTAGGGTGTTGGGAGAGAAACAGAGGGTCGCCCGGGGCCGGGCGATGGCGTCGGGCTACGTTCCTGTCCACAGGAGCCCCTGTGATGGGCCTGGACCAGGTGCCCAAAAGAACGTCCGAAAGTTCATCGTTGAACGGCAGCAGTGGCTCCAAAGAGGTAGCCGCCGGCTGAAGCACTTCCGTCAGGAGGTTAGTCCTGACAGCCACTGTAGGGAGCTCGAGGCGGAGGGCCTCTGCCGCCCTACGCAACACGTAGCCACGGAAGGAGGAGACAGCATGCCAAGGTCAGGAGAGGTGTCCAGACCACTGGCATCCCTCAGTTCCTCAGCCCAGTCCTGATAAGGCTCACATTGAGCTGTGAGAGGGTCTTCCGACCCCTCCCAGTCCTCCTCATCCTCCAAAACAGGTGAAAAGTAAGGAGGAGGGACATGAGGGAAGAAAGGTCCCATCGGCGTCGAGCGACGTCGATCCGGCTCCGTGTCCGGTGCCGGGGAGAACCTGGGGACGGCGCCGTCCGAGGCCTCGGACGGCGCCGTGAACGGTACCGGGGAGGTCGGCGCCAGTGGAGGTGTCGTTAGGTCAACCAGCGTCGACCGGGATCCAGGCCTGGATCCGAGGGGGTCCTGCGGCGCCAGGGCCGGAACCGCCGGAGCCGCCGGTGGTGCCGAGGGAGGACTCCCACTTGGGCCCGAAGGCGCACCGGGGTAACCCTTAGGCCCGAAGATGCGGGCCATGGCCGACAGGAACTCCTGTATCTCGGCCGGAGTCGACGTCGGACCCGGAACAGGCGGGTAGGCCGGCGTCGGCTGCGCGGGCACCCCCGGAGCCGCAGGGGCGGCACCGTCAGGACCCTCAGCCGGGTCGCGAGACCGGCGAGGGGAGGTCTTAGAGCGACGCTTCTTAGACCTCTTGTGCTTCGCCTTACCTGAGGACGAAGACTTCGACCCCGACGAATGACGACGGCTCCGCGATCGGCCCCTCGACCTCTCACGGGACCGGGACCTCGAGCGGCGCGGAGCCGAGTGCCGGGCCTCGAGGAGCTTTCGAGACCGCTCTCGCAAAGCCTTCGGGGCGAGGGACCAACACTCGGGGCACGACTGGGGGTCGTGGCCGCGCCCCAAGCAGAAGAGACACTCACTGTGCGGATCCGTAATCGACATCATGCGATTACAGACCTCGCATGGCTTGAAGCCGGGCATCCCTACTGACACCTTGAAGTCGAAACGACTCGAAAAAACTTGGACAAAAAGTCACCAAAAATTATTTAGTCAAAAAATGACTGGGGCACTGCTCAATCCGGATCTGCGCTTACTGGCGCGGAAAAAGAAAGAGAACTGACGCCAGCGCGCATGGGCGGCATCTAAGTACTGGCCGCGACGTCATCCCGGCGATCACGACGCCGACGACGGACGCGGAGCCGCCGCCTACCGACGCGCAGGGGTACTGCTACGCAAAACTTTCCGGATCCAGCCTGACGCCTGGGGATATTCTAAGGTAAGGAATCTGTCACTAACGTGTCTCTTTCAGATACATAAATACAAGCTGCCATTTACATGAAGGCACATTTATTTATTTAGGGTTTTTTAGATCACAAAACATCTTCTTTCAGTTGCTAGAGAGCACCATGTGGTTAGAATCTGTGCATGATGAAAGAGAACCTGGGGGTACTATAGTTGAATTAATAAAGAGCAGGACTTGGTCTCAAATTCTGCAGTCTCCTGGGGTGTAGGGTTTATAGAAAAGCAGGCTGAAAGAAAATGTGTTACTTACCTGTAACTGTGGTTCTCCAGTATTGGTATCTTTCATAGATTCACATGCTTGAATCATCCCTGTTGTCGAAGAGGGAGTCTCATGAGACTCCCGCTTCGACTACGGGGATGATTCAAGCATGTGAATCTATGAAGGATCCAATACTGGAGAAGAAAATGAGTTACTTACCTGTAACTGTGGTTCTCCAGTATTGGCATCTTTCATAGATTCACATGCTTGAATCATCCTCATTGTCGAACTGGGAGTCTCATGAGACTCCCACTTTGACGACAGGGATGATTCAAGTATGTGAATCTATTAAAGATCCAATACTGGAGAACTGTTTATTTTTCAGACCTTTCTTTGAAGGGCTGTAGATTCGTTCCACCCGGAGGCTTTGGTTTCAAAGCCTGGGTGGGTCCCTGGACTCCCACAGATTTGTGTACTTATTTGTTTAATTGAACACTCCTTGAGAGATAAGATTTGCTGTCACAGGCTTATCTTGGATGGCTATAGGGGGGCATTCCCTGCACGTATCCTGCTCCTCTGTCCCAGTAAGCCTAGTGTATGTACAATAAATTTTAATCTATAATGTTTCACCTACTGAGAATCAGTAGCGTGTTTTTAAGGTTGGCTTAACATACTTGTGCCACCATAAGTCCAGACAAATACTGGCCACTTTATTGTGGACGTTTAGAAGTCTGTTTGTATGGATGTAAATGGTATTTCTATAGTGCAACCTAGCCAAAATACTGTGAAGCACATTATAGGGTCAAAGACAAGCATAAAGTCAAGAAATGATATGAGAGGTAGCTGGTTTGTGGACTGTGAATGCATTGTGATATAGCATTCTCTAAAGAGGTGCTTCTTCAACTCTTACTTGAATTGCAGCAGTACTAGGGTAGCTTTGATGGATACAGGGATGTTGTTCCAGATGCTGAGTGCATCTATGGAAAAGGTCTGCTTGCTTGTTTTTTCTTTTTTACACTTCTTAGTCTGCAGTCTTACTGTGTCATAGCTGCAAGTGTGCTGGGAGCCACCCGAGATGCTAGGCGTGTTTATAAGATAAGCAGGGGTGCTGGTCATAATGGCTTTCTAAATGATGCACCTGGTTTTGAAGATGGTGCAGGCTGGCAAGGGGAGCTAATGGAGTTCCATCAGGATGGGGGTGTTGTGATCATATTTCTTGAGGCCCTGGATGAGAGATGCTGCAGCATGATGGATGCCCGTAAGGGGTGACAGTGTGGAGTATGGGAGGCGATGGAGTAGGGCGTTACCACCACTCAGATGCAAGAGCACAAAGGCTTGAACAGCAGTTTTGAATTTTCTTCCTGTAAGAAACTATCACTCTATTTAAAAGAGTACTGGTACATGGCAGTCTTTGTTGTTTTGGCAATGTGTTTCTTGCGAGTGAGGTTGGTTGTCCAGGGTGAATCCAAGTTACTTAGCAATCAATGGAAGTTGAGTTCGAAGTTGTCATGGCTGTTGTTTGTTCTCCTTGACAAATAACTGCAATTCTGTTTTAGTTGGGCTCAGTTTCAGGTAGGCATTGGACATACAGGACTGGATGATGGGGAGGAAGTGTTTAAGGCATTGGATGTCTGAAGAAGAGTTGTGTATCATCTGGATATTTGGGAATCTTAATGCAGTTATCTGTGAGTAGAGCACCAAGCAGTCTAAGTAGAGGCTGAAGATGACCGTGAAAAGTAGAGAACCCAGGAGGACTCCACAGGTGATAGGGATCTTTTGGGACCTGGAGGTGCCCATGTGAACAAACTGGTGTCAGTTGAAAAGGTAGAAGGAAAACTAGTGAAGGACATTGCCAGTGAATCCCATTCAAGGCTCAAGGGTGCAAATGAGGGCTGATGGTCAATTGTGTTGAGAGAAGTGCTAGGTTTCTGATGGTAGAGCCGAACCTGCTACACCGCCAGATACATCTTCTTTAGCACTAGTCAGCTAGCCGACTTGGCATCCGACGGCCTTCTCCATCTAGCGTGGGGTATGCTACCATGTAGGTTCTGCCTGGGAGCACCACGCTTGGCATGGCATTCCCACAAAGAAAACAATTAACAGTGCTTCTAGCACACCTAGGATGTTGATTCCAGAAAAGGTTTTGGGTGCAAGATCCTGCTTTTAACTTTTAGATTATATAAAAGTACTTGTTTGCACAAACCTAAGAATAGAGCATACACAGTTATAAGAAAGTCAGCTTTCGTTGCTTAATGCTGTTATATAGTAAGGCCAGCTGTGGGCAGGTTCACAAGGTACAATTTTTAAAAAATGTAACGCCTACAAGTACGAACACATACACTTAAAGGATAGAAAGACACAATTGCTTCTCCGTCCAGTAAACAATCCCAAATCCTAATTTTAATCTTGGGCTCTGGCTCACATTCTACCCCTGCTTGCCCTCTAGCTAGGTTTGTACTTTAGTGGTACCCACACATGCCTTAGAGAAGGGCTAGGATTAATGCAGATGGAGAGATTTGCAGATCACTCGGTCTTTGTGCATTAGAAGCAGCCTCATTGGTCATTTTCTTATAGCAGCCCCTGAACACCTCAACTTTGGGGTGTTTCAGGAACTTTAAAAAATAGGCCAATGGACTATGATGACATTCTATGGAGTCAGGTGGTGTCGCATGAAACCCCAAAAATACTTGGTTGAAATACTGGATCATGGGGAAGAGATTAATATGCTTGTCCTGCAAGACACTCCACTTTCTGTAACATCAGAAAGACTTATTTGGTGGAACTCAAACCCCCCAAAACATTGCAGGTCATCACATGTTCCTCTAAACAATATAGAACAGTTCACAAATAATCCGTATGGCACCATTAGCAATCACGGTTTTGGCATCCCCAAACCTGCATAGCTGAGCGGGATGTTCCTCAAAACTGCAGTTTTGTGTGAGGTTTGGTCTGCCAAAAACTGATAAACAGGAGAGTTGTGCAGACATCTCAAAGTGAAAAGTTCAAGGGAGTTTGGGTACATTCTGAAAGGGATGGGAACAGTTCAGAAGCGGTGTGGGCTATGGCAGAGCATGGCCTGAAAGAGACATGGATAACAGAGGTAGGGCAAAGGCTTAAAATGGAGAGTAAGTGGTCATCAAATACATTTGACTGACAGTAGCCACCTACTCTACTTAATCACTGCAGGGGCCAAGTATATCCTCATATAACCATGTTGGGGCTGTCCCAGCATTGCTGATCATGGACTGAAAATATCCCAAGACTTCTGAAGAGGGGCTGTGATCACAACCTCATCCTGTGCTGCAGTGATGGGGTTGTGAAAATCTGAGTACTACAGAGCAGGGACTTTAAGCATATTAGTATTTCTGCAGAGGGGCTGTGAGCAGTGGTGTATCGGGGGGGGGGGGGGGGGTCCACAGGGGCGGTTGCCCGGGTGAAAAATTCTTAGGTGGGGCAAAATTCTAAAAGAAAGTATTGCAACCCTTAACCCGTGGACTGTTATCACTTCCTGAGCTAACAGTCCACGGGTTAGGGGGCGCAATTCTTTCTTTTAAAATGTTGCCCCGGGCACTGGCAACCCACGCTACGCCGCTGGCTGTGAGTATCCTGGTATTGCCGTCCAAGGGCTGTCGATGGCCCTAATATCAAAGTGCAGGGGCTTAGAGTATCGTAGAATTACTGTGCATGGGCTGTGGGTATCCAATAAATTAGTGTGCAGTAGCTACTGAATTCACCAAAACCACAGTGAAATACTGCCGCTTGTCTCTGCTATTGAAAGTATGATACCTTTGGAAAGGTTCAGTTTTGCATGCTCTGTGTACTTACCAACTGTAAACAGATAAATCAGGTGGAGGTACCTGGAAAAAAGAAAACATACATTTTCAGTCTTTTTTTAATGAACAAGAACATATGTCCGTATTTCTTAAATGAAACATCTAAAATAAAACTGAAACTGACACCCTCTGTTGAAGCCAATGATAAGGGCCTTCAGAATACACAACGAGCTTAGTTACATGTAGCAATATATAAGCCCTTAAAATAAGAAATATCAATGCTGTCTACTTCAGGGACGATAGGGCTGTGAGACCTCAAATGGCCCTTCTAATAGCAGAACTCATTGGGGTGAGAGGTCCCACATACATCTGTGCAGAAAAATACTCTGAAAGTGTGAAGTCCTGAATATCTTCACAAGCAGCAAAGCGAGTACAAGTGTCAATCTGGCAGTCTCATTGCTCCTTCGGAAAAAGCACAGACCATCACATTTCTAGTTCTGTTAAATGGAGCCCACTGGCACAACGTGGGGGGAATGTATTCTCAAATGCTGGCGGACTGTCTGCCATTTCATGATTTGGTCTGACAGTGAGGGTGGCATAGGGAGTCAGATTTCAAATCTGTAAAGGATTCTGGGGGAGCTTTACTAAGCTTTTGCACCGTGTTTGCGTCACAAAAGTGACGCAAAACGGCGCAAAATCTTTTTTTCCTAATTTACGATGGAAATAACATAAAAGTAATGCGAAGTGCGCATAGCGCTGCTTTGTATTACTTTGCGCCATGGGGGCGTGCCGAAGGTGGTGCATGGGCGTTCCCATGCAACCACCCAAGGTTTCTCACGCTAAACCTAATTTACTAAACACAGTTAAACTATGCGCAAGGAAGGCGAAATGCTTTCATTTCTCCTTCCTTTTCTGACTTTCCATGCGTGCTGCACTGTGCAGCACGCATACAATGTTGGAAAAGCTTTCCCTCGTGTCTAGGCATAGTATTTTGTACAGGAAGCATATCCTTCCTGTACAAAACCTATGCTAGACTCACACACACCCTAGCGCTATGGCGCTAAGGTGGTGCGTGGCGCATGGCAGTTGTAATCAGCGCCGGCGCAAGGGGAGGAGAGAGCCATATCTTTGAAAATATAGTGCTCTCCTGCTCCTTCCCAGTCGCGCAACGCAGCGCAGCCTCGCGGGAGGCTGCGCTGCGTTGCGTGGAGATTTGGTAAATCTCCCCCATAGTTTTTCTGATTGTGGACCAGGTGGATACAGCTACATTTCTCTTCCTAGACTGGACCACAGGGTTTGACAAGGTTGATCATCGTATCCTGGTCAGGCGTCTTGCAGAACTGGGACTGGGAGGTACAGTGCTGGCTTAGTTCTCCTCTTTCTTAAAAGATCAGTCCAAGACAGCAATGCTTCCACCTTTTAGCTTGGCTTCTAAGGAGATTATTTGTGGAATACCACGAGGCTCATCTTTATCACTTACTCTCTTTAACAACTATATGAGGCCTTTACTAGCCCTGGTTAGATCCTGTGGGTGTACTGTAGTAGCATAGGCTGATGATACATAGTTGATCATCATAAGGTTATATCAACATGCTTCAGGGTAACTGCAAAGTTTCACTTCTTGTCTTACAGATTTAGAAGCATGGATGTTGGTCAACTTTCTTCAGCTCAATGCTGATAAAATCGAACTACTGTTGGTGGGCAATCATATTGACATATGGGTTAAATTAATCTGGCCCTGTTCCCTGGGTGTTCCTCCGGTACCCACGGAGAAAGTCAAATCGCTAGGTTTCTATTTTGATGAACAATTCTCCTTCAGATCAAAGCGGTCTCCTCAGCCTGCTCCTTTCAATGTAAAATGATAAAATCCTACCCTTTCTTCCTAGACCTATGCACGCCCAGGTAGTATCACAAATCCCAGGTAGTATCACCAATTGTCGTAGCTTGACTTGATTATTATAATTACTATTGTAATATACTCTACCTAGGCCTGACTCAATCCTCTATAAAATTGTTGCAGAGAATTGAAAATCTAGCAGTGAGAATGGTATGCAGGCTGAAAACATTCGAGCATGTATCACAGGTTAGGATTACTTTACATTGGCTACCCGTCAAGAAGAGTGTGCTCTTTACAGCCCTATGTCTAATTTATAAGATCTTTTATGGTCTTGCAAAATCCTCCCTAGTCATTCAGTTTTATGAATGAATGTGACATCTTCGTTTGAATTCTCAGTTACTACTCTTGGTACCAACTATAAAAAATCTTTATAGGAAGCAGAGCTTTGTCCTATCTAGGGCCTCAACTCTGGCATAATCTACCCCTTGCTATTAAATCAATCAGCTTTGATTTATCATTTAGGAAAGCATTCAAAAAGTATCTTTACTGTTGAGTAGTTTGAGGGCTGTCTTTATGCCTCTGTTGGATGGTCCGACTCTGCTTGCCTGTTTTGGATGAACGTGCGCTCTATAAGTATCATTCTATTCCATTTCTTTTAAACCTCTGCCTCAAACGGCATGTTCACTGGAAAGCTATTGCAGCTTTCTGGTCTGGATCTATGATTAGTATTCAGGGAAGGTGTAATCTGTCAACTTCAGGCAATTTGTTGTACAAATCAATCGATAGGTAGACATGTCTAGAACAATTTCTATTATTTATTATTACTTTTCATAACATGTTGCATCATGCTAATTAGTTAAACAAAACCTGATCTAAAGGCTATATAAAACAGCAAAACCAAATATAAAGAGTATGGTTACTCTCTAGCAAGGACACACAGAGTAATACAACTAAACCAATTAAGGCCTATTTCAGTTTTTCAGAGTGTCTGAGATATATTTAAGGTATCATCTGCATGTCAAATATACCTCAGTGAATAGTACAAAATATTTGAGCATCCTTATCTTCTCCTCAAGTTTACAATCATTTGTAAAGAATATTTTACCAAACAGAAAAGTTAATATCAAAGACATAAATCTCAAACCAAATGTGATTCTTGTTATAGAAGATAAAATGTAAAGAGTCCATCTTTGCTCTCTGAGAAGGAGCATTATTCCTGATTTTCACATTGAGTAGATTCACATCAATATCTGAAGGAATTGTGATCAAGTAACCTGTAAGAAACTATAAAATTATCCTAGCTTCCTAAGATTTACTTAGTTGTGTATTTCCGAGTGCCCTTTCAAGCAAAATTCTGGAATCAATTTTCATTTCTCTTTGTATATTGAGCATAATGCTACAACCAGGAAATTTACATAAACTAAGATAATAAAACAAAATCCAAAGAAAGAAATGTAAAAATAAAAAAAATACTGCAAACAGAAATCTGCTTTGTCATCAAAAACAAATGTACAGAACAAACTAAATGTGTATTAATAACAAAAAAGTAAAACTAAGAAAATAATAATTGTAAGTATTAATTATCAAATACAAAGAACTAGTATTGACTTTATGGACTCAAATGTAAGATCGAATGTAACATGGGAGCTCTTAAAATTCATTATCACCCTTTGGCGAAACAGTATTGAGGTTACTGACCCAACAAACTACTTGTTATAGTAGGCGCCTTTCCTATTTTGTACTTCTCAATCTTGGAAGTTGTTTCATCCTCATGTAGGGTTTACAAGGATGTATTTGCAAAGTCTCTTGTGTTTGGAAAGCAAAGAAATATTTTAGATTGCACATTATCTATGTTTCGTGAATTGGAGTGTATATTTCTTTGATAATATATTTTATATTCTCCACAATATATTTTCAGGATTTTAGAATTTGGACTGTGTTTTGCTAAAAATGTTTTTCCTGATGTCAAGTTTTATTAAACATGCAGAAGAAATAACACTTCAAATTTTATTGTCTTGTTGATGACTTAAAATATAACTAAATTGGATCTGTCCCATGGCCTATGCATTCCAATATGTCGACATTCTCTCTGCATTCATGTTGCTTTTAATGCTCAGGTGAAGGTATAACATGGACTAATCCAGTTTCAACAAGATTGCCCATTACCCCCACCATATGTGGTAGGTTATGAGGGGGTTGAGGGAGGAGGGAAGAGGCACTGATATTTATGAAGTCGCACTGAAATTTACTGGAAGCTCTGAAGGGCTGGAATTACAAGTAAGGGTTTGGGGCATTATTCAGAGTTTGGCAGCCACAAGCAGGGGGAAAACTCCCCACGAATCTGGGCCATTTTTGTCTTCGGAGAAAACAAACTCATGTTTGGGTTTTTAAACATGGCACCTGCACGGCAAACCTAAAGTGTTGCATAGGAAACTGCAGCAGTGGCTCCCTTGACAGCATAGAGAACCTACTCAGGCATACAGGGATCTCTAAATAGGTTGGACAGTCCTCCTTCAGAGTGCAGCGGCTATGGCCTCTATACCCTTGATGGACCGGCGAACCATCAGCCATGAGCAGGTTGTTTTTGCTAAACAAGAAATAATTAGTCATGATGTGCAGGGAATTTTCTCCTGCAAGTGGGGGCCATTCGAAAACTTTCCTGCCGTTGTCTGCCATGCCTCGCATGGAAGACACAGACAGGGAAAATTAGTGATAACTGTCCATTCAGAAACAGGCAGGATGACCGCCACTGCAACATTGCGGTCACTTGGTGGGCAGGCCACCAGGTCAGTGGTTTATACCAGCGCAGCCAGCGTAGGCTCCACTGGTGTAAACCTGATGCTTCTCCTAACTCTAAATAGATCAGGGGACCAACAAGTTTGTGGGGCAGGAGCACCACCAATTCAGGGCAGTGCTCTCACTTCACAAAGCTCTAAAAGAAGTCCTTAGTTACTACCTTCAGTTAAAAGACCCACAAGAAGGCATGCAGAAGTCAAAAAGCTCTCAACTTTCACAACTGCCTCAGGCGGTCAGCAACATCTTCCTCAGTTTCCATACAATAGGAGAAGAGATCTATCTACTACATATGGCAACATTTAAATACTTATCTTTCTAAAGAGTTGTCTGTGAGGCTATATTGATTCTAAATTAAATAACAAAGATTTCACTTCAAACCTCTTTGTGTGTAAGGTGAATTCTTTACTATTCCGTATACAGAAACAAAGGTGCTGGAATGAAGCAATACCTAGGGTACCTGAGCTTATACTTAGGTACACTTGTTAGATTTCACAGGTCTCATTAGCATTTTCAGGAATGCCTCCTAGAACTTTCAAAAATGTTTCTTAGAATTCTCAGCTGCACCTGTTAAAATTCTGAGGTAGACCTAATAGAAATCTCGGATGTCGACTGTAGCTTTAATCCAGTGGGGGTATCAAAGCAGATTTGCAAGAATCTATTAGACAAGACTTGTTCACTGGAAGCGCTCCACGTTTTCCCATTCTCACTAGGCATCGGGAACCAGCCAAGATCTAGGCAAGTGTCCATCAAGAGTGGAACCCACTTCTCAGGGGTTTAAGAGAGAGTCAAAAGGGAACATTCACTGGAGTTGACGTGGGTGTTGTAATACCCAAACCCACCCAATGGACTCCTTTGAGTCTGTCTGCACATCAAGACTGCGCATTCCCATACTTACAAACAGGTAGGGCTTCACTTTACTCCAAGGGAACCAGCCCACCTCATTCGTCATGGTGTTCCTGCCCTGGAGAAAGAACAAACAGACACAATATAAACTGATTGCTATTTAAGAGGTGTGCAACTGGTCTGAACATACATCATTCGACAGTAGACACCACAGCCTTGGGACAGGTGTGTAAATGAGCAAAGGAATCAGATATACACATGAAGTAGAGGTGAAGTTGGGAGCAGGAGCACAAAAATAACTACACAAAGGGAATCAGGTGGGCACAGTGGCAGTGATGCAGCTTTGCACAAGTGGTAGTGGTACAGGCACTCATCCTGCCAAGGAAATGTGGAGCACTCAAAGCAAGAATACAGATGTGCTGTGCACAAAGGCACTGACACAGCTGAGCAAGAGAACAGGAATACATTTGGGTCAGAATAACAGTGGGTGCTGGGTCAAATGTGGCACTGACAAGGTGGTCACTAGATCAATGGGAGCATTGATAACTGGCGACAAGTGGCTGGATCTCTTCTCCAGGGCATCTCCCAGTTCACACCTGTAGGTGGGACCCAGATGTCTTATCTCAGACATTGCTACTGTCGACATGTACAGTGGCCATACTGTCCCTTACCTCCCACCATGGCTGCTGTGGGTTCTAAAGGTGATGTGCACAGCTCATGCAGCAATACTCTCCTTCATTCCATGCCTCCATGTGTTGTTGAAGCTTGTGTGCTGACTTACCTCCCAATATCAGGTGTTGTGCAAAGCTTATATACAGATGTCTTGCCTCTCTACACTTCTGATTGTGTTGCAGGAGGTAATATGCACAATTTGTGTAGCAACTCCTTACCACTCTCAGCTCTGGTTCATATTGTTCCTGGTGCTGTATCACGCTTGTACAAAGGCCTCTTACCTCCCGCAACTCTGGGTGACATTGCTGGTGGAGTTCTGTACAATTTGTTCTAAGACACCTTACCTCACACAACTCCAGTTCAAATTGCTGGCAGCATTATTAACTATTCATGTAGAAATCACTCACCTCCCACCACTGCTGCTCGGCATCAGCTTTGGTCAGTTCAATGATTTCACCCTGGTGCAGCGGTAAGGGTGGTCCGAAAGTTAACGGGGGAGGAGGGAAGCCGTAATAGTCCTCACAAACCTCCATTTTAGTGAGACCTTTGGGGAAACAATGGAATAGCAGTCTAGAAATTGTTTAACCAGGCCTTTCACGCTCAGAAATGCATTGCTGCTATCATGCATTTCTTATATGAACACAGAACAGATAAGAACAGTGTGCGAGATACTGCTATGGGCCTCACTGTGACACCACACAATACCCATGTGTGTCAAAACCTGTGAGCTATTTTTGTGGATGTCTATATTTGTACCCCTGTGTGTTGGTCTGGCATTTCCTTGTGTGCTGGGTTTTGTTAGGGCCTTGTTTTTTTTAAATATGTGTTGCTACCTTGTGTTGTGATTTACTGATCCCATGTGTGCTGGTTTACCCACAGCTCTCCAGCTGTCTCTTTGTGGGGTTTGCATTTTGGTATTATTAAAGCCATCTGTGTGTTGACTCTTTAAGCCCTTATATTGGTTTCACTGAGTCAGGGTACTTGCTTTGCTAAGCTCCAGTGCATTGGGATTGACAAGCCCTTGTATTTGAAATTTGCAAGCCCCTGGGCTGCTCTGTGTTGAGGTTTGTTGAAGCCCTTCTTTTCTGAAGGTTGTGGAAGCCCTCTGTGTGTTGGTCTTGGTGAATTCCTCTCTGTGTTTTGTTGTTGCACTCCTGTGTTGATTTTGTTGTGGAATCACCAGTCCCTTGCTGACATTTAACTTAGGCTTCAGTGACTCATGTACAGGAGTCCGTTCTTCAAGGCCATGCTATGTTTGCGAACCACTCATGTGGTGACCTGGTCCTTGGCCTCCTTCTGCAGATCTGCTAGAGTAGGGCACTCCATATGTGCCTGGTGGAACTCTTCTCAGGAATATACTCCAGTTTCAAACAAACTCTGCAGCACTGGTAGCGACCCAGACTCCAATACACAGTTCACCTCTGTGCCACCTCCTCTTCCTCTCTGTTTGGAGTGAGTTATGGGCACCACAGGTGGTGTCAAAGCCTGTCCTGGTCTGCTCTACACTACCCGGCTTTAGTCTTTTCATCGCTTGAGTAGTCACAGCCTCCTCCTGAGGCTGCCATGTAGCCTGTACACTAATAAACACAGCTGAGGTGGTCTGGGCTATGTAGGTATCTAGCCCTGGGACTGACTTGAGCACAATGAGGATGTTGACCAAAAGGTATCGAGCATCCTTCTTCTCTATATCCACTATGTAATCCATGGACTACTTTTTGAAGATCTCTACCGCAACTCCGGCAAGCAGGTACTTTTATGTCATCTCCAATGACTACTAGGACAATGGCACTAAAACCAGGAAAAAGTTTTTAGATTGGGTTTGATATACTTACTGTCAACCATAGTCCTGTATGTCTCAGGCCAGGAACCTTCCCCCCATTATTACCCACCCTACTAGCAATCCACATGGTGCTTAGGTCTACATGCATGAGAGCATTTGACTCACTCCCAGATGTCTACAGTGGCCAGGGCGAGTGACTCTGGTTCCCCCCTAATGCCCGTACTCACATGTGGCAGGCTGCCTATGAGGGGTGGAGCTGGTTCAGGACCCTTAAGGGAAACCTTCTTCTTGCGCCTTTCCTTGTGGCCCTTAAAGCAAGTCGCCACCCAGGTGCAGAGGAAACCTCCGTCCCTCCCGTTTCCGTGTGGTTCTGGTTAGGTATTAAGGTCTCCTTAGGATTGTGTCCTGGTCCTCCCTTCTGTTTAGGAGCCATTCTGATGTCTTTCTTTTCCGCCATGGACTAGGAACCAAGCTGCCAAGTTGGCTTACACTTGTCAGCCATCACAGCAAGTTTCTCTGAATGCCATTCTGTTGTGTTAGACAGCACTCCCCTCTGCGTCACTCAGCCGCTACTGACTGATTAAGAGACTGGTTATCTTTTGCTTCCATCCCATTCACTCAATCATTCCAATCACACAATACATCATGGCTACAGTTTTCATGTGGAACCCCATCCACCATCTTGTCCTTCAGGAACCTCTAAAGATACCAAGCTAGTGTTAGCTCAAACCATTTGATCTGAGCTTCATTCATGCGCTCCTAGTTTCATTGTCACCCTCAGACATTCTTCCACTGGGTATGTTCCCTCCACAGAAGATGACTCTGTAGGAAAGCTGTTTTGCATTTTTCATCTAATAACTCACAAACCATCCCAAAATATCTGAGCCTGATACATACATGTACTAGATCCTTTGGAACCTTGTTGGGGAGTCCTTGAGTTTAGAGGTGGTATCAGCTTTTCCAGAGTTATCCCTTTGCTGTAATTCTAAGGTGTGCTTCCTATAGGTCTATCTGCTTTGTCTTCAATTCCTCACCTCTCTTGTTCCTGCCTTTCTCACTTCTCGAACGCACTACTCCTGTCTTTCCCTTCACCTCTCCTCCTGTTCCTGTTGAGCTAACCTCAACTTCTTCTTATATCCCAACGTACCTGTAATAAGGCAGACAGGTGGTGAAATTTGGGCAGCATGGCAGGTTGCAAGACACATAAAGACATAGAGCGGTGCTGATGGGCTTGTCTGTTTTGCATTTTCGATGCACACGTCGTGCTCGCCCTTGCTGTGGTCGCATTTCAGTAGTGATCAGCAAACATATGCAGACTGTATGTAGACAGCTAACCTTGGAATGCTACCACGATGTCAGGCACATAACCAGGAAAAACATACGAGATGTAGTGGGGGCCTAGGAGAACACAAAACTAAGCACGAAATGGGAAGGAATGGCGATAATCACAGTATTAAAAGATCAAACAGTGACAGTAATTAAAACTCAATTTAATTAAAATTAGTAATGTCACCCAGCCAAGACAGATGTGATATTAGAATCAAACAAAACAGCACTTCAATTAAAAAAATGCCAAGTAGTGACTGAAGAAGCACGTGCGGAGTGTAACTCCATGTTAGCAGGGTAACAGTAAGGATCCCTGGGATAGTTCAGTTATTCAGATGCAGCTCCAGAGTTGTACTGGGAAAGTGAAAAGAAATGTGTGTCATTCTGGACAAGGCTCACAAGGAAACTGTTGAGTGAAGCTGATACATTTAGGGCCCGATTCTGATGCGGGTTGGAAAAGCTTCCCGACCGAGGGCCAGATTCTGATCCGGTTAGGAAGGCCTCCTAACGGCATTTGCTCCTTCCAAATCGGATCGGGAACGTGTCTTCCCGACCGAGGGCCCAATTCTGATGCGGTTAGGAACAAATGTTCCCATTGAAGTCAATGGGAGTTCAACCAAATCGTATCTGGAAGCATCCGGATGCATCCTACTCCGCCGGTCGGACTTTCCCGATCCGAGTGGGTCGGACACCATTTCCCAACCGATTCGGTCGGGAAGCTTTTCCAACCCGCATCAGAATCGGCCCCAAAGTCTATTTGGTGGAGTTAGCCTTGTCTCTGAAGTCACATGAAAGAAAAGAACGTAAATAGATTTGATGAAATACAAGGACTGGCAAAATCAATGCATCTATCTTGGACTTAAGAGCTCTGTAAAGAGTTACCCGGTGAGAGGGGCACCTTTCTCAGGGAGGGGAGGGGGGTTGTTGTAGCTAGGGGGGCTGCAAGCCTCTGTGGTGTGAAGCTCCTGCCAGAGCTGGTGAAGCTGCTTCTGCTGCTGACGGATCACTTCAGAATATCGAATACCAAAATATAGACCTGCCAAAATATCGTGGACAAAATATAGAATGCCAGAATATCGAATTCCTATCTACAAACAGGTAAGTACAAAAATATCGAATCCAAAATATTGTTGTAAATAATATAGGGGCCCATTAGGATGGCGGGCGGAAGCACCACCGCCGTGCTGGCGGATGGAAAAACCACCAGTTACCGTCCGCCCGCCGCAGCCCACACGCCCGCCCAATTAGGATGTGAAAAGTCAGCCAAACACCGCCCGTAAGCCAGCGACGCCGCCCGCCATCAAAGTGCGCCCATTCACGTAGCGGCGCGGCACAATGGAGACACACCGCCCGACGGAATCACGTACCGCCCGGCGTACAAATTACGATGCCACAACCAAACAGCTCCCCGGCTAAGAGACAACGCACGTGAAAGCAAGGCGGAAACCCGACCGCACAGTACGGATACCAAGAGGCGGACCCCCGACCATGAATCCAGCACTGCAGGCCCTCCCCATGCTCTACCTGATGCAGAACCTAGGAGTCAACGCACCGCGGAGACACAGGTAGGCAGACACACAACAAGGGCACGCAAACACCTCACACAGTGCAAGTGCGGTAAAACTGTACATGGCCCCCCCCCCCCGACACCCCTGCGTGGACGCGACACATCCACCACTGCACCCACAAATGTCACATCGGGCAAATTGTAACAACTCGCAACAACCGGGGACACACCACCTGGGACCAGGAACTAACGTCCCCGTCACGGCCCCGCAGCGCCGACGACGCAGCCACACATGCGCACAACGCATAGGCCAACGGCAGCGCCATGTATGCGCCGCACACAAACAACATAGGGTCACAACCAAACACCACACACACCAGCCCCACCCAGAACGCACATGTCACGTGACAGTCCTGCCACAGTCATGTCGCCAACCGGCAATTCACTGTTGCCAACCTGACGTCACACAACTGACCCGAACATGTCAGTGATGTCACGCCAAGTTAGGACACACCCCTGTGTGCAAAACATGGCGAAGCACACAGCGGCGGCAACATCACCCAGCAGAATATGGACCCCGTCGGAAAAAGGTACGCCAGTACCACACAGAAACACCGATACCACCCTGCACCCAATACCAAAACATGCAATACGTAACATCAAAGATCCCGGGGGACCGACAACAGGTGGCTCCAATTACAACACCCACACACAAGGCCCAACGTATAGCGGAAACGCAGCGTGCCGCCCACACGGGAGAGGAGATAGCACTGAATGGCCTTCCATACCCACACCGAAACCACAGCTCAACTATTCAAGCAGGACAACACAGTCACTATTCCAAAAAAAGCCCAACACAGGCATGCAGAGGGAACCGTCCACTGGGCAGATAGCGCATAACACGAAAGAACATTCCGAAGGGAAAAAAGAAATGATACCACTCCCCCATGTGGTTCACATGCAAGTTATCGGGAAGGAGTCAGACACCACTGACCTTGACCATTCATAGAAGCATGTGGGATGAGGGCCCGTGTCCTTCGCACAAGCTACGATAACCCAAGCCCTGCCACCCTACGACCATAACAGAATTCCCAGCAACGTCGGAGGTTGCACTCTGCAGACTGCACATACAGCCGGAGCACGCCATCACATCGCCCTTCAGCAAAATGACACTTGCACCACACCTACCCAACTACGCCGGACAGATGAAGCTGTACAAACATTACCTGATACAGATATTGGGATGTGAAAATCTGGCCTTGCTGAACGTAAGTTACCGACTAACTTACCGCATCGCATTGTTCAGCTGCGTCATCCCCGTCTTCTACTGTCGGAGGTGTCCTTTCCACTATCCTGTGGATTTATGTCTCTCCAACCCTGCATGTCCAATGGCGGACCTGGTACAACTGTTCAACCCCTGGACGTCCACGACAGGGTCTGTTCAGCCTATGGGGGCATGGCGTATGTGGCTGCAATCGGACCCACACTGCAATGGGACCACTGTGCCTCCACACGACGGATTCTGGATCACAGTTTCATCGAATGTCATCCAACATGTCCCATCATGCTCCTACAAGGGACAACTTACGACCAACACCTTGACAGCCACCATCCGCTACATTGGATGGCATCCATGTTTACCACCAATGCCATGGAAGCCCTGCTGGAAGGTATCGCATTCCTGACAACCTGTCAATTCGTCGGGCCCGACGCAACACCCTCAATTGAACAATGATGTCCCACACCGTACCCATGCCTGGCATCCGCACGGACTGAGCAGTTACCAGTACAACAACTATACCACACAACCTGCAACTAACACCACACCATCAACTACACTGCCATGACATCGGATATTTTCGGGACATGCACTCTGTACCTCATCACATCCAGTAACTCTGCATGAACAGGGGGAGGCAGAGGCATGGGATTTGTGTTTGGCAACCACATGGACATAACTGCACGTACAACTATGCCATAATATGTATCCTGCGCCCATGAACATATGCACCGGTCAGTGGACAGTAATCGTTCGGCTGTAGTATGTGAGAGCTGTCACCTCACCTCCCTCTGAACTTCCGTGCCAGGACTTTTGCATGGACAACAAGTGCATCCCCCAACAACATGACCCCAGTGACTGTGTCATGTCCAGTAGCCACCACATTGCAACAACAAGTGGGACGCCGTTGCATGCACGTAAGCCCATGCCCTGATGTCACCTCCACGCACGTGTGTATGAGTAACCATAGCAGCAAACCTGTAACATGGAACTGAGATGTACTGTGCCCATGATGTCAAGCGGTCTGGTAGGCGAAATGTATACTGTCTGTGTCAAAGTTAGCAGCTCCACAGTAATTAGCAAATGTACATTAGCACAGCAACGGCTAAGCAGTTGTAACTCTGAAGCACACATCCCACAGTCAACAACTAATGACATGTACCCCCTACACCCTATGCTATGTGTAATCATGCTGAGTATATCCTCCACATGCATTTCGCTGCCAGTAGTGTCCACTATACTGCATCACAGAGGACATAAGTCCCAATACATGGCTTGAAGCAAAAATGTGTCTCTGCTGATTCATTTCACAAGTACGAATGAGAGAGGATGAGAGTGTGTGAAGTACACGGCAGTCGTGAGATGACCATGTAGTCCACTGTCATTGGATGTCAACGCAAATGAGTAGCCGCAACAGTGGCCACAGGGAAATACCACAGCTCGTGGAGCAGGACTTGTCACACTCTGAAGTCGCCCGAAAGATCATCACATCAACACTGACGGCCTGCTCACTACAAAGCACAGTCATACACATGTTTACAATGACCCACACAGTCTGACCACACACTCAGCAACAAAAAGTGGGAGCCACGCTAAAGCATGCCACAGCAATGACTGACAAAACACACACACGACATCAGAGTGGGTGGGCAGCACTGCACAGTGAGCAAGAACTGCTGAAATGCTGACATGCACAATTGGACTAGACACAATCTTGACAGTCACACACCCTGCACACACACAACGTCTGAACCATAACAAGTAGGAGTCAGCCTGAACTGCAAGGACACACCCACACACCGCATACTGTGCAACATACAACACACCCATCACATCATATACAAAGACCTCAGCACGGTAACAAACATCCACCATGTCCCGGGGTGACATATGTGTGCAGTCGACATGGACACGACACACACATACACACCAACGCTACCACAATCACACACCACACACCACCACCTCCCAAATGCACACATTGAAAGTAAGCCATGTGCCCAGTCACAATATCCATCACAGCCACCACTGTCTCAGAAGGAGATGGGTTAGTGTGCCTACCAATCTAACAGGATGCCAGTACGAATCGGTGCTGTGTGTGTGCTTCGGGACAGTTGCAGGTCCGGCCCTGAGAGAGTAGCACAACTGTGGATGACACACATGTGTCATGTGAAGCGGGAGTTACCCTTGGCTCAGGTGGGTGGGTGTGACGGGTAGGTGCGCACATGCAATGTTGAAACACGCTGTGTTGGGAGGATTCCGGAACAGTACATTGCTGCTCTCCTGGGAATTTGTAAAGACCACCTGTCTGGGGATGAATGTGAACTCGT
Organism: Calotriton arnoldi; assembly: GCA_963921515.1. Lineage (NCBI taxonomy): Eukaryota > Metazoa > Chordata > Amphibia > Caudata > Salamandridae > Calotriton > Calotriton arnoldi. The sequence goes on from CAWUFW010000796.1 coordinate 884,856, forward strand.
GTGTGCACAACAGGCGGGCACACGATCAATGCTGCATCAGGTGTAGACGTCAGCCCACCCTCCGTGGACATGCTGGATACTGCTGTGCATCCGCCAGGCCCTTGCCAAGGCACTCACATACCCTGTCGACCAGGTGTATCCCCAACATTGTCCACCTGCACAGGCAATCCAGGGCACGGGATGGCAGTGGAGCATGGTGGGTGAGAGGTCATGGCGCGCTCCTCCTGGACACATCACGCAGGCAACACATCCTCAATTAGTAGTATGGCACAAGTCTAATGGAAGTAGTGGGGGGACGCACACATCACGAGCAGGAGTGACGTCACGGAAGGTGGCTCGCACCATCTCACTCATTGACTATATCCCCACACACGTTACATGCCATTGCAACAGAGAAGCCAGCGCGTGCAGAAGCAGCTACAAGCTCGCCCCCGAGAGGCCAAAGAGTGAATGTGTGGGTCCATGAGCTCCAGTTGGACGCGGCCTGGGCCGCTAGGGCAGCTACACCCTCTGTGTGTTGCAGGTGGTGTATCCGGACTGCGGAGCCTGTCATGCATTGTCAATGTTGCCCGGGTGTCGAGTCGGGGCACCACGCAGGTGGACGGCGTCCCGCCACTTATTATGCCGCGAGACAGACCACTTGTTCAACTGGACCCACACATACACTCCTTGGCCTCTCTGGGGCGAGCTTGGAGCTGCTTGTGCATGCGCTGGCTTCCCAGGTGCTAACGCATATATTGGTGAGCGAGGGGAGGCCATGAGGACAGGGTAAAATATGACTGTTTGACCTCCAGTCAGTTCAAGGAATGACCCTGATGTGGTCATGATAAGACGTGTCTCGTGTGTATTGCAACTAGTAGATAAGCCGATGAACTTCCCATCTCTTGCATGTAGCCCCGCACCTAGCCCCGCCCACTCTACACATTAAAATGAGTACCAGCACCACATCCTTCCCATTCGAAGCACTGACTGGGGGTGATAACCATTGGACAGTCTTGTGTAGTCCACCCACGCGTACATGTGGGCCCTCCATGATCCATGTCACCTGCGGCAAAGTGATGTCATGGGCAATGACGGAAGTGAGGAGAGCTGTCTGCCCCACGCACAGATGGCGCATCAGCTCAACAGACCCAGCACTGAGGGCAGCAGGGGTCACATGTGCAGGGGCAGCTGTGCCTGGTGTGAAGGCACATGCATATAGACAGCACATCGACCAATGTGTAGTCTGCCCACATCTACTGTCCATTGTCAGGCGGACCTAGCAAAAGTTCACAAGGCAACACATCTGTGTTGGTGTACCCACTGTGACCAACACTGCGCAACAACCAACGTACTCGCCCTGCGCATGGCCCACCCCGCAACGGTGGTCACATTCAGTGGCACTATCTCACACACACATCCCTTTCACGAGGCATGGTGTGACCAATGTACAGGGCTGAGTTTGCGCTCATCCGGAGAGTGCTGAACAGGTGACACATGTAACCCACTAGTCATTCTGTGTTGTCACCTACTGGCATTGTGCAGTCAATGTGCAGGCCAGGCCTGATGGGACTGAGAAGGGCAGCATGGCCCCAGCCTGACATGCACACGAGCAACAAGTGCACTGAGACCTGCATTGCCAATTGTTTGTGTCACTGGATGTCTGATATGAAGTTGCCATGTACCACCACTCGGGAGGGACAGACATGTCAAAGCGCCCGGGAGCTCACATACCACTGCCACCTGCAGTCAGCATGGTGAGCAGTGCATGTTTGAACACCACAGGCTCTGACTCATAGTGCTGCGGATCAACAACATGTGTGACCCCCACATGCACTCCCACACACACTGCAGTTGTCTCTCACACACAACTTTCGCAAGGAATAGCCATGTGCAGTGTGCGTGGAGCTCGGAATCCAGGATCTCCAGCTCCTCGCTGGTGAGTGGACCTGGACATATCCTCAGCATCATCCACGTGTAGGTGGAGAGGTGGCAGCAGCAGTAGGTGTTGTTGAGGGATGCCGGGCTGCAGTCCCAGGTAGCTGTGGTAATGCCGGTCTCACTCACACACTCACATAGCCCCCTGGGGCAGTTTCAGTGGGTCCAAGCTGCTGCAATTTGTGTACCATGTCTGCCAGCTTCAATTGCAGACGATGGCCTGCTCCCAGCTGGCCCGGGACGCTTACCTCCATGGTGGAACACGCAGGGTGCAACCGCGAGGGTCATTGGAGTTGGCCGTAAGGGCCTGGCCCATGGCGGGTACAGTCCGCTGATGCCATGGCACCACACAGTTTAATGTGCGCAATGCATCTGCAGGTGTGGCCATGATTTGTGTGTGGGTGCAGGTCCACAATGGACGGGGCCACAACATGCTGTGTGCATAGGCAGGGACGGCCAGTGGCCAGCCTCCACATGTCTGTTGGCATATCATCATGTACACATTAGCATGGGAGCATGGGATATGCATATGCACACACATGCCATCTTTCACTATGTACATCTGCCACTTGGCACGTGCGACGTTACGTGTCACTTGTGATGTGTATTTACAATCACACAGCCGTGTTGGCATGGAGCTGTCAATGTGTACACCTGTCAATGTTTCTGGAGGTGTGATCCGTACAGTGCTGTACATAGGGTGCAGTAGGGACATCAATGACTGTCTCATATCCCCTCGTGCCACAGGTCCCACTTGTTTTGGCCGCTCAGCCTGTGTCCATAGCGTTGTTGGTGTGTGCCCTACACACCCAGCCTCGGAAGCAGTGTGATGCACAGCAGCTAGTCATGTTGCCGTGGTGTTGCAGCTTTCCGAATATGCAGTCTGTTTCCATAGCATGCCTTACAAGTTGTTAAGGCCTAACTCCCCATGTGCATGCTCATAGCAATGGTGTGTGTCACTGCCCATTGCTATTGGTAGGGGACCTGTGTATGTGTATTGTGGCTGTGCTGTCCCTACTTGTCAGCTGTTCTGTGATTCAATTGCTTGGTCAGTCAGTTCTGATTTGTGTATGTGTAAATGCCCTGTGGCGTGTTGCTTTGACATGTGTCCACTTCCATCTTTCCTAGGAGGAGGCCAAACATACATCGCCCCTACCAATTGCTGTCGGCCATGGAGGATGTGGAGGTGATCCGGAAGTTCCGTCTGGACCGACCCACCCTGCATCGCCTATGTGCCTTGTTGGAACCCCACCTCCGTCCTCGCAGGGTGTATCCTACTGCATTTACCACCACGGCTAAGGTGATGGCTGCACTGCATTTCTTCGCCAGTGGGTCATTCCAACACACAGTGGGCAGTGGAGGTGGGATGTCCCAGCCCATGTTCTGCATGGTGCTGAGTGATATACTGTCAGCTATGATGCTGTACAGGAACAGGTACATACGATTCCCCAGGGCTCGTGAATTGGCGGCAGTGAAGGGTGATTTCTATGCCCTTGGACGGATCCCCCACGTTGTTGGTGCAATAGATTGCACCCATGTTGGCCTTGTTGCACCACAGGCCACTGAGCACCTCTACCGCAATAGGAAGCACACCCACTCCCTGAATGTGCAAGTGGTGTGCCTTGCGGACATGGTCATTTCACACGTGTGTGCGAAGTTTCCAGGATCGGCACATGACGCGCACATCATGCGCAACAGCATCCTACCACGTCTGATGACCAATCTGCAACGGGACCGTGCTTGGATTGTTGGTGAGTATGTGGAGTAGTGTAGCGTGCTGGCTGTGTGATGCTGTATTGTGTCCAGTTGGAATTGCAACGATTCTCTGTGTCCCTCACACCCAGGTGACTCTGCTTACCCGAATGGGCCCTGGCTGCTCAGCCCATTACGACATCCTCGTACCCCAGCTGATGTCCGCTACAATGAGGCACATGGGAGGACCAGACGTGTGGTTGAGCGGACCTTTGGCCTCCTCAAGTCCAGGTTCAGATGCCTGGACCGCACAGAGGCGCACTGGCGTACTCCCCACAGAAGGTGTGCCAGATAGTAGTGGCTTGCTGCATGCTGCACAATCTGGCTATTCGCAAGCAGATCCCCCTAATTGTGGATGACGGAGATCAACCAGGGCCCCAGCCTGCAGACCAGGATGGGTCGAGTGAAGAGGACAGTGGGGAGGAGGGAGCTGTGAATGTGCGTCAGCAGCTCATCGCCCGCTACTTCACTTGACGGTGAGTGTCCATGTACGACGGCTGATGTAGCTGTAGTTGTGCAGGTGTATGTGTGCTCTGTCACGGAGGCCTTTTGTTCACTGAGTGCTGTGTGTCAATGGTCCATGTCCAGGTTAGTATGCCACTGACAGTGGCTGTTGCATTGTGCCCTGTTGCTGTGTGAGATGTGTGTACATTGCTTGTAGTTTGTGACAAGTACTGTGTGATGAGTGTGTGACACACTCATTGACTGTACTCTTGTTCTGTTTTTCACCACTAGGTCCCTACAGCCTCTCCTGTCCCATCGACATACCACACAGCAGATGCATTTCTGCTCATGGTGGCGATTGCACATCGTTGAATAAACCCAGGACACATAATGCAGATTGTGATCAAGGTGTATTTATTTACAGCGGTGACGTGATTGTGTGCAAGGTGATGACAAAAGTGGTGCATGCTGTGACAATGATTTGACGGCCATGGCTGCGTGATGGTCGAGGTGTACCCATGAAGTTCTATGTCCACAGTCCAACAGACACATGCCATTCACATGGCAGTGTGGGGTAGGATCGTAGTCCAAGTCAGTGCAGTAGGTGGTCAGGGTGGCTGGCTGACTCACTGGCGTTTGGTGCGTGCGAAGTCCTCTCTGGACACCTGTTTCCTCTTCGGACGGCCCCTTCCACGTTTGGTAGGGGGGTTGTGTTGGTGGGCTGCTGGTGGTGGCTGAGGACTGCTCACTCGCTGTGGACGCAGGGGAACTAGATGTTGCACGAGCCTGCGCCACAGCACGTGGTGGCGGCGGTGGTGTGGCTGGCCTTGCTTGGGCCCTCCCCCCCACCACCAGCTGGCCCATGAGGTCCACAAGTCGGTCCATACGGGTCACGAATTGGCCCATATGGGCGTCCATGGACCTCAACACCTCAAGGACCTCCCGCGTGTCGGCAGCCGACCTGGCCCATTGTCCTTGGGCCTCTTCATAGGCCCCAAGGACTCTTGAGATTTGCGGCAGGGCTTGGCTCCCAGGCTCAGATGGCGTTGGCCTGACCCTGCTCCTCCCACCGGTACTGCTGCCACCGACCGGCCCACTCGCCACATTGGTCACCACGGTCCTCTGTCTGGCTCCCAAGGTCGAGCACGACGGGCGTGCCACCCCTTGCGCAGGTGCTGTGGCCAGGGATGGCGTGGATGGTGGTGGTTGTTGCGGCGGTGGTGGTGGCCGCAACGACCGTGGCAGCAGGGGTCTGTGACTGGTCAGCAGCCCTGGGTGATGTGTTGGTGGGTAGGAGGGGCCCTGGGGAGAGGTTGGGCCCTGCCACTCCAGACGGGCCTGGTGGGTGGTCCTCGTCCGAAGAGGTGTCCAGGTCTTCTACATCCGTGAGTCCGGGTCGGGGGCTTGCGGGCTGGCTGTGCTGGCTGCTGTCTCCCTCTCCAGCATCCAGCTGTTCGGCACCTGTGGGGAGAATGTGATAGGTCATTGTGTTGCACCTAGCAAAGTATGTATTGGTTGTCTGACATTCACAGTTCGTGCACTGTCGTGCACAGGTTTCCCAGGGGCGTGTGTGGATGTACGATGTGTGTATGCGTGGGCTAGGCAATGGTACTGTGTGATGTGGACATGTGGCATGGGACGGATTAGCAATGCCGATGGGTGTGTGTTGCTATGCTCCTACATTTTGTGGCTCGGGTGTATGCGGGCTCCAGACCCATCGACGATGGTGGGTTGAACTATGGTTTTGGGGTTCAAATGGAACGCTTAGAAACGCAGATGGCTAAAGGGGTACAGCCCCCTCAACGCTTTTGGGTTGAACTATGGTTTTGGGGTTCAAATGGAACGCTTAGAAACGCAGATGGCTAAAGGGGGTACAGCCCCTCAACGCTTTGGGTTGAACTATGGTTTTGGGGTTCAAATGGAACGCTTAGAAACGCAGATGGCTAAAGGGGTACAGCCCCCTCAACGCTTTGAGGTGAAATATGGTTTTGGGGTTCAAATGGAACGCTTATAAACGCAGATGGCTAAGGTACAGCCCCCTCAACGCTTTTGGGTTGAACTATGGTTTTGGGGTTCAAATGGAACGCTTAGCAACGCAGATGGCTAAAGGGGGTACAGCCCCCTCAACGCTTTTGGTTTGAAATATGGTTTTGGGGTACATACTGTGAGTCATGGGTGCAGAACGTGACATGTGTTCTGGCAACATGACAGTGCATAGACAAAGGTGTGTGTCTGTCTAACATACCCGGCATATCTGCTGACTGTCATCATTTGTGGACATTACATTGGTGGCATTGTTGTGAGTTCGTGCTTGTTGTGTGCCACACGAGGTATTGCAGATGGGCAAAATCCTTGGTGTGCGTGCTGCCCTCGGACATGTGCATCAATGCGGTGCTCTTGGGGTGTTGACTATATTATGTGTGTTGTTACTCACAGTGTGACGTGCGCTTCAGTCACTGCAGGCACATGATTTGTCATGGGCAGGTATCTCTGCATGACTGCTGTATGAGGGCCAGCTGTTCGGATGACATACCTTCCATGACACTGGGGCTGACAGATGAGATGGATGATATGTTGAATGTGCATTGTGTGCCTGTGTGTTTCATGGGTCCAGTGGTGTTTGTGTGCAATATTGTGGTTCCACGCTGTTACTTCTAGTAAGGTTTGTCTTACATGGGCGTTGTTGTACGATGTGTGGGTGACAGGCAGTGAGGACTACATGGACAAGACTTCGATGGTGTTGCTGATGTGTGTGATGGGTGGCACAGTGCCTGCCGTGTGGGTCTGTACTCCAGTGGGACTTGTGCATGCAGACGTGGCTCCTTAGGTGTTGCTGTATCTGTGATGGGTCATGTGGGGTATGACTCTGTGATACATGTCCGTGTGCACATTGGTCACATGATTGTGACAGGGAGCAGTGCTGCGTGTTCCTCTGCTACGTGACATGTCACATGTGTCAGTCATAATACTGTCCTCATGCCTACAGACACCCCGCCCTGTACTGTCTCCCACCTACAGGTTGTTTTTGAGTGCGCAATGCAATGGATGCCACATGGTTATGGGCGGGAGGGGTGGCCATGTTGCTGGTCTGTGGGAGTGGGGGCGGTGTTGTGAGTTGTGGTGATGGCCTGACACCCACAGGAACCCCTGCATGTGGGGTGAGATGTCTACCTGTCGGATGCAGGTGTGCACTGCAGTGGCTGACGCATGGGTGTGGGGGTGCTCCACCTTGCTGCGCTGTGGGACTGGGGGCCTGGTGGCTGTTGTACTTCAGCTGTCCCCCTCCGACCCACTGCCTTTGTGTTGCGGCTCCTTACCTGTTACTTGTCGGTTAGTGCAGCTATGGCTGACACATGGGTGTGGGGAGTGCTCCTTCTGGCGCTTCTGGAGTACGAGGGGACCTGGTGGGAGTTGCGGTGCTGGCTGACTGTACACATGCCCCCATGGTTATGTCAGTTGGTAGATTTGGGCTGTGTGTGTGAGTGTCTGTTGCATGAGTGAGTGATGTCTTGTGTATTGTGTACTGGACATGGGGGTGTTTGTCCCTCGGAGCTATGGCATGGTGGTAGTGCATGTGAGTACATAGCGGTGTGCTGGTATACGTTTGTTTGTACTTACCAGCCTCGACTCCCCTGGTAATCCGGTGAGGATCTCCGGATGTATGATGACTCGCACCTTCTCCTCCCACGCCTTGAAGGTCTTGAATAGCGCGGGATTACCTCCGCCAGTCCTGGCAGCCAGCTGCTGATTTTTGGCCTCCTTCTTCTTGACCACGCTTTTCAGGTCGTTCCACCTTTTGTTGATTTCTCCTCTATTGCGTGGCACGTTCCCGACTGCATTGACCTGGTCTACGATCCTGCTCCACAACCGGTTTCTGGTGGATAGTGGTGTCTGCTGGACCTGGTTGCCATAGATTTGTGGGTGCACCTTGACGATCTCGTCGACCATGACCGTCAGCTCAGTGGAAGTGAACTTGGGCATTCTGTGTGATGCCATGGTGTGTGTTTTGGTGTTTGTGGTGCTGGTGCGGTGTGTGGTGTGTGATGTGCAGGGGGTTTGTGGGTCAGGTGTTTGGTGGTGATGGGTGTGATGGGTGCGTGTGGGTGGTGTGCTGCTGTTCTTTCTGTCTCGCTGTGTTCTGTGCTTTCGTCCTCAGTTTGTAGTGCTGCAAGGGATTGTGGTCTGTGAAGGAGCTGCTTTTGTACTTACCTATGTGGGTGTGTCATGATGGTCTGTTGTTTTCAGGTGTGTTGTGGCTGGTGTTCTGGGATTTGTAGTTTATTTGTTTGTCCAGGGGGGATGTGTTTTCGGGATGTGTACTGTGTTTGGGTATTTGTGCGTGGGTTGCTGTGTGGACTTGTTGGCCATGTTGTGTGTGTTTGTTTTTGTCCGCGGATGATTTCTGTGCAGGGACGTGGCCGCCTGAGCTTCCGCCGTGTCCATTTCCGTCACTGTTGTTTACGCTGGCGGGCGGTGTATTTGTGGATTTACCGCGCTCATGTCGGTGCGATCCTAATTTCACGGCCGGTATCTCGGTCGTCAGGGCGGGCGGTTTTGGGTTGTCGTGCGTATTTCCGTCCGTGGCGGGCGGACTTGGATTCGGACATGGGCGGGCGGTATTTTTTGTGTATTTCCCGCCGCCGGCGGTTTGCGGCTCGCGCCATCGTAATTGCTCGGTCGGTATTCAGACGGTGTGGGCGGGCGGATTTCTACCGCTATGGTAGATGGCGGATTTTTTACCGCCCGGTATCGTAATGGACACCATAGTTTGTTAAAATATCGAACTTTTTAAATGTCTTAAAAGTAATGTAAAATTAATGAAATAATAAATATAATTAACTAGAACATACTTAAAAATAATTAAATAACCTTAAATGTAATAAATAATTAATGTAAGTTAAAAAAAAATTTAAACATGCATTTTTATTTTTTAATACATATATATATTAACTTAATATTAATAAAAAATATTCAATATTTTTAGCGTAGGATAGCGGGAGGGTAACATTTACTATTCCCACTCCAGTGAGTGCAACAGTAGGGAAAGCGTTGGCTAGCGGGAGGGTAAAAATTACTATTCCCACTCCAGTTAGTGCAACAGTAGGGAAAGCGTTGGATAGCGTAGGGGTAAAAATTACTATTCCCACTCCAGAAAGTGCAACAGTAGGCAAAACGTTGGATAGCGTAGGGGTAAAAATTACTATTCCCACTCCAGTGAGTGCAACAGTAGGGAAAGCATTGGATAGCGTAGGGGTAAAAATTACTATTCCCACTCCAGTGAGTGCAACAGTAGGGAAAGCGTTGGATAGCGTAGGGGTAAAAATTTCTATTCCCACTCCAGAGAGTGCAACAGTAGGGAAAGCGTTGGATAGTGGGAGGGTAAAAATTACTATTTCCACTCCAGTGAGTGCAACAGTAGGGAAAGCGTTGGATAGCGGGAGGGTAAAAATTACTATTCCCACTCCAGTGAGTGCAACAGTAGGGAAAGCGTTGGACAGCGTAGGGGTAAAATTACTATTCCCACTCCAGTGAGTGCAACAGTAGGGAAAGCGTTGGATAGCGTAGGTGTAAAAATTACTATTCCCACTCCAATGAGTGCAACAGTAGGGAAAGTAATGATTTAATATTTAAATAAGAATAAATTAATTATCAATACCAATAAAAAATTAATTAATATTAATTACCAATTACAAAATATTTAATAATTAATTAATTATAAATACCAATAAATATTAATTAAAAATTAATTACCTATTAATAATTAATCAACAACCAATTAATTTTCAATACCAAAAATGTAATAAGTAATAAAAAATTACCAATTAATAATTAACAATAAATTAATCAATACACAAAAAGAATTTCAATAATTACTTAATTACAATTAAATTACTTCCCACCCTATTCCCCTATAAACCCACAACCCGCTCCGAATAATAAATTAATACAATTAACATAATTATCAATTAATCAATTAATAAAACTTAATTACCAATTAATAAAAATTAATTACCAATTAATAATTAAACAATAAATTAATTATCAATACCAATAAATAAAAATAAATATTTTCTTAATTACAATTAAATTACTTCCCACCCTATTCCCCTATAAACCCACAACCCGCTCCGAATAATAAATTAATACAATTAACATAATTATCAATTAATCAAATAAAAATTAATTACCAATTAATAAAAATTAATTACCAATTAATAATTAATTAATAAATTAATCAATACCAATAAATAAAAATGAATATTTTCTTAATTACAATTAAATTACTTCCCACCCTATTCCCCTATAAACCCACAACCCGCTACAGAACTAAAACGCAAAATTAAATTAGAAATAATGAATAATTCCTAAAAATTAATATTTAATTTACTATAATTAAATTACTTCCCACCCTATTCCCCTATAAACCCACAACGCGCTACGGAATTAAATTACGCAAAAATAATTTTACATACATTTCGTAACTTTAAAAAATATTAAACATACATTACAAAAATAATATACATTTTTAACTCATATACTAACATACAAAACACTTTAAAAAATTCGATATTATTAAAAATTCGATATTTTTTAATGCCTATATTATGTACTTCTATATTTTGACAATCGATATTACTTACCTTCATTTCGATATTATTAACCACTATATTATGTCCATTCGATATTATGTCCATTCTATATTTTGAATTCGATATTCTGTCCATTCTATATTTTGTTTTCGATATTATGTCTATTTACCGCTGCTGACATCTATTGTGTCGTTGTGAAAAAGTAGGCCTTTACTGTACACATCACCAAAGCGGCAATGTAAAGTCAATGTCACAGTGTAACCATCCACGAAATGCAGTGGCCCTATATTGTTCACAAGTGCACGCAACACACAAATTAAGTTGTCTGCAGCAAAAAACTAAAAAGGGAGAGATTGTGAGAGTAACATGAATACGTAACAAGTTGCATAGCGAGCAGAGTTTGGTGGCCAGTTAGTGGCCTGTTTAAAATCGATGACTGTCACAATCAAATGGATCGTTTGGTCCCTGGTCTATTTACAAGCACTCTGCTCGCTGTGTTTATAGGTAAAATGTCTTTGCCCCTACGGTTAGGAGAGTGTACTTGTGGATAAAAGCAAACACTCAATTGTTTTATACTGTAGCAAAGTGGAGGCAAAACTGTGACATTTACAGTTTCTAAATTCATTATTCAAACTATGAAAAGTTCATTATAATAATTCTTGTTAGGAGATTTCAAAGGATTCACCGAAACGTACCCGCTGCCAATGTCTGACAAAGCAACCCCCCATCTCCTGACACACCTACAGAGCCAATGGTTGAATCAAATTGAAGAGAAGAGTCTGAGTATTTGTCTATGAATGTACACTTGACAGCACTAGCATAGGGCCTAGATGTCAGTGACAACACAAAGCTAGATGGAGTAAAGAAATCTGATGCATCTATAAAGTGCATTTCTAATGAAGAACTGAATGCGGACATATTATCAGAATAACTATTTCTATGCAAGGTACCTTCCTTATAAAATGGGATAACTTTCCTCACTTTATGGACACTTGAATGCATGTTTTCTGTATTTTAGACAACGACTGAAGATTAAGGATATTTTCATATATGATTTGCCTAATAGCATCCTTGATATTTTACTAAGGCATATTGACCTAAGTCTTATCAATGGTGTATTGATCACTTTTGCAAGACTTTTTGTTAGTACAGTTTTTGTGATGAAATATTAACACATTTTAATGTATTCTTGCCAATAATTTGTTAACCCCCTTTTCCATCCACTGTCATCATTCTCTTCCAGGAAGTGGCTAAAACAATTAACACAGTTACCATCTAATACATTTTTAGCCCTCTGCTACTCTACTTTTGCACAGAAATGTTTTAGGCTTAAATTATTAACATATACATTGTGAACGTAAAAAAGTCACACAGATGTGTTCCCAGCCTCACCTGACTGATTCCTACACTGGTTGCCACTGCTGCTTGTTTTTTTCTGTCAAGACAAAAGGATATGTTATTTGGGTACTCATTTGTATTCAATAAAACTATGAGAGGAGGAGTTCTCAACAATGCCCTCTTTACGACCCCAAGCTGTACCTATCCCTGGCGACCAACTCAACAACACACACTTGATCTACGGTTCATGTGTAGGTCTACTTCTACACAACGCTCTACCCTATACACAACATTCCCTTCTCCATGACTCCTGCATTCTGCCTCTCACCAACGTCCATCTACGCCACCCTTGAGGTACACCCCTTACTCACATACCTTTCTGTTCCTACCTGTTCCTTTCCACCTAACCTTGTCACAAACTCTAAGCCCCCAGCACCATCTCTCCAAATTTCACTATCTCCAAGCTTATCCACTTCCCCTTCCCCTCCACATAATCTCAAAATCTCCATGCTCTGAGGTAGTCCTTCTCTGCCCAGATCCACGTATCCTGGGGAACACTCAGTAAGCCAATGGTGGAGCAGACGCTGCAGAGGACTCGAAGGAGAGGCCCGTACCTTCTTGATCGTTGAGGAGCCAGAATCTGTGAAATGGAAAGAAGCAGTATGTTACACTGGAGCAAAGTACTATCCATAGCATCACTGTCGAGACCTATATCATAATAAACAATATTAACTGCAGCAGAAGACAGAAGATCATACAACAAACCAAAGTACTGACCTCTTCAGGAGACAGACTCTTCCACAACAAAGTCCTAACTTCAGCAAGAGACAGAAACCACTACCCCAATAACTATATACTTACCTTAGCAGAAGACAGAGGCCCAAACCCAACACCAAAATATATACCTTCATTAGATATTCACAGGGACTAATGGCTCCAAATTGTGGTCAGTTTACCTCTGATGTTGGCTGACCCATATAGGACCAAAAATTTGCACCAAGTTCACACCTTTAGCACATGACTATCAATTGTCGCTATGTGAGTAGTGCAATGGCTTATTCAGGGAGGTGGTGTGATGTTACAGAGTCAGAACTGTGTATCTCACTGAGTAACTCTTAACAAATCAATGTCCCGCTAGAGCTATATCTAGAATAGGAAAAAGTATCTTATTCTACTCTAGATGCAAAACTACAGAAATAAATGCGCTACTATTTAGGAAACATACTAACAACTATGGGAAACAGACAGGTAATGCTTCACAATGTTTACAGTGATTCACCTGCTGTCTATGGCACACATGGTTGTCTGATGGAATATTGTGGACAAAATATCTACAATAAATATCGCAAACACAGATATCAACTTTATATACTTTATATGTGAAGTCAAAAATATCAACAATAAAATACACAAGACCACATTTTCATCAAAGTGAATAAGTATATAAAATGTTAACTATTATACACTATATTAGCTTTAAAACACATATTGACTTAAAAAATAATATTATATTAAACATATGCTTGCAATATAAAAATATATAACTTACAAACAAAATACAAATATACACTTTAAAATAATTGCAAATAAATTATTTAAGCATAATAAACAACTAATAAAAATGAATTATAATATCAAACACTATGTATAAAAAAATTAAAATATGTATATAATCTAACAAATAAATTAACAAAAATGAATTAAAACATAAAATATTATATTGAAGTAAAACAAAAAAAATACATATTAACTCATCTTAAAAAAATTAGACCTTGAGGTAAAATGTACTACTCCTACTAGAACTTGAGCAACTGTAGGGAAAGTGTTGAACTTTGAAAGGGTCAGATTTACTATTCCCATTACAACATAAGCAAAAGTAGGAAAAGTGTTAGACTTTGGAGTGGTCAGATTTACTATTCCTTCTCCAATCTGAGCAACAGTAGGGACAGTGTTGCACATTGAAGGGGTAAAAACTATTATTTCCTCTGCAACATAAGCAAAAGTAGGGAAAGTGTTAAACTTTGGAGGGATCGGATTTACTGCTCGAAGTCCAATGTAAGCAAAAGTAGGGAAAGTGTTGGGCTTTGGAGGGGTCACATTTACCATTCCAACTCCAATATAAGCAAAAGTAGGGAAAGTGTTAGACATTGGAGGGGTTAGATGTACTAATCCCACTCTAAACCGAGCTAGAGTAGGGAAAGTGCTGGACTATGGAGGAGTCAGATTTACTATTCCCACTCCAACATAAGCAACAGTAGGAAAATGTTGGGTTTTGGAGGGGTTCGATTTACTATTCCCATTATAATCTACACAACAGTGGGAAAATCTTGTCCAGTGGAGGTGTCAGATTTAATATTCCCATCCCAACATAAGCAAGAGTAGGCAAAGTGTTGGACTATGGAAGGGTCAGATTTACTATTCGCACTACAATCTAAACAAGAGTAGGGAAAGTGTTGCGAGTTTGAAGGAGTTAGATTTACTATTCCCACTACAACATAAACAAAAGGAGGGACCGTTTTGGTCTTTGGAGGGGTCAGATTTACTATTCCAACTCCGATTTAAGCAACAGTAGCTAAAGTGTTGGACTTTAAAGAGGTCGGATTTACTATTGCCATTCTAATCTGAACAACAGTAGGGACAGTGTTGGACTTTGAAAGGTTAGGTTTACTATTCCCACCCCAAAGTAAGCAAAAGTAGGGAAAGTGTTGGACTTTGAAGGGGTACTATTTACTTTTCCCATTCTAATCTAAACAAGAATAAAGAAACTGAATACCGATTAATCATTGAATTAATTTACAGAATTATCAATGAAAAAATTAAATTACATAAAAATTTGTTTTAAATGAAAAACAATAATTTACATTTAAAAAAAGTTCCCACCCTAATCTCCTACAAACCCAACAACCCGCTACTAAATTAACATTTTCGAATTAAATTAAAAAAATAAACAAACACTAAAACAAATTAAGCACAAATATTACTACTATACTAATAACCTATGATACTAAAGGAGCTAATATTTACCCACCTAATTAAAAAACAATATTTTATACAACTATATTAAATTAATGAAATATTATATGCAACTATATTAAAAAAAATATCTTAAATAATTTACATCATTCTTACCTTCTATCTTCTGTCCCACAATAATTTTGACATCACAATCATTTTAACACAATATATGTGAACCCAGATATGTTTACAGGATATTTTGGTAGAATACCACAGAGGTTATGGTCTGTCCTTGAGTCCTCCTATGACAGTTCTGCCTTCATCACTGCCTGGGAGGTGAAACAGCATTTTAGTATGTACAAACCACAAGTTTCAAGGTGCTATAAGCCAACACAAGACCATTTGATTTGATGGCTGTATGAAAAACTCATATCGAAGGTGGCATGCCACTGCTCCAGACATAGCTTCTTTGTCCATCCAGCCTGCCTTCTTTTAGGGGCCTCTGTGGTCTCCAAGGGCAGTCACCATTGGGCTGAGAGCAGTTGTAGTTCCAAGAGCAGCAGTCAAAGGCTCATACAAAATTCCTCCACCCAAGGGAGATGAAAGCCCATCCAGATGTCACTCGAAAAGAGGAGCAGCTCAGCAAGCAGGTGAGGTGGGTGGTTACAGTTGTAGTCTTACCAGCCTTCCATGATTTGGGGTCTGTGGTCTACAAGAGACTCATAGCATTAGGGGTTCGCCCCTAAGCAGCAAGGCTCCCCACACAGGGTATAAGCCCCATCCGTTTGCACCAGCAACACCACTGAACTCTCCCAGGCCTGATGAGGAGGAGATGAGATGAGGGCAGAGATGACTTTGAGGCCCAGTTGGAGTTACAAAGGAACATTCACTCCTCAAGCAGGGGTGCCGGGGTTCACCACAGGTCTTTGCTGCACTGAGATCCCTCTAGGCTCCATAGTGCTTTCAACTTGGCCAGTCCTTCCTAAGGTCAGCTCCTCTTCTTCCACGCAGCTGGACTTAGCTCTCTTTTAGGCAGTACCCTTGTGCAGAAACACCTTCAGCGCTTCTCTCTCAGGAGCACAGGTAGGCACAACCTCCCAGGGTGGATCCTCAACGCTTCTATCAGAAATCCTTGGACTGAAGGTGATATCCAGTCAGCTGGCTGGGAAGTTGACTGTCAGAGACACCAGCCCTGAAGCATAGAGGTTTCACAAACACCTTGCAGGGGTGATGTCTGGGTACCAGTCAGTGAGATTTCCCAGAACACTGACTTGGGGTCTTAGGCCCTCGCTTATTCTGTTTCCATAGTTTGTAGATTCTACACGTGCAGTTCTGGGACTGGTTTCGGTGGTTCAATTCCTTTTGTTTATTAATTTCAGACAGGCCAGCCTTTGTCTTTGAATGTCAGCAGGAAGTAGGGGTGTAACCGGGATTCTTTGGCTCAAAGAAACCCAAAACACAGGCACAAATAAGGGAGAAGATACATAGGGTTCTCAGCATACATGCATGATAGTTGTGTTTGTGTTGAGGCAAAAGAAAAAGAGTCAAAAACACCTGCAACTGGCTACTTGAGATACACAAGGTAGGGATACACACTCACAGAATCATGCGGAGATCATTCTCATCCAAAAAGACGCTGCTCCCAGATCTGAGTACTTGGTGGCTACCAAGACTCATTGCTCGGTTGGTGAAATTTGGTTCTCAGACTGACAAAGCATCCAGAAAAGTAATTCAGAATTCCTTTGCCCTAACATGGCATTGCGCTTCACTGCGAGGTCCAATTCATGTAACAAGATAGACCACTGGTACAGCCAAAGAGAGGTTTGCGATATGCCTGGACCACAAACTTGGTGTCTAACAAGTAAGGCATGAATATCCTAGCGACCCACTCTATGGAAATGCACTCTTTTTTGATGGCAGCCCAGTTCTGTTCTCTAGGAATAAGTCTGTGATCAATAAAGGTAACCAGATACTCCTTTCCTTGTCTTTGAGCTGGGAGAGAACTGCCCCAACTATCTGGTCAGAAGCATCCATTTGCCTGTAGTCAGGGGCCTTCAAGACAGATGCATTGCTCACTGTCGTCTTCAGGTCTGTGAAAGCCTTTTGACACTCCTCAGCTCAAATCGATTTCCGGGGCTGCTTTATGAAGGTCAGGGCTATTCAGGTGGCAACCATATGTGGCCACAAAATTACTGTAAATAGCTGGTGGGACCTAAAACAGCTCACACCCGGGTCTGTGTGTTCCCATATCGGCTGCACTTTAGCTTCAAACAGGTCTATCATTCTCCACCTGACGAACAAAATAGATTGAAGAAGATTGCCCAACGTGGCACTTCATATCCTTGATGGTCAGTTTGGGCCCCTGTATCTGCGCCAACACCTGTTCCAAGGGCTCTAGGTTGTTCTTCTGTGATTTATTGTAAACAGGAATGTCGTCAAGACAGGCTACACAGACATCTTCCAACCCTGACAACACGTGGTTAACTAGGCAATGAGAAGTGACAAACACATTATTTCGCCCAAAAGGCATAGCAGTAAACTGATAGAGGCCTTCCAGGATAAGAAATGCAGACTTCTGCAAGGCACCAGGTGCCAGAGCAATCTGCCACTGGTCAGATCAGCCTATCCACCAGCTTGCAGGATCACATGTTCATCAGTCTTGTCACAAGTGTTCCATATCTTGGTCACCTCGGGTTTGATGAGCTCTTGGACCAGGTTTGACAACCTGTAAGTTTTGCTCTTCACGAGCAAACTGGTGCTTGTATCTATGTCATGGACACAGGAGGCTGTCAATACAGGGATCAGTGAGAAGAGATAGAAAATCTTTTTCAGATCTTCTTACTTCTTTACACCCTTCTTTCTTCTCAGGAGTCAGATCTCGGTAACGTTCACCTCTTCAACAGATCCATCCTCTTCATAGTTGAGCAACAGGTAGGGAGTGGAGGGTGAGGAAGTGAGTGTCTCGCTCTTCTCTTCAACGTCCTCTGCCATTGCCAAGACGTTCATGCTATACTCTGTGGAAGTAACTCTTCAGCTAGCTCACATGGACCACACTCCTTGGTTCTGTTGCCCCCACTTGTCTCAACTAAAAGAGACACCAGAGATCTTTTGGACCACTTTGCAGAGGCCACTTCTTTTGTCCTTCTGAGCTCAGGGTGGTGGTGGGGGTCAAGTGGGTTTCAAATGGACCTACCGTGTCGATGACCACCCTATCAAACAACACACCATCCACTGGTAAAGGTACCAAATGTACCATAGTCCTACCTCTAGACTTGCCACTACTTTGACTAGTTGGGGAGGTTCTACAGAATCACTCTATATTATGGAACATCCCCTGCCAATAAAACAGAAGGCACAACGTGTCCTTGTCCTTTTCAATGTCCAAGGGTCTAGCTAAAGCAACATTGTGGGCGAGGGACAACAGGAATTTTCTCTGCATCTAAAGAGTCACCAGTCTCCTGCTGGCACATGGCTCAAAGTTCACAGATTCATTGTCCATGAGTCTGTCCTACCAGGCCAAGCTATGGGTACCAACCATTAATGCGGTGGTCTCGTCCTTGGCTTCCTTCATGGACCCACTAGATTAGGGCAGACCACTTGTGACAGAAGGAACGCCTTCCAGGACAGTACTCCAGCAGTTAACCAACCTGCAGCTCTAGTAGCTACCCAGACCCCAATAAACAGCCCACCTCTGGGGCCGCATCCTCCTCTCCATATGAAGCGGGACAATGGGCTCAACGGCTGGTGTCTTCTCAGAGCCTCTCCTGGTCTGTTCTACACTACCCTCCCCTATCACGGGCCTTCCACCGCTGGAGTAGTCACAGCCTTCTTCCTAGGCTGATGTGCAGCCTGTGCCCTGATAGGCACAGCTCATGTTGTCTAGGCCATTTAAGCCTATGTCCCTGGAACTAACCCAGGTGCAATGAGGTCACTGACCTAAACACACCCAGCATACTGCTGCTCTCTCACCACTATGTGATCCGTGGCCAGTTTGTTGTTGAACTCTACCTCAACCGTGGCCAGACATCTTTATGTCATCCCCACTGACAACTAGGCAAATGCAGCTGAAACCATGGAAAAGCTTCTTGTGTTTGAGATATATCCTGTCAACCATAGTTTGGTTGGCACCGGTATTACCCACCTAAATGACATACCATGTGGCATTTGTGTATATGTGCTCGAAAGCATTTGGGTCTTACTCCCAGCTTTCCATAGCAATTAGGTTAGGTGCCACCAGGTCCTCACCGGTGCCAGTCCTCACATGTAGCATGCTGTCTATCAGGGGCGTGGCTGGTACAGGATACTTAAAAGTGCAATCCTTCCTGTCATGCCCTTACTTTTTTTTTGTCCGGATTATTGTTTGAATGTTTCAAGTTCTTTTCTCTACATCTTTCTCCTTTCTTCTAGGTAGATTTATGGATTCCTACTGGGGTGAGCATAATATAGATACCTAGGATCTATTGCGTCATAACCACGTATTGCATAAAATAAAGCTCAAGATACACACCCTAAATTAGGGTTTGGGAACACATTTTTTGGTCCTGAAGAAACGCTAAGGATCCAGTACTGGACCGACAGAGCATGAAACATGTCGACCTGAATAGTGAAACCTCGACAGTTCACTACATCACACCCACTGAGTAGTGGCGCTTCTTAACTCAGTGCACACTACCCTGGCTTAGTTTTTAACCTTACCGAAGGATCTTTGAATAAAGTTTAATTTAATTTCCTTGAGGTCAATTTAGATCACCCGCTCCACCTCACATATTATACTCCACACACCTGCATACACCATCACGGCTGATACAAGAAAAGATCTCTGACAAAGAGCCCTCTTGCAGGGCCCGTGGGGCATTGCAGCGCCGGCCCCACGAGGAGCAAAAGGCCCGATGATGAAGCATGACACCCACATGGGTGTGTGAGGGCAACACTTCCAAATAAGGAAGACCCCCCAGAACCATAGATTCCAACCAGTTACTTCTCCACCTTTTTCTAACCTTTTCCACTTAGGAACAAGTACCCACATTGATTATACGTATTAGTCGTAGCTAGGAGCATGGGTACTGGACCTTTATCTTGCTCCTAGTCCCCCTCCCTGTGATTTATGACATTCCCACAACATACTTGATCTTCTTCCTCCAAATTACTCCATCATCAGAAACGACTGGGTAGGGAGAGTCAGGGTTGGCATCGCAGCCGTTTTCAGAGGCTCCTTACACTGTAGGGAGACACTCAATGGCTCTTTTTCCACATTACAATGGACTAACTCTGGACCTACGTATTCATCACAGTTCCCCTTCCAGATTAAATGCAAACTATCACCCACCAGGTGACAATACAGCCTTCATTGAGGAACACATGGACCTTCCAAATGGCCAATCTTCGCAAAGTGATCTTCCTGAGAAACTTTAATCTTCACTGGGACCTCACAGAAGACTCTGTAGTTAACCAGTTCACCTTCTTTCAATCTGGAAACGAATACTTGACTTAAGAATCTCCAAAGAGGACCTGCTCTTAGTGAATGAACCCATACTGGTACTCTGCCCGATCATTTCCTTATTCCTTTCTGCTTGCAACTCTCTCATTCTTTACCATGGGACAACCGAAAAGAGCGATGACTTATTCCGTGTTTTGTATAGCGCGAACTTGACCCCGTAGGGTATCAGAGCGCTTTACAGATCATGATATGTTACCTTTTACGTTTACAGTACAAAGTTCTGTATAGTATTTGATATAATAAAGTCCAGTACAATGTTGTCCCTGTTACTTCTTTTGAAAACTACTTTAGCACATTCGCAGAATGTAAGACTAGAGGAACTCAGTCTTCCCGGGAAGCAAGAACCTATAAATAACAAAAAGACATCACTCTTTAGCAAAAATCGCTTGTGCCCTTAAGCGAGAGTATTTAGGCGAGACGTGTGGGTGCTCTGCAATGACTACGGTAGGAATTTGCTCATTAGGAAAATCTTGTTTTCTTTCTTGAATCTTGCGTGGTTGGGTATCCTTCTGATGTCTGGGGGTAGCGAGTTCCATATTCTCGGTGCAGCACCTGAGAACGCTCTGTTGTATGTTTCTTTTTTGCGGAAAATCGGCGGCTTCAACACTAGGTCTTTGGCGCTCCTTGAGTGCCTGCTTCCCCCCGAAATCACCAATTTCTGCGCTAGATATCTTGGAGACTTGAAGTGTAGAGCCTTGTGTGTTATACATGCCAGTTTGAGCTGAATTCTGGCTTCATAAGGTAGCCAGTTCAGGGCTTTCAGGTGAGGAGAGATGTGGTCGAATTTTTTTGATCCTGTTATGAGCCTTGTTGCTGCGTTGGGGCAGGTTTTTACAGGTGCTGTTGCAATTTTGGGGAGCCCAGAAAGAGTTGTGCATCCGTATTCGATCCTCGAGATTACTAGTGCCTGAACTGCCATTTTGAGGTCTGCCGTTTCGATGAAAGGTTTCAATTTCTTAATGTAGCTCAGGTAAAATCTTGCACTTTTGGCTAGCGTGTTGATGTGAGCTTGCATGTTTAGGCTTTGGTCTAGAATGATTCCTAGAGATTTGGTTGAATCTACGATGCTCGGGCTGCAATTGAGTGTGGTAATCATATTGGTCCATTCTTTCATATTGGGCGTGCTTTTGGAGGGGGAAATTAGGAGGAATTCTGTTTTTTTCCCGTTTAGTTTGAGTTAATTGCTTGTTAGCCGTTGCATCATCGCCCTCAGAGCCTTGTTCATTATTCTGATCTCTTCCAAGGAGGAAATCTTAATGTAAATCTGCGCGTCATCAGCGTACATGTGGAAAAGGATGTTGGCACGATGGAGTATATCCGTTAGTGGTTCCACATATAAGTTGAATAGTGACGGTGAGAGGGTTGATCCTTGTGGAACTCCTATCTGAATGGGGGAGGATGTTGACAGGTTCTTATTCACCAGAAATCTTTGTGATCTGTTCCTCAAGTATGACTTGAACCATTCCAGAACGTTCCCGGAAAAGCCCATGCTGTTCTCCAGTCGTTCTAGCAACATTTCGTGGTTAACTGTGTCGAACGCGGATGATAAATCAAGAAGGATTAACAGACATGCTTTGTTTTGGTCCAGAGCAAGTAAAGCGTCGTCTACTACTTGCAGAATTGCCGTTTCCGTGCTGTGGTTTGGTCTAAATCCTGATTGGCAATCGTCTAGTAGTTGGAATTTAGATATGTGCTGACTTAGTTGTTGCTGAACACATTTTTCTATCACTTTAGCTAGTAGGGGAATGTTGGAAACTGGCCGAAAGTTGCTAGGTTCCGCAGGGTTCTCCGTCGTTTTTTTTATGATGGGAATGACCTGTCCCATTTTCAGACAGTCGGGGAAAGATCCCTGAGACAGGGAAGCATTGACTATCGCTGTCCAGCTGGGGATGATCTCCTGGTCTATGTACGGTACAAATTTTGTAGGGAGTGGATCGCTGAAGTGATTGTTAGGCTTAATGGCCGATAATGTTTTCTGGATGTCGTTCTGGTCATATAGTTCAAAAGAGGACCACTGAGCTTCGTTTTTGGGTATTGGGTCATTGGGTATTGATGACTTACTTGGTTGTGCGGCCTCCTGTGATGCTGCTGCTATCTTAAGCTCGCATTCCAAGGACGTGGCCTTGGATGTAAAGAAATTAGCGAATTCCTCACAACTTATTTGAGTTTTTGCTGATTCTAGTGCGGACTTGTATGTTTTGTTTGATTGCTGTTTAACCAATTCAAAGAGTTTCCGAGGTCTGTTTTTCGCATTCTCCAATTCCGTTCTGAAGAATTCTTTTTTCGACTTCAGAATATTTTTATTGTAGGCGCTTCTGGTTTTTCTTAGCAGTTTTAGATGAGGGGATGATGGTAGCTGCCTCCATTTCCGTTCTGCTAGTCTCAGTTTACGTCTTTCTTCATTTAGTGTTCCGCTGAACCAGGGATTTTTATCTTTGTCCGACATTCGTTTTAGTTTAAACGGTGCAATGGTGTCCATTATCTCTGACATCTTCGCATTGTAGTGCTCCGTGAGTTCGCTGGCGTTTGTCATATTTCTGGGAGGGGGAAGATCCCTCCTGCACAATGACGCAAGCTTCTCATTGTCCACGTTCTTTGTGGTTCTTACCCATTGTTTGGGTTTGATAGGTTGAGTGGTGTTTTTCTTTAGAACTTTGGGAATTTGGAAGGTTATTATGTGATGGTCTGACCAGTCACAAGGTGTGATTGAGGTTAAGATCACAGCTTTTTCTTTGGATATGATCCAGTCCAGCGTGGAGTTTTTCACATGCGTTGGAAGCGTGCAGGCTTGCACTAGGTTTTGATCTGCTAGGAAGTCTTTGACGACGTTGACCTGGCTGTCATTAGGATTGTTCCAGTGTAGATTGAAGTCTCCTAGGAATATGTCATTGGAGTGTGGGGAGGCGTTGAGACACCAAGAACATTAGTGTCATCAGCATAATTAGCAACATAGCATAGAAGGTGCTACCTCCCATCAGCCTTGTCACAGATGACAATGACTCGACTGCCCACAGTCTTGATCATCAGTTAGATCTGCTTGATGACATAGCGCCACATCAAAGCAAAAAGAATATTTAAACCATCAGCCCCGTAGTTCAACAGGGCAGTATATGAGGAAAGAAAACCTTGAGAATATTAGAGAAGAAATGGAGACAGTTGTACTCCACACTAACCTCACATGTGTCCGAAACTCAAGATCACTATAAAAAAGACATATCTTTTGAGATAAATCAAATCACTTTGGATCCCTCCGTGCCTCGCCAAGAACCAAACGACACAACTTTTCAATCTGGTCAAAATCACTAACAGTCCCTCCACATACATCAAATTTGATGACCCGCCAATGAAAGCAGAAGAAGGTGGAAAGTTCTTTGACACCAAAGTAAAATTGCTTCCATGCCAAGATGACCGTCATACCCCTCCCATGGTGAATAAATCCAAGGACACTTGGCAACTGTTTAACAATCTTAGGGTGGAAGATTTACTCAAACATATCATGAAGACTAAACCTTATCACTTTGTATAACCTATCCCTGGTAACATTGCCAAAGACCTCTATACACATGTGCTCCCATACTGGACAAATCTGGTGAATCTCTCTCTCAGCCAAGGAACATTTCCTGACTTCCTCAAAACTGGAAAAATCACCCTACTCCTCAAAAACACCCTTTGCAGATATGAATAACGTCAACAATATTCACTCTATCTCCAACCTACTCTTCCTTGCAAACATCTTCGAAAGATGTGTAGCAAAAAAACTCACCAAATGTATCAAAGATAACAACTTCCTAGACGAATACCAATCTGGGCTCAATCAGGGCTGCAGCACAGAAACAGCACTACTGCAGGTGGTCGATGATGCACTTCGAGTCTTAGACTTCAGCCACTGCTGCATCTTGATTCTTCTCAACCTATCATCAGCCTTTGACACAGTAAAACTGCTGTGCGCTCCATAACACTCTCAAAAATCAAATGGGCATAGATGGAGTGGTCCTCAAATGGTTCAATTCATTCCTCACGGGCAGGTCGCAGAGGAGAAAAATTGATGATAGTCTCTCAACAGTGATGGGTATTGATCAAGGGGTCCCTCAGGGATCTGTTCTTGCTCCAACCTAATTGAACCTGTATTCCACTTGAAGTCCTACAAAGAAAGGTAGGAATCTTCTATAGGCAAACAATACCGAGCTGTATTTAAAGTC
Source organism: Calotriton arnoldi (assembly GCA_963921515.1). Classification (NCBI taxonomy): domain Eukaryota; kingdom Metazoa; phylum Chordata; class Amphibia; order Caudata; family Salamandridae; genus Calotriton; species Calotriton arnoldi. The sequence continues at coordinate 909,548 of CAWUFW010000796.1, forward strand.
TCCTCTCCAAAGGACATCTCACACATTGCCATCACTCTAGACTCCATACAAGACTGTATGATTTCTCATAATTTAAAACTGAACCCTTCCAAAACTGAATTCCTCCTCATCTCTTGATTGAAATCACCACTTCCAATACAATCTTGAAGGACACACTCAACATTTTTAACAGCAAACCCATCATCGTTGACAATGCCAAATCCCTAGGATTCATCCTAGACATAAAGCTCAACTTACATTTTCAAATCAGCACTATGACCAGAAATACATATCAATAGTGTATTCTCTGGGGAATCCACCACTACATTGTAGAGCAAGATTTGAAATATCTTGCTCTAACACTGGTGCTCTCCAGAATTAACTATTGTAACTCTCTCTTGACTGGTCTGCTCAAGGCCCCAGAAATCAATTCTACATTTGGCAGCCCATTTCATCGATGGGCCCAAAAGGAATGACCTCATCTTACCTATGCTGATCACTCTCTGCTGGTTGCCCATTGAAGTCAAGACCATGTATAAGGCTGCCAACATCACCCATAAGGCCTTACATACATCCACTCTCCATTACCTTGTGGGCAAACTTAAGCTACCTGAATGCTCTAAACCATTGCATAAAATCAAAGCACTGTTGCTAGAACTTCCCACCTGTAAGAAGGAACGACGCATGGCACATTCCTTTATCAGGAAACGCAACCAGAATATGGAAAATCTTACCTCCAAACCTATGCACCACCACCTCGCTGGCGATGTTCAAAACTGAACTGAAAGCCCGTCTACTTCAAAGACATTTTAGCTAAAGAAACCTTAGCTAACCTCCAGTGGGCGCATGCTTTCTCTATTCTATGGCTTAGACCTTGAGATTTACTCCACTATCTCCATTTCATTAGCTGTTACCAACAACATGGTGCCAGCTAATAACCTATTCACTGCTGAATGAAGAGGGGCGGCTCCTCCATGTGGGCGGAGGAGCGTCACCCCACTGCTTTATCGCAGTGCAAGAAGCAGAAACATAAAATGGTATAAATACCATTTTATGTTTCTGCTTCTCACACTGCGAGAAAGCAGAGAAGGGTTTGGTTGGGGGCGGGTGGGTGGGCGGTCCTGCCCGAGGGCAGGGGAGGAGTGGCTAGCCCAATGTTGTGGGTGCTGACTGTTTGGTCGGCCCCAGGGCCGACCAAACCAGTCATGCACAATCTCCCTTTTCTCCATGTAGGCTGCATGCAGCCTACATGGAGAAAACGGCCTCCCCATAGACGCCTGTGCGGTCGGCGTCCCAGCCAATCACAATGCTGCCATTGCAGCGTTGTGACTGGCTTAGGGGAGGGAGGCTGCCTGCGGCTGCTTCCTACAAGGACGACGCGACGCAGGACCGGACCGCTGAAGGTAAGTTTTTTTAATTTAAAATTAAACCCCCCCCCCCGACCCCCGCTCCCCACCCGCAAGTCATGCTGGCCGCGACTGGCTGCACCTCATACTACCTACGTCTCGAATAATCGTATTCAAGCGCCTTTTGTAAAGATCTGCAATTTTGTAAATTTGGTTACTATTTGGTTGCTATTTTGTAAATTTGGTGCTTATTGTAAAGTGCTACTTTGCAATTCTGGACCTTATGTAACGACCTATGTTTATTGCAAAGCGCTCTAGCGCCTTTGGGTAATGTCCATGATAAATAAAAAAAATATGGTATGGATTGGTATGTCTTGTCCTATATTATGGTATGGTATGTTATGGTGTGACGTGTCATTGTATAATATGGTATGGTCTGTCATTCTGTAGTATAGTATGTTATGGTGTGGTATGGTATGGAGTGGCATGGCATGGTATGGTCTGTCATTGTATGGCATAGTATGGCCTGTTATTGTATAGCATGGTATGGCCTGTCATTGTATAGCATGGTATGGTCTATCATTCTATAATATGGCATGATATGGTATGGCCTGTCATTGTATAGTATAGCATTGTATGGTCTGTCATTGAATGGTATGGTATGGCCTGTCATTGAATAGTATAATATGGTATGGCCTGTCATTCAATAGCATGGTGTGTTATGGTTTGTCATTGTATAGAATGGTATGGCCTATTATTGCATAGTATGGCATGGCTTGCCATTGCATAGTATGGTATGGTATGGTATGGCCTGTCAGTGTATAGTATGGTATGGCCTGCCAATGTATATTATGGTATCATATGGTATGGTATGATATGGTCTATCATTATATAGTATTGGATGGTATGATCCGTCATTGTATAGTATGGTATGGCCTGTCATTGTATAGTATGGTATGGTATCTATGGTATGGGATGGCCTGTCATTGTATCTGGTAAGGTATGTTATGAACCATTGAACAGGGGCTAAATTTGTCTTTTGATTATAGATAAATATACAAAGGCAAAGGAGGGTAAACTCTTCCTCAGTTTTGTGGACTTAAGTTCCGCATTTGATTGTGTTAAACATGAGAAGCTATGGGAGATTCTAAACGACCTAAAGGTTGATCCCCCCTTGTTAGTATTCATAAAGGAGCTTTATAGGGGTGCGGGTGCAAGGGTGCGATATGGGAAACAAGGGGAATGCTCAGACAAGTTTTCTATAAAAAGAGGGGTAAGACAAGGGTGCATTCTTGCCCCTCTACTCTTCTCTCTTTATATAAATAGTTTAGGACAGCACATGATGGAACAAAAATATGATTATCCAGCTAGCAGAGATACCCCTGTTCCCATTTTATTATACGCGGATGACGCTGTCATCATGTCACGTACGCAGCGGGGATTACAAAGATCAGTCATAAAGTTTGTTGCTTATATGACTGATAGGGGGCTGAAGGTAAACATTGCGAAGACCTTTACTATGAGCTGTGGGACGAATAAAAGGACGATATGTGACATTTTCATTGATAATAAGAAAATTGAAATGACATATAGTTTTAGCTACTTGGGGGTAGTTTTTGATAGAAAGGGATCATGGAAAGCGGCTGTGACTGCTAGGAAATTGACCTTCGCTAGAGCCATAGGTGCTGTCACTAACTTTTCGAAAAAACTAGGGGGAAGACCTGTTCCAGAGCTTTTGACCATTTATAGATCTAAATGCCTATCCACAGGGACATATGGGGCTGGCATTTGGGGCATTGAATACTCAGATCAAATTCAACGCTGTGAAAATGTTTTTATGCGTTATCTGCTAGCAGTCCCCAGCTCTACTGCCACTTATAGCTGTCACAGGGAACTTGGCCTCCCATATATTTCTGACATTATAAAGATTACTCCCCTTCTCTTATGGCATAAAATCTGGGTGTCTGTAGAAACTGGTTTTAACAGAGATGTGATTATGGATTGTCTCAAATTGGATAGGGTGGCAAAAATGCCATGGATTAGTTATATAAAAAGTTTGGCATATGAGATCGGCCATCCAGAATATTTTGACAATCCAAGCTGCCTTGAAATTGTCCCAAGAAAAACCTTAAGGGCATATTGTCTAAATTACTTAGATGAAAAGCGCTGGGCCGTTGAGAGAGAAAAGAAATCAGTAATGGAGAATCATCTGATGACCACGTGTATAGGCCTTCAACCATACTTGATATTGGAACAGAGTAGCTTTTCTCGTATGCTTCTGGCACGTTTTCGATGTGGGACATTTTTAGACTGATTACTTTCCCTGTAACAAATGACTGGTCAAATTGTTCACTCATATGCCCATGTGATGACTGTTCTTTACAATCAACTATGCACTGCACTTTATTCTGTAAATATTATGTTTTACCGAGAAAGAAGTTTTTATTGCCTATCCTCAGAAGTTGGGATTTTAGACAATGCAGAGCGGCTTTTTAAGATTACAAATGTTGGAAAACGACCACATTATTATGGCTATTTCGTCTTTTTTTAAAACAGTTATTAGGTATCGGAATACGATTTGATTTTCAATGTATAATATGGGGTCTTTGTTCGTGCTCCTATGACCTTATTTTTTAACAAATCGAATAAAGTAAATTTCTGATTTTAGAATTTAAATAGAACATTTAGTTACATTCCCTGTAATGAAATCCTGTCCTCTAGATTCTACCCCTTGCCCATATGTTGGGCAGACCAAGCAAAGCATCATTCACTTTATGCTTCTTTGAGACTTTTTATTTGTTTTTTTAGGTGTTATTATTGAGAATCACTACTTTTAAAGTAAAAATGTGAGAACTCACAAAATTGTATATGAAATTATTAGCAAACCCAAATAACCTTGAGGCTCGTTTTTTTTTTTTTTTCCCTTCAAAAAGTTATACAAGTAAGAATAAGTACTGTCGGCGGAAAAAAAAAAAAGAAAAAAAAATCAATTTGTACTTAACAAGGATTTGTTTTTACATTATTTGCTGCTAAAACTTTTTTAAATAATTGTTGCTATTATTGTATTTTAATGTTTTAGTCGCTTTTATGGTATGTGTATATGCCGAATGAAGCTTATATTGAATTGAATTGAATTAGTATGGTATGGCCTGTCATTGTATAGTATGGTATGGTATCTATGGTATGGGATGGCCTGTCATTGTATCTGGTAAGGTATGTTATGGCCTGTCATTGTATGGTATGATATAGGATGTATATATATATATATAACTGTATGATACAGAATGGCCTGTTATTGTTTAGAATGGTATGGCTTGTCATTGTATAGAATGGTATTTTTGTCAATTTAAAACACATTTTTTTAATAAAACATTTGAGTCATGCCCAATACATCCTATAAATCATGAAACACATACCAAAAAAGCACTTTGTTATAAACTAAAGGAGTGTTTATTTACTTCATAGCAATAGCACAAAACCATTAATGTATTTTGAAATCATTGTTAAAAGCAACACTAACAACCTGTGGCCTGCTGGTATTGTTATGCTGCACCAAAGAGTAGAAGGGGAGAGAATGAAAAGTAAAAGTAAATATACATGGGAAACGAGCAATGAAAGCAAGACAACCTAAAAACACATAACCTCTTAGGAAGTGCTGAAAGTAGAAGAACAAAATAGGCCGAGATGCAAATGGAAGGAGAGGAAGGATAGTCCCAAAAAATGAAGAAGTGCTTGGTCCATGCTCCAGGGACTGGGGAAACACACAAACAGAAAGTGAAGCCAGCATGTGCCAGTAAATGAGACTGACAATTAAGCCAAAGAATGGTAAGCAACGGGCTGGCTCTAAGCCTCTATATGTAAACAAAATGTCTTGCAATCAGCAGCGCATGCGCTGTCTCAGGTAAAACCTAAAAAGAAAGACTTTTCTATTGCAGTTTCTATACTTCGAAAACAGTGACACCTACTGGCAACAAACATTACTACAGAAGTCCCAAGAGTTTTTCAGGAATACATTTCAGCTATCTCAATTCACGATGGCGCGTGAGCGTTTCTGTGTTGTTGTGGGAAGTGCTATCCATGAAGACAGGTTAAGTAATTTGTACCTCCTTTGTATCATAGAGCATGGGGATACTTCGCCTTGGTCTATGCCTATTTCCATATCATTTCCTTGCTTCTTCTTTTGTCCGTTTTAGCAATTTCAGTATTTTTGTTTATTCTTGATGGTGCATTTTGTTGAGAGATATTTTGTGCCCCATGTTTTTTCTTTACCCAGGTGCAATTTGGGCTTTCCTATCTTCCTCTCCATTTATTTGTTATCTTAATCAGCGTTCTCCTGCTTCGACCTATTGAAACTTAGCCCACATTATTCCCCACTCAAGAAAGGAACCAGAAGAGACAAATAGATAAGACCTAAGACCAGGAGGACATCGGTCCCAAGGGGTGCGAGAGCCTTCCACTACACCATTTTCTTCCTGGGACCATTCCTCTGAACCTTACCCTGGGGCTTTTAAAGCATTCACCCATTCATATGAGGACTTGTTTCTCTAGCTGGCTCTTCCTGAACTCTACAAGGTTTTCTAGCCTTACATCAAGGAGCTCTCCAACCATGTCCCAACACATCTCCTTCAACTAGTCTGGACATAGGTTGTTGAGTTCCACATCTTCCCTGGTAACTGTAATTTCTTTGCACAGGTTGTGGTAGAAATAAATCTGGACTTATTAATCTGCATATGTGTTCATTGGAACAAACTGGAATCTAGTGATCTGCATTGCTTGCCCTCAATCTGTGGAAGTGGTTCAGGAGTCACAGGACATGCATGGGTTACTGGGCCCCAACTGTGGGAATTGGGCCAGTTTATCTCTGATGTCCTGGGTTGAACCAAGAATGAGCACCAAGTACAACCCTTCAGCACTTGATTCTCAGGACAGCAAGGCGAGCAGTCCATGGTTTACTCAAAGAGGTGACTTGGGGAAAGAGATTCAAAATGCTGCGCAGCAGGGCAAGGTACTGCGCTGCGTTGCATGGATGGGAGAAAGCTGAATAGAGCCATATTTATCAAGATAGGGCGATGTTCAGCTGCCTCTATGTGCTGGTGCACTTGCGGCTGTCTAGCCCTAATGCAGGCACCCTTGCGCCATGGTGCAAGGGTGCCTGCGTTACGGGTAGGATTATTTATGTGCAGAAAGGGATACAATGCTTAGTGGCATCTTCCTTTTTCACTGTGTGTAGTAGAATGCAGCACACATGGAAAGAGGAAATAACAAGAAATGAAGATATTTCTCCTTGTTGTGCCTCTGTTAGGTGGGCTAAACATTTTGGCGCAAACCCAGGTTTACAAGTGTTTGTAAATCTGGGTTTGTGTCAAAATAAATGGATGGATGCACGGGAACGTACATGCTCCGTCCATGTAACGCCTACTCAATGCAAAGTACAGCTCGGCAGCGCTATGCACTGGCTTGCTTTACTTTGTATTTACTAAGCTATGCAAAGCCGTGCAAATTGACTTTGTGTGGCTTAGTAAATGGCACCCGATGCAAAATCTTAGTAAATCCGGGCCATAGTCTTTGTCTTCAATGTCAGCAGTAATGAGGGCTGGGACAGGGAATCTATGGCTCAGAAATAAGGGCACAAGAAAGGGAAACAGCATCACACTCTACACTATCAACCGGGTGGGGTAACACTTTGGGGGGAGGAAAAGGATAGAACGAGGGGCAAATAGTATCTTTCCACTTTAAATGAAACCAATGTCATCGGTCCTCACACACTAGAGTGGGTGGGATATCACAGAGGCTTCCCAATTCACTGAAAAATCCCAGCAATACACATTGCTCACCTGCCAGGCTACCTTCACCCTCAATTTGTACACCATAGCCACAAAGAAAATTCAGAATGGAATCAGCGGTGTCCATAGTCAGCCATGACACACATACTCCATACTCATTTTGGTACACATACACTATGTGTACACACCCACGTGTGACATCCGCACACAACTGCATGCAGCGAAGGATCTGGTTGCAGGGGTCTGACATTCTAGTTTAGATGGGGTAGAGGGTAACTCTCCCTGCAGAGGTTACAGGTATAAAGGACAGTCCTGTTATATGAACATAAGCCTTGCCACCACTGTCAGTCCACAGTACCATGCTGAGCTGAAAGCAGTCACTTCGATTAAGTTGAGTACAGAAAGTGTTGCCTTCTGACCACAAAGTCCTGACTGTTGATAGATGTTGGTCGTGTGTGGTGAGACAAAAGAAAAATATTTTAAAACACCAGAGGCGTGAGTCCTTGGGTTACTCGGGGCAGAGGTGCACATGCATAGCATTATTCAGGGAACTTTGGTGTCCCAACAGATGGCCATACCAAAACAACAAACTACAAACCTCAGCAGGAGACAGAAGCCCACACCACAAAAAAGCCAGAAGTAGTATGGCTCAATTGTTTTTCTCCGGTACAAGCCCCATGGCACAAATCCAGAGAGGCAAGAGGATCACTGAGACTATTCTTACGTCATGGAGCAAGATTGCGGCCTAAATGATTCAGGGCTCATCCAGAGTGCCTCTACCACAGGGCACAACAGAGGCAGAAGTTCACTCTGGTCTGCCTCCCCTGAATGGTACAACAGAGCCACAATAGATGCACTGTCTACAAGTCCAGAGCATGGTATAAAAGAAATAGAAAGGACTAATGCTACTTCAAGCCTCTCTCCTACAGCATGGTGTAACAGAGGCAAAGCAGACTCGGGTTCACTCTAGTGCTTGCTGTGACAAGGCAGAAGAATCCTACACAGTCTGTCTCCGTGCCACAGTTATAGTGCACAAGTAAATATGGGGAGCTGACCCTTGTGGTGGTTAGGGATTTAGCTGTTATTCCTGCACTCCATAGATGCCACTCTTCCTCACCTTATTTAGCAGGCTCTGAACCCCCCCCCCCTCCCCCCCATCTTCCCACCCCTCTGAGCCCTCCACCAGCCCTGTCCCTTAATGAGGACCCACCTTTCTGTCCACATGCTGGAACTCTTCCTAGACATTCCTTGTGAGCTGGAGACTTACATCGAGTGCATCGATACCCCTGGAAGAAAACCCCCCTGGGAGGGTGACACAAGTGAGACATTGCACGTATTCTGCACAAAAAGGTAAATCAAGAGAGTAAGAATACAGGAGCTCTGCACAAGAAGAAGACATCACAGGAATTCTGCACAAGAAGGATACCTTACTTTGAGAAAATGGGAGCCTTTACATGAACTCTGCAAGTAGAGGAAGACATTGAGGGAATCCTGCACAAGAGAGTGAAAACAGAAGCTCTGCACAAGAGGAAAACATTAAAGAAACTATGCACAAGAGGGATATGTTACTTTCAGCAAGAGGGAGACACTGCGAGAACTCTGCACAAGAGGGAGACTTTATATGAGCTCTGCACAAGAATGAGAAAATACAGGAATTCTGCACAAGAGGGATACTTTACTCTGCAAGAGGGAGACGTTACATAAACTGTGCTCAAGATGAAGACGTCAGAGAATTTCTGCACAAGGAGGAGACAATATTAGAGCTCTGCACAGATAAAGACATCCAATAAACTCTGCCAAAGTGGAAAAGGCAATTCTGCACAAGGGAGAGAGGTGACGGGAACTCTGCACAAGAATACGATATTACAGTAACTCTGCACAAGAGATATTACAGGAGATCTGCAAAAGAGGGAAATGTTACAGGCCCTCCACACAAGAGCGATAGGTGATTGCACAAAAGGGAGATAATACAGGACCTCAGTGTAAGAGGAACAAGTTACAGTTACTATTCACAAGAGTAATACGTTAAGGGAATTCTGCACAAAAGAAACACATCTAGACAATACAGAAACCTGGCACAACAGCAAAATATTAAGTGAACTCTACACAAGGGAGTGATACAAGAACTCTGTATATTAGGTATACTGCATGAAAGGGGGGTGTCACATACACTCTGCACAAGATGGGTTTAGGTGTTACTGGAACCATTGTCTGAGAAATACTTTACAGGTACTCTGTGCATGAGGGTGGAGGGTGACGCTAGTCAGAGCAGGAGGGACTCTTTACGGCAACTCTGCACTGAAAGGAGATGTTACAAGAGCCCTTGTTTACGGGCACTGTTTAAAGAGGAGCATCAGAGGGAAGGATAGAAGTTAACTTTTGAGTTTTTAATTAAAGTAGCAACCATCTATTTCATCAGGTGGCTCCGATTACGAACTGGACCAAGGTTGCTGACAGCCTATATACACTGGTGTGGTCGCATTTGTCATACGCAAAATACAACTGGTCCAAAATGCTGCTGCAATACTCCTCCCCGACTTCACCCAAGAGAATGCACGACTCCAGTTTTGCAATCACTCCACTGACTATCTGTAGCTAGAAGGACAATGTTCAAGGCACTCTTCATTGTCCATAGAGCCTCTCAGGAAAAAGCAACACTATAACTACAAGCTAAATTCAAGCAATACAAACAAGATAGGACACTGCACTCCACACTGGTACCACTTATCATCATACCACCTTACCCTAAGAACTTCGCAGGAGGCACTGCTTTCTCGGTACAAGCTGCCAAGCTCTGGAACTCACTACCATGCAGTATACGAAGCATCCAGGAGCATACTCAAGGAACACCTGCACACTGCTCCTTAAGTCGAAGAAATTTAAAAAAATGAAAACCTACAAGTGTACATTCTCTGGCATTGCCCCGAGAATCTGGAACTCCCTACCTGTGGAGATAAGACAGATTCCCTCAACAGTTGCCTTCAAAAGGGAAGTGAAAGCTCTACTGATCAACACTGCACTGAACTAGAAGCTTTTCTCCTTTTGTCGCCTATCTTGTTTAGCTGATTTAGCTACTACCCGGCTTCTGTTACGGCCGAGTCTCGCCCGCCAATATGTCATTTTTGTTCCTGATGTATATTGCTTTACTTTTCTCCCACAACTATCTACCTATGTCTTCTGCAAACATTTTTGTTCCTGATGTAGATTGCTTTACTTTTCTCCCGCAACTATCCACCTATGTCTTCCACAACCCGTATGTAAAGCGCTCTGATACCCGCTAGGGTCATGTTCGCGCTATACAAAACTTTAAATAAATAAATAAATATACACTTCAGAAGACAGTTGAAAACATGGCTATTTCCAATATAACGACATCATGCGAACAGACTGCAGGTCCCAAATATCTGTACACTAAGACCAATTCTTTGCATCTCACAATGACACTCAGATATGGGATGATAGTAACAATGTCCATCCCAGCTGATCTCTCTACTTTTTTCTCTCTCCAACCATGCCAGCTCTGGACCACAACTATAAACAAAAGTTCAAGTTGGACTACTCAGTGCAGTAACCAGCTAAGTAGACTATAATCATAAGAAATACCATAAAAGAGACTCGCAGAGCAGTTCAAAGCTACCCGCATACTGAAAACCATAAGCTGCATGTTTATTTCTCACACCTCATCGTCCACTACAGTGCTACGTCCTGCCTTCCATAGCACAATAACCGCACCTGGGTGGTCATTACATATGAAATGCAAACACTTCCCACATAGGGTCGCAAAACTAAGACAACACTCCTCCAGCCACACACCCTGCATGGAGTAGCTTGCTGCCCATGTAGGTAAGTGCTTCTGTGCCCCACATAGGCATAGTAAGCGCTATGTAAATGCCGCAATACAACACAATACAAGTTGTTCTGGAATTAATAAACTTGGAGCTTCGGAAAAGAGTGAACCTCCTTTCCTAAGAACGTGGGGTTCTGCACTTACCTTAGCAGCATCTGACAGGACTTGCAGCAAGCAGTCTCTTCAAAAGAGTACATCTGGAAGTCGTGTGCATTGGCAGTTGCATTATCTGGATAAATATTGGATCTGAAGCAAAAGAAAAGAGAGCTCATGTTCATGTAACATATTGTTTGATGGTGTCTGTGCCGGTGTTGTAGCGGAGAATATTGTTTGTTTGATGAGGTCTGGATCAATATTTCATTCTAGAATGTTCCTACGCTGGATGAAGTGTAGTGGGCTTTCGGATTCCAGAATGTGCCTTTGTTTGAGGTTGGTTCTGGATTCCAGATCGTTCATTTGTTTTATGGTTCCTGGATGGATTGTGAGTACCAGAATGTCAATGTGTTTGAAAGTGTCTCAGCAGATTCTGGATTCCAGAATGTCATGTGCTTGATTGCGCCTGGGTGGGTTTTGGATACTCTGAATGTGCCTTTGTTTATGATGAACAAGTTACTTACCTTCGGTAACGATATATCTGTAAGAAACATTAGTTAGTTATAGATTCCTTACCTTAGAATTACCCCCAGGCGTCAGACTGGATCCGGAAAGTTTTTTCGTCAGCAGTACCTCTGCGCGTCGGAAGGTGGTGTCGGTCGGCTCCGCGTCCGTCGTCGTGGTCGCCGGGATGACAGCGCGGCAGCTACTTAGACGCCGCCCTTGCGCGCTGACGTCAGTTCTGTACACGACTTTCCGCGCCAGAAACGCAGAGCCATGCAAGACACTGACCACTGGTGCACAAAACTAGGGCCCTGAAAGGTAGTCCTTAACCCTAGAAATCAGTTCGCAGAACGGGGAGGATGGGTGGGGCGGTAAGGAATCTATAACTAACTAATGTTTCTTACAGATATATCGTTACCAAAGGTAAGTAACTTGTTCATCTGAAAGAAACACGTTAGTTATAGATTCCAGAAAATCCTGGAGAACAGAACGGCCAAAGAAGTCGTCTCTCCGGACTTGGCTGTCCAGGCAGTAGTGTTTTGTAAACGTGTGCAGCGATGCCCACATGGCCGCCTGACAGATGTCATTTAGAGGAACTCCTCTTCCCAAGGCAGTAGTGGCTGCCGTCGCCCTGGTGGAATGGGCGCGTAGCCCGACCGGAGGCTCTTTTTTAGCCAGAGAATAGCATGCCTTAATACACAAAACTACCCATCGAGAAATGGTGCGTTTGTGTACGGCCCGACCTTTCTTGGCACCCACATAGCCAACAAAGAGTTGACCATCCACCCGGAACTGTTTTGTGCGGTCCAGATAGAAAGAGAGGGCACGTTTTGGGTCCAGAGGGTGGAGCCTCTCTTCCTCCTTTGAAGGATGCGGAGGCGGAAAGAAGGTGGGCAGAGTAATGGTCTGCCCGATGTGGAAGGCAGTGACCACCTTAGGAAGGAAGGATGGACGGGTCCTGAGAACCACCTTGTCCGGATGGACAGACAGGAAAGGAGGCTTGGAAGAAAGGGACTGGAGCTCACTCACCCTTCTAGCAGAAGTGATGGTTACCAGGAAAGCAGTCTTAAGAGTCAAGAGTCTTAAAGGGCAGTTATGAAGCGGCTCAAAGGGAGCGCACATTAAATAGGTAAGAACAAGATTCAAGTCCCACTGAGGCATAACGAAGGGGATTGGAGGAAAAAGATGCACTAAGCCTTTTAAGAAACGGTTAACTACCAGGGACTTGAAAAGAGAAGGTTGATCTGGCAGCCGAAGGAAGGCAGAGATGGCTGAAAGATAGCCCTTGATAGTGCCCAGAGCAGAGCCCTGCTGGGCTAAAGAAAGAAGGAACAAGAGAACTTCAGAAAGAGGGGCAGAAAGGGGATCCACAGCCTTTGCTGTGCACCATGCCACAAACTTGTTCCACCGGCAGGTGTATACCGTCTTAGTGGAGGGACGCCTGGCTGCCAAGATTACGTCACATACTTCGGGAGGCAGGTCGAAAGACATCAACTGCCGCCGCTCAATCTCCACGCAAGGAGGTGGAGACTGGACAGGTTCGGGTGGAGGACCATCCCCTGCTGCTGCGACAGAAGATCCTCCCGAAGAGGCAGTCTGATCGGAGGATCGATGGCCATGTTGAGCAGCTCGGGATACCAGACTCTTCGTGCCCAATCCGGAGCCACAAGAATGACCTGGGCCCGGTCGCGCCTGATCTTCTTCAGCACTCTGGGCAGAAGTGGTATAGGCGGAAAGGCGTACAACAGACCGCAACTCCACTCGCAACGAAAAGCGTCGCCGAGCGAACACTGCCCTGGAAATTCCTACGCGCAGAATTGCTGACAATGCGCGTTCTCTTCGGAGGCGAATAGATCTAACCAAGGCTCTCCCCACTGTCGAAAGAGACCTTGCACCACCTCCGAGTGAAGACGCCATTCGTGATCCATCATGCACCTGCGGCTGAGTTTGTCCGCCCTGGCGTTCAGAGAACCTACCAGGTGTTGAACCACCAGGGATATGCCCTGATGTTCCAGCCATGTCCAGAGGCGAAGGGCCTCTTGACAGAGGGTCCACGACTCTACCCCGCCCTGTTTGTTGCAGTACCACATAGCGGTGGTGTTGTCTGTGAACACATGCACTACTCTTCCCCGGACAGAGGGAAGGAATGCTTTCAGTGCAAGACGAATCGCCCGGAGCTCCAGAAGGTTGATATGAAGCCCGGACTCTGCCAGAGACCAGAGGCCTCTGATCTCCGCCTCTCCCATGTGGCCGCCCCATCCTAGAAGGGAGGCGTACGTCACCACAGTGTGGTCTGGTTGGGGAAGGGAGAGGGATCTGCCCTTGACCCAATCCTGGTTTGTGAGCCACCACTGCAGTTGTCGTGCAGTGCCCTCCGAGATCTGGACACAATCGGACAGATTCCCCTGATGCTGTGCCCACTGGAACTTCAGGTCCCACTGCAGAGCCCGCATATGCCACCTGGCATGATCGACCAGCAGGATGCAGGAGGCCATGAGGCCCAGCAGCCTCAGAGTCATTCTGACCGAAACCCGGGATAGAGGCTGAAAGATTGGAATCATAGCCTGAATATCCCGGACTCGCTGTACGGGAGGATAGACCCGAAACCGCGTCGTGTCCAGAACCACTCCGATGAAGAGGAGCTTCTGAGAGGGAATCAGGTGTGACTTCGGCACATTGATGGAGAACCCCAGTGAATGCAGGAGGTCGGCCGTAGTCTGGAGGTGGGAGACGACTGCCTGGGGCGAGCCCGCCTTCAACATCCAGTCATCGAGATAGGGGAAGACTGAAACCCCTGATCTGCGAAGATGAGCTGCGACCACCGCCATCACTTTCGTGAACACCCGAGGGGCGCTGGTAAGGCCAAAGGGGAGCACGGTAAACTGAAAATGGTCGTGGCAAACCGTGAACCGTAGGTAACGCCGGTGGGCCGGCAGGACGGGGATGTGAAAATAAGCGTCCTGCAAGTCCAACGCTACCATCCAGTCTTCCGGGTCGAGGGCAGACAAGACCTGAGCAAGCGTCAACATCTTGAACTTCTCCTTCCGGAGGAAGCAATTGACGTCCCTGAGGTCCAAGATAGGACGCAGGCCCTTGTCCTTCTTGGGGACCAGAAAGCAGTGGGAGTAACAACCACGACCTCCTTCTGGGACAGGAACGCGCTCGATGGCTCCCTTGGCCAAGAGAGCGGTAACTTCCTGCTGGAGAAGGGCCAGATGATCCTCCGACATGCGGTGGTATCTCGGTGGCATGGCTGGAGGGGTAGTCTCGAAGGGGAGGGAGTAGCCCCATCGGACTATTTGCAAAACCCACCTGTCCAACATGATGGTGCGCCAGTGGGGGAGGTGATGGCGAATCCTGCCGCCCACTGGCGTTTGATGGGCCTGAAAGGTCAGACTAAGAGGGTTTGGAGGCTGCTGCAGAGGGGGAGTTGGTGGAATGGCCCGCCCGCTGGCTCCCAGAACCACGACGGTTGTTCCCACATCCCCGGCCGCGTGAAGGTTGGGTAACTTGCTGCGGCCTGTGGCTCTAGGCGGGACGTAGCGGGGCACCCCTTCCGTAGCCACGAAAGGGGCGAAAAGCAGACTGCGCAGGGCGGGTGGAGAGGCCCAAGGACTTGGCCGTAGCCCGTGAGTCCTTGAAACGCTCTAGAGCGTTGTCTGCTTTGTCGCCAAAAAGGCGACGGCCATCAAAGGGCATGTCCATCAAGGTGTTCTGGACATCCCCTGAAAAGCCAGTGGACCTCATCCAGGCGTAGCGACGAAGCGCTACTGACGTGGAAATAGTTCTGCCCAGAGAGTCGGCGGTGTCCAGCCCACAACGTACTGTAAACTTCGCTGCATCCCTCCCGGCGGCAACAGCCTGGGAGAGCACTGCCCGGGCCTCCTCCGGACACTGAGGCAGCACCTGCGCCACCGTATCCCACACCGAGTGGGAATAACGGCCCAAGAGACATGCAGTGTTTACGGACCGCAGTCCTAAGCTGGCGCAAGAAAAACATTTCTTACCAAGGTGGTCCAGCTTCTTGGATTCCCTTTCCGGTGGAGCGGTAGGGAAGGCGCTTTTGGAAGTGGAGGCTTGGACTACCAAGCTCTCCGGGGTGGGGTGTTGGGAGAGGAAAGTGGGGTCGCCTGGAGCCGGCGTCGGGCAATCATCCTGTCCACGGGAGCCCCCGTGTTGGGCCTGGACCACGTGCCCAAAAGGACGTCTGTGAGGGCCTCATTAAACGGCAGCAGGGGCTCCGAAGAGCTCGCAGCTGGTTGAAGCACCTCTGTCAGGAGGTTAGTCCTGACCGCCACCGTAGGAAGCTCGAGGTTAAGAGCCTCGGCCGCCCTATGCAACACCACTGCGTACGACGCTCCCTCCGTAGCCACGGTAGGAGGAGACAACATGCTAAGGTCAGGGGAAGTGTCGAGACCACTGGCATCCCCCAGTTCCTCTCTCCAGTCCTGGTCAGAACCTAGCTGATCAGTCAAAGGGTCACCTGACCCCTCCCAGTCCTCCTCATCATCTGGATGCCACTCAGGTTGAAAAGAGGGCCCAGGAGTTAACAGAGGCACAAAAACCCCTCCTGGCGCCGGATCCGGCGTCGGACGACGCCGGTCCGGCTCCGTGTCCACGTCAAGATGGAGGCCGGGGACGACGCCGGCCGGGGGGCCGACCGGCGTGAAGCGCGGTAGTGGTGCAGTCGGAAGCTGCGTCGGTGGAGGCGTAACGAGGTCAACCGGCGCCGATCTGGATCCAGGCCTGGATACAAGGGGGGCCTGTGCCGCCGGGGGTGGAGATGCCGGCAGCGAAGACCTAGGCCCCACAACTGACTCCCCGGGGCGCGAAGGCACGCCGGCGGGGTCGGTCCGCCCAAAGATGGCATGCATCGCCTCGTAGAACGTACGAAGCTGGGCGGGAGTCGCTCCGGGTCCCGGAAAGGGAAGGAAACTCTGAGTCGACTCTGCAGGCTCCGTGCGCGGAGCCGCGGGAGGGGCACCACCCGCGTGCCTCCTCGGATCGGCCGACCGATGAGGAGAAGTCGAAGAGCGACGATGCTTCTTCAACTTCTTCTTATGCTTCGACTTACCCGATCCCGAGTGCGAAGACTTCGAAGATTTTGAACCGGAATGGTGGTGGCTCTGCGACCGGTCCCTCGACCTCCCTCTCGACCGGGATCTCGAACGGCGCGGAGCCAACTGCTGGTGCTCATGCAGTTTTCGGGACCGCTCTTGCAAAGCCTTCGGCGCCATCGACCGGCAGTCGGAGCACGACTTGGGGTCGTGGTCGCGCTCCAGGCAAAAAAGATACACACGGTGCGGATCCGTCACCGACATCATGCGATGACAGGAACTGCAGGCCTTGAAACCGGGCATCCTCGTGCACCTTCGGAGTCGAAGACTCGAAAAAGAAGTTGACAAAAGTCGAGAAAAGGTTAGTAAAAAAAAATGACTGAGGTACCGCTCTTCCCGGATCTGCGCTGGCTGGCGCGGAAAAAGAAAGAACTGATGTCAGCGCGCGAGGGCGGCTTCTAAGTAGCTGCCGCGACATCATCCTGGTGACCAAGACGCCGACGACGGACGCGGAGCCGACCGACGCCACCTTCCGACGCGCAGAGGTACTGCTGACGAAAAAACTTTCCGGATCCAGTCTGATGCCTGGGGGTAATTCTAAGGTAAGGAATCTATAACTAACGTGTTTCTTTCAGATATACAGGTGTGTTTTGGATTCCAAGGTGTGTCTCTGTTTGATGGTGCCTGGGTGAGGTTTTGATTTCACATTGCCTTTGTGGTTGATGGTATTTGGATTTTTTGTTTACTAAAGAATATGCCTTTGTTTGATGGTGTATGAATTTGTTTTGTATTGCAGAATGTCAATATGCTTGCTGCTGTCTGGTTGGGATTAGCATTGCAGAACGTGTCTTTGTTTAATGATGTCTGGTTGAGGATTAGACTTTTAAATGTACCTTTGATGATGTTGTTGAATTTTGCATTCCAGAATGTGCTTTCGTTTGTCAGTGTCTTTGTGGGTTTTACATTCTAGAACACCCCTGTGCTTGATGTCCTGGTATGTTTTGGATTTTGAATATCCATCTGTTTGATGGTATCTCTGTGATCTTTGCACTCCAGAATGTGCCTTTGCTTGATGGGCTCTGGTTGGCCTTTGCATTCCAAAATACCTCTTTATTTAGTGATGCCTGCTTGAGTTATGGTTCCCAGTCTTTCCCATAGTTTGATGATGTCTGCTTTTGTTGTAAAACTCATTGTGTAATCATTCACTGGATGGTCTCATTAAAGTAGAAGGGCATAAGCACAAGTTAGAGAAACCCTGTCACCACATTAAGGCCACTGAAATTGTTCAATATTGTAACAGCCCAGGGGATGTGTATGAATGTGGGCGCTGACCAGTGAGAAAGTGAGCGTAGCAACATGGTCTTATCTACATCACGTTACAGAGGATGGTAGGCAGCAGTGGATATGAGTCCCAAGGTCTAGATAGAGCAGATTTCTATCAGGAAATTCCCTTCCTCTTGAAGTGCGGTAGAAAAGCTGAGCTAAGATGGCTCTCCATCGAACTGGCAACACTGTTGCCGATACAATGATGTGAACTCAGCTCTACTCAGGGCCTGATTTAGAGTTTGGTGGACGGGTTACTCTGTCACAAGCGTGACGGATATCCCGTCTGCCTAATTACAAGTGTATTATTTCCTAATGCACTTATAGACGGACAGGATACCCGTCACATTTGTGATGGAGTAACCTGTCCATCACATTCAAAAATGGGCACTAAGTTTTTAAATACAGCTGCTTGATCTAAGCATGTGAATCTCTGAAAGCTCTAAAGGCACTCAGAAGCTCCTTTCGCATCACCCTCTCACTGTCAGCAAGACGTGCTATACTCTACCACAAGGAAGAACCCAAAATACCAATTCCACACCACTCACCCCATGTTGGGAGAGGATGCAAATAACCTTACAGGGACTTACAGTGCCATCTCAAACTGTTCCATCCATTTCTTCTTTAATTCCCTGGTTTTGAAGAATAGTTCATAGCCTTGGCTACCATGACTCTCGATCAGAAGGAACATGTGAGACCACTGGGAACAGAAATAAGAAATGTTAACCAAGAAAACAGTCCCTTCATAACTAGTTTTGACTCTATCCAACCGATCAACATGCCCTGTGCTAGATCGCCAGCTTTCCCAGGGAAAAGGAGTGTTTTTTTCTGAAAAGAAAGAGTACTCACCTGGCCACTGATTCTTGGCTGAAATTTGTTGACTCTTCTCCTAGCTTAAGGTACTGCCTTTCTGACTGACATGTGACTATGGCACCTGGCTACAGTAATCGAGATTTGGTGCTATGCTGGAGCGACTGACACTGTGAGCTACTTGTACTTCTGTCAAGGGGTTACTATCATGACAAGTGAGTCTTCCTTCTTTCCTGGTTTTACTCCTGTGCCTTAGTGTGCACACTCTACTTACGTGCTCATTGGTGATGGAACAATAAGTGACACAGCAGACACAGTCTCTAGGACCATCTTTTCATATTATTCAAAAGAAGGGAGAGGGACACAATTTTGAGGTAAATCCAATGTTTTAAAACATATTCTTTTATTCCGTATACATTCTGGCCAACACATGTTTTGTGATAACAGATGGCTTCTTCAGGGACTCAAATGATGGCTGTTCAGTCACAAAAAACAGAAATGCAAATGGTACAAAACATAGGTTTTAAAAAAACATAATTTGAGAAAATAATTCAAGCAGATTAATATACTACTGACTACATCTTCCCACGGTTGCGAGCTTTTCTACTGAAACCTTCTCACGTCTGACTCAACGTGTGCGCTTAAATTATGAGCCAATTTATCTGCACATTGATTTGAACAATAGTTCTACACATTTAATTAAATATCAAGGTTCACCATATCAAATCATTTGTAATGGCACTCTACGATTTTCTGTAAAACATAAGTAATATACAGTTCATATCAGTGAGTTTAACTCAATAAACCCCTATAAGATTTTCGGTGCAAGGACCATGCTTAGTTTAGTTTTAGCCCATTATTGTCCTAGTAATGCTCCATTACTAAGAAAAGCCTTTTTACAAGGAGTAAAAACCTTCACAAGTGACACATTGAACTTCTTTCTTATTTCTTATGAAATTGCCATATATTCATCACCATGCATTCAATCCTATTCATTCATCGCAGGCTATTTGTACGCAGTTTTCTTAGAGCAGACATCCAACTTGAAACAATATACCACAAACAAACCTGAAATGTAGGTACCCTACAATCACAGAATTTCATTTCAAATACAACCATTTACATTGTGCCCCCATTCACAATCACATTCCAAGCACCAATCTCCACATTACGTTAGTTTCCCCAATTTGAAGCCATTCTCAGCACATTCAGCAACAATTTGCATCCATATCAAAAGGCAGTGCCAACGTGAACAGCAGCACTTATCCATCATAAAATCGTATTGAATATTTGTAAGATTCATTGGCATTTGATCAAGAAAAAGTATAAAATTACACCCAAGTCAATGATTACCCTGTTACTTCAAATTTACTTTATGACCTTACACTTAGGTTTTGAAAGTATTAAACTATTCAAAATCACGAGGCAGGAGCTCTTTAGAGCTCCGAGGAACAGGGTACAAGAGCAACCCTTTGGCAGTCTGGCATTTCCAAAGTGATTTTTTTTTTCACAACAAATTTTATTCGTTTTGAAAGGTACAAAGTGAGCATGGCCCTTCAAGAACATTACACATGGTGTAGAAGACATACAGTACCTAGTTTCAACATTCAAAAACATCTTGGCCCGCAGAACAGCAGGCCGAAAAGGTAACAAATCACACCAAACCCACCAAAAGAGTCTCAATTGCATGTTGTTAAAAAGCGTGTCTGTTAACAGTCTGTTTTGTCGGACTATGATAGTGGAAAGTGACCCGTGCATCCCCCAGTGGGATCATGAATGTCTGAATGTGGTAATGGGGGTAAGTCTATGCCCCTATAAGTTGCCCAGTGGGACCAGATTTTTCTGTGCTTCTGTGGGCATCCCCTCGCCTGAAATACCGCAATTTCGGCCCCCATACACCGATCAATAGCCTTTTTCCACCCCGCTATACTAAGTGGGGAAGTTGCCTTCCATTGCTGCGCTATATCTCTTTTAGTGAGGGTTAGGCCTAAGAACAGTAGGTGCTGCTTGTAGCGATTCCCGCCAGTCTCATCAGTGCTATGGAGGAGCAATAGTCTGGGGTCAAGTGGGATGGTCCAGGCCAGCACCTGGCCTAGACAAGATGTAACCCGAGACCAGAATAGTTGATTCCCCATACAGCTCCATACCGTATTGAGGAAAGAGCCCTCTTCACTGGTGCAACGAAGGCAATGAGGGGATTGGATAGCTCCCATCTTCCATAACCAGTAGCGGGTGTAATATATCCGATGGAGGTACTTAAACTGAATGAGGCGGTAGCGTGAGGAGACAGCTGCATACCGAGGACTGGCTAAGGCCTCAGTCCAGTCATCTGTCAGGGTTGGTAAATCTGCCTCCCATGCCGCCCTAGTTTTATGTATCGTGTTATGCGTGTGAGTATTTAGCGTCTGATAAATTTGTCTGATCTTGTGTGCCCCAATATCCCCCATTAGTAACCGACCTTCTAGTGGGTGAAACTCAGGAAGTGCCTCCAAATGACGGATGTGGGGGTCTAGAGCATGTCGCAGTTGCAAATAGCGGTGGAACTGGGATTTATGTAGGTGAAGCTCGGTTTGCATCTGTTGGAAGGATCCAAAGTGAAATTTACTAGATTATTAACAGCTCCCCTGCACAGAAGAGGTGAAGATATGTAAATAAACAGAGACAACTAAAATCATTACAGATCCACAAATTGAGAGCTGTGGAAAAAAGTTTAAATACGGATGAGGAGATGCAGGTGTATATCCATGAATAACTGAACTGGTACTTACAATTTTCAGACATTTAAATGTGAGATTTTAGCTGAATACAGGTGTGGGAAAGCCATGCTTCTTGGAAGTATGATGAATTTTGTGGACATGTGGGTTTGAAAGGTGAATCTGAAAGGGGGCCCTCAATGTAAAAAGCTGTATTTGAAATGCATATTCTGTGAATGTAGGGTGCCTAGATTTCAGGTGTTATTGTGGTATACTGTTTCGGGATTGATATCTGCTGTAGGAAAACTACATAAAAATATTATGTGGTGAATGTATGAGATTGAATATATGCTGATGAATATAGAGAAATTTTATAAGAAATAAGGGATAAGTCGAAGAAGTTATTTGTGAAGATTTTTACTCCTAGTAGAAATGCTTCACTTGGTAATGCAGGATTACTGGGGCAGAAATGAAAATAAACTAAGTATGATCCTTGGGTTGAAAAAATTATAGGGGGGTGTATTGAGTGTAACCGCCTGATATGAATTGTATAGCACTTATGGTTTAAGAAATTGAAGAATACCATTACAAATGATTTGTTACGGTGAAACTTGATTTTTAATCAAATGTGTAAAATCATAGTTCAAGTCAATGTGCTGAGAAATGTACTCATAATTTAAGTACACACATTGACTAAGGCTATAGAAGCTTTAAGGAAACAAATTTGCAAATGTAGGCAGATGTAATTAGGTTACTAGTGTATCAAGACTCTGCTTGAACAGCACCTAGATGATTTTTTTAAAGTACTTATTGTTTGTTTACATTCCTGTTTTTAGTGACGGAACCACAGTAATTTGAGATCCTAAAGAAGTGATTTGTTATCATGAAACACATGTTGGCCAGAGTTTGCATGCAATGAAAGTAAATTAAAGAACATTGGATTAAACTGAAAATTGTGCCCCTCCCCCTTCTTTTGAATGAATAGTGTGAACTGAGAGTGCATTCTAGTGACCTAGAAATTGCTATCTCTGGATCCCCGTTTCTATATGCAATATGCCTTCCAGTGGCCCCCAACTCTTCCATGAAACTAGAATGCCCTTACTTCCTCCAGCGAATCTGCTGTGACTTGTCCTATATTATTCCTCGTTCCACATCTCTAATTCCAAATGCAAATGCACTGCTACTGCCATTGTTAAAATTACTAAATCAGGAAGAAGTAATGTTTCTTCCTCAATTGGTGTTGGCAGGTGTGTTTTTATAGCCAGACGTAACAAAGCCACTTCAACTTGTACATAAAAGTTTATGTGGGTTTCAGATAACAACACGCTTTGGAATTAAATCGCTCACATTTAAGAAAATTGTTTCTTGCATTTTCAGGAGACAAATGGCCATCTTATCCTTATGTTTCAAAGATTGCTAAATTAAGTATTTTTTTGTTTTTAAAAACCCTCCATCTTCTCTGCAGTGACTATTTAACTTGTTTTTAAACTTTGCAAGGTACAGTTGGTACATTTACAGTTATATAATAATAAGGGACTGGAATCCACAACCACATTGCCATGTGAGAAACGTAGTCAAAGTTGGAACTTATGAAGGGGATTTTATTTTGTGCAAAGCTTTGCAAAGTTCCAAATTTTCACCCTCAGCAAAGATTATAAAGTTTCACGATTTTCATTTGCCTTCAGCCATGCAAATTTTTTTACATAGCGAAATAATTTTGTTACTAACAAACCCTAGCCAAGCCAAACATGACCTGTGAGCTACGATACAAACTACTTGCATACTTATGCATGTCTATACTGGAAAATGTATGGAGAATATTTTTTCTGTAATTTTGCAATCTGGTGAAGTTTTTTGCACATCTGCAGATTTGCAAAGTGAAAAAAGTCACAGATTTCTTCTGAGCGTAGTGGCCAATCTGAAATCCTATTCAGTTTCCGAGTTGGCCAGAAACTGTGCACGGACCCATGGTAAAACCCTGCTCAAATCCCTCTATGAATAACTTGGAGAAATGAGGTTGGAAATGGGGGGAAAGTGTGGTTCTGAGGTGGAGCAAAAACACAACTCCATATTGTTCCTCAGTCTAACCTTCAAAACTCTCATAAGAACCTAAACCTGCAAAGTGCGGTAACATTAAATGCCAAAAACTGTTTTACTTCCTGATATTACCAGCACAGTTGGAATAAGGGGTAAACGCTTTTCTTCAAATCAAATTTTCTGCAGGAGCATTTTTTATTAGTACTAAACAAAGATAAGTGCAACATAAATTGTTGCCTCCTTCCTTAACATCGACAATACCTCCCATCGCCACCACACTACAGTACTACCATCCAACTGCTTTTTCATCAAAAACGATGGCGGTCTTGCACACTTCCTTCCTTAACAGCACTGCCCACCACCCTTCCCACTGTGGGTCCTCAACTTCTCCTTGGCATGGGTCCTCTCTCTGCTGCAGTAGAACAAACAACCTCCTTTCTGCATATTTAACTATTCTCCTCCTTCCAGATAATTAGTTACCTTCTTATTGTCTTTTTCTCCAGCAGAATCATCCCGTATTTGGAAACTGGGCAGATTAATGAAATCCTTCATCTCAAATGTCTCTCCTTTCCTCTTGCAGAGAAGCAAGGCCTTGTCCAGCAGAAAGGCATACCTGAAGACACCAAGAGACCACATCTCAGAGGGGAGAGGCTATAAGAGAGGACATATTTTACAGGGGAAAGACTGCGAGTGGGGCCATATCTCCAAGCGGTGAGTCTAGGTGAAAGTCCCTATTTCAGAGGTGGAAAGGTGAGACAGGGGCTATATTTTAGAGGGTAGTGGCTAGGAGGGAGGTCACACCTTTTAGGGGGAGAGAGGCCATATCTCAGTAGGGAAAGGCTAGAACAGAGGCTGTATCTCAGAGGACAGGTTAGGAGAATGGCACTTTCTTAGAGGGGAGAGTAAAGGTGAGAGTTCAAATACCAGAAGGTAGAGGTTAAATGAGATTTCAAACCCCCTAGGGGAAAGGCAAAAAGAGAGCCAAGTGTCAAAGTAGAGAGGCTAGGAGAGAGACCACGTCTTGGATTGACAGCACTGAAGAGTGGCTATACTTATCAGGCGCGGAACTGAGAAAGTAGGTGGCAAGGCGCATTTCAGAGGAGTGGAGTTAAAAGGGTAGGAGGGGCAGCACATCACGGAGGCCTGAGAAAAATAGGCCGGGTGAGGGGACATGGAACAACAGGCTAGGGAAAAAACCAGAAACAGCAACAGAAAAATTATAGAGAGAACAGTCACATTTAAAGGGTACAGTCAGGGCATAGGAAAGAGGATAAGCCTCTCAGGTGGCTGAGATGATAGGTCGACATTTTAGAAAAGTGAGAAGATATGAGCAAAGTCACATGTTAGAGGTTTGAAGATGAAATGATGTGAAAGAGGCAAAATGTCAGAAGAGTGGAATGAGAGGGTATGACAGAGGCCACCTCTCAAAGGGGCGAGAGTGTAGGAGAGATGTTTTCCCCCAGCCCTTCAAGTGATAATGTTTCACCCACACTGGCCCTCTGCAGCCATTAACACCCCAATTAAGACCCTGTGATGACTAGGTACTGATTCCTAGTGTTATTCACTCTGAAGAATCTGTGCCCCCCTCGATGGCCCCGTGCAGCCTATAGTGGTCCTACATTCTAGCCTGGGCCCATTTCCTCCACAGGGCCTCACCGGTCCATTTTTGATCGCTTCTCCACACTGGTGATCTTTAGTTCCCCATCTGTTTTCGGTCTACCGTAGTGCGCCAACGATTCATTCTACAAGAAAAGGAACCAGATTACAATTTGTCTCTGAGAGCAAGGCAGAGCTTGGGTGAGACTTGCGACCCGAGGGATAGAGGTGATTGGCCAAGGCCATCAGGTCTCCGGAAGACCTGGCTGACAATGTTTAGGTACTTGAGGTGCAGGAATGTATCAAAGGTCACACATTAAATCAGCAGCTGAGCTGTGCCAAACTGAGGGATACATCCTCACTCAAGCTCTGACAAGGTCCGCCGTTAAACTTCAAAACAAACACCCATCACTACTGCAAACATTACAAAATCAGACTGTGGCCCAGCCCTGCACCTACCAGGTTCTCTATGGAGAGCTGGAAGTTGGTGATCTGCCGCAGTGTTTCGTTATCTCGCTTCACTTCGTTCACACATTGTGCTAAATCCTAGGAGGGAAAAACATTTTTAAATGGTTCCTTCCAACTGACCAATGCACCAGAGCAAGGGCAGCTCAAGCAACCTTCAATGAGCTCAGAGCAAAGCCACCAACATTCCATAGCAACTACCTTCAGAACTGAGCCTATACATTCGAAATGACATGTTGGCATTCTGATGACAATGGCACTCAAAAACAATTAAAAAAATTAAGAAAGACCACAAAAAATGTGTTGAAAGGTCAAGAGAGTATCAGAATAGGATGAGGAACTCAAACACAGAAATATATTTTGTCCATGTAAAATTTTGAAAACTGAAATATTTATATATTCTTTTGGTATGACTGAATGAGTATGTTCCTTCTTCACACTTCAGAAGACTGGCAAGAAGAAAGGAGCAATTCTTTATTCCTATCATAAGGCGTGAAAATGGCATTTCCAAGTTGCTTTGCACTATTTGTTACCATTGGGGCCTTAAAACCTGCCACATTCACACAGTTGCCAGGAGTGGCAGGGCATAAAGGCCCACATAATCTTTTCATCCAGGTAAACTATTTAATCCTATACTGACTGCTTTAGTGACATGTTAAAATGACTTGTAAGGTGACATTTTATAGTAATCAAAACACAGAAGGCAGCTTTTGAGGCTCAGACCTGTGTCTTGTTAACAGCTTTCAGAATGTTGTCACTCAATAAGAAATGTGTTGCTTGTATGTAAAAAAAAAGATTTTGTGTGTTGTCCCTTACTTCTAACACCTCAAACCATTATCGTTTTTAAAACATGTGTATTTTAGGTACTCGACGACAGTGAAAAGTGCACGTTTTCATGATTTAACAAAGGCAAATTGACATTTGTTTTAACAATATTTTGACTTTTAATGAGTTCTAAACGTATTCAGGACCTCATGTACAAAGCCCTTTTGCAATTGCAGACCATGAGATTTGAAAAAACGCAGGGTTGGCATAAATTCCAGGGTCCATATTTCTTTGAGGGATAGGTATAACCTCTTTGCTCCCTCGTATGTTCCCACCGTACATCACTTAACATCTAAATTCTGTATCATTTTAAGAGCAAACCTTCTAATTTGGGGGTATTTATTATAGAGTGAGTTGTAGACCTGTCCAGTCTATTGTGAAGCAAAGCGCTGAAGTTAGCAGATCTTGCAATTCTAACAAGTGCTTTACTGGGCAGTCCAGATAATGACAGTCATCTATATTATGCCTGTAATAACCAGCACAAATACCGGACTATTAATCTTAATCCTAGCTAGAGCCCATCGACCCGAGTTATTGGATCTAGTCTGTATTATTTCTGTATCCGGGTTTTGTCTTATCATTATTACAACCTCTTTCGTTACACTGGTTTGTTCAGTGCATCCAATCTGCTGTATCTATCTTATACCCATAAATAAAGTTTGCATTCTCTGCTGGTCAAATGCGGCTCCTGCAATATTGCAATCTGTGCATAGCATATTCTAATACCAATGTTTGTTTTCTTTTGATTGCCAAGCCATTTACACTTCATGATAAAAAGGATGGCGCTACATATTCGCCATCATTGAACTGTATCATTTACCCTTGATCTCTTGTTTCTGAATGCCGGTGCATGAGGTAGGATTTACGTTTTTAATTGATTTTCTATTGATTTTATATGTCCTCCTACTTTCCCAGGGAACCTTCCCTACTGAAGGCACAAACTCAGCGCCAGTTTAGTTGCTGCTGACCCTTCACACAAAATAACAGAAAGAGGAAACTGTACACAGCTAAAGTAGGTGAAAAAAGGAAGTCATCCATATGAGGGTACATGGCTGCTAATTCTACCCTTCCCACAGCCCTTCCTGCTTAACTTCTTTTTATTTCACTTTTTAGGAGACTGACCTCCTCTGCATTTCGAAAATTGTGCATTTTTTTGCCACATTACTCTTAAGATTGCAAGAAACTTTATCTGCATCTTTGCCCCAAGTTGCTGATGGTCTTACATTCTCTTACCCAGTTTTCACTGCCTCTCTTTCAGTGGCCCAGCAAGTATCTGAACGCATCAAAAGCACACGGGCTCTCACCCCTAATGATTTCTCCTTCAATGTTATTCCCAATATTTGCTCTTTAACTGAGTAGGTCTGCAACTTTACCAAAATGTTCCTAGGGCTTTGCCTGTAAGACTTTCTTCTAAAGGGGTGTCTGTTTACTCTCTGAATTCCTTTATCAAGGTTTACTTTTGAATAGCTGTTAAAAATTACTCCATTGAAGAAGGCTTTTACAAAATGTTTTAAGCAATTACGCTTTTACAAAATGTTTTAAGCAATTACCTTCTAGACTTTCCGGTATTTTTAATAATATGAGGTTATTTCTCTTATAGTGATTTTCAATCCTCTCTTGGTTTCCAGAATTGACTTTTCTTGTGTCCTAGTCTAGATTTATCCCCAAGTCTAGATATATCCTGGGTATTTTTTCCAAAATATAATTTAGTTTCCAGCATAGCTTTTCCAAGTAAAGAAGCTCTGTTTCCTAACTCGTCTGCTTTCCTCTCTAAAAGTGAACAGGCTTTCTGTATCCCCCTCTGATATTATTCAGCTGTTTTACAATTGATTTTGACTGCAATGGTTAAAACGTGCTCTACAAAGTATCATTAGTGTGTTTAGGTGATGATTTTGTTCTTTCTACACTTCCTCTTTCTGTTGAGATAGTGTTTCCAGGTTTCGGTCCAGGAACACACCCCTTTGTTTTTGTCGTTACATCTCTTAAATGTGCCTAGACAAAATCTTGTATTTATTCATTAAGCAGCTCTCTGGAGCTAACAGGTAGTCAGACCCATTTCCCGCTGTATGCACCAGAGTATAACTCGAAATGTTATCTATCTGCCCCACACCAATGCCCACTGATGCCTTAATGCTTATCTTGAGGCTGCGTAAAACACTGGAAGGCCGTTTCCATACCTTTACCCATTGATGTGGTCTCCCCCACTTCCTCCATTGTGTCCTTTTCAACAACCCAGAAAGGTGATCTAAGTGATGGGGTAGGTCTCCAACCTTTTACAGGCTTCCAATTTCCCCAGACTCTTATGCCATACTGTACAAATGTTGTTGCCAGTGCTTGTCCCAGTAGCTTGTAACAGTGGGTTGGATATTGCTGTAGGTTTCATTACAGATTAAGCTTTGCTGCATTTAAGCTGGACCTGCCAGCCCTATGTTGACCTCTTGCCCCAATTGCTGGGTGACCATCAATATACCATGCCACCCTCACGCACTATTTATTTAGCCTTATTCAATATTTAGGGTTATTTACCATTTTTAGAGGAGGTTTGGGAGCAATGCTATGATTCAGCCACCTTGTTTTGACTTTGTGTTCCTTACCCTTCTTCTTTCTCTGCACTGATAATTGACCATCGGTTTACCAGCTCCACTTTCTTTTGCTCCAGGGGGCTAATTTATTTCCTTTTATGCTATTCCACTACTCTGAGTCCCCCCCTTCGTTCAGACATAAAGGTGGGAGGCAGGAGATCCTCAATGAACGCAGTAAAGCCAGCTACAGGTACCCAGAGTCCTGTGCTGCTGGTGGCACTGACTGCCAACTATACCCTCCACATGCCCTCTCAGGCAGAGCCACTGACTAGCCTCACGGTGTAGACACAGATGCTCTGCCTCCCAATCCCATCCAGTTGAGGTGCTTGTCTTTCCAGCCTCTACTTCCGTGATCCACCCCTTTCTGAGGCAACTTCAGGGGATTCGCTAGATGTTGTATGGAAGTAAGTACCTCTACATACTACTACAGTGGGTATCTAAGAGTTCTAGCGGAGCTCCCGTCCTGCTTGATAGCAGGCTGGCATGTTCCCCTCTGCCTTCCACAAAACTGTGACATGTGGGATAGTTAGGCAATGTTTCACACTCACCATTTAGCATCTCAGATCATGCAGCATTGAATTTAAAATTAAAAACCCTTAACCTCCAGTCGTACCACAGATGGACCATGGATTGTAAACTGTTATTAGATCAGGCCATAATTGAGGAGATAAAAGATATATCTAGAGAATTATTTGAATTTAATCTGGGTACCTCCGGTATAGAGATAATTTGGGATACATATAAGGAGGATAGTTAGAAAAATATCCAGAGAGAAGGCCAGAACACAAAGGACTGAGTTTCAATATTTAGAAAGCAAAATCAAAGACACTGAACAATTGCAACTGCACAGCCATCCTCACTGTCAAGCAAAACCTAAAGAAGGACCTGAGTAAAATGCAGTTAGAATATAGAGTAAAAACAGAAAATGGTAGTGCCAACATTCTGGGAAAGCATTTAAGTGCAGTTGTTAACGAGATAGATAAGACCATTAAGTGGTGGGAAAATAATCAATTGACTATATATGGGACAATCAATCTTGTCAAGATGTCCATCTTCTCAAAAGTTAAACGCTGGGGGGCGGGCCTGAGCGCGCATGGAGTGAGACGTGTTTCACCGAGTCTCCGCTCCAGCGCCTCTCGCCTTTACCTTACTCTTCGCCTCCGGGCTCCGCATCTTCCTGGAGCGGGCTCCGCTTGTGGCTGGGACCTCCGGGGCAGCGCTCTGGGTCGCGGGGGCCCTTTGGGGGATCAGCCTTTCCACTCTTCACGGGCCGGTCCCGGCCCAGCTTGCCGCACCCGCCATTTTGGTCCCCTGCTGCGGCGGCGATCCCGGCGGCGCTGGGGGCCTCGCCTCGGCGGAGCCCGGTCCTTGCTGCCAGCGGTGACATCCTTGGGGGCTGGACCCCCCCCTGACGTGCTGTGACCGGGCGCTGTCACCCGGACCTCTGCAGCTGTTTTCTCCCGGCTGGAGCGGCCCCGACCCCTGCGGGCCGCCATCTTAGGCCCAGACCGACGCCGCATCCCTGCTGGGGCCCACGATGCCTCCCTGGAGGGGGGTGACCGGCGCTGCTGTGGGCGGAGTGGTCCTGGCCTGTTGATCACTCGCTGTCTCCCTGCCCCAGCGGATTGCTGCCCCGGCAGTGATCCTGAAGGCGCTGGGGGCCTCATCTCGGCGGGGCCCTGTCTTTGCTGCCGGCGGTGAAGCCTTCGGGGGCTGGAGCCCCCCCCCGGGCTTGCCGTGGCCGGGCGCTGCCACTCGGGCCTCCGCAGCTGTCTTTCCCTCGGCTGGAGCTCACCCGACCTCGGCGGACCGCCATCTTGGGCCCAGACCGACGCCGCATTCCTGCTGGGGCCTGCGACGCCTCCCTGGAGGGGGGTGACCGGCGCTGCTGTGGGCGGAGTGGGCCTGACCTGCTGACCACCTGCTGTCTCCCTGCTTCGGCGGATTGCTGTTGGCGTGGGGCCTCCCGGTGATCGCGGGGGCCCCCTGGTGGTTCCACGCTCCTTGCTGCCCATGTGAGGGAATTCGCCTGGTGGACTCCGCAGACCGCGCCAGGGCGGTACAGGTACCGGGACGGGGGGGGTCCTCTCTGGCTCTACGAGGGCTTCCGGCTCCGCATTGGGACTCTGTCTGTGTCTGCTGCCCCTTGGTCTTGGCTCCATCCTGACCCCCCCTCCTGGACACAGCCTTCTGTGGTGCAGGGTCGTGACCTTTCCTGGTGACCCCCTCGTTGGGGCTCGGCCTGCGCCCTCTTGCACTTGCGCTCTGGTAGGCACGGCCTGGTCTACTCTTGGGGCCTGATCATTGCGGGAGAGCCCTCCTCTGCCTGTTCCTTGTGTGGTGGCGGGGGCCCCCGGGGGCTGCACTGTGCGATTGGAACCTACATACATCACCGGGGTTGCCCACTACCCCCCCACCTCTTTAACTCCTCCCTTGGTCCACCCTCTGCACTACTTCCCTGACTGGGCCTCGGGTTCCCTGGGCCACCGCCACTATGCCGCCCAAGCATAGGGCCACCAGGGACACGGACTCAGCTGCCTCCCGCGGGCAATCCGGTGGCCTCCCTTTGGGCCAAGGCACCTCCGTCCACTCAGGATGATCCTCTTGCCTCCTCGGGCGCGTCCGCCCTCGCGGTGCCGATCACCCAAGCCTACATGTCCTCCTTCTTGCAGGAAATCAAGTCTGAAATTAGCTCCCTCCGACAGGACTTTAAAGTTGGGCTTCAGGATGTTCGCAAGGATGTCGTGGAGATTGGCGACAGGGTGGATGGCCTCGAGAGGACGATGGATGCCAGGACGGAGGACGTTGAGAGTCTCTGGAAGAAGGTGTCTGAGCTGGAAGACCAGAATATCTCTCTGCAGCTGAAGCAAGAGGATTTGGAGAACCGCGGGCGGCGGAACAACCTCCGTATCCGAAGCGTGCCACTGGGAACGGAGGGGACTGATGTAATGTCGTACACTGCAGACCTCCTCCATGCCATCCGCGAAGGGGAGGGCACCACGCCACCTATGCTGGATAGAGCTCATCGTGTTCCGGGCCCCCGCAACCGTCCCAACTTTGTACCTGACATTATCACACGGGTCCACTTCTTTGCGGACAAGGAAGCCATTCTTCGCAAAGTGCAGGGGGTCCGGGCGCTCTCCTACAATGGGCTCTCCATTCAAATCTTCCAAGACCTCGCGCCCTCCACGCTTCGCCGGCGGAAAGCCTTCAGGCCTGTCACTGATAAACTGCGGGCCATGGACATTAAGTATCAGTGGGGGCACCCCTTCGCCCTGATGTTCCTCTGGGAGGGTTGGCGGCGGATCCTCCGGTCTCTGCAAGAGGCGCTGCGCCTCCTTCACTTGCCTCTGGACTCTGATATTGATGACTCCCCTTCCTCTCGTGCCCGCCCTGCGGATTCGCTCCGGCCGGAGTGGTCCATTGTTCTTCCTCCTCGCTCTGGACGTCGTCCGGGGGCCTTGACTCCACCCAGGCCAAACAGGATGCCGTCAATCACGTCCGCTCTCTGAGTGCCTCTCCGTCCCTCGCATTGTAGCCCAATTCATCGCGGAGTAGTGCTTGCTGGTGCCCTCGTTGGGGACTCAGTTTTGGGGGACCTTTGCCCGGGCCCGGAGGTCGATTCATGCTCTGTACCTCTCATTGCCTTGCGGAGGGCTGGTAGCGGGGGCTCCTAGCCTTCTGCGTGCCGGCCACCCCCCCCCCCTTTTTTTTTGCAGAGTCCTATAGGAGAGTGACTTCTCTGGGACGCCCTACGTTCGGGAACTTGGGCTGTTCTGTCATGACTCTGTACCACCTTGGCCCAGTTGGCCTGTTTATTTTCTCCTCTCCTCTTTCCTTTCATGGCTTTCTCTTTTCTCGCCCTGTCTTGGGCTCTTTGTGGGAGCGTCCTTGCTTGCCTCTGCTGTGTGGTTTGGCTTTGGGGGAGTGCGGGGATGCTGTTGTGTCCTGTCGGGAGGCTAACTGGCCTTGCTTTGTTATGCCCGGCCTGTCTCCTTTGTTAGCGCCTTGGGTGGAGCGCCTCTCCCTCCCCACTGTAGGGTTTTGGACGCATGCCCTTCCTCTGGGGTTTCTGGCCCTTCCTGAAGTGGTTGTAGACCGTGGCTTCCCCTCCCATCCTCTCACACTTTTCCCCTTATTCCGCCACCTCCTGCATTACCTCCTGCTGCTGCGCGCACTTGGTCTCTCTTCCCTCCAGTCATGGCCGTCGCACCCAGCCTAAAGCTTGTCTCCCTTAATGTGAAGGGACTCAATTCCCCTAACAAGCGGCGACAAATATGGCGCTATCTCTTGCAGCTGAACCCTGATATCATTTTCCTTCAGGAGACCCACTTGCTTAAGGCGGATGTAGTCCGCATGGCCCACCCTCGCTTTCCGCTTCAATTCTGGGCTTCTGCTGCTACCAAGGTAGCTGGTGTAGCGATCCTGTGTCGCGCTGGCATTCAGCAGGGGGACTCCAAAGTAACCCGCACACCGGATGGTAGGTTCCTCAAAGTGGCGGTTCGGATTGGTCGCAGGTCCATCACTCTTTGCAACCTGTACGCTCCCAATCAGGCGCAGGATCACTACCTTCGGGAGCTGTTGCGGGACCGAATATTGTGCACGGATCCCTCCCTTATTATAGGGGGTGATTTTAATCTGGTATGGGACGCCAATGATGACCGTAGCGCTTGCTCTTTTCATGGTGCCGGGGCTATGTCCTCCGCTCTCAAGAAGCAATTGACTGAGCTTGGCCTCATAGATGTCTGGCGCTATCACTCTCCCGACTCGTGAGACTACTCGTACTACTCCCCCGTACACCGCTCTTACTCGCGCATCGACTATCTCTTCGTCTCCCACTCTCTCATAGGGGACACGCTTTCGGCCTCCATATCGGATATCTCAATCTCCGATCACGCGCACCTGGAGCTTCTTCTCAGAGATCCGTCTTCCCATCCTGGCCGCCCACCACGTTGGCGACTCCCTGCTCATATCCTTCGTGACCCGGTTGACGTCGCGGAACTTAGGGAACCATTACTTCTTATTTTGAGACGAATGACTTGCCGGAAACTACTTTTTCGGTGGTTTGGGATGCCTTCAAGGCCACAATCCGTGGTCATATCACGTCCATAGCGTGTGCCCGGGCTCGGGAGTCGCGCTTGTTTGAATCTACCCTCTCTTGCGACATAAAGGCACTTGAGCGACTTGATCAGGCGCAGCCACTGGCCGCCCACAAGCGGCGATTGGCCGTACTGCGCGGTCAACTCCGCACGCACCGCACCAATCAGGCCGAACGGGCACTTCTGGCTCTTAAACAGCGCTACTATGAGGGAGGGGATAGGGTGGGTACGGTCTTGGCCCGGCGCTTGCGGGCACGGACGGCCAAAGCCCACATAGCCAACGTTAAACGCCCTGATGGCTCTCGAGCCACTGCTGAGAAGGATAAGCTTGCGGCATTCCACACATATTACTCCTCTCTATACGCCGCGGAGACGCCCCTCCGGAACGGATTCGGGCCGTACTAGATACTTGCACCTGGACTCCGATCACTGCATATCACGCACAGTTGCTGGAGGACCCACTTTCCCAGAGCGAGCTTGCGGGAGCTCTAAAAGATCTCCCTCTTGGGAAATCACCGGGTCCGGATGGACTGCCGCTTTCTTTCTATCGTGTTTTTTTCCCGCAACTCCAACACCATCTCCTTCACCTTTTCAATTCCTTCACGGATGTGGTGGGTCCCTCTTCCTCCATGGGTCTCGCCGAGATAGCTTTACTTCCGAAACCAGGCAAGGATCCCGCGTTGTGCTCTTCTTTTCGCCCTATTGCTCTTCTTAACTCGGATCTCAAGCTCTATACCAAAATTCTAGCTAAACGCCTGGATCCCCATCTTCCGGGCCTGATCGATCTCGATCAGGTCGGTTTTATCCGGCAGCGACAGGGGGCAGACAATGTGCGGCGGGTCGCCCATCTTGTTGGGAAAGCTCAGCACTGGAATATTCCCGCATGCTTGCTATCTCTTGACGCGGAGAAGGCATTTGACCGCGTGGACTGGACTTTTCTCCGCGCGATTCTCTGCAAGATTGGGCTCGGTCCCTTGATGGTCTCTCGTATCATGGCTCCTTATCTCTCCCCTGTGACTCAGGTTCGGGTCAATGGTCACCTTACTGATCCCATTGTCATACACAGAGGCACGCGACAGGGCTGCCCTCTCTCTCCCCTCCTGTTTGCCCTTGTGGTGGAGCCCCTCGCTATTATGATTCGGCAGGCACCAGATATCCACGGCATCTCTCTTGGAGGCCAACAGCATAAGGTAGCCTTGTTTGCGGACGATCTGCTCCTTACATTATCGCAACCACGCACGTCTCTTCCCGCCCTCTACCTCCTATTGCGTCAATTCGAACAGGCGTCGGGGCTTAAGATCAACCATGACAAATCCTGGGCTCTGAACCTCACTAGTCCGGTGGAGGAGCTTCCTCTGCTTCAGGCACTGGTTCCTTATAAGTGGGCTCAACATTCCATCCGATACCTCGGCCTCAATCTGACACCCACCCTTGCCACCTGGTCGCAAGCGAACTGGCAAGAATGGAGGCGGTCTGTGCTAGAGGACCTGCGAAACTGGAAACCTCTCACTCTCTCCTGGTTGGGTCGTCTTCATGCCCTTAAAATGTCCATTCTCCCAAAAATTCTGTATGTTTTCCAATCTTTTCCCACCCCTATCCCGCATCATCAGATCCCAAGCCTGCAGCGCGAATTCACCAGGTTTGTCTGGGGGGGACGCCGCCCGCGATTTTCTAGCAAAATCCTTATGCTGCCTCGGGACAGGGGGGGCCTGGCCTGTCCTAACCTGTTGGACTATTACTGGGCGGCGCATCTTCGCTTCATCTCTGAATGGATGGCTTGGGAGAGTGAGAAGGTGTGGTTCCATATGGATAGGGCGGTAACTGGGCGCTCCGTCTGGGATCTGCCTTGGCACTCTCGGGCTTCACGCTCGCGAAGCGCGTACATAGCCGTTCCTAACAAGACTGTTCTCGACATCTGGGATAAGGTGGCTATCTCTAAAGGCCTTACCACCTTTCCCTCGCCTCACACTCCTATCGCTGGTAATTCCCTCTTCCCACCTGCCTTACACTCTACCGCTTTTTCTGAATGGCTAGACGGCGGGTGTAGAACGATACGGGATCTTTTCGTGGGAGCCACTTTCAAGACTTTCGACCAATGCAGGCGAGAGTTCTACCTCCCCGACGGGGCTCGAATACAGTATTTGCAACTTCGACATTGGATATATGCTGGATCTCTGGCGCCGGCGGCCACGCGTGCCTTTACCCCCTTCGAGCGGCTGGTTCGCTCGTTTGATAACTCTAGGGGTCTTGTTTCACGCACTTATCACATCCTCCAACATTCCCCGCGGCTACCCTCTCACCCCTACCAGTCTCGCTGGCACTCTGATCTGGCCGCAGACGTCACATCTGCACAATGGGAGCGCCTGTGGCGCGACATCCCGAAGGTATACCGTTGCATTTCGCAGCGAGAAACTGCCTATAAGGTAATGACTCAGTGGTATTATACACCCCAAAGGCTGCATAAAATGTTCCCTGCGACCTCTCCCCTTTGCTGGCGATGTTTGACCTCACCTGGTGACTTCCTTCACGTGTGGTGGTCTTGTTCACTTCTGGCCACCTACTGGAAAGAGATACTTAGCCACATCAAACTGGTTCTTGGCTTCCCCCTGCCTGAATCTCCTGCTACAATACTCTTAGGAATCAAGCCTGCCAATTTGCGTGCGCTGACTCGTAGCGACTGGCATCTTTGTCTCCATATGCTGGGTGCGGCGAAACAACTTATAGCGCTATACTGGAAGAAAGCAGAGACCCCACCGGTTACTCTTTGGTTCACTCGCCTGTGGCACATCATGGCCATGGAGCTTCTCACTGCGCGCTTGCAGCATTGAGACACCCAGTTCAGCAAACTCTGGCAACCACTGATTGACCACTTCTGTAGGATAGAGCATGCCCGTTTCCAGCCCCCGAAACTTCGGGCTTTGCGCCTTTTTGATGATGCACTACTTCCCTTCGCGTTCACTGTGCCCTCGTGACTCTGACGCCACCATGCTGCTACCTGACCACCAAGCCACCATCTCGATGAGGATTTCCCCCCGCATTCTATTTTCCTTTTCCTCCCTCTTTTTCTTCTCTTCTCCCTTCCTTCCCTTTTTCTTTTCTCGCTTTTCTTTCTCTTTCTCTTCTCTTGCTGGTTCTTTCTGTCTTTCTCTCTCCTCTCTCTCTGTTTCACGTTTATGTTCGAGTTCGTTTATTTACTGAGATTCTGCCTACTTGGAGATGCGTTTCAGCATACGCCTGATTTTTATGCCTTTTCCACTTCGCGGCCGGCCCTGCATGGGTTGTAGGCGACTTGCTGTGTAACCTCATGTGAATGTATAATTCTCCTGCTGCCGCACCTTTGCCTTATCTACACTTGTCCTATTTTGCGGCCGGCCCCTCAATGGGTTGTAGGCGACATGCTGTGTATCTGTGGTTTGCTCTCCTTATCCTTAATAAAAAAATGTTTGTAGTCAAAAGTTAAACGCTTGTTTATTTACATTCCATTAAAGTCTAATACAAAGGACTCAGTGAAATTGCAATAGAAGATTAATAGTTTTATTTGGAACTCCAAAAGCCATATGATTTCCTGGAACAAATTAAGGATAAGGCTAGTTAAAGGGGGGCTCAGACTACCATATTTACAACTATGCTGTTGGCTTTCCAATGAAAGATTTTCTAATTAGTTTCCTATCCAAATAATTCTAAGCTGGGGCCCAATGCTTCAGAAAAAGCTGGACGGCATTTGCGGGATTCATTTCATATAAAAATGTGCTGACCCACAATACTTTGAAAAAGTCTGGCTAAAAATACTAAAGTCTGCGGCAAGGTTGTGCTATGATATTAAGAGCCTTCTGAAAGTGCCATATTATTACAACTTGACATGGTTTTGGGACTTGATATCTACAATTGCCATCATGGATCTCAAGAATAAAATAAAGAACTGCAACTCCATCTAAGATGGAGGTTGAATTACAAAAAGTGGGCATGAGGAGGAAGAAAATTATGATGTGGTACTCCATGCTAAGGTAAGCAGCAGACACATCCTTAAGTGTATCTTGCTAGATCTGGGAAAAGTGCCTTGCAGGCGCTGGAGCTTGACAATTTATGGCAAGTATCTTACGCCCTTTATATGTTACAGTAAAGACTGCACCACTTAGAAAGAATCTTTTCTTTTCTCTTCACAGAATATATTGGTTTCCTAAGAAGATAACCAAGTTAGCAAAAACAAAACGTTGCAATCAGAGGGAAAGATGTAAAAAATGTGATAAGCAACAAACAGATGACATACATATGTTTGTCAGCTGCCCAATGATGAATAATTACTAGAATAGTAAAGGTAAGAGCATCTCTGAAATCTTTCGGCAAGACTTCAATGTAAGCTCATTTCAATTGCTACCAGCCCAGGGTGGTTTGATAGAGTGTAGGGTTGCAAACCAAAATCTGAGGGCTGCCCTGAACTCCAAACCAAGAGACCAGGACAACATTCTTAAAGCCAGACAGCATTATAAGTCTACAATCAAAAAGCGTAAGATAGTTATCAAGGAGGAAGCTTGGAATGGCCTTGCCATCGCCTGTAAGGAAAAGGACTCCAAAAATATTTCGGGCAATTGTTAATGAAAAACAACGCCCTACATTTAAGAGTGAGGGCCTGGGCTCAAATATCAGTCCTCAGATTTGGGTTGACCATTTTAAGCATATCTACTCCTTTGAGGATCAAACGCCTGATGAGCTTGAGGACATTGGTCCTTCTTTTCCCTTATTAATTAGGCTTGAATACGAGGAGGTAATAAAGGCCATTAATGGCAGCCCCTCAAATAAAGCACCAGGACCAGACGGAGACCCCATGGATAGACTACACTGATCTGTGGGCCCCCATTATTATATTGCCCTGAATGCTGCAGCTTCCTGTAAGATCCCCGTCTCAGGGCAGCAAGCCATTATTGTCCCAAAATTTAGGAAGGGCCTCAGGCAAGATCCCCACTGTTGCAGGCCAATATTACTTCTCGACTCTGTAGTTAAGGTATCGGGTCGGGTGATTTGACACATGATAGAGGGCTTGGTAAAGCAAAATGGAGTCTTGAGAATAGTATAGAGGGGAAATATACAATTGCGAAGAAATTCTCATTATACCTGGCTTTCATG
Organism: Calotriton arnoldi; assembly: GCA_963921515.1. Lineage (NCBI taxonomy): Eukaryota > Metazoa > Chordata > Amphibia > Caudata > Salamandridae > Calotriton > Calotriton arnoldi. The sequence continues at coordinate 948,708 of CAWUFW010000796.1, forward strand.
GACCTGAGCAGTGCATTTGAGAGGGTCAACTGATCCAAGTTGTGGTCCAGGTTTGGCACAGATGGCAAATGTACCCCTTTGTTGTCCTTGGCTCAAGGTGCCTGCCAACGATGTGTTTTGGCACCAATTCCTTTTCTCTTATATATTAACGATTCAGATTCCTTCCTCATTAGTAACTGCCATGATTTAGTCAGGATCAAGTCCAACCCAGTATTGACATTGCTATATGCCGACAATGCGGCTCTGCTTTCCCCGCACATCCAACGAGCTTCAGACCCTAGTTGACAAATTTCTATCCTTTATGGATAAATTGGACTTAGATACAAACGTCACCAAGTCACACAATATGGTGTGCAGCCTGCAGCGTTCCAAGGTAAGAGCAATATCCTCAAGGGAACTAACATCACCAAAGTCATTGAAATTCCCTAGCTGGGTGTGATCTTTGACAGTAACAACATTTTTGTGCCGTCTCTCTAATCGATGCTCACGATTTAACAGTGAGGTGGGGGCCCTTTTCAATGTATCCACCAGAGTAGGCAGTTAACCTATTACACCCTAGCTGGAAATCTACAAATTGAAATGTCTACCTGTTCTCACTTATGGGGCAGGAATATGGGGGTATAGAAATTGTAGCAGTGTTCAGAGGGAGAAAAATTGTTTATGTAGGCAGCTTCTTGGTCTTTGACCAGGCAGCCCACTGCATTTTATACACGAAGAGCTGGGACTAGGTTATGTCATGGACTCAGTGGGGCTTGCTCCCCTTCTTCTCTGGATCTCCATCTGGAGCAACCCAGAGGCCTCTTTTAACCATGAAATTATAAAGGACCGTCTGTCCTGTGATTATGACCTAAGAATCCCTAGGCTGAAATATATACAAAACTCATTGAAAGCTTTGGGTAGACCAGAGTTAGTTTCTAACTGGAGTCAAGCTATCCTGGCTGATGAGGGCTGAAAGCCCGAAACCGGTCCTAGGATGCTTGTTTCCAGTCCAGGGAGGACCTGGCCTGGCAGTTCGGGCTGGACTGTTCCCATTGGGCGCAGGGTCAAGACTGATTTGCATATCGCTGGGTCCAAACTGGAATGGCATGGTGAGCAAAAAAACGATGGATTTAGGCCCAGATCTCTGTACTGGGGTGAATGTATGACATTGTTCCGCATTCTGTCCATCAATTGTTCTTTTTGCATTTGTCACCCCGAGTGGGACGGGTATGCCCAGACGTGGGTCCCGTGCTCTCCATGCCACTGGAGTCAAGCTATCCTAGCTGATGAGGGCTGAAAGCCCGAAACCGGTCCTAGGATGCTTGTTTCCAGTCCAGGGAGGACCCGGCCTGGCAGTTCGAGCTGGACTGTTCCCATTGGGCGCAGGGTGAAGACTGATTTGCATATGGCTGGGTCCAAACTGGAATGTCATGGTGAGCAAAAAAACGATGGATTTAGGCCCAGATCTCTGTACTGGGGTGAATGTATGACATTGTTCTGCATTCTGTCAATGAATTGTACTTTTTGCATTAGTTTCTAACTTATGCACCATCTTAAAGGGAGAGTCCTCCAAAATTAAAAACATGTTCTTAAAAAGCGCCGCCATCAACAGGGAAGATAGAGAGGTGATAAGGCCTACCATGAGAGAACTGATGAGTTTATAAATGACCAATGGGATTCAGCCATATCTATTGTATGTTAATAATATAAGGGGAAGGATGTTACTGACGAAGTTCCATTGTAGTACAATCAGATGTTATCTGAGTTTCCCTGTTGGCCAATTTGACCCAAATTCCATCCTGCGGTGTCCTAGCAAAGAGTAATTCCCACAAACCCTGGCACATTTTATATTCTTTTGTAAGTTTTACTACGTTTTTAGGAAACTTTTTATATTGCAGATACTTAAAAGCAAGGGCTTTAATCAATATAGACCTGCCCTTTACTACTTGCGGATGCTCCCAAATTATCATGTGTCCCATTCTGTGGAAGCGTTTCTAAAAAATGCACTTTACTGGTGCAACTCAATTGCGTTTTAGATATCATGCATTGATAAGAGGCTAACCAACTTGTTTATGGCAATTTGAAACATATTTGATTCTGCTCTTATCTGTTTTTATGTTATTTTATATCAAATATTTTATGAGAATGATGTTGGTTGTAACACTGTACGTTAAAGTATTTGTTCGAACTTTTATGATTATATCTTATAATCAAATAAAGTACTTTGATGATGATAAAGTCTGCGTCAATTAGAAAGAATCTTTTCTTTACACTTCACAGAATATATTGTTCACCTAAAAAGATAACCAGGTTAGCAAAAACACTGTTATAATCAGAGAGATGTAAAAAATGTGATAGGCAACAAACAGATGACATGCATATGTTTGGCAGCTGCCCAATGATGAAATCTTTCGGCAAGACTTTAAGGTAAGCTCATCTCTCATAACATTTGGAAAGAAGAATTAAAGTGAATATGGAACTTAAAGTAAACATGCAAAAAGAACAATTGATGGACGGAATTCTGAAACAATATCAAACACTCACCACCAGTACAGAGATCTGGGCCTAAATCCATAGTTTTTTTGCACACCATGGACCAGTGTTTCCGGTCCAGGGAGGACCTGGCTTGGCAGTTCAGGCTGGACTGTTCCCATGACGAGCAGGGTCAAGACTGAGTTTCATATGGCTGGGTCCAAACTGGGGTGGCGTAGTGGCCAAAAAAACAATGGATTAAACCCAGATCTGTTGACTGGGGGTGAATGTTTCAATTGTTCAGCATTCCGTCCATCATCTGTTCTTTTCAGGTAGAGGAGGCAGTGGTCCTAGGGACCACTGTCACTTTTCAATGAAACTTTACAAAAAAGGGAACTTTTTATGCATTCCAGTTTCCTTAAAGGAAAACTAGTTGCATTTAAAAAAAAAAAGCTGTCTCTTTATTAAAACACAATCACAGAAATGGTGGCCTGCTGACCCTTGAGGCCACCATCTCTGCAATAGTGGCCAAAAGCAAGGGGTCACAAGTTGAGACCTGTCTAATTAATATTAATTAGGCAGCTCATTCTCTGACCCCTTGCAATTCATTATTTTGTGAACTGAGCTAACTGTGCATAGGTCGGAGCGCAAAACCCTACTCCATTCGCAAAAGGTGGGTGTGCAACCTGCAACCACTATTTTGCAAAAAGAATACTAGTACATCAGGCCCGAATTCCTCTAATGATCAAAGAGATAAATGTAATTTACAACAGTGGAAGATGGCACTGGGTTTGCTCATGTGTGTTTTCCATGTGTGCCTGAGTGTCTGTGCACATGTCTCCAGGAAGGGGTAGGCGCGATAAAGCATTCTTTGGCATTTTTACTGAGTGCAGAAAAAACTCTAAGGACCGCCTTGTCAGTTACAAATATGTAACTTGTGGTGCTAATAAGTAGACTGGATTTTGCCATGCAACTTAATGTTACTCTTTCTGTGACTGAAAGGAGTGCCTTCTACACTGGGACTCTATAATGTTGACTGAGATCTCAAGACACAACTGCAACCATTATCCCCTTGACCCTTAGCCATTCGTTCTTAGCAGCTTTTGTTACAGATCCACCTTTTCCACAGAAAACTGATTACAAAATCAAATGTTTTCACAAGAATTAAAACTGCTGTTCATATGAGAAAAAACGATGCATCACTTCGAAACGGCTTTGAAAAAAATAGCACCAACTGAACTATATTTGCAAACCTAATCTACCCTCGTGCTTAGCCTGTCCTTCGGGGAATTTCTTTTTCTGAAAGACTGTAGAAACTCTTGAGTTCAGTTTCACAGTGCATGCGACCTTTTTCTTCAAAGTGAGCTGATGCTTTCTTGCACCAGTTTGTGGGATTGGCCGTTGTAAGTGAACGCCTGCCTTGCAAAAGCAGAGCAGTTTTGAAAATGCTGCGAGAGGGCACTATTGGTTCATGATCGCTCATCTTTCTGAGTAACTGGACGCATGGCACCCCCATTGGCATCACCCCATCCAAATGGCAAAATCCAGGCTACTTATTACTTTAAATTACCATGAAACAACTAGGCCCCGATAAGTTTGCCTTACGCCTGCTCAAACTAGCCTGATTTCAGTCATTTCAAGTTACTCTTGTTGTTCTGCAAAATTCCTGAAATTACGCTATTACGCTATTACGCCATGTCGCTTAGTTACACTCTGTTCGTGGTAAACTACAGAACATGAGCAGCTGTTGTATGTGGTGCTTGTGTTTTTTTGCACTTTTTTTTGCCACAGTGTGTCTTCACTTTCTAAATGGACGTGAGGACACATATCATGCTAAAGTATAGTGCCAAATAGCCGTTTTTGTATGTTGCATAATTTTGTGTAATTACTCCAAAATTTTGTCTAATTACGCAAATGCAAATTACGCAGATTTCGTACATCCCTAGAAACAACCATATGCCACAAGACCACATACCATTAAAAGGCTAATTTCCATTGAAACCATTTGTACCAAGAAAGAAACTTTCTAGAAGAATAGTGTTACAGAATGACCATGTTTCCCGGAAAGAACAAAAGATACAAAAGAACCAAGTGTTATAGAAGAGGTTAGTGCCACAGAAAGCAGCATTTTAATACAAACCCTAATCTCATTTCTACACCATCTGACACCTTACCTACCCAACAACTTCTCTAAAACCTCCAATTCAACTTTCATCTTCCTCACCATCCTCTGCTGTATCCTTCATCACAATCTCAAATTCTCACCAATCCTCACTTCCCTACTCATACATTTCCTCAGTATCACTTCCCCACGCTCACCTCCTCTGCCCCTCTGCAAACCCACTCTCATCATTCCTGACTCTCATTCCTATAGTCCCCACTCTTGCCTCCTCCACCACTGCCTACTGTCCCTCCCTCATCACCCTCACCACACACTCACTCTCAACCCTGCTGGGATCCCCTGCCCCATATATATTATTCTCTCCAGCTCCACCCATCTCCTTCCCTCTCTACTGCAAGTAGCAACACTTACTCTCATGGCATCCAGGGCCAGCTTCAGATTTTCCTTCTCGCAGGCATCTGTGGTGAATTTCACCAGCTCCTAGCAACAGAGGCGGCAAGATGTCAGTAAAAGAACACATTTGAGAGGATGCTAGTAAGAGAACAAGGGACCATGTAAATGCTATGATTTGGAGTTTGTGACAGCAAAAAATATTTTTCTAATTTACAAATCCAATTTTAGGGGCCAGTAAACATTTACCAACTGCTAAAATAGGATTCTGCCCTGATGACAAATTGATATTTTAAAGAGGCATGTTGTAGACACCTCTTCCAAATAGCGATTCGGTAGGCAATGTATCAAGGTTTTGCAACCGTAATATGGGCACAGAACACTAAATGTTAGTGGCTGCTGAGTTGAAATGGCAACCCATTTGCAAAGTCCCCATGAGAACCCCTTCCTCTTTGTGAATCTTTAGAAAACGCTTTTTTGGGGAGTAGGCATTAGTCTAGGGTACCCCTGCCGACTCTCACACAAATGTTTAATAATGAGTATCAGAGGTTGTCAGTGACAGTACATAGAGATAGTAACTGTAGACAGAAGGGAGGGTGTCAATGACAGCCCAAGAAAGGTGTCAGTGACAGCACAAGACGTGTCATGATAGCAGACAGATAGGAAAGTGTTAGAGACAGCACAGGAAGTGTCAGCAGCAGACGAGAGGGAAAGAAGGGTGTCAGTGACCGTGTGCAGACTGCAGACATGTGATAGGTCCCCGACAGACCAAAGGGTGTGGAAGGTGTTAATGCAGCAAAGACAAGTCAGTGATAAGGCAGCAAGATGAAAGGATGTCAGTGTTGGCACAGAAATGTGAGAGAGTCAATCACTGTAGGACTGGGAGGGTAGCAGTGGTGGCAGAAGGACGTGGGAGTGTCAATGATGGCACAAGAATGGGAGGCTCCAGTGTCATCATAAGGGCGGTAGGCCCCAAGGGACACATCAGGGAGGGGGTCAGTGAGGGCACAGAAATGGTAGCTTGTCAGTGACATCTGATGATACGGTCTTAGCAAGTGCACGGAGATGGGAGTGTGTCAGTGGCAGCAGATGGATGGAAGGATGTCAGTGAAGTTACATGAAAGAAAATGTAAGTACAGCGTGGGAGGGAATCAGTGAGGCACACAGAGCGTCAGTGAATGCAAACAAAAGGGAAGGTGTCAGTGACAACCCAGGAAAAGTGTCGTTGGCAGCTCAGTAATGGTGTCAGTGGCAGACAACAGAGATGTGAGAGTGTCAATGATTGAGTACAGGGTGAAGCACTTGAAAAAACATAGAGATGTGAGGGTATCAGTTACTGACCACAGGCAAGAAGGTGTCAGTGGCTGACTGTAAAGATGTAGGGAGTCACTGAAAGAGCACAGAGATGGGGGTGGTGGGGGCAGCGCAGGCACGGGGTCAGTGTTAGGGCATCACGTTGTCAGGGCATCAGAGTATGGGGATGGGAGCATGCGTCAGTGACAGCAGAGAAGCGTTATCGACAACACAGGGATGAGACGGCGTAGGTGCGATGACACAGAAAGTGTCACTGACTACATGGATGAGAGGATGTCAGTAGTGGTACTGCAATGGGGGAGTGATTTATGACACAAAGATAGGAGGCTTTCAGTGACAACATAGGGATCAGAGGGTATCCGTGACATCAGCGGGTGGGAGTTTATTAGTGAAGGCACGTGGACGGGGATAGTTGAGAAACACAGGAATGGGAGTGTGTCAGTGATGGCGCAGCCACGAGAAGAAAGTCAGTGACAACACAGAGACAGAAGGATGTCGTAGATGGGATGGCAGGAAGTGCACAAAAGTGGCAAGAAGTCAGTGACGGAGTACGGGGATGGGAGAATGTCAGTGAAAGCACGTGGATGGGAGAGTGAAAGTGATGGCAGAGGGATACAAAGATGTCCGTGCTCCCACAAGGAATCATCGGTGAGCAGAGATAGAAGGGACCAGAGAGTGCAGGGAGTCAGTGACAGAGGAGAGGGTGTCACATGGAATGGAGGGCATCAGTGACAGCAGAGGGTTGGCAGGGCCAGACCAGTCAGGGCTTGCTTGCTTTCCACATGGAGGAGGCGTGGCCTGTCTGTTCACGCTGGACTGTTCTTACTGGCCCGGATTAAGTCAGATTTGAATATGGCTGGTCTCTGGAGTGACATAGGGGGCAAAACATGATCAAATGTGGCCCTGAGCAATTGCCAGTAGCTGAGACTTCTACAAGCATTCAACACTCTTGTGTTTGAGAAAGTCTGAGAGGGCACAAGGGTGGTGGGGGATAAGGGATAGAGCATCCATCCACAACAATGGATGGGTATCAGTGATGAGAGAGAGATGAGATAGTAGTGTCAGAGCACAAGGAGAGACAGTGAATACTATGAGTCGGGGCTGCCCAATACTTACATGTAGTAAAAGGTGGTATTTCAGTACACGCTGCATTGGCACCATCAGCAGGTCACGCAGACTGAACCTTCCATTGTTTGCTCTTTTTGAACATTCCTGTAGAAGGAGAATGCAGACGTCAGCTGAGTAGAATAAACAGAGTAAAAGCATCAGTGACGTGTCTGTAGCACGGACAAAAACACAAGGAGTTCTATACAACTAGACGGCTTGACACACTCTTCAGTCATGTCCCTTCCAGCTGTAAAATTAAATGGATTATTCTATGTGACTGATTAGCTCCTGCAAACTGTAACTCCCGTGTCTTCTTGCTCATGCTAATGCTGTTAAATGGAGAAAAAAAAACATTCTCAGAGTCAAGACGTGAGGCAACCCTGTAAAACGATTTTAGGTTTTCACTTGTTCGGCTAAAGCTGTGTATTAACGATGATACTTTCTGAAGGTTATCTGCAGACACTCCCCGGGGCTCACACCTGAACCTGCTTTTATCTTACTGAAACTTTGTGGGTATTTGACCAGTTCCCGAGGACTCTGTACTGGGTATAACTGTGTGCTTGTACTACTCTCCGGGAGCTTGCCTTCACCACGGTTGCTGGGAGAATTATTATTCTTTGACTGACAGATCTTTTATTGGACAAATACATTTTCAGGATCAACCAAAGCCTCAAGCTGGAGTTTTCTTCCAGACTCTGTAGTCAGTAGGTGTGCTGCGGTTCCTCTTTACCACCTCAAAGTGCCTGCAGGCCCTAAACTCCTAAAATTCCTTAGGAGGGACAAAGGCACAACTAGATGATTTTTAAAGACGTTACCATCATGTTTCTGCTTCACAAGAAAGCTTAGAAGATAGTAAAATGACAAACACTAAATCAGAGCTGCACCACTATAGAACGAAGATGTCCATATAAATAATTATAGCTCAATGAAGCGCAGAATGTGAAATTTATCTTCTTTATTCTTTCTTTTGAAACAAGCAACAGCCAACGCGTTTCATCCTATAACATAGGACTTCTTCAGGGCATTGATCAGCCTAAGGCGACTGAAAAGTAAGTAGATCGATTGTCGCCTTGTGAGTAGATTGTTCTCAGCAGGAGTCGAAATATATCATCCGGTTTGTATGTTGAAGGAGTGGTCCATATAAAAATCCAAACGTTATTTAATGTGGTCCAGTGTCCAATAGTCGTAAGTCAATGAATAACTAGCGTGGTGTGATGGCCACAACTTGATTGAGACTATGCTGGTATATCTAGTACCTGCATGTTTTTATGGGAGACTCTTCACACTAGCTGTCAAACTTCATGATGGAAGTTAAAACCGGCATGGTTTTCCGGTATCCTTCTCCCGCCCGGAGATAGGATATACCAGCATAGTCTCAATCAAGTTGTGGCCATCACACCACGCTAGTTATTCATTGACTTACGACTATTGGACACTGGACCACATTAAATAACGTTTGGATTTTTATATGGACCACTCCTTCAACATACAAACCGGATGATATATTTCGACTCCTGCTGAGAACAATCTACTCACAAGGCGACAATCCATCTACTTACTTTTCAGTCGCCTTAGACTGATCAATGCCCTGAAGAAGTCCTATGTTATAGGACGAAACGCATTGGCTGTTGCTTGTTTCAAAAGAAAGAATAAAGAAGATAAATTTCACATTCTGCGCTTCATTGAGCTATAATTATTTATATGGACATGTTCGTTCTATAGTGGTGCAGCTCTGATTTAGTGTTTGTTTAATTTCCCCTTTGGATATGGGGTGCTCTTGGACAGGGAGCACCTTTGGAAGTCTGCACACAAGATATTTCAAAACTCTGATTTCATTGGTGATTTTTTGTGGTTGGTGCCGCAAGTGTTTGTATTTGGTCCACTGTCGATTGTTTTGTATCTCAAGAGAGTAAAATGATTCAAACATAAAGTAGACCTCTCGCCATGCACAAACCTTAGCACAAGACCAGAGGTAGGAAAACTCTTTCCTCATAGCTTTACTCCTTACTCTCCTCATCCTTCACAGCGGTTGGGATTTATTTAATCCGTATACAAAGCGGGTAAAAGCTTCTTAAAAGATGCATTCACTTCCGGAATTTTGAGTGGACCTAGTCTGCTTCCATAATGGCGAGGGCTTCATGGATAAAATACTACCAAAGATAGAACACTATGTTCTGAGCGGTTGGGGCCTCTCACTCAGCCCCCGAAGAAATCTTATCGTCCGAAATGTGCAAAAGCACACCAAATAACAGGACACAAACTTTCGATCTTAAGTCTGGCCACGGCTAGTCTACCCAACCGAACCAGTCAACAGAGCATTAATTTCCCCCTCTGACATTGGTGAATTGTCCTTTTCTGAAAGCTGGATAATTCCAACAGTCTCAGGGTCTAAGTTCATACAGTCACATGGCAATCTTACTTGAAAAGACAGCATGATCTCACGTGCCACTATTGGGGCACAGTAAGGAACTTATCAAGAGGGTCTCTTAGAATTCTATAGGATGGTACAAAATCTGTCATAAGGCAGCTCGAATGGAGGGCTCTAGGATACTGATTTAGTTAGTAGACCTGTGGGTCTTGGGCAAAAAATGTTTTGATTTTTCAAGATTTAATTATGGGTTTCGGAGTCTGAAGTCAACCAATAGAAGTTGATGTGGTATAGTGAGATATTTCTTTTGTAGCAAATGGTGTCTCCAAGAGCTAAGCTATATGACCTCTGACCTCCAGCTTCATCTGCACGTCCTCCCGCTCATTCGCCGTCTTATCCAGGTGCTTGGTGGCAAATTCCACCTGACTACAGTATCGGCCGTACATCAGGAACCTAAGACAAGAGAGAGAATACAGAATTTGAGACACAGGATCTTAAGTGTAGGAGTGGGCAGTGTAGTGGAAGGGAATTAAGGAAGAAGGCTGTTTGGTTGAAATGTAAAGAGAAGAGCTTATAGGGTTGCATTGTGAGTGAAAGAAGAAGAAATTTTTTGGGGGTTGAGTGGGAAGGAATGGTTACAAAATGCTCATGTATTGGTGTGTCAGGGAATGGAGAGAAGCTTGGGTGATGCCGAGTTAGATAACCAGTTGTTATGTGAAGCTGATTTGAGAGACTTGAAGGCAAGGCACGGACACATGTGAGGGATTAGGGAGAGGGTCGAAAGGTGGAGTTTGAGAGAAGGCGGAGCTGTGAGGATTGGAGTGTGTGGGAATAGGCGGGATGGAGTGTTTAGGAATGTGGCCTTGGAGTACGAATATGTGGGAATGGAGAGGTTTGCATGGGTGAGTGTGAGAATAAGGAAAACTTGGTGGGGCTTGAGGGTGAGGCAATGTAGAGGGAGAGACTGTGCGGTGTGTGCATTGTTTTCCTTCCAAGGCTGTGATATGACCCCTAAACATGATTATAGCCTTACACTTTCATCTGTGAGCAATAGATTTATCTGCAAAAGTGATACTAGAAGATAGACTAACTGCAATCTGTGATACTCTTTAGCAGTTCAATATTCGGTCCTGGGGCAACTTCAGAGGATGTAAACAATGAGACTTATTCGCAAACTACATTTTGTAGTACGTTAAGCAGCACTATTGTAGTACCACTCATGTACTACTAAATGCTATTCACTAACCTACAGACGGGTACCGTGCCTCTGCCACTCCTGTCTTTGCTATGAGATCTCCGCAAACATAGATTGACAATTTAGTAGTAAATGTGGGAGGATGAAGGTAATCACGTCAGCAATATTTAATAGCAATAATTAATTTAAAAAAAAGTTACCAGCCTATAGTCAATCATTTTAGGCTTGTGACCCATTTGCTATCAGATTTGAAGATTTTCTCTGTGGAACTTGTCTTAAAGGAAGACCTCCTGGACTCCAGAGAAAATGTCTGGATGTACTATTTAAAATCACAGCATCCAGATGGACTGAACATCACTGACAATATCACCTGATAAGCTACATATATCAAGAGGTCTCAGGACTGCATTTATTCCACATGCAGTACCTGTGAGTGGCCATGTGTGGTGCTTGACATATTCCAAGGCTGAACTGGACTACTACTGCTTTGGGACTTTTTTGGCTGTAGTAACTTTAGAAGCATAGTTTGTGAATAGCAATGGACTTACTCTTTTATGGATGGGCATTTGTATTTTGATGTCCTTCCCTAAACCCCTCCCAGAGGTGGTGGTCTCCACTCGTAGCTGGGTGAATTACATTTTGTAGTATGTGAGTAATTCTACTGTAGTACTACTAAAGGTATAACAAAATGTAATTTGTAAATAGAGCTCATAAGTGTGCACCTCCGAGTAACTTCATATAGCCATCATATCCTTGACCTTCTCATGCTGACAATGAAGATCCTTGTTTCATAGGTTTGTTCCAGGTCCGCTTGGCAGCAGTTCATTGAGGCTCTCAGGTAGATTTATTCCTTCACTCAGGTCTCAGTCAATTAGACCTTGGTCGGATGCTTGAGGTAAGGAGATATGTCTCTCCACTCAGGGCAGTTAAGCACCTCTGCTTCCTCTCAGCATGCAGCACTAGGAACTTCTATTGATCTAGGCATCTTCCCAGTCTTTTGGGAACAGCATCTCGAAGACCTGGTCTTGGTATGCTGTCTTTCTCTCAGCTACAACTTAGAGCTTGAGCTTGAAGTCAGGGTGGATACAAAGACTGGAATTTAGGGGGGAAGGGGCTAGTACTTATCCAGAAATAGGGTAGTGGAGGGAATCTAGGGCCCAATCAAGAGGTGTGCCATTTTAAAAGCTCATATCCTTAGCAGAGCAGGATAACTGCGCAGACCTTTTCCTGGGCTTCTTATGCTAAAGGGAGGGGGTAGAAACAAATGCTTAAAGGGGTGTGGTTTATGAAGTTGCATGCCAGACATACCGATTGTGGTTAATCAGTGGACTGGGTTGCACAGGCAGTCAAAATGGTTTCAATCAATACATTGGGGCATTGTTTACCTTATTCGGGTTGTACTGTGGATTGCAGCTCAAAAAACAGATGAAAGTGAAACTTACATGGGGGGGCTTCAAGATGCAGAACCCAGTGGCTGCCACTACGAAAAGGTAACCAGAATAGTTTACCCTGAAGCAGACAGTCACCGAATTGTGTGACATGCTAGGTGTCCTTCCAGAGAACACCACACAGAAGGTTCAGAGTCCCCATACATACCACACCTAAGTGCAATCGCAAATAAACTCATTGAGAAGAGGAGGCTCTCTTTTATGTGGGACTAAACTGATTTTACTACAAAGGCAAGTGGACACCTCTCCCAGAGGTACATGTGAAACGGTCTGTGTCCCTCACAATATGCCAGTTGCCCCTAACTACCTTCGCCCCATACTCTGGAGAGAAGGCAGCAGTGGGTGTTCAATTTGATTGCACCCCATGTACAGGGAAACCTTCCATGTTCCTGAGGAGTAATCACACCTTGTGGTGTACCAGCTTTGGATTTGAGATGTCAGGTCTAACAGGGGCAAAAACTCAGGGTCATCTAGAGACGTAAAAAACAGACGAAGCATACAGATGCCCACAATATGTGAAGACTTTCATACCTCTAGGATGGAGTGTGAGGCACTGGTAGACTGGGGTGGGTAGAAATGGTAGACAGTAAGGGTCAGAGTGTCAGATAATATGGCAGACTGAGAGACTCTGAGGGTGTTCGAGGGTAATAGAGACACAGAGCATTGACATAGCCTGAGCATGAAAGAATCCCCGCACCAATGAATGCAGCATGTGCATTTGGATTGGAATAAAAGAGTAGACTCTTTCTTAGGAGTTGAAAATGTAAAAAACAGGAATGCTGGATTTGAGCCAGAGAGGGCTTTAGAAAGGTACTTTTTAATGGGAAAGAGGGCAGAGTGTAAATCAACAGATGGGTTGTAGCTAGGTGTGAGAAAAGTCAGCAGAATGTGAGGATACAATGTTAAGGGTGGGGAAAATGGAAATGGGTGGTGAGGCTCCAATGGTGGAAATTGAGGCACGACCACTGTTACATCTTCTTATTCCCCCAACACCTTATTACTCCTTTGAATCCCATGCTACCTGAACATCCTACCTGCTCCATCGCTATGAAGCTGTCCTCTATGGTAATCTCTGATGTGTCGACTTCAGCACTGTTTTTGACTTTCATCTATACAGCTCTCTTTTGATAGGTACATTGTCATGCCACTTTAGTGACTTCATCAGTATTACTGATGGTCTCTCTACTCCTGTCTCCTCTTTGTCCCACCTCAGATCTCTACATCTTCCTTTTTGGCATCATATTCACATCCCTTCAACTTCCATTTCACTTCCTGTATAGCTACATTGACAGCCAATATACCCACATTTAAGGCACTTTTTCTCCAAACAAGCGGGGCAAGGTCTAGAACCTTGCCCTTTGTGTTCCTTTGCCCACAATCAATACAAGCTGCAACCAACAAACTTCCAATCGTAGTCACACCCCATGTCTGTTATCCTGTATACTGGCACACATACAAATCAAAATGATGAAGGGAAACCACAGGTTTCATTTCTAACTTTATCCTTTACGCATATACTATCTTCTTTTAATGAAAAACACTGTCACCAAATTTAAACTTCTCGTTCTGACCGCCCTAATCATCTCCCGGTTACACTTGCCACGCTCCCACCCAGTCCTATTCATCATTACAAACTGAAGTCCAGCCATCCAACATTACAACTATATTCCTAAAACCCTATGTGAAAAGCTGACCTTGATTTAAAATTTTGATTGTTCCCTCTTCTTTCTTAAGAATGACCATCTCCTTGGAGCCTATCCACACACATGCCTGTCTGCCTGAATAACATTTACTGCATTTCTGCCAACTGCCCACATCTCATTTCATAGATCACAACTGTTCCTTCTTTAAAACAATATTCCTGCAACTTGAGAATACCTAATCTCTTTTAGTCCGTCTATTCATCCCACCAACCATTTGCATGGGTTCATATAGCCCCCACTAATTATCACACCCGAGTCCTATTCATTCAATGTAGCACAAGGAAAACAGAGTAAATGCATGGAATGGTTTCCATAAGAGCACACATTAATCCCATTAACAAACAACAACTAATAACCACTGGATTAACCAATAACCTTGGGTTCTGAAGCATGCTACTTGCCGTAAAGCACTTCAATAGCTCATCAGGGGTAGTAAGAAATATATAAATGCATTTACGATACAATGGTGCAGAGAGAGATACAATTTGGAAGTTTGTTAGTCAACAGGGTAGAGTGTGAGCAATTAGGGGCACCATGAGAGGAAACAAGAGTAAAGTTGGTGGAAATAGGGCAGAGTGTGAAAAAAATATAAACAAAGTGAATAAATAGGGAAAAGTGTGAATCCGTAGAAATGGGGCACAGCGTGATGAGGTAGAGGATGATGAAACATCGGCAGTGTGTGAGGAAATGGTGGCCTGCTGTAAGTGACCGGTGTCCTCACCTGCACCTGCATATGAATCTCACCTCTCCTTGTACTTAAGGAACACTTGGTACAAGTCTTGGGCACCGTTGGAAGTAATTGATATTTTCACCTCTTCACAGAATTGTCGATGAACTATTAGCAGGTCCTAGAAAACAAAACAGAAACATTGTCACCATTCAGAATACTAATTGAGGCACACAACCAGTTGAAAGGTGCATGGTCAATAGATATGAGAATCCAGGCAACAGAGAGAACGCCCAACGCATTAATAACTGAGTACTGAAGATGAGAAGATTCAGAGAGATTCAAGGCAATAAATACAATATAAACAAGGTTTCTTAAGAGACGATGCATGCCATGTGGCAAAATCACAAATAGGCTTATTAGCCAGACTCCAGTAGGCTTACAGCGCCTGCTAGATATCACATCTCGGTACACGGAGGAGAACAAACTCGGCATTAACAGAGAAAAAACTAAAATCCTGATTGTGAACTCCCACAAAAAAAAGTCAAAACATCACTGGTATCTGGCGTCATGTAAGCTGGAAGCTGTACAGTACTATAAGTACCTGGGAGTTATCATCGATAATAAAGGGAATTACATAGCTCAACGTGAGGCCATAAAAGAAAGGGGGACAATGACCGCTGTGGCCCTAAGAAACCTAAAAAACAACATCTCTGGCCCAAACTTCCTTCCCTTAACCAGAGTGATCCAGGCGAAACTTATACCATCAATCAGCTAAGGAAGCGAAGTCATGAGAGGGAGAGACGCCGAAACTCTGGATCGTATAATAGCAAGAGCAACCCAAATGATCTTTGGGCTACCAGGATACACATCCCCCGCACAACTAAGGCTGGAGTTCGGGATACAAAGACAAGAGCTCACCCGCAAAGGAGCATTCATAAAAAGCTGGTTTAAAATCAAAAGGGGGCCGCCAGATTCGCTCAATACCTATTTGTGCAAAGAACTGAAAACCAAGGAGGTATGTCCAGCCAGATGCTATCTTAACCAACTGGGATTGCAAGACCTTTGGGAGCTACCAGGGACCTTTGTGAGCTTCAAAAAAATAGTAAACAACACTGTAAAAAAAGAATCACTCATACAGGATAAAGCTGCCCTGACAGAGCGCGCTCACGGCTGGTTCACCATACAGTCCTACAGCAAGGCGTTACCTCAAGCCTATCTCCACACCAGCTTCTCTAGAACCATAAAAGAGAAGTTCTTGAAACTCCGCCTAGGCATACTACCTTCTGCATATCACATGCCGCCGTGGCTACGCCCCCCGAAGCCAGCAATCTGCCGACTATGCGGGGAGGGGGAGGAGGATATAGTGCATCTGTTAACCATATGCAAGGACTTAATACGGGAACGCCGGACCCTCCTTAGACCACTTTTCAACAAGAAACATATTTGGACTTGCAGACAAGCAGTGTTAGCATGCTTTTCCAGCAAGGATGTTCAATTAAGCTGTCGCCTGTTAAAATTTCTATCCGTCGCCGAACTGAGCATTAAAAGACAGGCTACCAGCTAGCAGACGGCAATACAGTCGAACGGATCATGGTACTTTGACCCAACTTTCACAAGTCGCAGACTGCGCACTTGCCTCAATGAGAACTTCAGCACCGTTAAAGACTGGTATTCCACGCACTTTGAAAGGACATGTTCCAGGCAGACTGTTTCATATAAATAACTCTTATGTTGATCACGCTCTCTTTTCTAAGTACACGACTTTTAATGTATGTATTGCTTTACTCTATAGCAAGATTTCTGCAAATAGCTGTTTTGCACTTAGTTCCTCTAAGTATCCAACGATTTTTAATGAATGTATTGTTTTACCCTATAGTAAGATCTCTGCAAATAGCTGCTTTGCACTTAGCACCTTTCTTTGCTGTAAATTAGGCGGAATACTCACGATTTTCATTAGAATCTTGCAGATGTAATAATTGCTGCTTTTGCACTTTGCACTATTTCTACAAACTCAGGCATTTTTGTTATTTTGTTGCTTCACCTAATCTGCTGCTAAGCACTTGACCAATGAGGTCCAGGTATCTCACGATCTTCAATTACGCATCGCTTTACTCTACAGCAAGATCTCTGCAAATAGCTGCTTTACACTTAGCCCCCATAAGTTTCCAACGATCTTTCATGAATGCATTGTTTTACCCTATAGCAAGATCTCTGCAAATAGCCGCTTTGCACCTAGTACCTTTCTCTGCTGTAAGCTATGCGGAATACTTACGATTTTCATTAGAATCTAGCAGATGTAATAACTACTGGTTTTGCACTCGCACTTTTCTTACATACTCAGGTATTCTTGCTTCTTGTTATTTTACTCAACCTGCTGCTAAGTACTTGATCCACGAGGTCGGCCACTTTGGCTTTGCTGCTTAGATTATACCCCAGGGAACTGATTGCCTGCTTACAATGAATACTGTGGAACATGCATGAAATACATTATAATCCCTGTAGAGGTTAAATGGTTGTCTTGCACTTTGCACTTTGATCTGCACGCCATAGCACCTTGCTTTTTGCTGTTTAAATCTATCCTGGGGCCATATTTTAGCCATATTTTACCTTAATTTTTTTTTAAATGTGTTTTAACACCGATTTATTATTCTTGCTATAAAATGTCAACATGAAATGCATGATTGTAAAGGTTTTAATTAACTGTACAATAAATTTAAATTCAAAATCAAACAAATAGGCTTATTGGAGACAAAAAACTATCAATTGAGACGGGCATCCACATTAGAGAAGACCGTATATAAACACCACAAGTACCATGTCCTAAGGAGAACCCATAACGCATACAGGTATGAAACGTATTGACACATTACCCAAGGAAAATTGGATATTTCTATAAAAAAAACGTGTAAAATAAGAACATCGGTGGTCCTGACAATTGCTGTATACTACATAATGTTTGGATGGAAAAATAATTAAACAAGTATAAAAGCTACAAATCCTCCCCCCCCCCCCACCCCCCATCAAAGAAACAAAAAAGAAAGGACTGGTGAGACATGGATTTGTTCTTTATGAAAGATTGTATAATATGTTTTTAAATATATTTTATTTATTTGCGCCAAATATTTTTTTGCTGCATATTACGCATATCATGAGCACTAGCGACGGGATGTTCCTTTACTTTGCACGAAGGATTACTTGCACTAAATGAAGTAATTCTGGTGCTGATTAGGACTTTAGGAGTTTTGGAAGAAAAAGAAAAATACTGAGTAAGATATAATACATTTAAAAAGTGTGATTTTGATGATTGCAATTTTTACATAAGTATATTTAGTATGTGTAGACTAAATTCAAGGTCGATCTGTAGTAGAACGCTCACATTGTTGACAGACATATATCCGTGGTCTAAACGCCATTCTGCTTTATATGAACCCAACACCTTTTGACAAAAGAGAATCGAAGCACATGTGAACCCTCTGAGGCAAGGAAAACCCCACTGAAGCAGACGACAGCCATTAAGGCACGTAGAAGGCCAGTGAGGTGCACAGGAGGCCCTGAGGCTCATGTGAGGCCACTGAGACATATAAGAACTCATTGAGGTGCACCAGATAGCCCTGTGTGGCACTTTGAGTCTGCTTTCGTTCAGAGACACATCTATCACGTTCCATCACTAAAGATCTGCCATGTGTGTCACATACAGATGTTTGGGGTACTTTGTTTGTCGACAATGAATGAATCAATCTCCCCACTGCAGTACAAATGCAAGTTTCAGTTCCATTTAACGTAGATTAAAAAAACTGTTTAGCCATCCATAACACTCCTTGCTGCCTTAAACTGATTGGTCCTGCTAACTTAGTGGGAAAACTTAGAGAGTTAATATTGCTACTCCCTCGGATAATTGCTTCTAAGTGGTCATTCATAGAGCAGCCAATCGGGGAATATAGGATCTTTCAC
This sequence comes from Calotriton arnoldi, assembly GCA_963921515.1. Lineage (NCBI taxonomy): Eukaryota > Metazoa > Chordata > Amphibia > Caudata > Salamandridae > Calotriton > Calotriton arnoldi. The sequence continues at coordinate 967,427 of CAWUFW010000796.1, forward strand.
AAATCAAACCCTTGCTTGCTTTAGATCCCAGAGGAGGCTGCGCTAGAAAACAGGAAGTCAATATTGTGGAATTGATATATGAGCAGTTCGATAAAATTGAACTTCATACTGAAACATACAACCACAAGGTGAGGAGACATTTTAAGAGATACCTTATTCTAGATTACCAGCCCTAAGTCCCTGCTGGTCATCTAGAGGCTAATCTACATGCGCTCAAAATTCCTGCTATGAGTCAATAAAAAACTACCTTGAGCATGCCTGTGTGATTAACTCACATGTAGCCGATACCTTATTTTCCTCTATCTAAACATTCGGTATGATTGGAAATAAATGAACAGATTTTTAAAGCAGACATGGGTTCATCTCCTTCTGTGGGATACAGAAGGAAGACATTCAAAGCCATGGATATAAACAAAACTATAAAAATTAATGTTTTGATTTATTTGATTGTGTCAGGAGAAAGGTTAAACCTCAAAATGGATTAGGTAATGGAGGATGGAAAGTTCAAAATGCAATGTTTCATGAGAAAAGAAGAATAGGCATAAGAAAAGCAGGAATCTGTAGGTGGTCCGTTAAAAGCAGGAGAGGGTTAAGCGGTCAAAAATCCATGTGTCATATTGAGGAGGCCATTGTCCATGATTTTCCTCTTTTCCCAAAGCCTTTTAAATTCCTCTGCATGTCTGTGGTCAAATTTTTCTTTCAAGACTCATGGATTCACCTCTACTAATATATTATTAAAATTACATCAATGTCTAAGTTTCCATGGCTTTCTAATAAAGGACTTCACTTTTTTGTGACATTCTAAGCTGATGTTTAAGGAGAGATACTGTCAAGCTTCTTTGTTTACATAGCCCTGCCGTTTCCATGGTCCTGAGCACATAATTTGCCTTGATTCCTTGTGCAAGGACAAGAAGTAGAGTGGGTGAGGCCCTCACGCTTTGTGCTTCTGTTCTTTTATGTTTTTGCTTAATAATATTTTATTTTTTAACTACAAATATTCTTATGTTAACAGTTTACAATCTTTCTGTGTTGCAAGCATTTAAGAGCCTAGAGAAATAATTGCAGTCTTCTGAGTAATGTTCATTATTATCTCTGTAAATCAGACATTTCTACCTAGTTTGAACACAGTTTCAGGAATTCGTTCTACGTACTCCTAGTGTTTATATTATCTGTATGCTGCTATTATAAATAATACTTTACACTGAGGATTCGCAGTCTGATGAAGGGAATATTCAAGCCTGTGAATCTATGAAATGTTGCAGAACTAACGTTCCCCATCTCATCTATCAATCTAATGAGTTTAAAGCGGTCTGGCAAATTTCCAATTTTTTAGCACTGTTCAAGCAGGTTCTCTCCTCTTCTTTCATCATATAATGGTGTGCCGCAGTACTTGCTAGTACGGCTATTGGAATGACAGCATTATGAGAATGAGCTTGCTCAGAAAATACTTCACGGCCTACATTCTTGCCTGCCGTTCATTTTCTGGCGCAGTGAAGGATCCTGGAATAATCTGTATTGTGTCCTTGCGAGGAAGCACCCTTCATCCAGGTTCTATAGTGTCCTTCCAAGGAAACGTCCTTCATCCAAGTTCTATTGTGTCCTTGCGGGTAAACGTCCTTCATCCAGGTTCAGTTTTGGAGTTATTGTTGTCTGTGATCCTCAGGCAGATATTATTTAATGGATTTAGTGATTCATCTACTTGAAAGTCTCCTCTGCTTCAGACATCCAATGCCTCAAACACTGCCTGCACAACATCCAGCACATACCTGAATTCCTGTTATTTGTCAAGAACAACAAACAAGAAACAGTGCACACCTGGTTCAATGACATGAACCTTGACAGTTTCGAACCCACTTTTCACTGAATACTCAGTCATTTGGATTCTCCCTGGATACCAACCTCACTTTCAAGGAACACACTGCCAAAAAAAGACAGCCTAGTACCAACTCTCTCTTCTATGGAAAGTGAAAGTGTTTCTTACAGAAATGGACTTCAGAACCTCTGTTCAAGCCCAGGTACTTTCTCATCGGGATGGTGGTAACACCATGCTCCATGGCCTCACAGACTCCACACTGGCACCCCTTAAGGGCAGGCTACAGCAGCACATCTTATACAAGGCCTGAGGAAATATGATCACAATAAGACCCTATATCTCTATAGGCCAGCTCGTTCCTCTTCCAAACTCGAGGTTTGGTCATGGGTACTCCGGACCAGACTATCATCATAGTGACACGAGCATGATATGATTCTAAACACCTATTTCGGTCAGCACTATCTTCAAAAGAAGTGATCTATATATCAAGAAAAAGTTTATTCTAGAATGAGAATTGTAGGGGTTGAAGAAGAAAGTATAATCTTGTTCCTTCTTGCTGGAACCTCCACCTATCAATCAAATCTAAATCTCTTGAACCACTGGAAGAGAAGGTGGAAGATCCAGATGGTAATAGTGGGCACTGCAATGGTCTTGCCTCGGGTCTAGTGTGGTATTCAAGTCAACTCCAATTATAAGAGATCCCCTCCGTCAATTCAGAGACTGAAGGAAGAAATCTGTGAACACTTTCCTCTCTCGACATTTGGCCCCTAACCTGAAAATAGAATGACCTAAATATCTCCAAGATACCTCTAATTCCCATTATCCTTCCTGTAGCATGGGAGTATTTGGCCTTCAATTGAGATGTCAAATCACGCCTTATGTAATACACACTCCTCTTGTTTTGGTGGGCATATTTGAGATAAATTATATAGGAAACCAGTAGGACTTTAGTCATTTCGTGTCTATTGTGCGAAAGAGTTTCATGGAGTAGAATAACATAAATGTCTTTGTAATTAATTACCTTAGACAGCACTTTTTGTTTCTTAGGGGAGTTAATGGCTTGAGTGTTAAGGGACAATAGCTTTAAGGATGGCATCTAAGGAACTGTCCATGTTAAGTGTTCAATACATTTGGTTGAGGCCTCAGTGTTACCAAACTTAACAGCTACATAGAGACATGTATTGCACTGACTGTGTAACTTGACCCTGGATACTGCTTGATATTTGTTTAAACTGAAATAAGGTAGGATCCTTTTACACGTTAAAGTAAATAAAAAAAGAAAGTAGCAAAATATAATAACACTGGGTTTGGAAAGAAGACAAAGAGAATTAAGACTAAAAACCAGAACTGAGAATGAATTCAGAACATACCGCCACATGTACAAAGCGTTTTTGCGGTCGTGAACGGGCCGATTAGCAGAATTGACCCATTTGGGAACACAAAAAAGGCATTTTAAAAAGTACAATCCCCTATTTGGGATTTGGTAACCTATCACCAAATCACAAATTGGGTTTGCCATTCAGTGTTAGGAAGTGTCGTCTTTAAGGCGCTTCTTTCCTAATACCGAATCGCGATGGTATGTGTGAATGTTTTGCGACTAAAATGCGGTGCAAATCATTCACATTTTACCGCCTACCTCAAGTGTGTGGCAACCCATTCACAACTTGGAAGGGTCCCCAATGCTTGTAAAAACATTTTTTAAGAGCAGGCAGTGGCCCCCTCAGACCATTGCCTACTCTCATTTTCTTTGTGAAACACATCCCGTTTTCCTTTAAGGAAAACGGGCTACATTTAAAAAAATAAAAAAGATTGGCTTATTTAAAATGATCATAGACATGGTGGTCTGCAGACTTCAGCAGGAGGCCATCTCTGTGATTTTCACGATTCCCAATTGGAGAATAGAGAATACCACATCTAGATGGAACCACAGTGCCTTTCGACGGATCAGCAGTCATCCACAACCCCCTCCCCTACCCAGCGCCTTGAGACCCTTACGGTTGAGCAGTCGTGCTTCACATGTCACCTGATTGGTCCTCCAAATCAACAACAAACATGGCTTATAGTTTCCGAGAAATGGATGAGATGAGTCTCTCCTCGCCCCACATTTTTTCAAAGTTTAATCAAATTAACGATTCAATGATTATCTTACAGCTTTAATAAATGGGGCAAATACATACATGTAGTATAATTTCAGTCTAAGTCATTTTGGGCAGGCCATCTAGTGACCCAACATCAGCTATATCGTCTGACAATGTTTTTTCTTTTCTCGGTAACAACTCTGTGGCATTCTACGTTGAATGCAGAAACGCTGGGTCTTCCAATCATCAACTCCATTTCGGTAGGATTCCTGAAGTTTCTCTGCAGCGCCTGATGTCTTTAAATCTACAATTATGCGTGCATCCGCTAACAAATTTACAGAGTATTGTTTATTGTTAACAGTAAGTACCAGTTTAAAGAGAAAGCCACACTTGAGTACGTGGGAAGAAGTGGCCTCTTCAATCTCCCATCGCCTCATGAAATATGATTCATCTACATCTTAACATTATTATTCTGCTCCCCTTTACATTGAGTGGCATCTTGTTTGCACGCAGCGTTTAACACATCTTCATTCAACCGAAAAATATTTCCTTGTTAATGTATCTGGAGTCAAGCTTTTCTTCAGCTGGTAAGCAGAGTACCCTTAGTGAATCCTGTCTGGTATAATTTCAGATTCCTCTGGGAGAGGTAATAATTGATAAATTAGGGTTTTACATGACTCTGCAGGTCTGCTGCATGGATATCTTTGCTGATATCACGAATGTATAAATTATGTCTAGATGTTCACCATCGTCAATTTTGTATAATAGCGGGCTATAATTCTGTTCTAGTTCCGGGGTCTCTGACATCCAATTTGTCTTGCTCATGTGCTTGTTCAGCAACGTTTGTTTCTAGATGGCCTCTTCTGGTTTTTACCTTTTGAAGTAAGTGGTCCAGAATAGCCAGCAGTTTTGCAGAACTCTATAGCACGGCCAAGAGGCCTTTTCAGAATTCAGGGAACAGATATTGGATGTTGCCCTTAGTAGATGGATTTGTGTTATCAATAAGGTCATCTGTTTGGTCCAGTCGTGGCTGAGATGAATGATGGGCCTTTCTCCTTACCCCCGGTTATGATGTTTTAAACATGTCTTTTAGGACCCTTATTTTTACTACAAGCCATTCATTAGTCGTGTATGTAATAAAATAGAGGGTCATAAGGATTGGCCTGGCTGGATCCCTTTACCCCACAACGTGGTTGTGAATGGTTCTTTGAATAGTTATCGAAACGGTAGGGATCCTCTCAGACCTTCCCTCTCCACAACAGTGTATGTTTTCCAGTCGCAATGAAAATTAGAGCATTTTAAGTCAGCACAGGCTTCAACAGTAACTTGGTTGAACGGATTTCACTTTTTGGACTCCGGTTCACCCACAGTATTTTTGTTTTTAATAATTAATAATATCTGACAGCTTCACGAATCGATTTTTTATTGATTTCACGCTCCTTGGTCCTTAGTGCTGCAGTAATAGGTGCAAATGCTTTCTCTGATCACTCGTATGTTCAGGCCGACGTAGAAATTGGGGTACAGAAGAGAAGTAGGTCCAGGTGGCAGATGGACCGTCTTCTTCTTCAAGACCCTTTGTGGCTTGAACAGTTTAGGGAGTGGATTTTAGAATACTTTAACATTAATGAAGGCACGGCAGATATTTTCGCTGTGTGGGGTGGCTTTAAAGCTGCGGCCAGAGGTCAGATGATAGCTGTATTTGCGGGAAAAGCCAGGGCACGACTAGAAAAAATTGCAGAGCTTCAGTGTTCTCTTGAATGTGCTTCTAAATGGTCATTTTCCTCATCACGGGCTCAGTGGGAAGAGGGAAAAAAGGCATTGAGAGATTATTTTGCTCTTGAAGAAATTAATAGTTCCCAGACCTACTTACAAAAGGTTTACGAAGAAGGTCAAATGGTGGGGAAAATGTTGGCTTGGTCAACAAAGGCTCGACAGGAATCAGCCTGTATTTTGGAAATAATAGATCCAACAACTAATCTTAGGGTAACTGAGAGAGTTGATATTGCACGGGTCTTTGTTGAGCACTACCAACAATTATATACTACAAAGTATTCGACTAGTATGGATGCGATCCATGAATATATTACTGAAGTACAATTACCTAAGATATCGCAGAATGCCGCTATCCAGCTACAAAATGAAATTACTGGACTAGAGATTACGGCAGTGATTAAATCATTGGCTGGGGCAAAAGCTTGTGGGAAAGATGGAATTCCTATCGAATTCTATAAATTTTTTGTTAAAGAGCTCACCCCATTCCTCGAGGAACTTTTTAACTATATCAAAGCTGGTGGCTTGGTTGGCTCGGAGTGCAAGAGGGCGATCGTAGTCAGTTTTATTAAAAAGGGTAAACCACCAAATAATGTGAACTCAGTTAGACCGATTAGCCTCTTGAACGCCGACTATAAAATCATGATGAAGATCTGGGCACAGCGTTTCACTCTTTTGGCAAAGGAAGTAATCCATACCGATCAAACAGGTTTTGTAGCCGGGCGTTCTATGTCCTCAAACACAGGCTATTTGATACAAGCTCTTGATTATTTTAACGTTAATAAGACACAAGCCTGCATAATGATGGTTTATGCAGAAAAAGCCTTTGATTTAGTTAATTGGGACGCTTTATTTTTTGGACTTCAAAGGTTTGGGATCCCGGCTTCAGTAATTTTAATGTTGCAAAATATCTATCAAGGGGCTCAGGCCCAGTTAGTAATTAATGGTGATCAAATAGGGTCAGTTGATATCAATCGGGGGATCAGGCAAGGCTGCCCCCTTTCACCCCTTTTGTTCACTTTTTTTTATAGAACCATTAGCAAGTAAAATTCGTGCTAATCTGGGTATTAAAGCTCCGATTAGTGGCATGGCAAAATTAAAACTCTTTGCTGATGATGCCATGCTCTATTTGTCTCCCGATAAATCAAATATAGAACTGATATTGACGGAATTTAAAAAAATACGAATCAATAGGGGGTTACAAAATCAATCCCAGCAAAACCGAGATTATAATGTTAAATACGGGGCCCGAATTTTTGCCTGAGAATTTGCAACAGCAGGCTTTAAAAACTGATCCCATACGTTATTTGGGGATTTTCGTCACAGCTCAATATGGTCAGTTGGCGAAACTGAATTATGAAGCCACCAGTATTAAAATTCAGAAATTACTCGAAAAATGGGCCAGCCTTCCGTTAACCCTGATAGGTCGAGTGGCGCTCATTAAGATGTCTATATTACCTTTATTGATATTTCTTTTTTCTAATATCCCAATCAAAATGAATCTTAGTTATTTTAAAGGAATTGATTCGATGATTAGATCCTTTATTTGGAACAAAAAGGCCGTCAGAGTCAAATTCCCGGTGTTACAATTAGATACTCAATCGGGGGGCTTAGCACTGCCGAATATTCGTTTATATTATGAATCTGCATTTTTGGACTGTTCAGCCTGTTTATTATCTAAATCTAAACGGATAGACAATTTTTTTATAAACAAGATGATCCAAGAAGCAGGAACTCAAATCCCCATATTTCTAAAAACTGCTAAACTTCCCAAAAAAACAAGGTATAAAACGCTTTTGGATTTTTCGATCAGACTTCGCTCTGTTTTTAAACAGAGTGGATTTGCCGGTCTTTTCTCCTTAAAACTAAATGAATGTAGAGAGTTGGGCCTCCTTCTTCATTCTGCCCAGTTGAAAACTTGGCAATGATGCGGGTTTGGGGGTAGTCAACCAGTTTATTATTCAGGGGAGGATGATTACGTGGGAAGAAGTTCAGGCCAGATGTAAGGGGAGTAACAAGCCCACATTCTTTGAATTTATTCAAATAGTTCATTTCTTTAAGAAACATAATTTTTTACTGAATAGCTTCCCCTCTAAGGCTGCCATCACTCTGTATACCTCCAATATGAGTGGGGTAGGTAATTGGTATCGTTTACTACGAACACAAGACGAATCTCTTCTGGTTTTAAAGTTTTTGGAGAAAGTTGCCTCTGAAACTCAATGTGTTTTTTCCCACCAAGAGTGGCATAAAATATCTACCACAGCTAACAAGACTCTTAGAGCCGCTAATTATAAAAGAATGGCTTTTCTGTCACACTGGTTGGCCTATTATACTCCTGAGGCTCTAAATAAAATGTTCCCTGAGGTGGAAAATAGGTGTTTTCGCTGTTGCACCCCATCAGAAGGGGGTTGGAGGCATATTATTTTCTTGTGCCCTAAATTAAGAGTGTTCTGGGAGAAAATATTTGGGTATTTCAGTCAGGCGATTCAAAAACCGTTTGATCCAATAGCAGAAGCAGTCCTGTTTGGCATTTCCAGTAGGGAAGTTTCATTATCGAAAGCTGAGGGGCTTTTTCTTGCTACTTCAATGTTGGTTGCTCGCTCATTAGTTTTACAAAATTGGAGATCACAGGAAGTACCTGTGTTTGAGAAATGGTTAAATAAAATGTTACGTACAAAAAAATTTGAAGAAGCCTATGCTAAACGAACGGGGGCAACCAAAAAATTCTCTCGGACTTGGAAATATCTTGTAGAAGGTTAAATGGAGGCTTGCTAAAATTATTTTTTTTTTTTTTTTTAGATTTGTTTTATAAGCCGTGAAATGGGACATCTTAGTTACGGAGTTTGGTAATGTGTTAACATGGAATGTTTTCTCTGTATGATCTGCTCAATAAAAAAATAAATTAAAAAAAAGTGCTAGAAAGAGGAATGTTTTCATACTGGAGAAGATTTAAGCACGAGGTATGCAGTTTTTCATTTTGCTTTCCACGGCCACTCATGGACCAAAGGACCCAGGCCTGAGGTTGCGTTGTGTCGATGTGCCATTTATCATTGTTCTCCCATTGTTCTCACAATGGGTGGCTGTGTACTGCCTGACGAACAAGTTACTTACCTTCGGTAACGATGTATCTGGTAGAGACATAGTCTAGCCGCAGATTCCTTAACTTAGAATATCCCCAGGCCAGACTGGATCCGGAAAATTTTACGTAGCAGCAACTCTGCGCGCCGGGGGGCGGCGCCGCAAGGCTACGCCCTGACGTCGTCCATGGACGTGACGTCAGCGGAGCCATATATGCCCCGCCGCGCCAACATCAGTTTTCGTCAGAAGACTTTTCCGCATCAGAACGCGAAGCCACCACCAAAAACTGTGAAAATATGGGAACAGTGTGCAGAAAAAGAAAAAACAAGGTATGGTGAAAAACATCACCATAGAAGGACAGTGCCAGGCACTGGACACTGTAAACTAAGGAGGGAAACGAACAGAGCACCACTCTGGGAGGGACCCCTGCAATTGTTAAGTCCAAAACCTCCCCGGAGGCAGAAGAAGATGCAGAGCATAGGCAGGATTCGAACCCTTGGCTTGTGTGAGCCTGTGCCACCAGAGGCACAAGACTTACCATTGATCAATAGCTCCTTGGGGAACTATCACAGCAGCCGGCAGAAAGGCTGCAACCATAATATATGACAGTGAAGGACAACCAGTCCCGAACCCAGGAGTAAGGACAAACTACTATAAGGCGTCACCCAAAAGGAGACGTCAGATCCGAATAAGGGACCTACCGAATGCAGCAATGTGAGAGACTGCAACCGCTAGAGTGCAGGGGAGGCAAGAGACCTCAAGCGGTTGAAGAAGATAGAAGGGAAGGACGGGGGTGGTAGAAGAATTCAGACTCACATCGGACAACCCAGGGTAAGGGTTGTAAAGGACACATGGCATATGAGCATACCATCCAAGCACAAGGATGGGTAGAGCAGAGCCACGAAACCGACTGTAGGCTCGTGAGTCGGAGTGAGGATAAGACGTCGCCCCGCAGAGGAATAAAGCCACCCAAAGGGAGGCAAAGGCAAGAAGCCCAACCTGAAAAGGTTGTCGCAGGACGGGGAGGACGGGCGGGCGTTAAGGAATCTGCGGCTAGACTATGTCTCTACCAGATACATCGTTACCGAAGGTAAGTAACTTGTTCATCTGATAGAGACGTCTAGCCGCAGATTCCTTAACTTAGAATAGATACCAAAGCCATACCCCTAGAGGAGGCGGGACTGCGACTGAACCCCACTAAGGTCCATAGAGAACCCAGTCGTCAATAATATGACGAAAAGAGTGCCGCCAACCAAGGGCGAAACACAGTGGGGACAGAAATGACAGCGCAGCCAACCACCAGACCCCTATGCTCTGAAGAGAGCGGGAATCAAGGGGAGGCTAGGGCACCACAGCCCATCCAGAATAACACGAAAACCCCTATATGTAGAGGGGATGAGAGAAGGAAAACACCAAGCCAGAACGCTGGTGCCTGAGCGAAAAATGCCAAATTTCGAAAGAAGACGAGCAAGGGGCATGAAGGATCCGCAGGATCCAAGGTGTCGACAAGAAGTCCGAGCTAGCCCCAGCTAAACAACTAGAACAGCGTAAAACACTGTTGAACCTGCTCCTGTAAAGAGACGAAGGCAGCAGGATACCGACCCCTGCCCAGCAAGGGCCGATATGGAACAAAAACACACCTAGTAAAGAAACCGGCGTGAAAAGGGAGTTCAGTACCTCGCAAGAAGTAAAACTGAACCTATGGACCCAAAAGACTGGTAAGTGGGATGGGGAGAGCGCACCGCCCCCGCATGTACCACAGAGGAAGAGTACTGCTGAGACCCTCGCCAGCCGGACATGTGCGAGAGCATTGAAAGGATGCCCATACACCACCAGAAGGACGCCCATACGCGGCCAGAGGGTGCCTGTAGTATCATAACAGAAGAGCACCAGGAAGCAAGACAGCAGGAACAGCTGAGATGCGCACAATAGCAAGAAGGCAACGGGCCACAAACACCAGAGAAGATCTGGTGATGGAAGAGGGCCGGGCGAAGAACAAGGTAGGAAAGCCCGCAGAAGCCATTAGGAAGATTATGGCGCAGAAACAGCCTCAAGAGGATACCGAAACTTGGCCAAACCCAGGGACTAGGGGACGCTCAAAAGTACCCGCATTTATACAGAAAGTGGAACTAGTCCAGGCTATAAGCCGCGTCTGCTTCCGGTCTGGAAGAGAGAACAGTCCCCTCGCAGGACAAGTAGAAGAAGAGACGAGCCTAACAAGGGAGTACTCAGGACCAACTCACGGGTCCTAGACGCCAGGAAGAGCGGAGTTCAAGGAGAACCGGCCCCATGAGTCCGCCACAGTAAGAATGCCAGCAAAACGTAGAAATCCCTGCACAGAAGCAGCGGGGATGTGGAGAAAACTGCTGGGGAATAAGCCGAAAGGCCATAACAACGTACAACAGAGAGGTCCACGGCAACTCCTTACTGGCGAGGACAACCCAGAAGGGCCTGGCGCCAAAAGACGGACCATGTGACAAAAAGCAGGATGCCAGGCCATGCGAAGTAGATACTACACAGCATAGGCCTAGACCAGGAGTGGAAGCACCACATACAACAGAGCGATGCGACCCTGCGGGACACAGTAAAGGGGTATATGAGTCCCAGAGGGATACCCTTAATGAAAACTCCACAGGAGCTTACAAATGCAAATGCAGACACCTGCCACCAGCCAATACCCCACATAGGGCGAGGGTCAACCCCTGGCAAGAAAGGGGGGGGGTCCTCTTGGCAAAACAGACAGTCAGAGGACTGAAAACAAAAGCAAAAACAACCCAGCCGTACGGCTATACAGACAATACAGAGACAACAACCGGTCTCTGATAAAAACCGGGCCGTAAAGGAAGACCCGCAACCAGGAAGAAAGTCAGTCAGTGGCACGGCAGAATTACAGTAGCCCTGACAGAAGCCTGGAGATCGCCGAGTCCGCATGGGACCCAAAAAGGTCTATTCCGTTAAATGGCATGTCTTGGAGGCTCTCCCGAATGTTATCAGGGAAGCGACTGTCGCGCATCCAGGCATGGCGGCGCAAAGCCACCGACCGTGCAAGAGCACGGCCCACAGAGTCTGTGGTATCCAGGGAGGAGCGTATTGAAAAATGTGCCATCTCCTTGCCATAAAGGACAAGACGGAGAAGCTCCGGGCGCAATTCCTCCGGAAGGGAAGGAAGAAGGTTAGCCACGGAGTCCTAGAGTGCGGAGGACGCACGTGCAAACACGCATGTAGTGTTTAAAGCGCGGATGGCCACGCTAGAAGAAGCAAAAAGCTGTCTTCCACATGCCTCGAGCCACCGGGATTCCCGGGTGGGAGGAAACAAAGGCAAAGTGGAGGAGTCTTGTAACCCCAAAGCCGCCTGAATCACCAGGCCCTGAGCAGTAGGGTGGAGGGACAGGCAAAGTGGATCCCCCGGGGCAGGACGGTGCCTACCCGCAATGGCCCGATCAACTGGGGCTCCGGAATAGGGCCGTGCCCATGCGCTACGCAGGACTTCTAATAAAGCACCCCCAAGGGGTAGCAAGGGCTCCATGGTAATGGGCTCGAGATGAAGCAGATCCATTAAGGGATCGGGAATGAGGAGTACCACAGGAGGCTGAAAGCCGAGGATAGCAGCTGCCCTGTTGATAGTCCGCGCATAGGCGGCCCCTAGCTCAGTAGTCACCCTAGGAGGGGACAAGAGGCCGTCTGTAGGAGACGGCTGGAGACTAATCCTCCCAGTTGCCATAAAGAGCGGGGCTGGGGAACGACCTGAAGGCCAAGCCACACTAGGGACCTGCACCAGTGGCCCCCGACCAGGGGAAGCAGCAGTTTCCATAAGGGCTGCAGCGGATACCGGTGCCGCCTGACACCGCTGAGGAGTCAGAAGCGATGAATCCGGAGGGGGGTCAACCTCAGGCATGGACGCTGGTGTCGAACGTATGGACACCGGCGGCGATGGATGCGGCGACAGCGGCGTCGGTAGGCGCCGTGTCGGAGTAGACTGGACGTTGACGGCCTCCACTGGGGACGCTACCTCGACGTCGACAGGCGTCGGATTATGCGCTGCTCCAGACGTGGGATCAGGCTTAGAGCCGGGTGTGGGTGGCGTCGAGCCCGGCTTCGGGTCCGACTTGGAGCCCGGCGTGGAGCCCGGTGCCGAGCCCGGCATCGCCGACGCCGCTTTCGCCGTCTGCACAGGAAGCTGCACAGGGCTAGGCGTTGACTGGCGGTGTGTCGAGCCCGGCACCGAGCCCGACGCCGCTTCCGCCGTCCGCGCAGGAAGCCGCACAGGGCTATGCGTTGACTGGCGGTGTGTGCTAGAGCGACCAGGACGGTCTGGGCCACGGCCCAACGTCGTCGCCTCGGCGTCGGAGTCGGTGCACACAGCCCTGGTCGGGAAAGGATCCGCCGACGAGGGTCCGGCCTGAGTACCCTCCGCCTCTGTGGGGCCCGAAGGCGCGCCAGGGAGGGAGGGGGACTCGAAGTAGGCCTGAAGAGCCCGGGAGTAGGTCTCCATTTGGGCGCGCGTCGCTCCAACTCCTGGGAAAGGAGGGTATGGAGGAGGTGACATCCGGGTGCCCTTAGCTGGCCCCTTACGAGAGGAATGGGTGCCAGCGGCACGCCTACGGGATGTGGACCTCAGAGGACGCTTGTGGCTCCGCTTACCTTTTTTAGGGCGCCGGTCGCGGGAGCGGCCTCGGGAACGAGCCCCCTCTGAGAGGGAGAGCGGCGACGAGAGGAAGCTGGGCCGGACAGCCGTGCGGCCAACAGCTTCATACGGCGTTCCCCTGTTGACAGTCGCCGCATTCTTTGGAATCGTGGTGCACACCAAGGCACCACATGCAAATAAGGTGCGGGTCAGTGCCAGACATCTGACGCGCACAGGCCTCACAGGCTTTGAACCCGGAGGGCATTGCACACTGTTCCGGTACGACACCAATGGTGCCGAGAAGGCCCAAAACTAGGCCAGGAACTGCTGGTTTCCAGGATCCGCGTCGTGACGCGGAAAAGAAGAAAACTGATGTTGCTGCTACGCAAAATTTTCCGGATCCAGTCTGACGCCTGAGGATATTCTAAGTTAAGGAATCTGCGGCTAGACATCTCTATCAGATAGATGATGTTGACTATGCTACCCCATATCAGCTATCTTCGATTATTGGAACCCTGTCATACAGACCGGTGGGAAGTGGCATGTCTTGCCGATCCTTTTTGTCCATGAGTTCTTAAAGCTTTTGGCTTACTTCTCTGTGGTGTGTTTAGAATCGCTTCATCTTCAAGGTGAAATGAATTATATTGATCACAGAATTAAACGTTATGGGGTATTAATAAATGAGGAAGGTCGGCTAATAGAGCTAAGCAGAGAAGCATCCTTTTCGGGTCCGAGTCTTGTCCATCTCCCTCATAAATCTTTTTGTATCTTGATACAACAGCTCTTTTTCTGGCCCTACCCCCAGAATATGGAATGCAATTCCTCCTGAAACTAGATCTAATCCTTCGGCTACCTCCTTCAAAAAAGAATTTAAAAGCTGTGACTGAATAGATACCTTCTGCATTAGTTACTGATAAGGGTCCATGAGTCATGATTTCACTAAGTCGGACTACCCTTCCTACATGCATTGCTATGTCCTGGGTATTCTAAGTCATTTGTTTCCATGGTATATATTTTGTTTCTGGCCTATTTTTGCTTTTTCTGATACTACTTATTTGCTATTTGTACAACATATGGCTTACGGTATTCTTATTTGTTTATTTCTTGTGTTTTTTTTTACCGTGTTTAACTTGTTTTGCTATTTGTACAGCGCTCCAATACCCAGACGGATCTAGTTCACGCAATATATAGCTCCTTAAATAAACAAACCAATAGACAGTGAGAATTAAATTTGTACATACCAGGAACCTGGGGATTCACTAATATTCCTAGATATCACACATGATTAGAGGTAAAGACTGTGCAATTTCGGGGAGGGCTCTGATTTCAGAGTATTTATCAATTTACCCTCAGTTTTAGTTTAGTTTAGTTTTGTTGATCGCAGAAAATGTATCAATTATCTGAAACACATTGCTGAGGGTTTCAGTTATGTTGCTAAAAATAAGGCAACATCATCTGCACATAGTCAAATCTCCATAGTAGCTGGAATAATAGGGCTGGGTTTTACAGATTCCTCCTTCAAAATCCTAAACCCTTTAACACTAATTTGGCGGTTGAGCCCTGATAGAGACTCTTTAGGGTACTGATCAACTGGGTGGTGAAGTTCATGACCTCTAAAATCTTTGTCAAGAAGCCTAGTTCAGTAGGTTGAAAGCCTTCTCTGCAAAACGGACCCAAACTGTCCATGTACTCTAATGGCTTCTGCACACTCTGGCTCCTACCAAAAGTAATGGCTATTTGAAGCAAGAGGTCTGCCTGAAATAAAGTCTACCTGATTTTTACCCACCACTTTGTGGATTCTCTTGAATGAAATTTGTGTAACTATATTTAAATGGTATAATCCACATTTAGAAGTGTAATGGGCCAGTAGTACTAAAACTCAGGGTCTTTGCCAGATGTAAGGAAATGTTCTGTTTCCTTTCTATGAATGAGGTTGGGGATTCTTCACCCAAGACAATAGCATCAAATACTATTTTTATTTTTAAATAAGGGTCCACTTATGCCTTAGTAACTTAATATAATTTGATTCTGATAGCCCATCTTCCATGGGGTTTTGGCTGATGGTAAAGAACCTGTTACTCAATTAGTTTCTTCTAGTGAGAAAGTTTGAGAAAACTCAGTCTGTTCTTCAAGAGAAATTGTATTCGTATTTGCCTAAATCAAGCATTCCCACAGTAGGCATATTGATTCAACATAAAAATCCTACTAATATTTCAAGCAAGGTTTTGTTATTCCAAAGGTCGGAGCCTTTATGGGCCGTATCTTAATCGGCCCCTTAGTACTAAAAAGACTGGAGGGAACTCCTTGGGATCTCGCTGTCCTTAAATTTCCATCACCGCAGAGTTTGTCTGCAGTAAAAGAAATGTTTTTTCTTTTGATACCCCCACTTTCCCAATTCTTATTCTATTATATTCTTACAGGTCTAGTTAAAAATAACTACTTTGCACAAAGGTAAACAAGTTGATGTGGTGATAAAAATGAAACGAAAATAAAGTATAACTAGTAGTTCAACAAGACTGCTTTTCTCAGAATATATTCAAGTGCTGTTTACAGCCAGCGTAGCCCTGGGTTTCACACATTATTGGAGGGGTGGCATATTTTAAAGTTTCTGCACTGTCTGAGGCCTGCAAATGAAGTGGATTTGTAATGGCCCTTTTCCATAGGGTTACCGGTTGATGAAATCTGTAAAGAACCAAGCTCTTCACAAAAGGACACCAACCTGAATCCTAGGATGTCCCAAATAACTCTAAAACAGTCAACAGCAGGAAAGACACAGCTACCACACGCACGATTAGAATGGCAACATGAATCCTTGAAATATCTTGGCATACATGTGGCCCATTCACTAGCAGAAGAGACTGGGCTGAATATAGGCAAGAAATTGCTAAGGGTGAAACACTCTCTTCATTTCTTGCAGTGTTTGCCCGTCATTAGTAGGTAAAGTGGCCCTAGTTAAAATGATCCTACCTATATACATTTCAGGGAATAATGGATCTGCTTCCCAGATCGATATTCCGTAAGACTGATAAGATACTCACCGCTCTTGTGTGTGGTGTAGAGGCCACTCCAGAATTATACTTAATACACTTAGTTGCCATATGAGGAGTGCTTTATCTACCAGATATTGAATATTACTATTTGATAGCTTGGTTACAATTTCTGCCACATGGATAGATAGGGCACCTAATCAGAAGAGAATATCTCTTGCAGTGTGTTACCCCAAATGCACTCTGCATACTGCACATAGAGCTCTGAAGAGTGACAACCAAGAGACTCTTTCTTTTATTGTTGATATCACCACTATATAAATGCATGTGTGCAAAAATTATAAAAGGGACCCCTTTTATGGCGCCCACCGAAATATCGGGATACCCACCGTTCTAAAGGTTAAAACAGGAGGTGGAGGCCGATGGCTGAGTTGAGGGAGGATGCTCCATGGTGACATGTACGAAGGAGAGACATTTATAACATTTGAGAAGGCCAGAAAACTTTTTGCAATAGGTGCAAGACAGTTCCTGACTTCTGCCAATGTAACAAGAGATGTGAGGCAGACATGGTGAATATTTCCTGGACGTCTCCCTGAATCCAATATCATGACCATGTTTATTAGTGTCATGCAGGGTGGATGATCCATATTGTATATTTACAAAGCACTGTTGCAGGAACAAGAGACTCACCAACTGCTCATTAAGGATAAGTGGGAACAAAACACAAACCGCCATTTACTGATATTGACTGGGAAAAGATATTGATATACCATGTCAGTGTTTAGCATAGCACAGTATCGGCTCACTCGGTTTAAAATGTTACATAGGGCCTGCCTCACCCAGACTATGCTGCAAATGATACATCCAAACAGGACAAGGGACTGTCCATGCAGATGTCAGGCAGGAATATATTTCCTGCACATGGTGTAGGCTTGCCTATAGCGTTTGGACTATTGGAGACAGGTAGTTTCTGCCTTAATGGAAGTGTTGCAGAGAGCTGTGACGTATTCATTAACACACTACATACTTGCTTACACTCTAGCCAGAGGAAGGAAAAAGTCAGATATAAATCTGTGACCTAGGTGTTAGTGCTGGAGAAGCACCACAACATGATTGACTGGTTACAGCTGTAGGGCCTTAGACTTGTGGATGAGAGACCAAAAGAGTGGCTATTGGCTGAGGACATCCGGTGAATATGGTATGGAAACAAACAAAACTGCCTGGTTTACAAGAATGGAAGGAATTCTCGAATAGCCTTCTGGGATTAATATTGACTTGGGGTCTGATTTAGAGTTAGTCGGGCGGAGTTTACTCCATTGGGATGGTGGAGGACATTATCTTCGACATCACGAGGGAACTCCACCCACCAAATTTTGAGAGGTCTACCTGCCCCACGGACATCTTTCTATATTGACAGACGTAGGAAACGTTTAATGGATGGTGCGATCAGTCATTATGGCCAGCCGTCAAACTTTTCAAAAGTTTTTTGTTTTTCAAAAATGAGCTCCCAAAGTGGGGGTCACATTGGTTTTTTTCATGTCCCTCACAGCCAGATTTTTCCCGATGGAGATGGACAGAAAAAAAGGCATTACACTGTCCACCTTAAATTGGGCAGATAGTGTAATGCTCTTTCTTCAATGGCACCTACTTTGTTAAGCTGTCAGAGGACATATTGCATCAACCGAGCTAAAAGGGGTTTGGTTGACAGAATACTTACAGCCTGCCCAACTCTAAATGAAGCAGGTGGACTGTGAGTTTGGCTGGCAAGGTACTCCGTCTCAATTGTGACGGAGTACCCTATCTCTTAAACTCTAAACCAAGCCCTTGAACTCCTTACATGCTTCACAAGCTAGGACTATTTTTTTCATTCTGTAATAATTCCTGTTAAAGACCATATTATAATCATGATATTTGCAGGAAGCTGCAGGTGCGCTTACTGCACTGTTTGTATTGTACCGACCCTGCGGTTGTGTTACAAAAAATCAATTACAAAAAGTGCAGGAAAGTCCTCAGGAAATTAAATCACATTAAACGGATATGTGGTTATGTTCCGATCTGTTCTAAGCCCCACCTTGATGGATGTCATGTCCCACACCATTATACCCTGCAGAGCATGACTATCTCCTAACAATGCTCTCTAAAGTGAACCAATACCACAGATAATCCCCTTTCAGAGTAAGAGACCCTTTTAGTGATGGGACATCCACTAATCTCTTGTTTCCCGCCTTAATGTAGAGTGTGGTGAGAAATGGGGTTCCATGGGTGAAGCTGCCACGGACTCTGCCATCAGGAAGCCACTTATCACAGGCCTGATGTTGGCAGAAACTGAGTTGGAGAATCTGTTCAATTTAGCACAGGCCCTCCAACAGCATAATTCAAAGACGACCATGAAAAATACAGTGGTTCCCAGAAGACAAAGTCCTGAAAAGACCCACATGCTTGGCAAAAACTCTCAGTGCAATGGGGGGCGTTTGATGTGTTACTCCTGGAGACGGATACCAGAAGTAACACAAGTGATGACAGGTTCGCCGAGCTGGCATGGCATGTGGCTGTGCCGTCATTGATCATTTCCTGTTGAAACAGCACACACTTTGTATGCAGGACCTATTCTGGGGGGAAATAGCCTGGAGAAGGGTAAAGATTTAAATTAGATGTCTTCCTGCATCTGTTATGATGGAGTCAGCACCATTGCCATAACAGCGTTTTGTCAGCCAGGCTGCAAGATCTAAATGATGGTTCAAGTCCTTCCTACAGATCACAGCACTGCAGGATAAAGTCCTAACTTCCTCATAAAGTCACTTTGGGAGAGTCATGACCCCATCCCATTACTACTATGTTGGGTGAGTCTACAGTCAAGCCAACCCATATTGTCTTAGTGAGAGCCCAAAACCTGCACCCAATACTGTCCTTATAAAGAGAGTTTGTGCACTGAAAAGCTGTGTTAAGAGAACATGCCACAGCTGATATATCACAGGGTTGTAGGTCCATCATACAACCTTATAGATGTCTCTTTGGCCTTCAGGGTCCATCGCCCAGAAGTTTTTCAACTTCCATAGTGAAAAGTGTCGTTTTTACTTCTGGAGCAGCAAGCCTCAATTAGTTGGGATTTCTTCCTTGTACAGTTTTCGTAGCCATGGCCCAAAATATCAGAGACTACATGGTCCAAACAGAATCCTTTCTCAAACCCTCCCAGAAGACTGCACATTAGTACCTACTCAACGAAGATGTCCCTGTGCCAAACATTTTCAAAGGTGCACCGTGCTGAGTGCTCTGTTCTCATGATATCAATGGCAGTGTCAAACAACATCAGATGCAGGCAAACAGCAAGCTGCTCCCTGCAAAGACCTTGGAAGACGCAGCATTTGATTAGGTTTAAAGGTAGGAGTGCCTAAATATCACCTTGTGTAATTTGTGTTTTTGACAAACATGATCCTTTTGGAATTTTGCAATACAATTGTTTAGCTAGTCCTACTTACAAACCTGAGGCCAGCAGCACCAGGCACATTAGGGATTTTCTGCACTTTTATTAAATTTACAATATAGTAGGGACTATAGGTCTTTAACCAACCCAGACAGGTTTACATATCGGTAAAAGTCAATACTGCTGTTTGTACAACTAAAAGTAATGGACTTTCATGTGCGCTGTAAAACCACAGCAGTTCCTGTTTTGGATACAATCAACGTAGATACGGTATACATGAATTTTAAAACACCTTTGTTGCTAAATACTATCTGTAGAAGTAGGTAACATCACAAAATGAATGGTTTTGGTTGTAGTGTTACATTTGCAGCTATTTATAAATAATTGGCCATTCTTTGAAAAAAGGGGCATATTTTGTCTGCACTAATAAAGCCAGGTGTATGTGTCTGTGCAAGCCTTCATTATAGACTAAACTATTGACAAATGTATATTTAAATGCACAACTTGTAATAGAACTAAGTCGACAAATAATAATATAAGATAGCGCCCCCATGGCTGGTTGCGTGCCAGGTTGAGACTGTATATGTGTGTTCTTAGACTACATAAGCACGCATGAAGTGGGGACTCACATATCAATAGAATCTATCACATCACCTTCATGAGCAATGCGCTGCCATCGCAAGCACTTCGGAACACCCTTATGCGGTATATAATATATTCTGTTTATGTAAATAGATTGTTTCCCACTTAAACATTGTGTGCCTTTCTTTAATTTTTTCTCATGAATTGGGCACAAAGAGGACTACTTTTAGTCTCTTTTCCAGTAAGATTTCATTGTATCAAATTATTCCCCCACAGAATCAGCATACAATATGTAGGACGCAGAGACACAAGCCAGCACTCTCTACACCAGTTACAATCTAATCCCAAAACTCTCTGCAGTTGGGCTGACAAGTTGAAAGGTCGGTCACCTACCTCCACATTGATAAAAATGCTTTCCATGTCCTGGATCTTTAAGAATCGCTGGAGCGGCTTCAGAAAATACTGCAACACAGAGAGGAGATGTCAGTCAGGAAACCCACAGCGACGGTTGGATGCTGACCTGATGCATATATCAACCCAATGTAACAAAGGGTCTCCTGACTGCAGGGCAGCAGTGTAGGCTAGTGACTCCCAAGAAAGTACTTAAGGAAAGGGGGATGATGCAGCAAGAGCAGTGAGATGAACACCGGCCTGGATGCGCAAAGAGTAAGCACGGTGGGTGGCTAGATGAGATATACACCACAATTTGGGAAGCTAACTGAAGCATTGCGAAGCTTAGGGGAGCAGGGGCAGGAGTGCTGCCTACTAGATCTGAGATAAGTGCAAGAGCGAACGGTGAGGAAAGTTGATCCAGTGACCTAACACCGGCTGGAAGGCCCAGAGCTGCTGTACTGTCCTTAGGCGATCTGGGAAAGTATAGCTGTCCCAGGACTGACGAAGGGTGCCAGAGCGACCTAAAATGGCAAGAGACATCTGAGACAGGTGTGAGCACCAAGGGCAGGCCTATGTTCCCACAGGTATCTGAGGAATGACAGAGGACCTAAAGCTGCTTAAGTGTCTTTATGGGATATCAGACACGCTAGTTAACATAAAGCTGAGGGAGGGCTTCAGAGGCACCTAAGAAAGGCAAGTCGTCCTGGGACGGAAACTGCCTTGGGGACCGGATACATGCAAGAGACTCTGCAGCTGGGGAATTCTCCGTAAGTGATCTAGGAAAGGCTGGGGCGAGAAAGTCCCAAGCTGGGGAACAGTACTGTAAAAGTATGAGACAGGTGAGAGGTCTCAGGGTTAGAAAACATGCCTGTGGCATCAGACACTGGCTAAAGGTTTTTAAAATACATATATATATATATATATATATATATATATATATATATATATATATATATATATATATATATATTTAAAGTTTACCTCAACATGTTACAACTATATAAACAGCGCAGTATTTGTATTCGTTATACAGACATCAAATTGCCAATTTATACAAACACATTGCAAATCTTTATTTTCTTGTATTCTTCTCTTCTTTCTATATCTTTTACTTTACTCAATGTTTATTTTTTATTGCAGTGGACCTCTTATCTCTTCTTGTTCCAACTAGCTCTTATTCGTTTACTTATTTTTTCTCCTAACTTGCTTTTTTCCTTTGTAACTCCTTGGCCAATGCCCATTTTCCTCTATTCGTAATCTACCTAGTGTATTCCGGAGCTCGGGTTGGCAACCAATCCATTGATAGCATTCTTTTTGCAGTTACTGTTCCTAGGTCTACATATTTGTATCCCATTTTCCCTTCTTTTTCTTTGGCATTATTTCAAATAAACAGTTTTGTAGTAAGTTCTGGTAACCCTCCTGTGATTTCCTCTAGTTTTGCCACAACTGATGACCAGAATGCTTGTATATGATCTCATTTCCATGTCATGTGCCAGAAACCTGCACCTGGAGTTCTGCGTCTATGGAAGTTTGCGGTTTTTTTCTGGATAGATTTTATGTGTTCTCTGCAAGAGGCTGGCTAAAGCTGTCAGTGAGGTGATGTGTGTGTGAGTGGTGCTTGTGCGATTCCCTGACAAGTGTGAGTGTGGTGATGTCTTGAGGCTATCTCAGGTTATGCATGGGACAACAGGCTTAGCTTTCCATGCTAAATCCAGACTTACCTTACAAATAGACTCAAGTGTGTCAGTGTACTTCTCCTCTGTCTGCTGTATCTCCTGAAGGCAGCAGCCCCTCTTGTCCACTTCTGTTTTAGGCTGTAGGAGGAACACATTTTGGACAACAGAGTTAATGCGTACAGTCACCATTCTAAGCTTAGCAAAAAATGTATCTATTGAGTTCCATACCTTAGTTTAGTTGGTGTTTAATATTTCTAATCACTCTGCCCACCCACTCTCCTCTATGTACCCCTCTTTGCCTGTCTCAGGATCTCTTAAAAGTGGTTACTGCTTTCACCCACAACACCTTACCTAGCTCATACGCCATGATGGCTCGACCATCACATATTGGGGCTGTTCACTGCACCCGCTCACGTCTGCTGGGTGAAGTCACATGTTCTGCTTGCCTTTGCTGACTTTGATCCAAGGCTCCCTGCCCCTTCAGCTGAGGCCAATGTTGTGACAAGTAGGGAGTGCCCACTTACAGCCACTAACCTGCACTGGAGGAATTTCACTCTTCATCAGGTCTTCGTAGATGTCATCGCCCTCGTCCTCCTCCATGTCCACACAGTCATAGAGCTCATCATCTTCCTCCACTGTATCACTGTGAGGGTGGATAGGAGGAAAGGAATTAGCAAAGAACCCTTTATACTCCCTGCCAGGTGAGATGGGAGGTGAAATGGGTTTCAGTTAATGAAGACTCCTTTATAATGCTTCCTGCCGTAGCGCTACTGAGGGTGGGCCGGAAGGAAGAGAATAAACAGAGGAGGCTTTTCATAACCAAGGTGTTATTGGAGGTGGACATGGGGGAGGAGATGAATGAAGCTGTCTTCATACCCAACTCTTTCCCAAAGTAGGTCTGCTTCCAATAGGCTTCCAGCAAAGTGTCCTGTTCTGAAGCTCACAGTAAAGCACCCTACTTTCAGGCTCCCAGTAAGCTTCATGCACCTTGCTCAAAGATTCCCAGTAAAGCACACTATGCCTAGGATCTTTGCACAACAGTTGGCTCTCTGAGCCCCAGTAACACACTCTACACAAAGCATTCCAGAAGAGAGTCATGCTTTCAGGCTCCTAGTGACATGCCTATTCGCATGCTCCCAATAGAGCACTGCATTCAGGCTTCCGGTTAAGTACCCACATTACAGCCCACCAGTAACAAACCCTACAGACTAGCTACCAGAGAGGACCTCTACTCTGAGGTCTACATTAACATTCCCTGTTCCTAGACTCACAGCAGCAGTCAATGTCCTATTGTGTCATGTGAAACACCCTGAGCTCAGACTCCCATCAACATACCCTGCTCTCTGGCTCCCTGTAAGACATCCTGCTCTCCTGGTCAGACTTACACCCTTCTTTAGGGCTCACAATTCCACACCCTGCTCTCAGACTCCCAGTAATACACTCTGGTCTCAGGATAACAGTAATTCTCCCTGCTTTCAGAACACCCCTGTACTGTACAATGCTGCCAGACTCCTAGTAACAAGCCTTGCTATCCTGGCGGGTGGTGCTACAATTTATTACACACCACATGGCATGGCAATCTCAAAGTCTTCCTACTATACTCCCTGCGCTTGCCCAATGTCCCAATGCCCAACCAATGACTTTCACATGGCACATGGAAGCATTAGCTATTACTTGCGGTGTTGAAGGGTGTATGTGACATTAAACTATATTTTTCTTACTTCTGTGAATTATATTCTATAGACATTGCGTTTAATGTTACATAAACTAGAGTTAGTATATTTCAACCACTTACATTATAACTCCAGGGTGTTTTTTTTGCACTTAAACTAGTGCCACCAGTCTGCTAAACACAAAGGAAATTTGAGCAATGCGCAGCATGCTTTGCATAGTGGGGTATTTAGGTGCAAAGCAGGTGCACTGTGGGAGTATCAGGATTCAGGGATGCCTTATAGCCACAGATAGATGGTGGAACCACCGACATTCTTTATTATGTTCTCACTGCTCACTTACTCGATTTGGTCTGGCAGCCCACTGTAGATGTCCTCATCGACCATGCTGTCCTCCGTTGGAAAAGGTCTGTAGAGAAACAATAATATGAACAAAACCTACCGACCATTGGAGCACTCTTGAAACAAGATAATCTAAAAAAAAAATCACTTGATACACTCCAGCCCCCATCAGAAAAACCATCATCCAAGAACACCTTCTGCCTCCAAAACAAGAATGCCCATGTCTACTCTTGCCAATCCCTAAAAGAAAAGTACCCAGTACAACGCAATAACCCTTTAGAATATCTTCACAAATTTTGAGAATTAAGGTTCATCCACTGGCAAAAGGCTAATAAACAACCTTTCATGGGTTTCTGTAATTCCCTTGCAGGTTTGTTGAATCTCAGGATGATATGGGTGCCATCTGCTTCACAAGGCTGTGGTTCAGAGTAGGTTCCCATACTCCACTTCCTAATAGGATAATGGATTTATTGATGAAGCCAAAAAGTGACAACTAAAGTTTTACAGATGGGGCCATATTAAACAGTTTGGATTTTATAGCAGAAAATGACCACATTCCCTTTTTTGGAGGACATTTATGGCTTACGAAAAGTGTCCTAAAAATCACTAAATAGTGAAAGCTATTCTGAGGGAGATTTGCTAAACCAGAGTGATAAGCATACGCTTTCCAGCACTTGATACATTTGAATGCATTTCAAAGTCTTGTTTGGATTGTGATATTTTCCTTTCATTATTCTTGGTAATCCGGACTCTGAACATTGGGTGCTGATGTCATCAGCCGATATGCAAGGCACTCAGGCTACATACGCCTCCGAGCTTTGCCAAGGCCTTTGAGAGTGTCTCTAGGGCCATATTATACATGTGCAACTCATTTTGCCAAGTGGATGGTTTGCACCTTTGAGTCTGAGGTTGGATTCAGTAATGCAGAATGTGGTTCCCTCTGCACAGAAAAAAAATGGTGGAAAAACATCACACACCAAGAAGGCTTTGACTCAGACAGCAACCACATCTCACACCTTGCTCTTGTGTGAAAAGGTTAAGTTTACATGTTATTCAATTTAATGCTACTTTTGGTCTGGGGATGCATTTCCTTGATTACATTCTATATCGCCCCCTATGATGTTTTGAATAAGTTGTAACCAAATGTTTCAACCAGGACTAATCTACTCTACCTCAGAATCAAGGTTATGTAAGAATAGCTTCCGCCTTAGAAACAAGAACATCCAATGAGGAGCTTTGTCCAAGTCTCAATCAGCCATCTTAGAATCAAGATCGTCTTAAGCAGCTTGCATGGACGTCATTTGGGGGTAGTAAGGGGTCACAGCTGTGACCTCTAGCTTGCTCCCTGCTACTCCTGGCACTACCTTAGCGACCCCTGGCCTCAGGGGAGGCAAAAGGATTGCCCCCTCAGAGGTCAAGGGTCGCAAAGGAAGTGCCAGGAGTAGCAGGGAGCAAGCTAGAGGTCACAGCTGTGACCCCTGACTACCTCCAAATGATGCCCAAGGCATCTTGACTTAAGTCTAATCCAAACCACCTCCCAGACTAGATTATTGCAATGTCACATCCGGCCTTTTGGGTGATTTAAGCCGAGCCTCTTTGCGAGCTTGTGTTTTTCGTTATGGAGTTTGCCCTCAGGGTGAGTGATCCAAGGGCTGGGCCCTGACCGAAGGACCACTCGCATCAGACACCTAGAGTGCTCCCAAGGGTAATCTCTTCTCTCCTTCCAGGCTTGGTAGAGAAGAGTGGAAACAGGCATCTTTTTTGCCTAATGTGCTCCAGACAGCTGCAATCCTGCCTGACCAGCTTTTTCACACAACGGTTATGGCTGGGGATAATAAAAAGCAGCAGCGCAGTGAGAAAGTTGAAGTACAGTTGTTCTGCAATAATAGTTAAATTAAAAGGCTCAATTTCCTGTGCTAAATGAAATGACTCTTCAGAATCTCTTACTTCACTAGTCACATGAAGTGGGCGGGCCTTCCCCTTATCCTTCTCAATCTAAAATGGCATTTGCCACCATCCTCTGTGAATCCAAGAAAAGATGGTGGCACAAACTCACATGTGCTACCCGCTATTTGAGCCATTGCTTGAGGAGAATAAATTCAACAGCTATTTTATTTGTAGGTTTCAAGAGCCTTTTGTCTCTATTTTTCCCTGGCATGTATTTGGCTATTAGTCAAGAATTGTCTACTGCAGTTTTTTCAGCCTTCATTTTATCTTGTTAAATTCTGTGCTCTACCACTTACCAAGGAGTTTTCATGCCTTTTAGGTCCAAGAAAACACTTGCCATCTTCCATGTGGCTTTATTGTGAATTGTGATGTTGTGGTTACATGAAGAAGTTATCCTTTTGTCTGGCAAGCAAGAAAGGAGAATGAAAGGCAACCAGGCATTCAGCCCTTGATACAAAATGACCCACATCTGGCTAGCCTACATTAGAGATACATCATACAAGGAACTTCATCCTTAATGTATACTCCAGCTAACCTCAAAAAAGGCACATCCAAAGTAGAGCTTTACGTAGGTCTATTTCTGGCCACCTCAGAAACAAGAACGTCTCAAACAGCCTTGTGCATGTGTGCCCTGGAGTGTTCTTACTACCATGCACCAGGATGTACTTACATGCAAACCCAATTTCATTTGCATATTTCATAGAATAGAAAACATTATAAAAACAGCATTAACATTGAAAAATACATATTCATGGTATCAGCTTGATACAAAAGGCAATAGCATGCTACATTATTTTAATCTGATATTTCAAGAAAATTGCATTTAAATACACAGCAGTTAACAGAGACAATCCAAGACAAAAAACATAGTATGAATTTTAACTTGTAATTGACAATAGCAAAAAACAGATAGTGTCTACTTAGATAGGCCTAAAATGGACCAAGGATAATTTCCAACTTGAACTCCACTGGATTTAAAATTGATATAAAAATCCCTAACATTAGGATCCAAAGTAGTATGCATATAAAATTGGGAAAAGGTGTTCTACTTCTGAAAAATGTCAATAATCTGACTCGTAGCGTTTCAATGTCATCAATCTCTTAAACCAAATTTGAAAAACCTGTTTAGAAAGAGTGACATCTAAATCTGACTCGTTGAAAGTTACCAGATTTAAAAATCTATATTATTTATTGAATTCATTTCTGTGAAAATAAGTGCTTATAGGGACTTGAACTCAGCCATCTTAATGGCATTCCATAATCTTGGGTAAACCCCTTTAAAAAATGCATACCATTTCTAACTGTAGCTTAATTGCCTAGATGGATATAGATTTGATTGCCGTTAAATAACAATCGTATAGAATGCAATCGAAGCAATTCTGTGTAGCGGCAAACACTCAATTCTATAGGCGAGTATTGCAGTAAATATTGTTAATGCATCAACTCTCAAGCAACCAATTGCAGTGCAGTATATTGCTGGACTAGGCCAATATTTGCCTTAGCTATGCTCCAGGTATAATTCTTCTTTAAAAAGTGATGTTCTAAATGTCATAATCTTTATTTTTCAGATGTAATTTATAAACTGCTTTCTAGATATCAATTTCCTCTGAAGGCCTATGAGTGTAAAATCTAATAACATAATGTCACCAGCATACATTAAATATTATTCTTGTTTGCCCAGCTGTGGAGGGAAATGTCTTATCCTGTTTAATTCTGCTGGGAGGTTGGTAAGATACAGAGAAAAGAGCAAGGGTCAATTTATTTACATTTATGGTGACAATAAATTCATTGGCTGCACCCAGTTGAACCCTTATCCAATTTTCTGTATGACACTTCTTCAATTCATTTATTAGAAGGACAGGTATGTCCCAATTTTCCAGCTTGAATCATAATAAAGTAGATCAATTTTATGAAAAGTCGCTGGAAATTGCTGCTTAAAGTGGCTGCTTTCAATAGCTGTTTCAGTTTAAATCTATTTGTTTGATATACTGCTGACTTGGCAAATCAAACAATACAATCAACACATACAACTAAAAATTACAAAATATTAAAAGGAAGTAATAGTACTATACATATAAAAATGTTGTATGCTTAAATTACAGAATTACAAGTTGGTCTAATTTCAGGTTTAGATAAGTTATACTAGACAAGGAATAAAACAAAAAAACGAACTCAATTCATTCCTTAGGATCACATAGATAACATGCTTCAGGATGCCTCCTCACCCACTACACACGGTATAACATTTCACCTATCGATTAAAACAAAGAGGCCTCCATAATAAAATTCATAGCAGACATCAAATTGGTTTCAATAGAGTTCCTTCTACAATCTCCCTTCTGCCCTTCTTATCAGTTAAGCAAAAATGGAACCACCAAAGTTCTGCAATTTCTGTAGGTGGGATATTTCTCACATAGCAGCCTAAACAAGATAATATTATAGATTGTGAAACAGTTTGTTCTGAAGCCACACTACTCTAAAGTAAGTAGGGATATACGAGTTGACAATTCATTCAAGAGATATATGATGTATTTCACAAACAGCTTTCTAGCAGCATCCAATAGCTTGTGGGACTATAGTTGGGGGGAATATTCCCACAAGGTTTTGAAATATATATATATAATTATGGGCCACATGTATCAAACAATTTTGCATTCGAAAACGGTGCAAATCGGTAATTTCAGCCGTTTGGGAATGCAAAATAGCCTTTCAAGATGTATGAAAGGCTTTAGTCGCAATTTTAGATAATCGCATAAATAGCGATTACCTAAAATTGTGACTACAAATCGGGTCCCTTAGCACATGTACCAAGCATTTTCTAAATGCAAACTGTGCATTTAGGAAATGCTATTAACATAGACTCCAAGTCGATGGTAACCATGTGCAAATTTTGAAAAATGCACAAAAATGCATTTTTCATAGTGTCATGTAGCGCACACATGCCCATAGGGCATGTGTGCGCTTCACAAGTGCACTTTTTTTTGGGGGTGCTTCAGGGGGGCCTTAGGCCCCTGGGCACCCTTGGTATTGCATTACCTAATGTGACATTACCAATTAGGTAATCGCAAATTAGGTAATGCAGAATCATGCGCATCTATGGGCCTTTAGGCCCATAGTAGCGAATGGAGTACTATTACCGAATAGCGATTACCTAATTGCGATTGCGAATCTTTAGGAATCGCTATTAGGTAATAGCTATTTTCTTACATACCGTTTTGCATTCCTTAAAGAGCGATGACCTAAAATTCACTATCTAAGGAATGCATAATGGATTTTTGATACATGAGGTCCTATATATTTTATATAGCAAACTCCCTCTCCACATGCCAGGAATGATGCCACTAAATAGACAAGCATTAAATAAAAGGCACAAAACTTTGGCCCAGGACTTGGGGTTTGTTTGTACAGCTGCAACTAGGGCCCCATCAGGGCCTTGAGCCAGGGTAGCATTAGCAGATTAAATTATGATAACAATTTGATCAACTGTACAGGACTATTTATTATAAAAAATTGCATTATCAGTAATAGGACTCTGATTTATAAATAGGTGACGATCGATTAACTTCATACAGATTGTCAAAATTGGTTTTACAGATTTTTTCACTAACTGAAACAAATCTAAACATTATTGCCTGTGGATTTAAAGACTAAGGCATCATTTAGAGTTTGGCAAACAAGATACTCCATAACAAATGTGACGGAATACCCTGTCAGCCAAACTCTTGGTCTGTCTGCCCTAAAGTCAGGCGGCCTGTCAGATTTCCAACTGCGATGACCCTTATAGCTTTGTCAATGGAAAGCTTCCTCCAACTTCCTGGTGGAGTGCTGGCCATTGGAGTAAGGAAAGCAAACATCTTGACCTATTTAGGGTGGACTGCCTGGTGTTCTTTTTTCTGTATGTCACCTCCGGGGAAAATTTGGTGCTGACAAACAGAAAAAGTAAAATAATGACCCCTACAACACCTAACAAACACTCACTGGGAAAGGGAGTCGGTCGTTAGTTATTTTTTTTTTTTTAAACTCCCATTTTGGGAGTTTGTTTTGAAAAACAAAATGTTTGGTGGATGCCCCTCAAAACCGATCGAATCAAACCTAGACTTTTAGTGACTTCCGAGGAACCACCATGATAGCAGTTCCTCTGAAGGTACAGAGATCAGCACAATAACAGCGATGATCTCTAAATATGGCAGGTGGTAGTCCAGGGAGTGGCAGATGTAATGTCCTCCACCACCCTGATGGACGTCAGGCCTCTCGCCAAACTCTAAATTAGGCCCTAAATGCCAAATGTCTACCTGATTCCCCTTAATAAATGTCTTATTAATCATAGACCAGGGTTGAATAATTTTCTTAACCTATTATTGATGCTTCTATGATGTTGCCATGCATTCTCGACATCATTTAGTGACAGCAATAAAAGAAATTATAGATATTTATAATAGTAAGTGTGCGACGGTTGCCTGCTTATGGTGCAGGTTCTTGGGGGTCATACAAATGTGGATATTATACAGGAGAAGGAAAATTCCTTTCTTAAAAAACTGCTAGATGTACCAATTAGCTATGCATCATTTTTATGCCATTCTGAATTAGGTATTGCATTTATAGAGGACCGCATTAAACAGTCTCCATCATTGTTGTGGCATTCGATATGGTCAAAACCAACCGCGACACTGAATACAAAAATAGCGAATGATTGTCTTAAACTGGATGGTGCAGATTAGATGCCATGGTTAATGTATATAAGGAACATGTTCAATAGCCTAGGACTACCTGAGTATTTTGATGAGCCTGAATCTAGACGAATGTGAGCAAGAGAGATCTTGAAATGTTTTTCACAAATAGGAGAGATGAAAGGGATATTAGGGAGGTGTGAAAACCCACAGTTCTCTCACACTTACTCTTGCTCTCTAAAGAAGGTATGCAACCGTATATTAGTATGGTTTCTAAATTACATCATAGACTCATCCTTACAAGATTTCATCTTAATACCATTTACTTAGTAATTGCCTTCCTTGAAAAATATGACTTACGTGAAAAGCAACCTGTCTGCCCATGTGACCGGCTATATGGGCAATGTACTTTACACTTATTATTTTTTGTTGTTTCGATTCAATACCAAGGAGGCATTATATTAATCCGCTGCTAAAAATAAAAATTAACCAATGTCAACCTGCCCTTATTTATTTAGAGCAGCTTCACCCCTCCTCATATTTGCCTGTCTGTGGCTAACTTTATTTGGCATGCAAGGAAGATTAGAAGGGCCATAACTGAAACATAATTATTTGGTAAACTGAATGTCTTTAGTGATTCAAAGAAAATGATGTAGGCATAATATTAACTTATGCAAAATGTTGGGTATATTTAGGAATTATCAATAGGTTTTTATAATGTTTTAAAGAAATGGTCGGAATAACAGCTGGTCTATATATGTTGCCTAATTCAACATGATTTGTTCGATGCATTGCTTGTTATGCCATTGTGTCTAACTTTGAAGGATGTTTTTTGTAAAGATGTATTGTTATGATTGTAACATAATAATTACTTTTTTAGCTATGTTTTTAATGGATTTTATAGTGACTTTTATGGTTTCTAAATGAACCGAATGAAGTTGATTAACTGACTGACCCATAGCACATATGTTTATTTCAATTTCTTTTACTTGCGTTTTATTTTAAATATTAGTTTATTTGAATCCCCTGCTACGATTACTTTGTTTCATTGCGTTCCTCTTGCCATTACTGTATTTTTGTCCATCAACAGCCACTGTAAGGCGATTAAATAACCCTTCTGTTGGCAGGGTTAGCACTATACCAAGAACTGAATACATTAGGTATCCCAGAATAAAATCACAGGAACCTCCTAGAGTGAAGTAACACACAAACACCAGAGTGCATTCACAAGTGAACCCCATAGTGCATTCACAACCGTACCCCAAAATGTACTCACATAAAGCCTTTATCCTGTGCCGTGGACGTCCATGATAAAATTGATAAGGTATCGATAACCTGCGGGAGAGGAAAAATACAACTTGTGAACAAGGCAAGTAGAGTAACAAGAACCGGGAAATCAAGAAGTCACATTTAAAAGACAACAAGTGACCGCTGCCTGAATGATAATACATTGTACTTGAGATCACTTTGCTCCACAACTATGGTGACAAAAAATGAGAAAGTACCATACTGATACTTC
The DNA here is from genome assembly GCA_963921515.1 of Calotriton arnoldi. NCBI lineage: Eukaryota > Metazoa > Chordata > Amphibia > Caudata > Salamandridae > Calotriton > Calotriton arnoldi. The sequence continues at coordinate 999,994 of CAWUFW010000796.1, forward strand.
CAACTTTAGAATGAGTTGCTCTTTCACAACCGTGCCTTGAAAAGACAGACCTATTTCTGTCGGTCATCCTGGTTACCAACATGGAAGGCAGCGATCCAGCCGTTACAGTGTTCATTGTCAGGTACTTCAAGGAGGTCCTAGGAGATTTTAGTCCATCAACAATGAACTACGTTATCACTGCTTCTTCAAGTCCATCATGAGTAGGATTCTTGTGTGACTGATATAAATAACCACATATTTATAACTCTAAAGTGTAATTTATAAAATCTCCAGTGCGGCTAGGAAACTGAAAGCAAATAATTTTAAAAACTCTTAGAAGAACGTGCAATAGGAAAAAGTAAAGATCCTACAGGCTTCAGAGGCCATGGAATCAAAGGATTTGGGTTGTGCATGCTCTCTGGCTCTTAAGGCTCTAAGGTTGGACATGGGGAGGTCTCGCCTAGGTCTGTACTTTTCTGTTTCCAGAGCATTTGGTGCAAGTTTCTTTAGTAAAGCTGTGCATATTATGTGTTGGAAATGTGCCATTTAGGATTTTTGTTAATTTCGGGTCAAGCATAAGGAGGCAGATTTTATGTTGGCTGTACAAGCTTCAACACATATATTCAAAGTTTTCAGCTTATGAGTTTTATATATTTGTTAGAAGTGCAGTGCGATTAAGGAAACAAATATGGTAGATATGTTAGGAGGTTCCACTAGTCTGACTGTTGGTGTCACTGACTTTTCGTAAATATACACATGCAAATCTTGTGGGCCTTGTTTTACAAAAAAATGAAAAGATCACCAGCCTTTCGAAGTCCGAGATAACAGGACCCTTTTAGATCTCAGTTTCACATTCTTCTCTGAATATTTTAATGAGTTTTCTTTACTTTCTGTACTGTTATATAAAAATTTCAAACCTGGGTTTAACAAGCTCTGTCGGTTGTTGCTTATGTTTTCGTCCACTTTCTTTCAAATTGTATCCTAATCTTTCCATGTTGACCAGATTTGAGTTGAACCATGTGCTTGCGGCCTTCTCCACTGCTTCAGATGTTTTTAAGTTACAGGGGGCCACCAGTGGTTCAGGTGTTATTCAAATTTTTAAACAGTGGGCTTCAAGAAGAGAGCCGGGAAAGGGGGGGCTGTCAATAAGGTGATGTGGTTCAAACTTGGGGTTTAAATACTGGTTCAACTAGGTATTTATTTAACATTTTTGTCAACCGCTACATGTGACATTTTGGTTGTTTCAAAGTGCTTTGAAAGGAGCAATGGTAAAGAGAAGTACAGGGACAGTTGAAAGGTTTTGACAAGTCCAGTTTTGATCAACAAAAACTGAGGAATCGTCGGGCTGTCCTCAAAATATGAGATTTGAATAAACTGTCAGGATGGATGTGGGCCAAACTTGAGCATCTGACGAAAGAGGAACCAGATGCCTGATATAATGTAATAGGCAGCGTATTTACCAATACATTAATTGGAACAAATAACAGTAGCTATCTGAGAATTTAACTCCTTTGCTAAGTCTAGAGTGGTATATATGCTACTAGAAGCACTAGAGCGGATAAGTAAAGAACTATCTGAAGGCCAAATAACAATTATTTAGAGAAGAGGTAAATATATTGAACTGCTAAACAACTGCGTCAGAAGCCTTTCAATGGTGTTACAGTAGTATAGTGAGAGGTCAACTTAGGATTCAAAAGTTACAGTTTGGCTTAATATTATGAATACCAGGAATTTCCAGCTAACAAAAGAAATTACAGCTATGTTTTGATGGTTCTTTTTCCACTGTAAATGTTATTAATATACCTGTGAAACTGGAGGTAAGTTACCACTAATGGGTTCAGTCACTGTTATGTTTCATGTTCACCTTTAAAGCCCACGAGATTAGAAAATCATTCAGCAAATTTACCCCCAGGAGCAGCAGTTCTGGAAGGAACTGCTGATTTTGCGATTGAGATTATTACAGTCTGGAAAGAAGTTTCACCTCGTTAATTTCAGTTTAACACATAGATACAACCACCAAGGATGGAAAGGGTCACCAGGAGTGGTGCTTTTAGTTTAGTAACTTTTGAACTGTTTGAGCTAGAAATAACAATTTTTATTGCAATCTCAAATTATGTAGAAGATGGTGTATTGTATGACAAAATGCCATAAATTTACAATTGTGCCAAAAACGCTGTAGATACACAATTGCATAATTCCAATGGCCCTGGCTATTTTATCTAATCAATAAGATGGGTATTGGTCTGGAGGTCGCTCTTCAAACAAGCAGAGATGGATCAGGCTCAACCTTAGATAAACATTTACACTTGGAATGTAAACCAGGCACCTTCTTAAGAAGGTGTGACAGGGGCTTTAGGGAGGGAGGAGGTACGGGTGGAAGGTTGCTGAGGGGAGAATAGAAATAGATATCAAACCAGGATAAAAAGGATTAAATGAAGCTGTGGTCGGTAAAAGATACTGCTTGTATTTCATCAGTATATCATATTTTGGAAGGATTGTGTATTTTGGAGCATTACTGAGTTCCCAGGGGTGATTCATTGGAAACAGATGGAAGCCAGGCCACTGGTCATAGTTGAAATGTGGCAGCCCACGTTTGTCTGCTGCCTGGTGTGCAGCCTTGAGGCCACATTTAACTTTTAAAGGTGCCACATTAAACGTTTAAGGGTGAAACAAGCTTTGGAAAAATGTGTGGCCCATGAGCTGCTTTTTCCTCTCAATGGGAGAAGGAAAGAGATGCAGTGCTGGTCGGTGAAGCCCGCTCACTGAATCTGTAGAATCTGCACACATGCAGTAAGAGAAACACTGATTTGTGTGGCTGTGCTTCCAAGTTGTAAAGCTTGACTTGCAATCTGGTTTCCTTCTTGCTACTGAGCTAAAGCCTACTTGCAGAAGGAAGCTGCACTGTTGTATCGGACCCTCTGGAGCCACCTAAGAAAAGAAAGATGGCTCCGAACGGATTTTAAAGGTACCACATAGAGCAGCACCACCTCTCAGCGGCTTGATCTGACTAAGCCCGTCAACTAACTAGATCTGGAACAACACTTAGAACTAGTCCCCCCGAATCTCTTGAAGAAACAGATGAAAGTCTGTGCATTTAAAGATCTACTTTGGGGTTAGCAATTGTTCTTTATTTTTTAAGAGCAAGCCCTTGTGAGGGTCTAGGCCCCAACTGAGTAAAAAATATCCCAACTGCTATTACTGATCTGGTGGGAGGTTACACTCTATCACTTAAACTTCAGGAGGGGGCAGAAATGGTTTGGAGTGTATAAATTCCTTATAATGGTGAGTCTACCTACCGGGAAGCAGGAGAGTAGAAACTCTGCTAGTGGTTAGAGAGCAGGTTAAGCTTCATTTCCAAAAGATGGAGGTGCTGCTTCACCTCCTCCAGACGTTCCTGCATCGAATGAGGCAGTGGTAGCCTCAAGGGTGGTCATGGCCGATGTTGAACAGCCTAGCCTTTCTTAATCACTCGGGTATCCCTGAAGTCCATAATGTACAATAACACCCAAAAGTCAATGATGATCTAAGTTAGTGATGGTAGTAAAGGGAAAGCTTTCCTCCACTGCTGCAGCATGCATCTCCTGTAGTTGGGGCTAGCAAAATAATTCCAATTATGGACCCGTTCTGAGGCCTGACCCTGGTTTGTTTTCCCCTCTGTCATGTGTCCTGTTCGATTGTGTGGATGAAGAAGAGGCAAAGCAAACTAGAAGCTTGGGCAGTGGCATAGCTAGACCTTTTGCCGCCCGTGATGGTCCCTGCATTTGCCATCCCGTGACGGCTGCAGGTAAGAGCAAAGAGCGGAGAGGTGGCGGCGATTAAAAGTGCCGCCGCCCCCAAAACTCGTGCCGCCCGGGACGGACCGCTCCCCTCCGCCACTCCTTGCTATGCCACTGAGCTTGGGACAAAAAGGGGTGCTTGCCTTGAAAGACTAAAAGGCACTGGCAACAGGAGGAGTGGAGTGAACGGTACTACTTGGATGGAGCTCAGCAATTTGACCATGACCATGCCAGTATGCAACCAATACTGCCCCTCGCCCATTAAAGGTTCTAAGAGGTTCTTCCTCTGAAACTGACGCTGATGACTTTGCCGTGGGTTTTCTTCTTCAAGTTCGAAGACTTCAAAAGTACCTGCCATCACAAGGAGAGACCCCTTTTCAAGCGCTGTTATGAAGTGCAAACAATTGAGATATTCCTGCACATCGTAAGTGTTCAAACATATAATAATCCAGTCCAGATTGATTCCAGTCATGTTAGTTTCTTCTTTTTATTGTTCTCATTAATGAAAACACATAGCAGCCAAGAGTTTTGCTATGGCCCATAGGACATCAAGCTTATCAAGGCTCCAATATAACAGGAGATAAAGTTGACGTCGGAAATATAAATGTATGTGTGTTGCCCATCAGTCGATGTGTCAATAGCATTTTCATATAGGTCACCTTGCCAGTCGCGTGGCTGGCTAAAGTCTCCGCACAATCACCACTCTTATGAGGTCCCTGGCTATCAGCAGCCTCTGCTCCGCTGCCTCCTTTCAAAGCTTGAGCATACATTTATCTCTTCCTGGAAATGCTTGGGGAGCAAGGGGGCACCGCAACCAAATTTCTGTGAGAGGTGCAGTCTTTAGCATGTACTGAGAGCGTTCATGTTATACCGAGTCAGCGGCCACTGCCTTGATAAATAATCTTCCTGCAGTTTTACAGATTGGGCCTCATTGCCTAAGTTATATGGTGAACCCTTGTCTTTCGGACAAAATTGCCACAAATTGAGCGTATGGATTTCCAGAGATGGGCATTGTGCTCTTAGGGAGTCCTGTTTCCATGGTTTACAGAACTAGAGAGATCTGCTTCGGAACTGAGTTTCTTGCCAAGTTTCTGCACTTGCTTGACGACCTATACCACCGCAGGGAGTAAACGCTTTGGTGGGAGAGCCAGGGGATCCCACAGTGCATAGATGCTCCATATCTCTGACAGAGGGGTCTGTGGCTCAGTGGACAGTGCTTGCAGTGCTTTTGCCTGGGCTGAAAAAGATTGCCTGGTAGGTCCTCTGGCTCACTGGTAACAGTCATCAATGTCTAGTCTGCCAACGTGGCTTCCTGTGCACAAGCACAGCGGTTCCTGGGTAGCTGAGGTAAGACCCAGGGTTAAGAGCTTTGCTGGAAAAAAGGACATGGATGATGGACTGTTATGTTTCGTATATAGGCCCTAATGTAGACCCGTTCATATATGCCATAATGTAGAAATACTATTATATGCCCTGTTATGGTCATACTCGTATATGCCATATTATGGTCATACTCGTATATGCCCTATTATGGTCATACTCGTACATACCCTATTATAGTCATGGCTCCTAATATAGGCATGATCTTTCACCTACATTAGTTCCTTACCGTACACAACGAGCTCTGAGGGCTGAACGTTATCTAGTCTGTGGTTAGAACACTGCAAGGTCTTTCCAGAACACAGGCCTACAATGTACTCATAAATTATGCATGAGCATTCACCAGCTACATCTCCCGCATAATATGTATGTACAAAGTTCACCCCTGACGTCTTCCTAATGTCCAACAAAGACCAATACAAACCATACTGAGGGACGAGACACTTTAGGGTATAAATACACCACATCTTGCCACGGTAAGATAGAGGGAACCGAGACTTCCATGCTGACACACTGACCAGAGACGCTGAGGCTCCTGCATGCAGTCGCTCCAGCTGACAGTGGTCTAACACAGCCCTTGCGGGGTGTCCAACTCGAGACCAGGACGGGGTCCCACACTCTCTCTATTCAGGTATTGTGGTTCGACTAAATCCTAGAGGGATTCTTGGCTCTTAGGTTTTAGACCTACACATATGCTAGGTACACTCAGGTACATCTAGTTAGGCATCGTAGGAGTACGCGCACTTGCATAATGCTTTTTATATTCATGTATGTATTCATGATTATTGCACTATGGTAGAACTGTTCTATCCTTTCACTTTGATTGTACTGCTGATAATATATCTCTGCTATTGTCTGCTGATTGCTGCAGCACATATATTTCACACTAGAATAACAACTGTTCAATAAATACTTATTGAAACGCCCAGACTGTTTATTCTGTGTAACTCTCTGAGACAAACCGAATAAGTAAGCACGAGTGACTGAGCGAAAGGTAGTACATTGTTTCCACGATTCTGAGGAATTTGGGTTGTCATGATCTATGGTTGCCAGAAACTAATCTCTCCCCGATAAGAGGAGATTCTAGTGGCACTGTGAGCTAGCTAATGCAAATCCGGCTAACATATGCGGTGGGGGTGCACAGAGTCAGTCTAACACCAAGCCCACGGTTTATGTTATCCAATCGCGCAGGTCCTGCAGGGGTACTATAGGAACTACACGACAGGACCAATACAGAAACATAGGAGTTGGTGCTGTGAGACAGGGTATCTTTATGGAAAGCGCGGGCACCAAGGCAGGAAGCAAGCACTAATTCCCCAGACACTTTTGCTGGTGACTACACTGGTACTGGAAAACCACCCGTACTGGAACAATACAGAAACAGACCATGGCCATCGCCATCAGTACAGATGATAGAGACTAAACCCTGCCCTTTACCTGACAGTTCATACATCTAGGAAGGCATTCTGCGGCAAGAGGTATAATAACGGGTTAGTGAACCCTCTCCCTGGCTCAGACAGAACATGGACACCTGGATCAGTCTCACTGTTAGTGTGATCTGGGCATATCTACACAGAAAAGGCAAACATGGCCTCTGTGAAACCAACCTTTCTAGATAATGGTACGAGCCGTGCTTGAAATGGAAAAATAGAAGTGCCGGTACTCTCCAATTAAAAGTATTACATTTCTCTTGAGAAGTGCTGGTGCTCTCCCTCTCAAAATAAAAAATTGCCAGTACTCGGTACCGGACAGTACCGGCCCATTTAAAGCACTGGGTACGGGCAAAAGAGATCTGTGTACCAAAGGGGCCTCACAAAGGTGGACAACAAGAGTTCTGAACAAACAATAAGAGTTCTGAACAGTCCCTCCCTGGGGATCAGAGTAAAGGCCTCAGGCCGCCACCATCAGTCCCCCTGCAGGATCTGAAAAGGAAGAGAAGAAGACATGGTCACTGACTCAGGTTGTGAAAGTGGTCAGAGACAGGCGCCACTATGGTTACTATGGTGCGTTGTAGTTGTTTCCAGCACCTCCTGCCTACTTTACTTTGTTTGGCACCGGTGAGCTCTGTGGCAGTGCCAGAACCATGAAAGGGCATAACTTCTTGCTCTTGTTATTGGGAAGAGTTCACTCACTCATCAACTTCCCTTCTGCCTACACCAAGCAGGAGTGAGACTTGATCACTGCTGAGGAAAGCAATTAGGAGCAGGACACACCTAGTGAGGCAATGACAGGCCAGAAGATGCCCACAGATGGAGGCTAGTTCAACTCCCCCATTCAACCAGAATGTGGTGAGACTTTGTCTTTCAACGGAGCACAGGACGGCAAAAAACGTGTTATTTACGTGAATATCTCAGACAGGTTAGATTAAGGGAACGGCCTTTTAACTGGGCTTGCCAAAACCTTAGATCAAGAGGCTTCAGATAGTCCAGATTCTGTTGTTTAGTTGGCATTCAAATCCTCAACTAATTCTGCATGATTACCAATATTCGAAGACATGACACCCTCATTATTCAAGTATAGTTATATATAGTTTGCATAGTGCTAGAAAGCGTTTTCTTTTTTAAAAGTATCTTGCCTGATGTGTTACAGTTGTTTTGAGACTTAGGGGCCGATTCCGATCTCGGCCGGTAGGGCTCCGAATCGGATTCGGATTTACCGGATCCGATTCGGAGCCCTGTTTCCCGACCGAATCGTACGCAGGTCCGGCCGAGCGAGTACGATGCAGGCACCCGCGAAAACTCCGACCGACTCGAACGCGGCTTCAACACGCTCCGACCGACTCGCATGGACACGACTCGCACCGCGCTATGGAGACGTTTCCCGGCCGGGTAAGTACGATGCGCGCCGCGAGCAGTCCGATCGACTCGCGCCGTCCGGCTCGAAAAGCTGTCGGAGCCGGACTTTGGGGGTCCGCGTCGGACCCCCTGTACGCGTAGGCGCGCGAGTCGCACACAGGGGGACCCATGGGTCCCCCTACCTGTGCGTGTACGGCGCGAATCGCTTCACGCGCATACACTCTGTAGGGGGCGCCCTTGTCCGCCTCGCACCCATTGAGTCAATGGGAGCCCGCGTACGCGTTGTACGACAGGCTCCCATTGACTTCAATGGGAGTCCGACCGACTCGAGTCCGATGGCATGCGTGCGCATCGTACTCGATCGGTCGGACTGCCCGAGTCCGATTCGGTCGGAAATCTCTCCGGGTCCAGCTCGGTCGGAGAGATTTCCGGCCCGAATCGGAATCGGCCCCTTTTTTTCTTATGTTTTGTAACATATACCTGATTTAAATTACATTTCAAATTAAACCAAGATATCGTAGTTTGCGTGTATGTGGTGCCTGTCACAGCAGATTTTGCTGCTTTGTAGCAACATGAAAGACAATAGGTCTTAGTCAACTCAGTCGCATGCGAATGACAAAAGCCTTATCACATTTTATCAATCTTGGCAAGGTGAAACGCTGAGATGAAGTTCGAGAGTATTAAACCAGCGTCCTGAAGGTCATACACAAATTCTTTCAGAAGACAAAATGCTGGCACATATACCCCACCCACCCATGTATCACGAGGAATTCAGTAGCATGATGTTCTTTCTTCCACCCGATCCCAGGAAGTAACATTTGTTCTTTGCTTTTAGTGTACAAAGCCTCCCAATCTGTTCACAGTAGGTAAACTGAGTAGCGTCAATGGGTAAAAGTTACTTCTGTTATTTTTACAGCACTTAGAAACAGCAGAAGTGTAGTATTTAGTGCTATATACAAGTTACTTAGCTTATTTTTCTCATTGCGCTGTAAGACAGGAATGACCTTACCTCAGGCTGAAAAGCAAACAAGCCACTGCTAAGGTTCATATGTTCTAACTGCATGTACATTTGGCAAAACCATTTTCAGATTGTTTCTGTCTAGTCACAGTTTTTGGCTTTATGCTCCCTGTGATGGGAGTCTGTAGTACCTTCTTAGTTAGGCCTCGCCTACTTTTAACTGTCTGTTGCCGAAATACCTCTTGTGCACCATACCAAAAACGTACAGTGGACTTAGAGCCAGCCCATTGCTTACCATTGGTTGGCTTTATCACAATCATTTGCTTGCTTCTTATTCAATGGCGTTCAGTGCTGGAAAGTAGGGGGATCACGCCAGATCACAGTTCAGCAGCTATTTCTCGATGGATTTGAGATCTTGCTGACCCAGGGACACTAGCTGAATTTGACCTGGTGTCATTTTCTGACACCAGGACACAATTCAGGTGCTCCCGCAAGTTGCCTACATTCTGTTCAGAGCAGCAACGTGCAGGCGGCACTTTCAGCGGGGCCTAAAACAAAGGCCTGATTCAAAGGGCTATTAGCCCTCCTTTTGTTTGAATATAATAATACTGAATGGGAGCTATCTGAAGCCTAACAACTAGACACGAAAGCAAAGGAAGAAAACAAAGGCACACGGCTTGTTATCTCATCACAGGTACTTAAGAGAAACTGTGATTTGGAGGCAGGCTTTTAACTTTGTTCAATTCCCTACGAAAGAGAAGTGCTTGCACTGTAAGAATGAAAGATGTATCTGTCTGTATAAGTAATTACACAAATAATGCTGCAAATGGCACCTACTGTTCTTTTTAATGTAAATATTTTATAGCGCTCCCATCCCAGGGAAGAGTGTTAGAGCACTTTAAATCACACATAGAGGTACAATAAATCCCTACACTTGTGTAAATCAGTGTATTGAAAGCTTTACATAAGACAGTGAGGGTTATAACTTGTAAGGTGTAGGAATCACATATCATCTATACTTGTAGACATTATATGTTAAGAGTTAGGGGACGGAAGAAACACAAAGTCAGGACATGAAACCTAATGCAGTGTTTGTGGTTGTCTGTACTAATAAGACTATTACTTCCCAAGGAACCCCTTCTTTGCAATCGTAGAATAACAATAGATTGAGAAAAAACAATAAGGACCTAAACCCACGACGTACAATTTGCATGCAGCTCCTTGATGCTGGTAAATAGAGCACTGTGCTATACTAGAAGGCTTGCAACTTATGAACTGGAAGAAACAAACAAACAAAATGATCTGAGTCAAAAGCAGTCTCCCACTTATCTGTCTAAATAAAAAACAAACCTGTGTTCTACATGTTACACAATGTGCTTTGAATCAGGCACATTAATCCTCTATGCTACTTAATGAGTCAAAACTGTGACTGATCAAAACACAGAACTCTCTCAGAACTGCGTCTGCCAGCGGCACACGTAGCACAGCCACCTTGTTGGGTAAAGGCCTGGCGCCGCATCACCATGCCCCTCTAACAGCTCCCCTCCCCAAGACCATCCGGTTTTGGGGGGCTGCAGCTAGCAGGCTACCACTAGCCCGCCTCCGAAGTCAAGGTGGGCTCTTCCGGGGCAGGCACACCTTAGGGGGAGGGGCCACGAGCTGGAGATAAATACCTGACCATGATGGCCCTTCATCCTCTTTTAGCGGTCTTGCGACAGCGAGCATTTGGCGGCGTTTTTTGGCGGGCATTTTGTTTCATCCCGCTGGACACGCTGTCTGCAGGTTGCCCCTTGGTTTTCTCGAGCCAGGAGGCAGCGTCCGTGGTTGACTGCGGTGAGTCTGGGCCCTGTGAGGCGGTTTATCTCGTCTCCTGGCGGTGCTCTTTTGGCCTGAATGCTCCTGCCCTCTGAGCGTTTTGGATCACGCCTGACTTCGGCGCTATCATGTGAAGCAGTTTGAGGGGCATATTTTCTTCATGTATGGACATGCACTGGGGGCCAGAGGGGTCGTTAGAGCCTGACCGGGCAGCTCCATTGGGTCGGTGTGAGGGCTTGTGCTGCTAAGGTTGCCGTTTTGATGCCCGTACGGGTGAGCGAATTGTTTTGTCGAGCCGGCTGTTTCAGGAACCCGCAATGGCTCGGTGCGTAGAACGCTTCTTGCTGGAATGTGGGGTGGTTGGGCAGGTCAAGAGTTCGAATCCTGGCACGTCCAAAAACTGTTTATTTTTTGTAGCAGGGGGCTGTGTTAAAATATGTAACTGCAACTATTAGATTTCAAACATCAATGTCATCAAACCACTCACATTGTTAGCAGCAAGAGTGTGAGCAAAGCATCACAGTATTAAACTGCACATGCAAAATTCCTTTAAGAAATGAGGAGCATATTGCAAATTACATAAGGACATCCATTGCTTAGTGCCATCCCATTAGAAGTTGGGCCGCCGTGTATCATAGTGGGGACAGTCACCAACGTATAACGGTCTTTTGTGTGTACTTCAGCAAGACATTTACACACGCTTTATACTAATTGGAGCCTCTGTATGGTATAAAATGCCTCTTCCACCCTTAGTGGCAAAATCCTGCCAGCAGGACGCTCAGGTACTAAGGTATATGTAACAGTGAGTGTTGCTTGCCCTCAGTGCAGATGATATGATGGCCACTTGCGTGAACAGGTTCACTGGTGATTTTTTTTAAAAAGGCATAGGATATGTGATGGTGATGACAACGGAGAAGCAAGCCAGAGCAGTTTTCATGTTGAATAATATGCTATGAGGCTACAAGGCAGGTCTTTTACTCCGGTGGAGCACAATTAATTCCTAGAAGAAACAAATTAAAGTAGGTCTAATTTCTATATTAATAAACCAGGATCATAGCTGGGTGGCAATTAGTCTGGAACAACCCCCATTTGGGGCCAGATGTGGTTACAGCGCCTTGCATGTGAATATTTTCACACAGTCCAGCAAAGGCCTCGCTGTTGACAACATCACTGATTTACTACAAATTACCGCTGAAAGGGAGAATAATAATTATCCGAGCTAGCAGAGGTGGGTCACAATGTGAAACTGTGTGCACATAATCTGCTTTTCATGCAGTGTGGCCTATTCCTTTGTTGGCACATAGTCATAGCAGTTCAGATCACCCCACTTTATCAACCAATCACATGCTTCCTTGAGTTACAAAAGCTAGACCCACTTGTAAGATGGGGGTTTACGAAGCAACAGCCCTCAAAGGGGCAGTGGGGCTAAGGCAACCCAGTTCTACACCATGCAAAGTCCAATAGTTAGTGCCCTAGAACTGGTTGATACAGTTACCGTACCATGTATACTCAAAAACAAAACAACAAAAAAACCAAAGCAGTTGGCCTTATGTGAAAGAAGCTTAATGTAGTAGGTGTTCAACTGGCATGTGACACATTCTCTGGCCCAGGTGAGCAGTGCTACCAACAATATGCACATGGGTTCACAATCTTCCCAGGTGAATGGAAGGTGCAGATTCACTAGTCTGTTCCCATCCAGAGCAGGGGTCTCTAACGTTTTTCTGTAATAAGAGCTACTTCCGCTAAAGGTAAATAATCTGGAGCCACTAATAAATGTAATCAATGTACAATATTGCCCACATGCCCTTCGGCACTAGGCACATTACCACAGCAACACGTCCATCCAGTTCAGCGTGAGTTACTATTCAGCTATTAGTTTTACATCTATTTGGAATTGCAATCGTTTTGTCTTTATCAGCATATCAGTTTGTGAAAATTAACATTTTTATTCAAACACCTCTTCCATTCTGGCCCACACTAAGGCAACACTGTTCCGACTACAGCTCCTGGTCTGACAGATAGAGCAAAGCCTTCACATGTTTAATATCATTGTGGATGCATTTGGTCACGTACTGGCCATGTAGTGTTTGTGTTTTAGCATGAGGGCCTTCTATTGATTCGGCTGGCTTCTACGTTAAGGGTTACCTATATGAACAGTGCTGCCTTCTTTAATATACATGAACCCTCTGAATAGGAACAGAGCGGAGATTCAATTTGGAGGGCCACTTCATGGGAATTCGCAAGCTACCAGTAGCCCACACATTACTTGTTTGAGACCTGTGATCTACAATACTATGCACTTCACAAAAGTGAGACCACGTGGAAGAAAATGTAGATGTGAGGGATGTATCGAAAAATCGGAACAGTAATTTGCTTGGGTTTAAAATAATAATTAATAACAATTAAAGCCACATTAGTTTAGGTTAATAAACAAATAATCATGAATTGGTATCCAATGGAGGTTTAGGATCAGAGAAGCGGTGACCGCTGACCACCGGAAAGTGGCAGGGCCATTCGCAACCAGTTCCAAGGGACATAAATAGAGCACTGCAGGGAATAACTTTGTCTGGGTATAATTTGGGGGAGGGGACTGCTAAAACAGCTTGGGCCTCAGATGTTACCATGCATGTTTCTGTGCACACCCACATGTTCTCGGCGGTGGGATGCACCACACCCTTCAGGTAGAGGGATCAGTTAAAGTATGCGTTCTAAAGCATACGTTTAATAAAGATACCCTTAAACTCTGTATTTGACTTGTCACGCTCGCAGAGCTTCAAAGACAGAGGTCGAATGTGAGCTTATGGCTTCTGACAAATTTCTGCCTAATTTTATTAGGTATTTTAACACTGGGATTGGTGCTTACAAACCCCTTTTATTTTGCAGTCCGAGAAAGGAAAGAAAATGTAAGTTAACAGCTGTTATCTTGCATTTTCAAACGGAAATGGCCGCTATCGGAAAGTGGCAATGACATTCACAACCAGTTCCAAGGGCCACAAATAAGGCACTGCCAGGGAATAACTTTGGTTACAATTTGTGGCAGGGGACTGCTAAAACAGCCTGGGCCCTAGATGTTACAATGCATGTTTCTGTACACACCCACATGCCATTGGTGGTGGGATGCACCACAGCCTTCGACGTGAGGGCTCTGGGATCCAGCGCAGTTATATGGAAATGCAAAATATGCAGGTTCCAGTGGCTCATTCTAAAAAGCTGGTTTGTCTATTCTGCTGTCGCAATTAGTAGGATATGGTGCAGTATCAGGGCGCTACGCTTACAGGGCCACAATGATGGGGGGAGCCTCATTTGGAGCCTACAGGATATGGTCCCACACTAACAACTGCAGGATCAAGTTTCCGGTGCAGACTATCATCATGGAACAGCTTTCCTTGAAGGGCCTGGCATTTCGTTGGGCATATTTCAGGGAAGGCTTAGATTTTTTGCGTATAGAACAGTTATTCCTCACTAATTTGCTCCCCAATTAATAATGTCACAAGGAGTTTTCCATTAAATATATACTGCAGCGCGTGCCAAGCAGAATATGGGGCATATGCACAATCGCCCATGTTACTGGCTGCGGTCGACACGTTACTCTTCATGTAGAAGGATCAGTTAAAGCTCACTGAGCATCCATGAAAGGACATGACACAGCTCCAACCCCTGGGGACATGTTAACAAATGGCCAGGGTTAGGAAGGGCTGAGCATCCCACCCCAGCCCGAGTGATGCAATGGCATGACCTGGGACAATACTCAACTCTCCCCAAGTCATAAGAAGCAATTATCCCCCCCAAGGGGTCCTATTTATTGCCGGTGCGGTACTCCTTCACAAGCGGAGGTAAGCAGATAAAGATCGCTGAATTGTGTTGACCACAAACAATAAGTTGTTAACAAATATACTCATGACCTTGGAGGCGATCACCAAAATTCTGCAGAAACTAGCAGGGGTGGGTCCCCAAAGTGTGTCCCCACCCCACACTTTAGTAATTCACCTGGATGGTATGCCGGTGTGAACCCTGAACCCGGTGCCTGGTCAGTGTGGGGGTAAACACAGGGCATAGCCAACCCCTAATCAGAAAGGCACAAATTTGCACACAGGGCACCATAGAGTATATCACACGGAACTGTGGTTATTGAAGAGAACAGTACGTTGGAAGTGGCAACAAGCAGAGAAGAGGGCTCTCTGTGGCATACGATTTTGTAAATAGATTTGCAGTGTCTTGTTTTGTGCACAAGTGTTAATGGGGCACGTAAGGGAAGCTGCCAGGGTCGTAGTGACATCACAGGTGTGTTGTGGTTTGCAGTGTATATACACGATGTGATGTTTCGCTTTTTAAAGCAAGATTGTCACAGTGCCCCCCCTTTTTTGCTTTATTCTTTGCCAGGGGTCAGAGTCTGGGCCTTCGTCGTAAGGGTGGCACAACGGGTCACGTCAGGGAACTGGAACAAAGGCTTTCCCCACACTGCCATAACATGGATGGGTTTCCCAGGCATGCGCTGGGCAAACCTCATGACTAGACTGCGCCAGGGGCTAGCTAGGGACCCTAGAGGCCCTGAGATACTCATAAGCCACCTGGGAGGCAACGATTTGACCACAATAGGTATGCTCCCCTTAGTACAGGCCCTAAAGGAGGCATTGGTGGACATCAGCAAATGCATTGGGCTCTGCAAAATTGTGTGGTCCCAGATCATCCCACATAGGTTCTTGAGGGGGGCCAGATCTGGGGGGTGGCTGTTAAGGCGTCCTGCAGACGGACCAACAGTGAGGAATTGGGTTTCTTAAGGCACAGCCTGCTCAATGTGCAAACCAAAGGTTTCTTTGCCGAGGACAGAGTCCACCTGTCAGACGTGGGCACGGATATATCCCTGCAGGACTTGCAGGAAGTCCTGGAGAGAGCAGGATGCAGGTAATAGGCTGGCAAGGCAGCACTGGAGGGGGGGGCTGAGGGGAAACGGTAGCTGTCCCTGTGGGTTGGAGGAGCTAGGGGCGATCAAAGGGTTTCTGGTGCAGAATGCAACCAAAGAGGGATCACAAAGGCCTTATGGCAGGACCCTGGGGAAAAAAGCAACGGCGTCCCGTTAGTCCCACGGGCAGCTGTAAACCTGAGCAACTGGGGGCTTGCCGGGTACTGCACCGCCATTTGGTGCGAGTTCAGTGTTAGGGGGTCACAGGATGAGGACCTTCAAGAGTTATAGCACCCGTTGGTATGTAGTGCAGGTGCTATTTGGCCAATCAGGTGGGCGGTCGGTATAGGTTGTTCATCCACTGGCCGTCCTAGATCACCCGTAAGCTAACCCAATTTTGTCTGGCCTACATGTACAAAATAAACCTGCAGCAAGTTTCCTCCAACAAAAATCTGGTGTCCTGATCTTTTGTTTGGGGGTGGTATAGGGCTGTCCAAGGCGCGCAGCCACCTTGGCGGGCAGAAGCCTGGCGTCACATCACCATGCCCCACGAGCCACTCCCCTCCCCCAAGACCATCCGGTTTTGGGGGGTTGCAGCTAGCAGGCTACCACTAGCCCGCCTTCGGTGCCAAGGTGGGCTCCTCCGGGGCAGGCACACCTTAGGGGCCACAGGCGGGGGATAAATACCTGCCCGCCCCGGCCCCTCATCCTCTTTTGGCAATCTTGCGACGGCGATCCACCCTCCCTCTCCCTAGATTTGCTGTAGATGGACTGTTTTCTTACATTGGCAATGGTTAATTTGTTTTGTGTTGCAGGCAGAGTTACGGGGCAATCCAAGGGTTTCTGGTGCAGAATGCAACCAAAGAGGTAGCACAGCGGGTGTGCTCCTGGCCAACTACCCAAGAGGCCTTACAGCTGGACCCTGGGGACAAAGCGACAGCGCCCCATTAGTCCCACGGGCAGTTGTAAACCTGAGCAACTGGGGGCTTGCCTGGTACCGCGCCGCCACCTGGCATGAGTTCAGTGGTTATAACGCCTGTTGGTATGTAGTCCAGGCGGTACTTGTCCAATCAGATGGGTGGTCAGTGTAGATTGCTCATCCACTGGCTGTCCTGGATCGCCTGTAAGCTAACCCAATTTTGTCTTGCCTACATGTGAAAATAAAACCTGCAGCAAATTTCCTCCAACAAAAATCTGGTGTCCTGGTCTTTTGTTTGGGTTTGCTCATTTCATGTGTCACTTGCATGCCGAGGGGGCGGAGGGGCTATGGGGTATCAACGCTATGTGTTAATCACTAGAGTTATCTTACAGCTATTAGAATCCCCTCAAAATTGCTGGGCACATAATGATCTCTTCAGCAGGTGTCTTAACCCTATAAGATACTTTTAAATGCAGCCTCTTTGTGCCCAATTAAGTAATCTGGAACAGATTTACTCTCACATATGTCCTTGTTGCCGATTTCTTTGTAGCAGGTTTTGTTAAATAAATTAATGCGTTGACTGTCGGACTCTGCTTTCAAAGCCCCGTCCCTCGGGACTCCACCCTGCTTCCTCTGCCACACCTTGACCCCAATTTATAGGTTCCTAGACTAAATGTTTTCCGATTCCAGCACTGATGGATTTCATTTCTTTTCTTGTGTTTATCCCTCCGTTGGAAAATAGCTTCTTTGCCATTCTTTTCAATGGATGTCTTGTATCTTTCCACAGCTCACATTCAGGTAACAACTTTTTTATTTTTTTCATTTAGCTCTTCAAGGGAGTGCATATGTTTTCTAGTCCTTTCTTTAGGAGATACTCCCCTCCTCAAATACCCACCCTGCGCAATCTGTGTTGATCCCTCCTTCCATTTGCTATTTGGCTGCAGCACATTTTTTTATTTACTGCTCCAAGTGTCATCCACCTTTTTGGTACAATGAATAAAAAATAAAATGGCACCCACGTCATTCCGTTGATGTGCACGTCATCATGAATACGTGCACATATGGAATAATATGGCATGACGCATACGTACACATGGGCACATTCTAATCATCATGCCCCTTTTTTTGCTGATGTCACACAGAATCAGCAAAAAGTATTTATTTTTGCTGATGCTGCATATCAACGACAAAACGCATTGGCAAGGCCAATAGGCCAAAAAGGTGAGATTTACTGGTTTCACTAATGCTTGTCTTACTTACACTGGGGACGTCACAGGGTAACCCATGCTGCTCATTTGTACATGCAGAGGTCGAAGTGGGCAGGATCTGTGGGGCATGACGTGCCCATACTTTTTAAATAAAAAAAAAACAGTTTCCCTACTTTTACTTAAAAGACAACCGTTCCGGGGCCAGTAGCTGCGAAGCCTCGACTGAAGTGGAAAGGGTAGAGTCTCCTATGCTGTGAAGACGAGGGAGGGACAGACAGCTGAACAAGAAACAAGCTTTCTTGACAGGGTGTCTGCTGCCTGAAAGAAAAGTAAATGTATGGAGTTGGTTGATTTGCAGATGTTAAGGCTGCTTGGAATTCAACATTGGCTTTACTTGACAAAGTTCACTTTAACTTTCCTGACAAGCATGTACTGTTTTTGAGAGGTAATTGCAAGTTTAAAATAATTACATATACTCACAGTGCTTTCTGTCACGGCTGGGACCTCCTAGCACTAAAAATATACAAATCACTATTCCCCAATGCTTCATCTAGGATTCAACTCTGTGACTCTCTGTTTACACTAACAGACATCTGCAGTGAACGCATTAACCACTAGAAGTTTCGTAGCGTATAATAATAGTCCGTTGCCTACTGTTACCTAAACTTTAATTTATTTTTCATTTAAGGTATGCATTATTTTATATGTAGTTACCGGAAGGTGAAAGGCCAAAAAATTAGAAGCAGATAATTTGTTTTTTAGTCATGCCTTTGACCCCGCCGCTGCGCTCATTGACCCCTTTTCTTTGCACTAAGCATCACAGTTCCCCTACTTTTTAGGTCTCGCCTACGCAGCGCGCATGCGCTGCTTAGGAGGAGACCTTTAGGAATCGATTTGCTTTTTCGCCCAAAAACGTGCACGCTTTGCATTGCTTTCAATGGCAACGCGTGCACGTTTGACGATTCCCTTGCTGGAGCGAGCTTTGGCGACATCTGTTTGTAATTATCTTGCAAACACAGATGGTGCCCCTGCTCGCTCCTGCAAGGGAAACGCTGTGTGTGTCTGGCAGGCCGTGTCAGTTGCCTTGTAATTTGATGCCACGCCGCACGCTCCCTGGAAGCAGTAATACTTTTTTTTTCCTTAGCAAGAATGAAATGCGTTTAGAAACCAATACTTTGTTTTGTTATAGCCCTACCCTTCATTGGCTTTTTTCACGCTCCGTACTGGCTAGGTTAACTATTTTGCTCAAATAAATCACATCTGTGGCACAAACCTATATGCCTTCTACAGAGCACGCGATCAAAGTGCAAAATGACTCCAAAACAACACTTCAATTGAGAAACTATTCAGTAGAGGTACTGCAATAAACAACAAAGTTATAGAAAAAAATGCTTAAATTAATTTCAGTCTCTGGCCATATTTCAGGCTTTCATTGTACTCCTACTGTAGACATATAAACAGAGAATCCCCTCGTTAAGGGATTAATAAAGTAAAGTAATAAGTTCCCCTTTAGTTGTAGCAGCTGCGTCCCACTGTGGTCGCCCCTCCCCCATTCCTGCGGTGGACGCTCACTCTAGTCATCCGCAGCGCGTGCAGGCGGATTCCTGTTTTTTTTTTTTTTTTTACAAGTGCCAGCTGCACTCACAGTAACAGATCCGCCTCAGCGCCTGCATCCGGCTCGAGCTGTTCAAATATATAATCTTAAGTGATCTTCCGGACTGGATGTAGTCATCCTTTCTCCCAACCTTCCAGTGGTTTAACCAGCCCGATCAGTTAGCGTTATGAGGGCACGTTTACACAACACAGCCTCTGCTTCTGATCAGTTTAGACCACCTTTACTCTGTACGTGTGCGTCTTGGCTATGCCACGTGAGGACACGCTGCTTGTGATGCTACAGATGGGCTAACTTCGGGTCTTCAGGACATACCATAATCAAGAGTGAAAATCCTGAATTCAGAAAATTATTGCTCCCACATTAGGGCATAAGTCCTAAAAAAAGAAGGGGGGGGAATAACCTAGTTTTTCTACCTTAGACATTGCAGAACATCTACATGTTATCCTGCAAACATATCCTGCTCCTCTGTTGCTGCCTCTCGGGCTCTGTGGCATGGCCATTGGAGGAGGGGGCAGGGGTGGAGCCGGGGTCGCTGTATCTCCTTTGCAGCTCCCTTCTGCTAAACCTTCATTAACTCTCCAGAGGCTTCAGAGGCAGACCGGCTGGCTGAGACACTCTTGGGTCACTCAGGAGTCCAGCCTCATTTTGCAACACTTCTTCTGTCAGCCTGTTAATTCATAAATGCATTTAAGAATTATCAGGCTGACAAAACAAATGTTGCATAATGAAACGGACTCTCTGTGTAACCAAGAGTGTCTCTGCCAGCCGGTCTGCCTCTGGAAAGTTTTTAAGGCAGCTCTGATCACGGTGCCTCCGGCAGAGCCCGGAACTTGAAAACGAATTATCTGCTGAGTGCAGGAAGCACAGAGCACTCTCAGTGAACAAAAAGAAACATTTAACAAGCAGTTAACAAAAAGAAACATTCGGGAATAAAAGTAACAATATACCATCTCACATGCAGGCTTTAATTCAAATCTGTTAGAAATCTCTTAAATTTCACTGCACACTATCTTTTCTTAACCTCTTTAGAGGTTCCTTTCCACACCGACCAGTTTGCCTCTCTTTTTTCTACCAATTGCATCCTTACACCATCATACTAGTGGTAAATGTAAACCTCTTATATCTTCCATTTTAATTTTGGATGACTTAGAAGGTCCCAAAGGTGTGTGTGTGTGTGGGGGGGGGGTATGTTTGTGTGTATCTGTGTGTTCTTTCTGCCCGTGGGTGTGAAATCCTTGCAAGCATGTCGGCTCTACCTACCTGTGCTAATGGCCATCTGTTGTTTGCTCGAATAGTGCATGCATGTGTTCATCGGTGTGTTTATTTGTTGTATAGCTCTTCAATCCCTGGCAAAACATGCACCCAGGATAATATCCTGCATAGCTAAAACATATATGGTCCCAACGGCGAGACCTATTGGCTATGCCAATGCTTGTTTTTACTGCAGTTTCCATCCCTGCTGATTTCACTCCAGCTCCCACCACTGAATATAGTCCAAGGCAAGCAATTGCTATAATGAAAGCTAAGCGACTAGGCACTGAGAAGAGCTGAAGGGTCCCACATGCACACGAAGCACCTGCAAAAAGCACTGACATGCACAAGTCAGTTCTCCAAGCAAGATACACAGAAGAAACGGGAATCAGCTGCTATAGCCTCTGACAAGTCAAAATCAACTGGCGCCCCGAGCGTTGCAAGCACAGGATGCCGGTGTTGTCTATGGAAAGGCGGGGCTCCACCGTACAGGATAACTGTGTGCAAAGAATGCACGTTCCATTCTACGTCACTGATGGGAAGAAACAAACGAGTTTGATGAGCACCACTGCTGGGACGAGGGCAAGGCAGCGTTCACGTACGCATGCCTGCTGCCGGTCCGGCAAAGATTTCCATCACCTGCGTTTAGGAGTTTTTGGACCTGTCAGGAGGCGCCCTGACACTCAAAGGCGGGGAACAAAAGGGCTGCAGGGCACAGACGTGTTTCAGTTTATCTGTAATAACGTACAGAAAAACTTTATGAGCTCAACGGACGATGAAGAACCCTGACTGGCATTTAAAACAGTTTGAGCAACTGTAAGTTGTGTATTACCCCTCAGCTTTCTCCTAAGATAATTCTGAAACAATTCAGACAGCTTTCAAATACATTTTACAGATTTTATATATTTGATGATTTAAAAGAGAACAATGTAGGATTTCACTGCTTTTCCCAATATATTTACCAGCATAGACCTAAAAATACAGGCGTAGGTGATAAAAATCTGGTCATGTGGCAACCCTATTTTTATAGTAGGCAGTCTGCCATTGGTACGGCATCGTGGTGTTTTTGAAACAGTTTCAAAGTTTCTAGAAGAGGAGGCTGGAGCGTGAGTCTACTTGTGAAGGTGTGCACTGGGTAGTGTCACTGGGTGGATGTGCCTGCCTCAATGAATTGTGCATGTATATCCAGGGGCGGCTCCTCTGAGAGCGTAGGGGGCGTTGCCCCACTGATATTTTGCCCTCAGCCCCCAAAATAAATATTGTATTTTTTCCCACAGCTGCGCGGGCCCGCGGTATCGATTTTAATTAGCTGGAGCCGGGTAGTTCCGCATGGGGGGGGTGGGGGGGGCTTCAAAGTAATTGTCATGGAACGTACCTGATTGTCAACTCTAACTCTCACGCATGAAAGAAGTGCGTATGTTAGGTCGGCCGACTGCCTGTATGTGGCCAACCCAGCATGCGCTCTACAGGCCTCCTAGTCTCGCTGCCGGTGAAATGGTGAGGTGGAGCGGGTTCACAGCCGCAGCCATCTGGGCTTAAAATGAGCGCTCCGACCACCTGCCCTGTCCAATCAGCAATGGAGCAGCGACTGGATTGGGCAGGATACGCCTCTGGCTGAGTGGCCCTGCACACGAGGCGCGCTGGGGGCGGGGTGATTCATGTCCATGGACATATATGGCCAATCACTGCATGACTTTATTATCAACCTTGCAGTGATTGGCCATTATGTCCCTCTGCTCTTTTCCCTTCGTCTGGCTTCCTCACTTTCAGGCGCAGCACCACTAAGAGGGAGTGGGAGAGAAGACGTCGTGGTGGTGGCTGTACCGGAGTCTTGAGCAGTGAATTCAGAGGCGGTGCCGGCACTCTTGCTGAGTCACATTTTTTTTATTAAGTTGATGTCAAAATTAAAAACATTTTAAGCAAAGAATATCGGTTTAAAGATTCCGCTGATACCGTGTTTTGGTCTGCAAATAGTGAAGTACACCTCAGTCTGTACCATCAGCATTTGTTTCACTCTCAATTACAATACCGGAGAGAGAGACAGACGCACAAACACATGCAAGCACACACACACACATGAACCACTCATGTTCGATTAATAGAGCCCCATTATGTCTTCATTGTAGCCCTTCTATTTTGTTGTCTCTATACACCAAAGCCAGCAAACACTGCCAATCTCCCTGTCCTCCATTTAGCCTCTCCAACCATCACAGTACACGAGCAGAGCTCGCACATCCTTGTAAATGCACCTTGATTATTCCTTCCCGTCACAATCACAAAACCCTCCTGAGTTCTGTTCAACTATAATCTAGTTTTTCCTGTTTCTGCCAATAATCTAAGGCCCAAGAAGGCTATGTCAAGGCGCATAAGTCCTGCATTGCATCTTTCCATCTATTACAGTGCTAGAATCTGTCAAAGCTCTGCCAGTACATCTCAATTCTGGGCTGCCAGCCCACCCTGCTATTGCAATACTAGGACCTGGGAAGGCTGTCAGTGCACCTCAGCCCTGCATTGCATCTAGTGAATCGTGTGTTAGCAAAAAATTGTGGATTGCCTGAAATGGAATGGAACAATATATATAATGTAATGATGTGCTTAGCTCACTGTACTATGTCGCTTTATATTTGGATTGTGTGTGGTGTACTGTGAAGCTTTTCTGATGCATGGTCTCAAGAGCCTTTGTTGTTTAATATACACCATCCTCGGGTCTTACTGTATAACACAAGTGAGTGACAAAATGGTGTCACTCAAGGTTAAGGTTAACAGCGTGGTAGTGCCACAGTAGTGCGGGTGTTGGGGGGTACATAACCCTAACTTAACAGTGGTTGTGTGTGACTTGTGTGGTATTTTAGAATGTATGGAATTTGCTCTGACCGGGCTCCTTAATGAAAACAAACTGCTCTCTTTTTATCGCGCCAAGCATTTATGACCAGTACACACATAACTTAATCCTTATAAAAAGGCAAATGTGAAAGAAGAGCTGAAACAAACAAGCATTTGCAATGCAATAGGTCTTGCATTTACGCAAGTTTAAGCTGTAGTGAGCGCGGAGGCTGTGGAGTAGTGAGACTGTGCTCCCTCACTCAGCGTGAAGGGCTGTGGAGCAGTGAGAGCTGAGCGGGGGCTGTGGAGCAGTGAGACTCCACTCCCTCAGTGAGCGCGGGGGCTGTGGAGCAGTGAGACTCTGCTCCCTCAGTGAGCGCGGGGGCTGTGGAGCAGTGAGACGCTGCTCCCTCAGTGAGCGCGGGGACTGTGGAGCAGTGAGACTCTGCTCCCTTAGTGAGCGCGAGGGCAGTGGAACAGTGAGACTCTGCTCCCTCAGTGAGCATGGGGGCTGTGGAGCTGTGAAACTGTTCTCTCAGTGAGCACAGGGGCTGTTAGGCAGTGAGACTCTGCTCCTGTAGTGAGCGCGGGGGTTGTGGAGTAGTGAGACTCTGCTCCCTCACTGAGCGTGGGGGCTGTGGAGCAGTGAGAGCTGCGCGGGGCTGTGGAGCAGTGAGACTCCGATCCCTCAGTGAGCGCAGGGGCTGTGAAGCAGTGAGGCGCTGCTCCCTCAGTGAGCGCGGGGGCTGTGGAGCAGTGAGACGCTGCTCCCTCAGTGAGCGCGGGCGCTGTGGAGCAGTGAGACTCTGCTCCCTCAGTGAGCGCGGGGGCTGTGGAGCTGTGAAACTGTTCTCTCAGTGAGCGCCGGGGCTGTTAGGCAGTGAGACTCTGCTCCTGTAGTGAGCGCGGGGGCTGTGGAGTAGTGAGACTCTGCTCCCTCACTGAGCGTGGGGGCTGTGGAGCAGTGAGAGCTGCGTGGGGCTGTGGAGCAGTGAGACTCCGATCCCTCAGTGAGCGCAGGGGCTGTGAAGCAGTGAGGCGCTGCTCCCTCAGTGAGCGCGGGGCTGTGGAGCAGTAAGACTCTGCTCCGTCAGTGAGCGCGGGGGCTGTGGAGCAGTGAGACTCTGCTCCCTCAGTGAGCGTGGGGGCTGTGGAGCAGTGAGACTCTGCTCCCTCAGTGAGCGCGGGGGCTGTGGAACTGTGAAACTGTTCTCTCAGTAAGCGGAGGGGCTGTTAGGCAGTGAGACTCTGTTCCTGTAGTGAGCGCGGGGGCTGTGGAGTAGTGAGACTCTGCTCCCTCACTGAGCGTGGTTGCTGTGGAGCAGTGAGAGCTGCGCGGGGGATGTGGATCAGTGGGACTCTGCTCCCTCAGTGAGCACGGGGGCTATGGAGCAGTGAGATGCTGCTCCCTCAGTGAGCGCGGGGGCTGTGGAGCAGTGAGACGCTGCTCCCTCAGTGAGCGCGGGCGCTGTGGAGCAGTGAGACTCTGCTCCCTCAGTGAGCGCGGGGGCTGTGGAGCTGTGAAACTGTTCTCTCAGTGAGCGCCGGGGCTGTTAGGCAGTGAGACTCTGCTCCTGTAGTGAGCGCGGGGCTGTGGAGTAGTGAGACTCTGCTCCCTCAGTGAGCGCGGGGGCTATGGAGCAGGGAGACGCTGCTCCCTCAGTGAGCGCAGGGGCTGTGGAGCAGTGAGACTCTGCTCCCTCAGTGAGCGCGGGGCTAGTGGAGCAGTGAGATGCTGCTCCCTCAGTGAGCGCGGGGGCTGTGGAGCAGTGAGACGATGCTCCCTCAGTGAGCGCGGGGCTGTGGAGTAGTGAGACGCTGCTCCCCCAGTGAGCATGGGGGCTGTGGAGCAGTGAGACGCTGCTCCCTCAGTGAGCGCGGGGCTGTGGAGCAGTGATACGCTGCTCCCTCAGTGAGCGTGGAGGCTGTGGAGCAGTGAGACGCTGCTCCCTCAATGAGGGCGGGGGCTGTGGAGCAGTGAGACTCTGCTCCCTCAGTGAGCGCTGGGGCTGTGGAGCAGTGAGATGCTGCTCCCTCAGTCAGCGCGGGGGCTGAGGAGCAGTGAGACGATGCTCCCTCAGTGAGCGCGGGGGCTGTGGAGCAGTGAGACGCTGCTCAACCAGTGAGCGTGGGGGCTGTGGAGCAGTGAGACGCTGCTCCCTCAGTGAGCGCGGGGCTGTGGAGCAGTGAGACGCTGCTCCCTCAGTGAGCGTGGAGGCTGTGGAGCAGTGAGACGCTGCTCCCTCAGTGAGGGCGGGGGCTGTGGAGCAGTGAGACTCTGCTCCCTCAGTGAGCGCTGGGGGCTGTGGAGCAGTGAGACTCTGCTCCTGTAGTGAGCGCGGGGGCTGTGGAGTAGTGAGACTCTGCTCCCTCACTAAGTGTGGGTGCTGTGGAGCAGTGAGAGCTGCGCGTGGGATGTGGAGCAGTGAGACTCCGCTCCTTCAGTGAGCACGGGGGCTATGGAGCAGTGAGATGCTGCTCTCTCAGTGAGCGCGGGGGCTGTGGAGCAGTGAGACTCTGCTCCCTCAGTGAGCGCGGGGGCTGTGGAGCAGTGAGACGATGCTCCCTCAGTGAGTGCGGGGGCTGTGGAGCAGTGAGATGCTGCTCCCTCAGTGAGCATGGGGGCTGTGGAGCGGTGAGACTCAGCTCCCTTAGTGAGCGCAGGGGCTGTGGAGCAGTGAGACGCTGCTCCGTCAGTGAGCGCGGGGGCTGTGGAGCAGTGAGACGCTGCTCCCTCAGTGAGCGTGGGGGCTAAGGAGCAGTGAGACGATGCTCCCTCAGTGAGCGTGGGGGCTGTGGAGCAGTGAGACTCTGCTCCCTCAGTGAGCGCGGGGCTGTGAGCAGTGAGATGCTGCTCCTCAGTGAGCACGGGCTGTGGAGCAGTGAGACTCTGCTCCCTCATTGAGGGCTGGGGGCTGTGGAGCAGTGAGACGCTGCTCCTCAGTGAGCGCGGGGCTGTGGAGCTGTGAAACTCTGTTCTCTCAGTGAACGCAGGGGCTGTTAGGCAGTGAGACTCTGCTCCTGTAGTGAGCGCTGGGACTGTGGAGTAGTGAGACTCTGTTCCCTCACTGCGCGTGGGGGCTGTGGAGCAGTGAGAGCTGCGCGGGGCTGTGGAGCAGTGAGACTCCGCTCCCTCAGTGAGCGCGGGGGCTATGGAGCAGTGAGACGCTGCTCCCTCAGTGAACGCGGGGGCTGTGGAACAGTGAGACTCTGCTCCCTCAGTGAGCATGGGGGCTGTGGAGCTGTGAAACTCTGTTCTCTCAGTGAGCGCAGGGGCTGTTAGACAGTGAGACTCTGCTCCTGTAGTGAGCGCGGGGGTTGTGGAGTAGTGAGACTCTGCTCCCTCACTGAGCGTGGGGGTTGTGGAGCAGTGAGAGCTGCGCGGGGCTGTGGAGCAGTGACACTCCGCTCCCTCAGTGAGCGCAGGGGCTATGGAGCAGTGAGACGCTGCTCCCTAAGTGAGCGCAGGGGCTGTGAAGCAGTGAGGCGCTGCTCCCTCAGTGAGCCAGGGGGCTGTGGAGCAGTGAGACTCTGCTCCGTCAGTGAGCGCGGGGCTGTGGAGTAGTGAGACTCTGCTCCCTCAGTGAGCGCGGGGGCTGTGGAGCAGTGAGACGCTGCTCCCTCACTGAGCGTGGGGGCTGTGGAGCAGTGAGACTGCTGCCTCAGTGAGCGCGGGGGCTGTGGAGCAGTGAGACGCTGCTCCCTCAGTGAGCGCGGGGGCTGTGGAGCAGTGAAACTCTGCTCCCTCAGTGAGCACGGGGGCTGTGGAACTGTGAAACTCTGTTCTCTCAGTAAGCGCAGGGGCTGTTAGGCAGTGAGACTCTGCTCCTGTAGTGAGCGCGGGGCTGTGGAGTAGTGAGGCTCTGCTCCCTCAGTGAGCGCGGGGATGTGGAGCAGTGAGACTCTGCTCCCTCAGTGAGCACGGGGGCTGTGGAACTGTGAAACTCTGTTCTCTCAGTAAGCGCAGGGGCTGTTAGGCAGTGAGACTCTGCTCCTGTAGTGAGCGCGGGGGCTGTGGAGTAGTGAGGCTCTGCTCCCTCAGTGAGCGCGGGGGATGTGGAGCTGTGAAACTGTTCTCTCAGTGAGCGCAGGGGCTGTTAGGCAGTGAGACTCTGCTCCCTCACTGAGCGTGGGGGCTGTGGAGCAGTGAGAGCTGCTCCCTCAGTGAGCGTGGGGGCTAAGGAGCAGTGAGACGATGCTCCCTCAGTGAGCGTGGGGGCTGTGGAGCAGTGAGACTCTGCTCCCTCAGTGAGCGCGGGGGCTGTGGAGCAGTGAGATGCTGCTCCCTCAGTGAGCACGGGCTGTGGAGCAGTGAGACTCTGCTCCCTCATTGAGGGCTGGGGGCTGTGGAGCAGTGAGACGCTCCCTCAGTGAGCGCGGGGGCTGTGGAGCTGTGAAACTCTGTTCTCTCAGTGAACGCAGGGGCTGTTAGGCAGTGAGACTCTGCTCCTGTAGTGAGCGCTGGGACTGTGGAGTAGTGAGACTCTGTTCCCTCACTGCGCGTGGGGGCTGTGGAGCAGTGAGAGCTGCGCGGGGCTGTGGAGCAGTGAGACTCCGCTCCCTCAGTGAGCGCGGGGGCTATGGAGCAGTGAGACGCTGCTCCCTCAGTGAACGCGGGGGCTGTGGAACAGTGAGACTCTGCTCCCTCAGTGAGCATGGGGGCTGTGGAGCTGTGAAACTCTGTTCTCTCAGTGAGCGCAGGGGCTGTTAGACAGTGAGACTCTGCTCCTGTAGTGAGCGCGGGGGTTGTGGAGTAGTGAGACTCTGCTCCCTCACTGAGCGTGGGGGCTGTGGAGCAGTGAGAGCTGCGCGGGGCTGTGGAGCAGTGACACTCCGCTCCCTCAGTGAGCGCAGGGGCTATGGAGCAGTGAGACACTGCTCCCTAAGTGAGCGCAGGGGCTGTGAAGCAGTGAGGCGCTGCTCCCTCAGTGAGCCAGGGGCTGTGGAGCAGTGAGACTCTGCTCCGTCAGTGAGCGCGGGGCTGTGGAGTAGTGAGACTCTGCTCCCTCAGTGAGCGCGGGGGCTGTGGAGCAGTGAGACGCTGCTCCCTCACTGAGCGTGGGGGCTGTGGAGCAGTGAGACTCTGCTGCCTCAGTGAGCGCGGGGGCTGTGGAGCAGTGAGACGCTGCTCCCTCAGTGAGCGCGGGGGCTGTGGAGCAGTGAAACTCTGCTCCCTCAGTGAGCACGGGGGCTGTGGAACTGTGAAACTCTGTTCTCTCAGTAAGCGCAGGGGCTGTTAGGCAGTGAGACTCTGCTCCTGTAGTGAGCGCGGGGGCTGTGGAGTAGTGAGGCTCTGCTCCCTCAGTGAGCGCGGGGGATGTGGAGCAGTGAGACTCTGCTCCCTCAGTGAGCACGGGGGCTGTGGAACTGTGAAACTCTGTTCTCTCAGTAAGCGCAGGGGCTGTTAGGCAGTGAGACTCTGCTCCTGTAGTGAGCGCGGGGGCTGTGGAGTAGTGAGGCTCTGCTCCCTCAGTGAGCGCGGGGGATGTGGAGCTGTGAAACTGTTCTCTCAGTGAGCGCAGGGGCTGTTAGGCAGTGAGACTCTGCTCCCTCACTGAGCGTGGGGGCTGTGGAGCAGTGAGAGCTGCGTGGGGGCTGTGGAGCAGTGAGACTCCGCTCCCTCAGTGAGCACGGGGGCTATGGAGCAGTGAGACGCTGCTCCCTCAGTGAGCGTGGGGGCTGTGGAGCAGTGAGACGCTGCTCCCTCAGTGAGCGCGGGCTGTGGAGCAGAGAGACGCTGCTCCCTCAGTGAGCGTGGGGGCTGTGGAGCAGTGAGACACTGCTCCCTCAGTGTGCGCGGGGGCTGTGGAGCAGTGAGACTCTGCTCCCTCAGTGAGCGCGGGGGCTGTGGAGCTGTGAAACTCTGTTCTCTCAGTGAGCACAGGGGCTGTTAGGCAGTGAGACTCTGCTCCTGTAGTGAGCGCGGGGGCTGTGGAATAGTGAGACTCTGCTCCCTCACTGAGCATGGGTGCTGTGGAGCAGTGAGAACTGTGCGGGATGTGGAGCAGTGAGACTCCGCTCCCTCAGTGAGCACGGGGGCTATGGAGCAGTGAGACGCTGCTCCCTCAGTGAGCGCGGGGGCTGTGGAGCTGTGAGACTCTGCTCCCTCAGTGAGCGCAGGGGCTATGGAGCAGTGAGACGATGCTCCCTCAGTGAGCGTGGGGGCTGTGGAGCAGTGATACGCTGCTCCCCCAGTGAGCGTGGGGGCTGTGGAGCAGTGAGACGCTGCTCCCTCAGTGAGCACGGGGCTGTGGAGCAGTGAGACGCTGCTCCCTCAGTGTGCGCGGGGCTGTGGAGCAGTGAGACGCTGCTCCCTCAGTGAGCGTGGAGGCTGTGGAGCAGTGAGACGCTGCCCCCTCAGTGAGCATGGAGGCTGTGGAGCAGTGAGACGCTGCTCCCTCAGTGAGGGCGGGGGCTGTGGAGCAGTGAGACTCTGCTCCCTCAGTGAGCGCTGGGGGCTGTGGAGCAGTGAGACGCTGCTCCCTCAGTGAGCGCAGGGGCTGTGGAGCTGTAACACCGTATGCTATGATGGGGAGTGGGTGTCGCATATCACTCTGAGCTTCCAGTACACCTGCAGCGCTGTGTCGCTCGAAAGTATACAGTTCTATTTCTTACACTGATGTCCGCTGCTATTTTGTGGAGTATTTTGGTGCTATGACACTCTGACTTTAGGTCAGTGCCTAATTTGAGCCGTTGGTTTCCGGTGCTCAGCACCGGCACTTAATTGGCAGCACCGATTCAAGTGCCATGGTGGCGCTGTCTGTCTAATTATGAGATATGCACAACAACAGTGTTTAATAAGTCAATATACATTACAAAAAGAATAATATCTGCCACTCACACCATTATTATAGCTTTGAGTGGCCTGGAATAGTCTGAATTGTCCCACTTGTAGGAGTGCGATGGTTAGTAGTTGTGTTGATAATGTCATTTGTAGCGCCGCCAGGGGTTACGGGTGGTGCGGACTGAAGTGAACTTCTGAGAAGGGCCCTGCGACTTACTTTTATACAAATTAAGCACTGCTTTAGGTATATCTGTACGAATTTGGTGCTATTAGTATTGTAGTGTGTTATGATGCTGAAGTTTGTTTTCTTCCAGTTCCGAGTCACAGTTACGGTGCTGTAGTGAGTTATTATGCTGTACTAGCATACTGGTTTGTGTAAGGGTTCTGTGGCAGCAAGCACTAGGCTATACTTCTAGCTGGGTTGTGTGTCAGTTTTCTGCAGGCTCTGATGATTTTAAGGTTGCACTGTGTTATCATGTTAGGTAGTACATGTGTATTTTCAGGTGTTGTATTGCCATGTTCAGGTATACTTATTCCACTGATGGTTTAGAGTTCATTTTAGATTGCACACGTTCTGTTGAGTTGTTTTGAGGTCATATTGAGTAATATGGTGTTTTAGTGCTATGTTGGGTTGTAAGAGCATTAAAAAAAGTGTTTTGATGTAATGCTGGTTGTAAAAAGATTGCTGATGTGTTTTAATACCATGTTGACCTGCACCAGTCTGACAGAGGTGTTTTGATGATGCTGTACAAATGTTGTTAAAGGTTTGAATACTGTGTTGTGTAGTGAAGTATTTTGAAATCCTGTTCGCTTCTACCTGTGTGGTTGAAGCTTGTTGATGAGATGGTGGGTTGTATGTGTGTCACTGAAGTATTTCTGATGCCAGATTGCTCTGTACATTTGTCTGCAACAATTCTGGTAATAATAACGAGGTTGTGAGAAGTTGGCCTGGTATATGCTGTTCATTAGTTAAAGTGGACACCTTGCACCAGTACAATTCGACTCTTATGGTAGGTAGGTTTAAGACAACCTTTATAGAAAGCTATCCTAGTGGTAGCTGTGGAAAGCAGCCTTCAGGCTAAGTCTTGGAGGAATGTAAAGCAGCTTGTTTTACCACACAATCTCCTGAATCACCAAATGAAAAGACACCACACAGGTATATATATCAAATATATATGTATTTATTACTAAACAACTCTCTACTAATCTCTTTATGAGATTAGAAGTCAGGAACATATGTACAAGTCAATTGTTATCAAAATAAGTTAGCACAAGTAAATATCACAATCTTATCTTGGCTAGACTGGGGTCTAGAGCACATAGAATCGAGGGACCCCAAAGAACCACCCCAGGTAGTTGTAGGAGACCCACAGGGGACGGACGCGGTGTTCAGACACTGGTGCGAGTCCTGTACGAGTCTATGCGAGAGAACGCGATTGAGTTATCAATGTTACAGGTCCCTGGCGTGTTCGAGGCGAACACACCGATCGGTCAGTACGAGTCGAAGGACGCGGATACTGGTAGAGTTACAAGGGAGTTGGACGCGATGTGTCTAACACAGACGCGAACACTGTACGAGCCAGTGCGAGAATCGCACGGGGAAAATAGGAGTTTTAGGGCACTTCTAGGGTAGCTACAAGCAAGCCACTTACAGGGTAAGTAGTTCTAGGGCCCACACCCACAGGAGCACCGTAGTGCTGAAGTTACCTCACCCAGGGGAGCCAGGTGCATAGGTGTCCTTTGGTGTCGGGTCGCGGCGTCGTTCTCAATGGGAGCCAGTGAAGACTTGCTGCTTGCGACGACAGAAGAAGTGTCCGTTGGAATCCAAGCCTGGATTCGGAAGGAGGAAGACCTGAAAGCAGAGGGGACAGTGTTCACAGTCACTTGGCAGTGACCCGGGGCAAGGAAGATGAATGCCCACCGTCGTCGACAGGATTCAGGTCGTTCACTGATGTCTTGACTCTTCGACCACGAGGTCCAGGAGGCGTCGAGGACGGCCAGGAGCTGGATTCAGCGTGTCCCACGAAGTCTGCAGCTGACTGCGGTGTCGGCGACCCGATTGGAGCCAACAAGCCTTGGTAGCAGCAAGTCTCGTGGAAAGGACAAAAAAGTCAATGGTGCAGACCAGCAAGGTCTGGGGGACTTACCCAGCGAGGGTATGTCAGGGCAGGCCTGGAGCAACCAGGGGAGCCCTTTGGTTTTGTTGAAAAGTCTTCTGGGGACCCACAAGCCGGCTGGCAAGGGATCGCGATGACGCCTCAGGAGGATTCACTCAACAGGGGCCCACGGTCACTCGGGATGGTGTAGGCCTCTGATTTTGGGAGGGATCTCTGCTAGAGGCTGGGACCACACGTGGTCCAAAGCACAAGTTCGTAGAACGTCGTGGAAGGGGTTGCACTCGACAATAGTGCACGGTACCCAGGGGCTGCGGTTCCTCGTCGCTCGTGGGGTCCACTTGCCTCAGCTTCGCTGGGGACTCACGATGGCCTTGGAGAAGTCAGGAAATCCTCTTCCTGGGCTGCAGGGACTTCGGGCTCCGGCGGGAGCGGCGTAGTTTGCGACCGTCATTGTAGTTTTTGGTGCCTGCCAAGCAGGGGAGTCACTCCTTGACTCCAAGGGAGATTCTTCAGTCTTCCAGAGGTAGTGGAACGTCGAAGGTCCAGGATTCTTCTTAAGAGCGTCGTCCAGGGGTATCTAGGTTGCAATGCACAGGTTCCCCTCTTATACTAAAGAGAAGGGAGGGACTAGCTCTATGACCCCACCTATGGGAGGGTCAGGGGAGTGGGTGGCTACACCCACTTCCCTTTGTCCAGTTTCGCGCCAGAGCAGGGGCAGGTAGCCCCTGAGCTGGTTTGAACTGGCATATGCACAGAGGAGCCTTCTGCTCCCCCAGTGCAGGACTTCAAAGCACTCTAGGAGTGCACCCACCCAGCCCCAATACACTAAACCCCGTCTGGGAGGTGGTCACACCCCTTGGGACAGGATACCTATTGTTGGGCCTCCTCCACTGCGAGTGTTGGTCATCAGCAGGAGGGCAGCCCAGTGTCTGTGACTGGTGGCATCCATTTTGTGATGCCAGGGCTCTTCAGGATTCTACCGCGTTTCCACAGTAGGTACATGTCTATCCCTCTAGAAGGGTGGAATGCTACCCCCGCCGCCAGAACTGGCAGGGGGTAGTATTCCAAGATGTTTGACACCAAACACGACATGTTTCCGTGCAGCCATCCCAAAGTTAGCATTTAACGCGAGGTTATAATGCGCTTAAGAGTATATGGTCAGGCTGCACTACAAACAGCCTCAGAGAAGGGTCTCCGAATGCTGCAGAGGGGCTCTGCTCATGCAGGGGCACCCTCTCACATAGGAACCAAGCACTCTGCCTTCAGGATTGATAAGGCCTGCCATAGGAGTGACTTATAGGTTTATATGTGTGTATCTATGTAGTGATATAGGTAGCCTATATCACAGTAAGGGGTGCCTGCACCACCTTACCCAGGCTGCAGTAGCAGACCTGTGGTGTCAGATTTAGTCTGCTTCCCAGGGGTGGCATAATACATGCTTCAGCCCCTGGTAGGCCTGTGAAGTACCTATGCCCTTGGTACCTAAGGTACCATATACTAGGGACTCATAAGGTACCACAGTATCCAATCACTAGTGCACCTAGAGTGCACTCCAAGTCGTTTAGAGAGAACAGAGAGGCTGGGGCCCTGATTGGCAGGGTCCCAGCCAGACTATAGCCAGAAACCAGTGTAAACATCAGAAAAAAAGTGGGGGCAACATAAGAGGCAGATCCTACTCTCCTACACAACCCCCCCAAACGCAGGGACACTAAACTAACCTTGACCAGTTGAGTCTTCGTGCTCTAAGTGGAAATACCTTGAGAGTCCATCTGTATTGGCATGTTGGGTCCCAGGCCTATGTTCCACTGTATAGTCCATCCCCTGTAGGGAAATGGACCACCTTAAATGTTTTGGGTTTTCACCTTTCATTTGTTTAAGCCATAGGAGGGGCTTGTGGTCAGTCTGAACTATGAAGTGAGTGCCAAACAAGTATGGCCTCAGCTTCTTCAGGGCCCACACCACAGCAAAGGCCTCCCTCTCTATAGCTGACCAACGTTTCTCTCTAGGGGTCAGCCTTCTGCTAATGAAAGCTACTGGCTGATCTTGACCTTCATCATTCAGTTGAGACAGTACAGCTCCCACACCCAGCTCAGAAGCATCTGTTTGGACAATGAACTTTTTGGTGTAGTCTGGACTCTGTAAGATGGGGGCAGTGCACATGGCCTGCTTTAGGTCTTCAAATGCCTTCTGACAGCAAGCTGTCCACTGAACCTTTTTTGGCATTTTCTTTGAGGTTAGATCATTCAAGGGGGTCACTATAGATCCATATCCCTTCACAAACCTCCTATAGTACCCAGTCAGGCCTAAGAAGGCTCTCACCTGTGTCTGGGTGGTTGGAGCAACCCATTCCATTATGGTTTGGATTTTGCTCTGTAAAGGCTGAACCTGGCCTCCACCTACAAGGTGGCCCAGGTACACAACCTGACTCTGCCCTATCTGGCACTTAGTGGCCTTGATAGTGAGGCCTGCTTTCTGCAGAGCCTCCAAAACATTTCTGAGGTGGACCAGGTGATCCTGCCAGGAGGAACTAAAGACAGCAATATCATCTAGATAAGCTGAGCAATAAGTTTCCATCCCTACCAGAACTTTGTTCACCAACCTCTGAAAAGTGGCAGGTGCATTTTTCAATCCAAAGGGCATCACCACAAAGTGGTAGTGCCCACCAGGGGTCGAAAATGCTGTTTTGGCTTTTGCATCATCAGCTAACCTGATCTGCCAGTAGCCAGCTGTTAGGTCAAATGTACTCAGATACTTGGCTGAGGCCAAAGTATCAATCAGCTCATCTGCCCTTGGTATGGGATAGGCATCAGTCCTAGTGACTGCATTGAGGCCTCTGTAGTCTACACAAAACCTCATTTCTTTCTTACCACCCTGGGTATGAGGCTTGGGTACTAGGACTACTGGGCTAGCCCAAGGGCTATCTGAAGGCTCAATCACACCTAACTCCAACATTTTCTGGACTTCAGTCCTGATACAGTCCCTGACATGGTCAGGTTGCCTGTAGATTTTACTCTTGACAGGCAGACTGTCTCCAGTGTCCACCTCATGGGTGCACCAGGTAGTCTGACTAGGGGTCAGGCTAAACATATGTCTGTACTGCTGCAGAACTTGTCTGCACTCAGTTTGCTGATGGGCAGTGAGGCTGCTTGCCAAAGCAACACCATCTACTGACCCATCATCAGGGTTCTGTGAGAGCAGGTCAGGGAGAGGGTCACTCTCCTCCTCCTGTTCCTCATCAGTTGCCATGAGCAAGCCCATGTCAGCCCTGTCAACATATGGTTTCAATCTGTTGACATGGAGCACCCTCAGGGGCTCCTGGGAGTTCCAAGATTCACCAAATAGGTGACTTCTCCCTTCTGCTCAACTATTGTATGGGGGCCACTCCACTTGTCTTGGAGGGCTGCTGGGGCCACAGGCTCCAACACCCACACTTTCTGTCCTGGCTGGTACACAGTCAGCACAGCCTTTGGTCATGCCAAGCTTTTTGTAATTCTTGGCTGGCCTCCAGGTTTTTGGTTGCCTTTTTCATGTATTCAGCCATCCTGGAGCGGAGACCAAGTACATAGTCCATCACATCCTGTTTGGGGGCTTGAGAGGTAACTCCCAGCCCTCTTTTACCAAACAGAATGGACCTCTTACAGGATGCCCAAACAGAAGCTCAAATGGGCTGTAACCAACCCCCTTCTGTGGAACTTCTCTGTATGCAAACAACAGGCAGGGAAGAAGAAGGTCCCATTTCCGCCTAAGCTTCTCTGGGAGTCCTTTAATCATTCCCTTCAGGGTTTTGTTGAAGCGTTCAACCAACCCATTGCATTGTGGGTGATAGGGGTGGTGAACTTATAAGTTACACCACACTCCTTCCACATTGCTTTCAAATATCCTGACATGAAGTTGGTACCTCTGTCAGAGATGACCTCCTTTGGGAAACCCACTCTGGAGAATACTCCAATGAGGGCTCTTGCCACCACAGGAGCTGTGGTGGTCCTCAGGGGAATTGCCTCTGGGTACCTGGTGGCATGATCCACTACCACCAGGATAAATCTGTGCCCAGATGCAGTTTGAGGGTCAAGGGGACCAACAATGTCAATCCCTACCCTTTCAAAGGGTACCCCCACCACAGGTAGTGGTATCAGGGGGCCTTTGTTGTGCCACCTGCCTTGCCACTGGCTTGGCATGTGACACAGGAGCGACAAAACTCCTTTGTGTCCTCTGACATATGTGGCCAATGAAAATGTGGAACAAGCCTGTCCCAGGTCTTGTTTTGGCCCAAGTGACCTGCCAAAGGGATATCATGTGCTAGGGTCAAGAGGAACCCCTAAACTTCTGAGGTATTACCAACCTCCTGGTGGCTCCAGGGGCTGGATCTCTACCCTCAGAATATAGGAGTCCCTCATCCCAATAAACTTTATGGGACCCACTAGCACTCCCAGCAGCCTCAGCAGCAGCCTGCTGTCTGAGGGGTTCAAGAGAGGGGCAGCACTGTTGCTCCTTACTCAGATCTTCCCTAGAAGGGCCCCCTGCCCCCAAGAACTCAACCTGATCAGGCTCAAGTCCCTCTGGGGCAGTTCCTTCTTCAGGATCTGCTTCTCCTCCCTCAAGAGGGGAATCTGTGATCTGAGACAGAGGGAAGGCACTGCCTTAACCCTACTGCTCCTCTTCTTGGGAAGCACCTGGTCCTTAATTTCAGGATCCAGAGCTTGTTCAGTGCCATGCATTTTGGCCTGTGACCTGGTCACAGCAAATACCTCTGCAGGGATGCCCAACATCTCAGCATGAGTCCATAACTCTACTTCAGACCAGGCTGAAGTCTCTAGATCATTGCCCAATAGACATTCTACAGGGAGGTCTGCACTGACTACAACCTTCTTGAGGCCAGTTACCCCTCCCCAGGAGAAATTCACAACTGCCAGACTATGGTTGGTCCTGGTGTTGCTTACATTGGTCACCTGGTACATTTCACCCAGGATGATCTGTCCAGGGTCCACAAGATCCTCTGCCACCATGGTGACACTAGCACCTGTGTCCCTAAATGCCAAAGCCGGTTTGCCATTTATTACAGGCTGCTGTTTGTATTTGCCCAGATTACTGGGGCTCACCAGGAAGGACATGTCAATGTCTCCATCACAAATCAGCATTGCCTGAGTGGGTACTCTGACTAGGCCAGAGTCCACTTCAGAACCCAGGGTCAACCCTACTACACCCTTATTCTGAGTACCACCTCCACTAGTAGCTGAACTAGGGGGAACAGTTGCCTTAGGGGCAGGAGTGGTGGTGGTTTGGTCTTTGGACTTGTTACAATCAGAAGTCCAGTGCCCTTTCTGTTTACAGAATTTGCACCAGGGCTTCTTTTGGCCTTTTCCCTTGTTGGATTGTGACTCCCCACCAGATGCAGATTTTTGGGGCCCTTGTGAAGACTTCTGGTCTTTTGACTTATCCCCACTTTTCTCAGAGCCCTTAGAATCCTGCTTCTTTGTGTCACCCCCTTGGTTCTGGGTTTTCTGCCTCACCCTGGTTCTGACCCACTTGTCTGCCTTCTTTCCCAATTCTTGGGGAGAGGTCAGATCGGAGTCCACCAGGTATTGATGCAACAACTGGTTCTGGCAATTATTAAGGATCTGTTCTCTCATCATTAGATTATACAATCCCTTGAAATCAGTAACCCTACTGCCAACCAGCCAACCCTCCAGAGCCTTGGTTGCACAATCTACAAAGTCAGTCCAGTCTGGAGTCTGTGCCTTCTGGGTGTCTCTGAACTTCAACCTGTACTGCTCAGTGGTTAAGCCAAACCCATCTATCAGTGCACTCTTCAGGACTTCATAGTCATCAGCATCCTCTTCTCTAACAGTGAGGAGCTTGTCTCTACCTTTATCTGAAAAGGAGAGCCACAAGATTGCTGCCCACTGCTTTTGGGGAACCTGTTGTACTCTATAGGCTTTTTCCATAGCAGTTATCCACTTATGGATATCATCCCCACTCTGGTAGGGAGGAACAACCTTGCTCAGGTTCCTATGGTCTGGAATATATTCTCTGCCTCTAGGGACACTGCTGCTGCCACCAGGGGGTTCTAACCCCTCTCTTCTAGAAGCTCTCTGGAGCTCAAAGGCTTCTTTATCTAATGCCAACTGCTTGGTTTTGAGGGCAAATCTTGCTTCCTCATACTGCAGCAGCTTGCACAGTCTTTCAGAGGAGGTCTCTCTTCTTGGGAAGTAGGAGTTCCTCTGCTGGACAAATTCTCTGCCAGAGTGATAGGAGCGGTCAGAGTCCCTAGAAAGGGACCTATGCCTCTCCTCCACTGTGTCAGTTCTCTTAGGGAGAATTCCTCTGTCCTTTTCAGACCCCTTGGGGCTTGGCCCTACAATCACAGAGTCTTGGTCAACTTGATGTTCATCATCTGACCCAGACACTGTAATTGACCCACCCCTGATTCAGACCCATTAGCTCCTAGAGCTAATCTAAGATCATCTGCTGTCAGCAGATCTATCAGGTGTAGTGTGGAGGGAATCTGTCCTATCTTCAGGTGCCTCTCAGCACACATGGCTTTCAAGTCAAAGAAAGTCATGTCCTTATACTGAAGCTGGGTGGATCCACTGGGTCCATCCCTTAAGGACATTCTAGTGTTGTGCAGTGTTGTACTACCTACACTAGTTTGTGGCCTACTGATCCTAGCTTGAGCTGTAGAAAGGGTGTGCTATCCCTTGGCACACAGCTCTAAGTTCAGTAGAACTTATTGATACGAAGCTTGACTTTATATGTTCCTTGAGTACCTATAGTGGTTTTCAGTTAGTAATTCAAATAGAGATTTTCTGGTAAAACAATAGCAAGCTGGAATCCCACACGCTGCCACCAATGTGAGAAGTTGGCCTGGTATATGCTGTTCACTAGTTAAAGTGGACACCTTGCACCAGTACAATTCGACTCTTATGGTAGGTAGGTTTAAGACAACCTTTATAGAAAGCTATCCTAGTGGTAGCTGTGGAGAGCAGCCTTCAGGCTAAGTCTTGGAGGAATGTAAAGCAGCTTGTTTTACCACACAATCTCCTGAATCACCAAATGAAAAGACACCACACAGGTATATATATCAAATATATATGTATTTATTACTAAACAACTCTCTACTAATCTCTTTATGAGATTAGAAGTCAGGAACATATGTACAAGTCAATAGTTATCAAAATAAGTTAGCACAAGTAAATATCACAATCTTATCTTGGCTAGACCGGGGTCTAGAGCACATAGAATCGA
Source organism: Calotriton arnoldi (assembly GCA_963921515.1). Lineage (NCBI taxonomy): Eukaryota > Metazoa > Chordata > Amphibia > Caudata > Salamandridae > Calotriton > Calotriton arnoldi. The sequence goes on from CAWUFW010000796.1 coordinate 1,039,556, forward strand.
GGGACCCCAAAGAACCACCCCAGGTAGTTGTAGGAGACCCACAGGGGACGGACGCGGTGTTCAGACACTGGTGCGAGTCCTGTACGAGTCTATGCGAGAGAACGCGATTGAGTTATCAATGTTACAGATCCCTGGCGTGTTCGAGGCGAACACACCGATCGGTCAGTACGAGTCGAAGGACGCGGATACTGGTAGAGTTACAAGGGTGTTGGACGCGATGTGTCTAACACAGACGCGAACCCTGTACGAGCCAGTGCGAGAATCGCACGGGGAAAATAGGAGTTTTAGGGCACTTCTAGGGTAGCTACAAGCAAGCCACTTACAGGGTAAGTAGTTCTAGGGCCCACACCCACAGGAGCACCGTAGTGCTGAAGTTACCTCACCCAGGGGAGCCAGGTGCATAGGTGTCCTTTGGTGTCGGGTCGCGGCGTCGTTCTCAATGGGAGCCAGTGAAGACTTGCTGCTTGCGACGACAGAAGAAGTGTCCGTTGGAATCCAAGCCTGGATTCGGAAGGAGGAAGACCTGAAAGCAGAGGGGACAGTGTTCACAGTCACTTGGCAGTGACCCGGGGCAAGGAAGATGAATGCCCACCGTCGTCGACAGGATTCAGGTCGTTCACTGATGTCTTGACTCTTCGACCACGAGGTCCAGGAGGCGTCGAGGACGGCCAGGAGCTGGATTCAGCGTGTCCCACGAAGTCTGCAGCTGACTGCGGTGTCGGCGACCCGATTGGAGCCAACAAGCCTTGGTAGCAGCAAGTCTCGTGGAAAGGACAAAAAGTCAATGGTGCAGACCAGCAAGGTCTGGGGGACTTACCCAGCGAGGGTATGTCAGGGCAGGCCTGGAGCAACCAGGGGAGCCCTTTGGTTTTGTTGAAAAGTCTTCTGGGGACCCACAAGCCGGCTGGCAAGGGATCGCGAAGACGCCTCGGGAGGATTCACTCAACAGGGACCCACGGTCACTCGGGACGGTGTAGGCCTCTGATTTTGGGAGGGATCTCTGCTAGAGGCTGGGACCACACGTGGTCCAAAGCACAAGTTCGTAGAACGTCGTGAAGGGGTTGCACTCAACAATAGTGCACAGTACCCAGGGGCTGCGGTTCCTCGTCGCTCGTGGGGTCCACTTGCCTCAGCTTCGCTGGGGACTCACGATGGCCTTGGAGAAGTCAGGAAATCCTCTTCCTGGGCTGCAGGGACTTCGGGCTCCGGCGGGAGCGGCGTAGTTTGCGACCGTCATTGTAGTTTTTGGTGCCTGCCAAGCAGGGGAGTCACTCCTTGACTCCAAGGGAGATTCTTCAGTCTTCCAGAGGTAGTGGAACGTCGAAGGTCCAGGATTCTTCTTAAGAGCGTCGTCCAGGGGTATCTAGGTTGCAATGCACAGGTTCCCCCTCTTATACTAAAGAGAAGGGAGGGACTAGCTCTATGACCCCACCTATGGGAGGGTCAGGGGAGTGGGTGGCTACACCCACTTCCCTTTGTCCAGTTTCGCGCCAGAGCAGGGGCAGGTAGCCCCTGAGCTGGTTTGAACTGGCATATGCACAGAGGAGCCTTCTGCTCCCCCAGTGCAGGACTTCAAAGCACTCTAGGAGTGCACCCACCCAGCCCCAATACACTAAACCCTGTCTGGGAGGTGGCCACACCCCCTTGGGACAGGATACCTATTGTTGGGCCTCCTCCACTGCGAGTGTTGGTCATCAGCAGGAGGGCAGCCCAGTGTCTGTGACTGGTGGCATCCATTTTGTGATGCCAGCGCTCTTCAGGATTCTACCGCGTTTCCACAGTAGGTACATGTCTATCCCTCTAGAAGGGTGGAATACTACCCCCGCCGCCAAAACTGGCAGGGGGGGGTAGTATTCCAAGATTTTTGACACCAAACACGACATGTTTCCGTGCAGCCATCCCAAAGTTAGCATTTAACGCGAGGTTATAATGCGCTTAAGAGTATATGGTCAGGCTGCACTACAAACAGCCTCAGAGAAGGGTCTCCGAATGCTGCAGAGGGCTCTGCTCATGCAGGGGCACCCTCTCACATAGGAACCAAGCACTCTGCCTTCAGGATTGATAAGGCCTGCCATAGGAGTGACTTATAGGTTTATATGTGTGTATCTATGTAGTGATATAGGTAGCCTATATCACAGTAAGGGGTGCCTGCACCACCTTACCCAGGCTGCAGTAGCAGACCTGTGGTGTCAGATTTAGTCTGCTTCCCAGGGGTGGCATAATACATGCTTCAGCCCCTGGTAGGCCTGTGAAGTACCTATGCCCTTGGTACCTAAGGTACCATATACTAGGGACTCATAAGGTACCACAGTATCCAATCACTAGTGCACCTAGAGTGCACTCCAAGTCGTTTAGAGAGAACAGAGAGGCTGGGGCCCTGATTGGCAGGGTCCCAGCCAGACTATAGCCAGAAACCAGTGTAAACATCAGAAAAAAAGTGGGGGCAACATAAGAGGCAGATCCTACTCTCCTACACAGGTGTATAGTATTTTAATGCCATGCAACCTGCTGCCGCCCTGTTGAGATTTATGCTCGTCACTGAAGTGCTCTGATGCCATGCTCGGACAGTGTTACAATGTTGGTTTGTACATCTGTTGGTGAAATATTTTGTCATGTTGTGTTTGTACGTGTGTTCTTCGCAAGTTTTGATGTCCTGTTGTGTTCTATATCTGTTGTTGATGTGTTTTTAAGCACTATCACGCTTGGCTGTGCCTTCTAAAAGTTTTGATGCATGCTTAAGTTACATGTTTGTTGTTAAGGTGTTGTGTTATCATATTGGTGTGTATGCAAGTTGTTGGGTTTTAAGTATGCAGCAATGTTTTGAGTTCTATGACTGTCGGTCAGGTGTTTAATACCACGTGTGTGGTAACCATATTCCTAAGGTTTCGATGGCATGTATTGCTGCATTCATGTGATTTGATGCCCTTTTGGGTTGCATGTGTGTCATTAAGGCGTTTTGAATCTGTGTTCGAGGGCATGCATGTGGATTAAGTGTTTTGAGGTCCTATAACAGTGTGGCTGATGTAATCTTGAGCTATACATGAGCTGTTTTAGCACTTTTATGTCATGTTAGCTAGTACATATGTTTTGATGTCCTTATTTTCTTCCATGTGTTGTTTCTTGGCCATTAACCATGTTTTAGTGTTGTGTTTGCATTGTGTGAACAACAGAGTGATGATATCCTGGAACTCAACATCTTTCTCTAATCTCGCATACTTTAGAAAGTTTAATTGAGAAGTCTATAAGGTAACCTTGCTGACCATTTTCATTGAGTTGTTTGTACTGAAAGATATGACTTAACTAAAAATAAAGTTATAAAAATACATTTCCCTAAAATCCCCAAAAGTTCCTCTTTGGATTTATTAGTAGCATTCAGTTGTTTTGGTGTCCTGTAAGATTATACTTGTGTCATTCAGCCATCTTTTGCCATATTGAATTATATGTGTCATTCGGTTATTTTATACCACTTTGAGGTGCATGTGTTTTTTTTAGTTGTCTCTAATAATAACTTAAGTTGTATTGCGTCTTTCATGACTTTTGATGCCATGTTAGGTATACACATCTTCTGCAAGTATTTTGATACAATAATGTTAGAACTTCTGTTGTTCAGGCCTTCTTATGCCCTGTTCAGTTGCACATGTCTCATTAAGGAATTATTATGCGCCACTACTTTGTATCATTCAAGTGTTTTAATTGCCTGTTTAGTTGCACCTCCATCATTGAGATGGTCTGCGGCCAGGCTCGACAGGGGTCCGTGGCTTGTTTTACATGTGCCATTGTGTTGTGATCCTGTGTTGTGTTTCGATGTTTGGCCCAGGGCACAGCAGTGTAAGGAACTGTTCTCTCCCTCCTACAATTTGCATGTGAATCCAGGTTATTTTGAGTTGTATATAAAACTCAATGGATGCATTTATTTATGAAAAGAGATGCAAAACCCCTGTTTGCATGGCATCGGCACTCTTTTCCCACTTCCTCACGCTACCTGTAGGTTTGAATACATGTTTTTTTATTAAATACTAGTTTCCATTCTTTTGTCCTCAAACACTGTAGCCCAGGCCAGCCTTTTCACCTGAGAGATCTTCGCTATTTATCTGCAGAAAAGCAATATTCTTTTCTGAAAGCCCATCAACCTTTTCTTTGACAGGAATGGCTCTTTCCTTCTTGGAGAGTCTATAAATTCCAGCAAACTCTTCCTTTATACTTCTCTTAAATACACTCCATTCCAGTTCTTTTAAAATCTTTCTTCCTACAAAATAACCCTCTTCCCTCAGGAATTGTATCTTCTTTTGCAATATCACACCATCCTGAGTAGATCATGTACACAGAAAAACCCACTCAACTTTCCTCCCGGCTCTCTTAGTAACAAACTCGATTATCCATAACATTTACCTCAACGCTCAATCCAAGCTGCTGCCACCACAGGTTCTTGGGCTCTTGTTTATCTCCTGTGCTACCTTGGGGGACGCTCCTCTTAAAGACTGAGCCAACTCAGAGTTCCTCAGTATACTCTTACCCTCTGGCTGGGTTTTGTGTCTCCTTCTAGGCCTTTTTATATTTTTTCCATCTTGTATTTCTGGGTGAACGACAGACATCTTGGTGCACCTAGGAAGAGGTATAACCAAGAGATGAAAGTAATTCTTGCCATTACCTTAAGCATAGTGAAGTGGGGAGGCCTCATCTGGTGCATTGTACATCATTCCAGAGGCGTCACTCTGTGCCTTGCACAACATTCTAGAGGCCTCAGTTAGAGTATTGTCCAACTGGCCTCATCTGGAGTATTGTTTCCCCTTCAGGAGGGCTGCATCTGAAGTGATGTGCTCAGTTCTGCAACCCATAATTACAGAAGGATAAATACAGCTTGGATCCCCTCCAGTAAGGAGACCAAAATGTTGCTTGGTTTAGTCCATAGACGTGATAGATCTAGCATTTAAGTAGGTTTGCACAGGACTGAAAAGGGCTGAAGGGATACTTGTTGTTAGAAATATTCAAAGCTACATTTGTTAGCAGAAGAGAACTCGACAGGTAGCGGTCTGGCAAGAACACTTAGGGGTCATACGGACCCCGTGGATATGGTATAAGTGTGCAGAGCTCCGATATCTTCACATTATACCATCTGTGTGGATTTAAAGTTTTATGTTACAATCAAAAATACAAAACGGCTCTGCACTCAAGTACTATAATACATTTGTGAAGTAATGGCAATTAGTGACCAAAATCAAACTCCAAGATTCTTCAAATGTACATTCCTGTACGAAAATATCAACAATTAGAAATGAACAGTATTAACTTTTGTGTCTCCCAAATGAATCGCGTTGCAAATCATATTCTTGGGAAATGTTCTCCTTTATTCTTTTTTTTCTTTATTTAAATTTTCATTTCATAAAAACACAGCACAAGAATTGTTAGCCGACGCGGCGCGTTTCGTCCCACATGGGACTTCTTCAAGGCTTTAGCAAGTTTTAGATGCAATGCACAAGCGCTTCATGTCAGGCTTCCAGTACCAAGCAAATATTTTGAAAGAGAGGGCCTTAGTTTATTTATGAGAAAAATTACCCAGACGCTTAATATCCGTCATGCTATGGCAATGAAATCGTCCAGACGCTTAATATCGGCCTTACTATGGCAAGGAAAAGTGTTATCAGATGAATGGGATATGTATCTCCCAACTTCACGTTCAGAAGTCCGGTTCCAATTGAAAAAAAATTCTAATTGTTGATTTTTTCGTACAGGAATTACATTTGAAGAATCTTGGAGTTTGATTTTGGTCACTAATTGCCATTACTTCACAAATTTATTATAGTACTTGAGTGCAGAGCCGTTTTGTATTTTTGAATTTTTTTGTTTTTTTCCCATTATTGGGGACGTAGTAGGGTCACGCCCCTGGCTCAGTGCACCTCGCGTTTCACTCAATTGCCATTACACTAGACTAACTGGTGCAGGCTTGTAGTGCCTTGACCCCTCTTTGTGCTTTTATGTTGCAGTCAATGATGTTTTACATTTTACCACTGCGGAATTGCTGTAAAATTGTATCGCTCTATTAAAAAAACATCTGTCATAACTGCCAGCTAAAGCCTGGTGATAAATACGGTGGAAAAGAGGCACATAACAGCAAGATTATGGATTTTATGTGCTAAGTACCATTGGCTCCCTTTTTTGTCTTTATATTGTGAGGCAAAAAACCCAGTGAAAACATAATTTTTGCTTTAGGGTTTAAGTGAGATCACTGTGTCAAGAGGTGAAAGAGGAAGCTCTGTAGAAAAATGTCCCAATTCAATACAAAAATAGCAAATAGGCATCATGAGTTAAATCTGGACTTAACACAGTGAGTAAACGTGAAGAGCTAGAACAATACTGAACTTGTGAATATAGATATTCTAATGATTAACAAACTGGCATAATATTTATTTTGTAGAACTTCAAATTGAGCTAAACACGATGAACATTTAAAAGGTAAAGGACCTTATTATGAGTTTGGCGGTACATCGGACCGCCTAACCCGTGGTGGCGGACCGCCAAACTGGCGGTCTGCCCGCCATATTTTAACTATGAAGGTCGGACTGCCACGGGACCGCAGTGCTGCCAGGGATCCTTGATCCCTGGCAGGGGCGCAGCGGTCTGAGGAACCTAACTGGTGGTACTGCTGCAGCACCGCCAAGCATATAAGGAGGCCCTTTGGGACTGTAAAGTCCATGCCCTGCAGGAGCTGCCTTTGACGCTCCCATTGCAGTGCCTTTTTCAAAGGCACGGCTGTGGGACCGCCAAAGAATTGCCCGCCTTAGTAAAAAAAAGTCGTACTCTGGCGGGCGGTTTTAATGGCTTTGGCGGTATCGGAGCAGGGCGGCAGCGTGGCGGCCCAGCTCCGCGACCGCCAAAGTAATAGTGAGGCCCAAAGAAACCTTAAAATTGTAGATTAATTTTGTTGATAATGTAATGCACAGCAAATGTGAGACATTCTGTTATTGCATATTCCACTGAAAAATAAATTATACATTATCCTGATGAAGGCGTAATATACCGAAATGTATAGATTCAATGTTAATTAAGGTTAACGGTTAATGTGTCCATAGAAGTACAGATCATGAAAGATTGAGAACTTTTTAAAATATAAAGATTACCTATAAGCATTGAATAAACAAGAATATGCTATCAACCAAAAGAGAATATTGGGAGTATAAAGTGACGTGCTAATTTTGAATATACCAAAAATATATTGAAAGGTTCCCTGGTAAAGTCACCTTCAAGCAGTGCCACCTCTGAGAGGTGAGGAGAAGCCCTTTATAATGGGTACAATTCAAGTCCAAAGCCAGATATATTATTGGCCGGGTCACATGCTATATTTGATCCGTGTCTGCAGGGTGACCCGACTATATCTTTGCACTGCGTTGGATTTATCAAGTAACCACAGCAAAGACGCCAAAAGCCTATTTCATGTATAGTAATGAGGCAGAATGCATTGTTTGAATGCTTACAAAAGGCAGTAAATGCAGAACTTGCAATGAACTGCAGGGCTCCATTCCTGCAATCAAAAGTCCTAGTTTTATGGCCCCAGTTGAGCCTCTTAAAGGGACAGGGTTAGAAATACAAAAAAAGTGGCACAATGCAAAAACGAAATTGAGTTAAGTACAACCACCCACTCCCCCCACACCAGTAATTTGTTTATGTTTTGGGACTGCATGAAAGGTGACAAATCACAAATACATTTAATTGCAAGTCACAAAGTATGCTGAACACCTCTTTGTCTCTACCCTTTTTATTGAATGTCATAAAGAATAGCAATGTTGACAATAAACACAGAAACATTTGCGACTTGCAAATTAATTTTGATTAATTGTGTTTTCAGTCTTTGTGAGAGTGAAATGTCTTGACACCTTGGGCCTCAGGAGTCTCTGGAGTTATGATCAAATGTTTTGCAGAGCACTGCCATTTTGTTTACTGTACCACAATAATTTTAGTGTGGCCGTTTCAACAAAATACCTCTCGATAGTTTGTGAAGACATGGGGTTTTTACTGTTGATCCAAGAGGGCAAGATGTTTCAGATATCCACATGCTATGAATTTACATACAATGAATCCAATTTATGTAACTTTACATTGCCAGTGACAATCCTGAATATATAGTATGCATCCAGCCCTCCTGGACAAAAACTGGGCACTCTTGGTCCAAGTGGGTCTGTTGGTGCTGATGTCAACCTGAGGTGGAAGGGCTCTATGAAAGGTGTAGTTTGGCCAGATGTCTGATTGATTGGCAATTGTGGCAATTCAGATGTACATTGGGCAAAGTTGAGGTCTATCCTGAGCAGTACGGGTTTTAGGCCCCTCCTTATGGCATCTGCAACAACGTGATGGATGGAATACTTGAATTAATGTCAACCACTGGCAATCGCTCGGTGACTGTGCTCCACGCCATTGTTTTTTGCCCACCATGCCTCCTCAGGGAGCACCTGGCCTGCCAGTTCGAGCTGGACTGTTCCCAGTGGAACAGGGTAAAGACTGGTTTTCATATGGCTGGGTCCAAACTGAGATGGAATGTGTGCAAAATAACGATGGACTGGATGCGGCCAGAGTAATTAACAGTGGCTTAGATTTGTTCAAGTATTCCATCCATCACTTTTTGTATACTTCAGTGAGTCTCCCCAGACATGGGCCCAGTGCACACTATGTCACTGGAACCGAGTTATACCTGGCTCATGAACCCTAATCGGGGTGAAACCAGTCCTAGGTTACTTGTGTTCCGGTTCAGGGAGGTTCTGACCTGGCACTTCAGTCTGGACTGATCCCACTGGAGCAGGGTTAAGTCTGGTTTACATATATGGCTGGGTCCAAACTGAGGTGGCATGGGGTGCAAACTAACAAATGTCTGGGATGCGGCCCGAGTAATTACCAGTGGCTGAGATTAATTCAAGCATTCGATCCATCACTTTTTATATACCTTCCTTAAATTGTGGCAGTTATGCTGTAATCTTAAAAATGAATCACGACCGTTCCAAAGTCCAAAGCTTCGAATCGGGACAGATTTGACATCATAGTTAACCATTCTGAATTTATTCCGTCAATCAAAAAGGAGTGACTGAATCTGAAAAGCCTAGCGCTCTGATACCAGATGCCTCCATATCACCAGTCACACTTGTTTCCAGTCCTGGCCTTTCAGTAAACAAATTGCCGCGTTCTGGGAATAGTAGCTTAGGGTCAGTTCAAGTAAAAGAACTTGACTAACGCACCTAAAAAGAGTTTTGTCACTGAAAGCTTTAATCACCATACAAACAACTGCTGGTGGGATCTATATCCTACTGGGATCTATGTAGTGTCTTTGACAGCTAGTGATATGTGACTGATTTTCTTCAGTTCATGGTACATCCCGGCCACAGGATTCTGGATCCACCGTGGTTTTTGCTGTAGGTGTTGTTTAGGGAAGCTTATATACTTGATGTTACCAAACTACTGCTTCAAGCGTACCAGTGATCTGGTGATTTCCACCCTGCGGTGTATAGGCAGTGAACGGAATACTTTTCTACTTGTGTTAAATTGCACACAAGCGCACCCTTGCCTACAGCGCTTACCTAGAGGGTAAAAAAAAGAGTCCTGAACCAAGATGGTCCAGAGGTTTCTTGCAATACATTAGAAAATACGTTTTAACAGAAAGTTCACTAATAGGGCTACACAATGTTTTGCTCTAGGAGTATTATACTCAAAACATAGGGAGGAAAAAGTATTTCTCAGTCTTGATAGGGGTACTTTAAGTAGTTACAAATTTAAAAATGTATTTTAAATTTGAACAAAGAGTATTTATTTGACCTAATTTATGCTTTATTTGTTGCTGGAAATGTATGGAAATTGAAATATGTTTATCCTTTTAAAGCCTCTCTTCAGATCAGGCAGCAAGAACAGGATATGGCCTTCTTGCTTATTAACACACACAGGTTCGAGCAGGAGTGGAAACAAAACAATAATAAACACAGCTAGGACAGATTCAAGGGAGCCATGGGTCAGAGCAAACAATAGAAACACTGTGGACAAGTGGTTCTTAACCTTTTGACTTCTGTGGAGGCCTACTTAATCATCACTGAAATCCGGGGACCCCCACTGAGCCAATACTGGAAGTTGGGACACCCGACGTAAGAAATTTCGATAATTTAAACCGCAAAACAATACACAAAAATACATAATCAAACATTCATCAAACAAGTACAGAGATCATTAAATATTTGATTTAATTCACAAACAAATATAAAAAAAAATGTTTACTTTTAATGGGAAGGTTGGTGCTTTTCCAAATTCAACGGAGGACACCCATTGTCCATAGTATATTCTGTTTGATGCATTTGCACTGCTACAATGAATCAATCTGAGGATACCAACTTAATTTTTAGCCCCCATTTTCAAATTCCTTCAGATTAACAGAATGTTTCAAAATTTTCAACTTAATATTTTGTTTATTTACTTACACTTTATCAATCTGTTATTATTATTTCATTTTCTAAGCAGTCGTGGACTCCCTGAGCAGGTGTTGAGGACCCTCAGGGATCCCTGGACCACAGGTTAAGAACCATTGCTGCAGACAGTAGACTGTGAGTCAAGAGCAGTTAGATCCGTAAGTGGGCATAGACCCGGAAGTGAGCAACCTGTCAGAGTACTGTTGCCATGACGCCATCTTTTCGGTCCTAAGCTTTCGTTTAACACCATGTTGGCTTTTGTAGTCATGATTTGTTCCTGTTTAATAAACTGAAATGGCACATCTGATCACACTGAACATAAAAGGCCAAAATTGGAAATATGGTGTTGTGACGGCATGGAGTGAGGTGGCAATCTTCGGATCTTTTATTCCCAAACTCTGACAGCCAGAGGCGTGAATAACTTTTACTCACAGCTGGAGAAATTGCTCAGTGGATTTGGGCAACTGAGCTGCAGTGATGATTGTCCAACCTGAAAATCGCAGTTTTGAAATCCAGCAGAATGCATTCAGCCTGTCATCCTTGTGCGGTCCATTAAATACACTTTGTTGACTAGGCTAACTATTCAGGCTTGAAAAGGAATCAGTGTACGCGCTACCTTTTACAAATGGCGGATACCATCATTATTCGTAAGCTATTTTTTCCCTCTAAGAATACCCGAGATGGAGGAAACTCCGTCCCCATGTGCTTTCCCCAGATCCATCGACTTGAATTACATCACGGCAGCTAGTTACTGTAAGTGAGTCTCCGTACAGGAAGTACACCGACCACAGTCATTTAACTTGCCATGTTCAGCATCTTCCCAGGGTGGGGGCAGGTGAAGAGGAAGGGGGCCACCATCATGTACGATTTAAAATCTGACCGCCTGAACTACACCATGCTGATGTAGACCAAAAGTTTCCCTTCTTCTCGCCACACGTACGCTGAAACATGTTGATGAGAGAGTTTAAATAACTCAAAGAGCACAGTAGCTACTATGAAGAACGACAGGAAGTGAAACCACAGTATCAAAGTTCAAAAGCCTTTTCTGACACCAACGCAACGGAATGGCAGATTCCGAATCTGTGGAGTGTTTCAGAAAGCTCAGAATTCAAAGGCACAAAAAGACTGGCCACTCTCGAAATGTCCTTCAATAAAAACATGATGCAGGCATACAATTAATTAAGTGTGACAGAACCCTGACTTCTAATATTGACCCACTCACAGAACAGTGACAGCGAAGATAAGGTACAATACAATCTTGGTACAACCAGTCATATATGCAGAAGACGAGACACAACAGGGCCAATCCACCCTGAAACATCCACAGAACCATTAAGAAGCAAAAGACAGATTCACCAGAACCGTAATAGAGCTATGGCCATCAGAACAAGACCCACAATCTCCAGGCCAACCAGAAACACCAGCGTGATCAAAGAACCATGACGGAGCCATAGCCAAGCACCCCAAAAACAAGATACAATGAGAGTCAACAGGCTCACCACAATCAGACTCACTGGAATCATAATACAACCAGGTTCCACAACACCAGTGACCATACTGCAGAGTCAGACCCATGATAACCTCCACCATTTTCTCACGAAGAAAAGCAAGAGACTTTGTGACATTAAAGAACACTGCTCGGTGAACAGTCATAAAACGGTAGACCTGCTTAGGTTACAAGTTCACATGTACTGAATTCAATCTATTAGGTTTATTCCATGGGGCAATAGTGAGAAATAAAACAGACTGCAGCAGAAACAAAATGTAGACCCAAAACATTATAGTCTTGTTGTTGTTTTCTGGGGCTGCACCCACAAAAAGACAAATGCAGAGCCTACAGTGGCTTTACAATAATATTTGGAAAATCAACATTTTCCATTGATAAATCTACGCCTAAATAAGTGGATCATTGTAAAGCCGGCCCAGCACGAGATCTGAACTGGTCATTAATTTGCGCCTTTCTGTACATTACTATAGATACGTGTGCCATTCTGAAGACAGAAGTATCCTAGCTGTTACATCACTAGCCCTTTCACTCTGAATGCTATCAAGGGATTATATTTTTGGTAAATATGTGGGCACTGGTGTTCTCTTGTATTGCCTTAAAGGGGGTTCTGTGGATTGCTGTAATGCATACGGCACACTCTTAAACAGATCTTCCTTCTCAGTCTCTGCCATGTTGCTGTGGCCTTGGGAAACAACAAGTCTGAGGAGTCCCTTCGAACCCAGCACCTAGGGCCTTATTTAGGCTGTGACTGCGGCTCATCTGAAGATCTCTAAATATGGCAGGCTTTAGTGCACTGGGACTGAAGAGTACATCCCTCGGCTGTCCTGGCATTACAAAGTACAGCCTGCCAAGGGCTAAACAAGCCCCTTAGTTCTCTTTGGCAAGCGATATCAGCAGCAACAAAACATACGAAATCTTCAATTGTACAAGGCAAGTTCTCCAAACCTTCCCACAATGCCTACACTAACAATAGGTTTGACCTGCCTTAGGTGAAAAGCTATTATTCTGTCAGAAATGCATGAGTAATGGCTGAACTCTCAGCAAGGTAAGTAGTCTCACAACTAAAACACCACCCAGAACCTGCTCAGATCTTAAACAGTCAGGTTTGCAGCCTGTAAGGTACAGTTCTCCTGCATCTGGAGAGTATACACTAGAATGTGCACGAAGACGCCTTCTGCTTTAGCCCCTCCATCCATTTCCACTCAGTGGTCAATGGATGCTATCCTGCAATAAATGTGCTCTCTTTAAACTCCTTGGTCCACTATCAACATTCAAAGTTCAGTCAACAATATTCAGACTTTGTCCCATGCTCTTACAGAATATTTTAATTTTCCCTATATTCTTCTAACTTTATTCAGAATCATTTCGTTTTTCGCGGTAACATGCTTTATAGGAGAACATGTGCACTAATCCAATTATTGCACATTTTCTCATTTGTCTGCATTTAAACTTCAGAAAAAACATCGCCATGGATGGTGGAGATTTATTGCATTGTGATGCAGTGAAGTAGTGTAACGTGCAAAAATATTTTGCCTTAACGAAAACAGCAAAAGGCAAATAATGTGGATAAAAAGGCAAAAAGAAATGATACAGTAATCGAGATTGGCCAACTTACACCTCCTCCAACATTGAACATTCAGATGACAGAGAGAAGGAGGCACATTGATGGGCATCCGAAAAGCAACTACCTCTGGTTCAGAAAACTCTTGAAGAATGAACCCTTAGACAAAGTCTTCTGCTAAAGACTAGTGATGACACGGGCAACGGGCAAGGAATATGGAACTCTTGTCAGAGTTTCAGGATAACGAATGACTATGCATAACAAATCCCACTCAGATTGATTGTATATTAATTTATGCTGTGTAGCTATATAAAAATAAGGCATTAATCTGGTTTACCAGCACGAGCACTGAACAGCCGGAGACTGGGCCTCCATTCCTTCATTTAGCTGCACCCAACATATCTTCTATCTGCAGTTCTTGTAATTTAAAAGCTTACTCCAGTGCTCTATAGTGACTGTAGGGCAACACAGCAGCATTTTCCAAACCTTAAATGTAACGGGCACATAAATCTATGCTCAATGCCATGTGGTAACCTTTTTATAGTATCTGAAAATTACTCCCAGATTTACCTCAGTGGGGTAGCTAGGTTGCCATTGGCCCTAGGCAAGCAAAGTAACTTCCCCCTAACAAGGGTGACATCTCAGTCTGTCAGTTGCCGCCGACACTCCTCAACCTCCTTCGACCTAATCTGCATCTGTCATATCGAAAACTCGCTACCATTCTCATACACACAATTGTATTTCCACTCCCGGCACTGCATTTCTGCAAGGCAAAGCTGGAGCATCCTCCCCAGCCTGGGTACCCACAAAGGACTACTCAACACACTGAGCTTAGCAATACACATCTTTATTCGTGTGCGTTTAACTGCAAACTCAACATTGTAATCCAGCCATCAGTGCATCCTGCTCTATCACTTGCGTCACAATTTTACAGAGTCCATCTGGAGCCAAAAGGGTTGCATCATTTCCAACTCGCAAGACACTACATCTCCCTCTCTGTTTAATAAAAATTGCAATTTTCTGCAAAATACTTATATAGATAGACATATACATTCAAATTTCCTCAATTAAGCTTCTTGCCACTTTACTTGTTCGACCTGATCTTGTTCTGGGAATACTGGGAGGTGTCATCACAGATGTCCAGGATCTGCGTCAACGGTGTAGAAGCAACAACAGTTGTTGATGTTTCAGACCCAGTCTCTCTTTCAGCTATGAGATTTGATGAACAATTGATCAAGTGCCCAAAGTGAGAAGAGTCTTGGGTAATAGACTTCCCAGAGCACTAGGCAGTCACCACGTGTCCCTTGGTAGACACCACGTGGACAGGTTCTGCATCAAACGGAGTATCAGATATTCTTTTCTGTATATGTCATACGAGAACTGGATCTCCTCTCTTAAAGATGATGTTCTTTGCATGTCGTCTTTTGATAGCATACGCTTTCATCTTTTGTTTGTTCACCAAGTCCTTCTCATGAGTTGTCATCTCATCTTTCTTTCTCTGATGGGTCCATTGAGGTAACTTGGTGTTCATTGCTCTCCTGAACATCAAAGTAGCAGGACTTTCACCTGTGGTTGAGTGGGGTGTTGAACAATAAGCTGTCAAGGTAGCATTCAATACAGTTTTCAAATTGAGTTTCTCAAGAGAGGCACGTTGCACTGCTTTCTTTAGCACAGTCATTAAACGCTCAACAAGTCAGTTGGCTTGTGGCCACAAAGGTGTGCTCTTTTAATGCTTTATCTTCAAATTCTCCCAGAAATCTCTGAACACTCGACTATTAAAAGGCGGGCCATTGTCAGACTTTACTATGGCTGGAACACCTCATGTAGATGCTATTGAGTCTTTCAATGACTCGTTCTTGAGTTGTAGATGAAAGATCTTTAATTGGTGGCAATCGTGAGTATTCATCCATAATCACCAATATATTATGTCCATTGTCAAGTGGACCGAAAAAGTCAATGGCTATTCTCTCTCATGCATGCTTCGGTAGTTCTGACATGTTCAGGGTGTGGTGAATGGTTTTTGTAGAAAGGCAGTTGCAAAAATGACAGGCCTTTAATTCCTCTTCAACCCTGTCATCAAGGTAAGGAAACCAGACTCGGTCTCGGAGAGCTCGTTTTGTGCCAGCAATTCTAACATGTCCTTCAATGGCTACCTCAATTATTTTCTGACTCAGACTCCCCGGAATCAGGATTCTCGACCCTCTTAATATAACTCCATTCTGAGTTATGGACAGTTTGGTATTTTTGATATTCACCATCACTGGTAAGCGGTCGAGAGTGTTGGTTCCATGACTGATGTGTAATTATAACATCTAACTTTAACATGTCACTATCATTGCTCGTGGAAGTGATAATTTGAGCGAACGAAATGGCAGTTGGTATGTTTGATTTTATAAGGAAGTTGATATGAGCCTCAGCCGTCTTGGATGGAGTATCGTGACCTTTTATAGGGCACTCTGGAAAAGTAGTAAGCAGGGTTCTGATTGTTCCCTGGACGATGCACAATGGTATAATCAAGAAAGAAAAACACTAACGGTCCCTATAATAGATTATCGAAAGGGCAAAACTTTCCTATTATAGGGACCGTTAGTGTTTTTCTTTCTCTGTACTTACCCCGTCCCTCTGTGTTACATTGGGGTAACTCCCTCCTTTTTTTGTCTTTTTTGTCAATGGTATAATCATACACTTGTAACCGTAGTCCCCATCGTTCAATGCGAGGAGGCATTTTGGCCTTTGGATTTCCAAATATAGTCAGTAAAGCTTGATGATCAGTTACCATCGTAAAAGGTTTTCCGTACAGGAATACATGGAAATGTTCAAACGCCCATACCACATCTAAGTTTTCTTTTTCATGTTGTGAGTACGCACGTTCTGTCTGGGACAAACGTCTAGTTGCACATGCCACAACATGCCTTCAAGCATTCAAGTGTCCACTGTGCTGTACAAGGATAGCGCCTAACCCAACTGGGCTAGCACCAACCACAACCTCTGTATCAGTACTGCTCTGTATGACGCTTCGGATTGAAATATGCCATTTCAGTAGCATTCTCAATGGCTGGTTTAATTTTCTCAAACCTTTTCTCACATTCATGTGACAAATGAAATAAAACAAATTGTTTCGTCAAGTCTCTCAACCGAGCACTTACAGTGGCAAAGTCTTTTATGTATCTGGAACAGTAACTGGCCATGCCAAGAAATGAACGCACCATGGAAACATGTTGCGGGGATCAGCATTTGACAGCGCTTGTACTTTAGCAGGATCTGGTGTCATGCCCCCATCAGAAAATATATGGCCAAAGAATTTCAGCTTTGTCTTATAGAATTCACACTTGTCGGCATTCAAAGCCAAACCTGCTTCCGCAAGTAGACTACATACCTGTGTAAGAGCTTTATCGTGTTCTTTTTGTGTAGGTCTGAAAACCAATAGGTCATCGCTGTAATTGAACGCATTCATGAAAGGCTGTATGATATGTCGAATGATGTCTTGAAACAGTTCTGCAGTGAATCACACACCAAAACTTAGTCTCTTGTATCAAAACAGGCCAACATGTGTAGAAAAGGTTGTAATATACCTGCAATCTTCTTCAAGCTCTAACTAATGAAAACCTTTATGTAAATCAAGGCGATAGAAAACCTTTGGACCATTTAATTGTGTTATCATGTCAGCAATATGTAGACCTGGATGTCGTTCTAGTACAATTGCCTTGTTAGTCTGATGCATGTCAATGCATACAGCTCCTTCACTGTCCTTTTTGGGCACTACTACTATGCGAGAAACCCATGGCGTTGGACCAGTAGAATGCTCAATAATATCATGCTTGAATAACGATTCAAGTTCTTTCTCAACAGCTTCTTGCACATGAAAAGCAATTCATCTAGTTCTTTGAGCAACTCGATGGACATCCTCATTAATATGCAACTTCACTTTCAAAGTCTTAAGTTTTCCTAAACCGTGAAATAACGAAGGGAACTGACTTACTATTTCGTGGTGAGCATTCATGTTGATATTCACAAAAATCAGTCCCATAGCAACGGCTGTGCTGAAACTGAGTAGACAGGCACTGGACACCATTCCTGGAAGCACATGGATGGGTGATTGTACCTTCGTTTTCTTGTGTTTGATTTTCACTGCAAATGAACCTCGACTTTTTAAGGGCATTGATGCAGCCCATGTATACACTTTGGTTTTAGATGGCGTAAGTTGCGGCAATGGAGACAGTTCATTGTATTTCTCCTCAGGCATAATGTTTATTGATGCTCCACTGTTGATAATGAAAGATATTGAACAACCATTTACTTTCAGTGTAATCTTCAGACAATGTTTGAATGACTTTGGTGCTTTGGCCTGGCGATTTTTCTTTGACTGACATTTTCCTTCACAAGCGGCCAAATCAACATGCGCACGCTTTTCTGAGATAGTCATCGACATGGCACAATCATTTTCATCACTTTCACTTGGTATGACTTCTTTCACACCATCGCCAGAAAGATTTTTGAGATACTTGATAATCTTTTTTCTATTAGTCTCTTCAAGCGCATCAATGAAATCATCAAATGTCTCTAGCCAAGCAGTCCATCCAGCGCCAATATTTGCTTTTCGGCGGTATCAAACGGTGGTAGTGGTTTCAGGAATGCAGCAGCGTTGTAGCCATTTCTGGGAGTGGTTGATATTGAGGGTGGAGCTCTCTCTGGCTCCCTTGGCTGTTCATCTTGAACCTGTTTGTGGGAGCCATCTCTAAGGCAGTGGCGGCTGCTACTTAACAGCGGGGGCGGGTCGTTGGGGGATGAAAAAACCCATTAAAAAGTCATTTACCTGCCTGGCAGCTGCTGCCTCTCGGTCCTCTTTGCCCGCTTCCAGACTCCAGGGGCAGGAAGCATGAACAGTAAGCACCCAGGCTTCCAGACTCCCCTAGCCAATAACGACCCTGCTGATAGTAGCATCGTGATTGGTCAGAGCGCCGTGGTTCAGTGCTCAGATGGGGACAGGGAGCCTGGTCATGTTCTCCACCCAAGCTGCGCAACACAGCCCGGTGGAGAACATGCCAAGTGCGCATGACGGTTTGGCCGGCCTAAGACGGCCGTCCAAACCCTCATGAGCCCTTAGGGGGTGCCTACCACTCCTCCCCCTGCTCTGTGGGCAGTCCAGCCCACCCCGCCTCTACAGAAAAATACTGAAAAATAAACTGCTATTATCATTTGTCAAAGTTTATGTTCTTTTACTAACCACTATCATCTGTCGTTCACCCGTCAGGTGGAATGCAGTGATTGCTGCGACTGTTTTGTCTTCAGAAGCAACACAGCAAAATAGGCATAACTTCTCCTTTGACTGGCTGGCTCCGGCAGCCAGGTCCGAATGGCGCACTTTGCATTTTCAAAAGTGACCATGCGCACTGCTCTGCCATTCAGTGCATGCACAATTATGCCTTTGCAGTGCCCCTGCAGTGGATTCAGTCGATTCTGCTGCTTGGAGTCTGACTCCTGCAGCAGAGGAAATCAGAAAGAGCTAACAGCAAGCTCCCAGTGCTGTAAGAGGTCCTGTGGTCCTAGTAGGCAGAGCTGCTGGAACACTTTTTAGACTGGGCATGATGCTACCAATGTTACATCATTGAACCCAGAGGGATTCTGAAAAATCCAAGCATTACACAAAGAACAAGTGTTGCAAAGGAGCAATGCCAATTCAGCAAGAGAATTATAAGGGGGTAGGATGTAGCAGGTGTTGCATTTAGGAGCATACTGTCACAATTATATTACTAAGGCATGGTGTGGTAGCACACTGTGAGTTACAGACAGCACATTTTCCATTGATATGACCACTAAATGTACAGACTTTCTGTTTTACCGATAAAACTATATAGTTCACAAATGATATGTGAAAATTGGCTTTCAGCAAAGTAATATTTGTTATCTGAGGATCACAAAAGAACGTCTTGCTTTGTTTTGATCCTATTAAAATCTTTGTTTCCATCACACTTTGCTAATTATTTATTTAGAAATATTTGTACAGTTCATTTAATTAAATTATTGTGTGTTATAAGAAAATGGCATCCTACAGCCTTTCCTTTCACACCAGCAAGACTGTCATAAAGTTCATTTTACAAAATGCTCAGGTTTTTCAGTAAGAGAAAGAAAACTAAACACCAGCCTCCATGGTTAAAGAATAAGCAGAAAATTGTCAGAAGACTAAACAAATAATTGACCTCTATCTTTGAATGCACAGCAAATGTCAGAAGATAAAAACGAAAATTAAAGTCTTTACTGCTCTTTCACCTTCGGAACGCCAGCATGGCTATTTTGAGGGTTCTGCAGCACCCTCCATACGCCTACTTCCAGTGCCTATCTTATAGGTGTCCTTTCAGGGCTCAAGGGGCTGTTGTAGTTGGGCCTCCTCCCACTTCTGGGCCCAGGAGCATTGCATCACCTACACCACTAGTAGCTAAGCCCCCGATTTATCTTTAAAACCCAAGCAAGCCTGGTAGCGTACACATAACAGTCTGCTAGACTTTTTACTCAATTGTCTGCTTTTTAAACACTGACAACAACAAACTGAACCTGTCAAACCATAAAACCCTTATTTTTTTTGTTTAAATCTTTTTATTAGCATTTTGCACATTTTTAGGTAGACAATCCAAGCAATGCCCGTTCATTGTGAATAAATGTTTGTCAGTAGCACAGAATCAAGCTCTCAACAGGAGAGGATGTAGCAGATAAATTACATAACAATGACCACAAGGAGTCCAAAGACCGCGCTTATCAGGAGGCGCATCGGAGTCAAAAAGTCGTACCACTGCTCGGTGTGTAGATAAGTCAGACATGGTACAAATTGCATCAACTGTGGACATAGGGTACAACAAAAGGAGGACAACATAAAACAAGAAAGGGTAGGAGAGTCGCTTGAGACCTGCCGCCATGTCTAGTGCATCCGAGGGGCGGGGGGGCCTGGATCCATCGGTACCCAGCGATAATGAGGTTCTATAACCAAAGGGTCAGGGTGTCTTGGAAATCAGTGCTACTCAGTGCCCGTATGGGCGGAGGGTGAGCCGCGGATATCAGCCTCAGATAGTATGTGTGGGCCCCCTGCGTTAGTGACCATTTCCCGGAGCTTCAGTACCATAGTGTCCCACTGTGGCGCTAGGGGAAATTTGCGGAGACCAAGGAGGTCTTCCCGACGGAATGCCATCCCTTCTGCTTCAGCCCAGTTAAGCAGGGATCGGCGCCAGGCGACTGTGTGGGGCGACAGGGGGGATTTCCATCGCTTGGTAATTAAGCGTTTGGCCGCTATAAGACCCAGATCCAGAAACCGAGTGGTGGCCCTGTGTTTTTTGTTCCTGCTAAATAGGTGCAATATGTAAACCTCCCACCAAAATGAAACAGCCCGAGAGGTGCAGGTCGTTAGGGTAGCCGACACATTGCTCCAGTATTCGTTTAAAACCGGGCAATGCCACAGCATATGGAGAATGTCGGAATCTAACTGCCGGCAACAGGGGCAGGCCGCATCAGTGCGGAGGAAGTACCTGTTGATTTGGGCAGGGGTAAGGTAAGCTCTATGGAGCACAAAGAATTGAATCTGTTTGAACCGTTGATTGCATGGGACATATGTGGGACTACCCCGGACAGTGGACCATTCCCTATCCGTGAATGTCCTACCCAAAGCCTCCTCCCAGTGATGTCTAAGCCTAGTGAGATCGGTTTCCGTGTGTTGTCGGATGGAAGATGCAAACCAGCGTGTCAAGTGTCTACCTGTACCGATCACGTGGAGATATTGCATGGTGTAATGCATGGGCGGCTCCTGTGCAAGAGTACCCCATTAGACGTTAAGGAAGCTATGAGTGCCCGATGCAGAAGAAACTGCCCAGGGCGTACTTTCCCGTCCATTATGAGTTCTTGATATGGGATGAGGGAGCCATCCTGGAAGAGGTCCCCTATGTCCTGGATTCCCTCTGAGGCCCAGTGTTGTAGCTCTGCTGTCGTAGTGTACGTGCCCCCCGTGGCGTTCCCAGCAGTGGGATGGCAGGGGCGTAGGGGATGATGGCTTTAGTGAGGAAGAGACACCGCCGAAAGCATGTATAGGCTACGTTGAGTAGAAGGGTGTCGAGAGGTCTGAACTTGGAGCAAGGATGAAAAATGTGTAAGAGGACACCTTGCACCAGCGGAGGTTGAGTTGAAGCTGTGTCGGGTAAATGACGAGATGCCAGCCACCGAGCAACCCATTGCAGCTGTGAGGCTAAATAATAGTGTTCGAAATTAGGTACCGCTAGACCACCCTGTTTGGCGGGCAGATATAATTTCCCCATGGAAACTCTATGGCGCGAGGCACCCCATATAAAGTCTCTCACAGTCTTTTCCCATTGCTTAAAAAAGGGGATGGAGATAATAAGGGGCAGAGTGGCAAAATAGTAGAGAAGGCGGGGAAGAGCCACCATTTTAATAAGGGCAGTCCTCCCGGAGATCGCCAGAGGAAGGGTGTTCCAGAACCCCATCTGAGACCGAATCGCTGTGGTGGCCCGGAGTATGTTTCCGTCGAAGAGGTCAGCTTTGGCTCGGTATATTTGAACCCCTAGGTAGCGGAAAGGCTCTACACACCAATTTACCAGAATACCCCCCAGAACGTACCCCGGATCCGGCGTCCCCTCTATGAACGGAGAAAGGATAGATTTCGCTGCATTAACCCGCAGCCCCGAAGCACGTGCAAAGTGGCTCAGGGCCAGGTCAAGTGTGGGGGGGGTGTTATGGAGGTCTCGGGCGTATAATAACAGGTCATCCGCGTAGAGCGAAATGGTGTGCGCACTGTCTCCCAGCGTGATTCCCATGTCAACGTGGGCATGAATATGGGCCGCCAGCAGCTCCACTGCCAACGCAAACAAAAGGGGAGAGAGCGGGCACCCCTGTCGGGTCCCCCTCCGCATCTGAATGGGATCAGAGACATAGGGCCCTGTACGAACCCGAATGGAGGGTTCGTGGTAGAGCAACCGCACCATACTGAGAAAATATGGTCCCACACCAAAGCGGGTCAGGACGGCGAACAAGAAATTCCAAGCCAGCGAATCAAAGGCCTTCTCGAGGTCCAATACTATGCACCCCGAGCGGGGCCAGTCGACAGGAGCATATTCCGCCACCCGGAAGTAGCGCCGTATGTTCAAGGCAGTATTGCATTGTGGAACAAAGCTGTTCTGGTCCGAGTGCACTAAATCAGGGACGATTTTTGCCAGGATTTTGTAATCCGTATTCAGGATCGCAATTGGGCGATAAGAGCCAGGGGATGTAGGGTCCTTGCCGGGTTTCAACAGCGATACCACGTTAGCTGTACGCATAGTTGGGGGCAGAATCCCATCCGAGATTGCCGCCTTAAATAGGGAGTGTAGGTGCAGTATTAAGTGGTCGGCATATGTCTTAAAGAACTCAGCCGGGAGGCCGTCAGGGCCCGGCATTTTGCCGGAGGACAAGGAGCGCAGCGCATCCCATATTTCGTCTTCCGTTAGAGGGGAGTCCAAGTCAAGAAGTTTATCTATTGTAAGGGTGGGCAGTTCCACCGTGTCCAAAAAGGCTTCCACGCTTCGGGCGTTTCCCACCAATCGGGAGCCATATAGTGCAGCGTAGTGTTCAGTCATCAGTGTGTGAATGTCACTCTGTGTGCGTCGTTCGTGGCCCCGTTCATCAACCAGCAGTTGTTTTGGGCGCTGGGGGTGTTCTTGCCGGATTAAGTAAGCCAGCAACTCTCCAGCCTTCTCCGCCGCAGAGTGAGCGCGGGCCGAGTGCGCTAAATAATTGTGGCACCTCAGTCTCTCTAGCAGCGCCAACCGTTCAGTGTGAGCGGCATTCAATCGCCCCTGCTGATCTGGGCAAGTGATGACCCGCGTTTTGAGTCGGAGCAGTTGCTTCTCAATGGAGGAGAGCGAGGTGTCTAGCTGCCTGCGGACACTCCAAGTCAGCCCCAGACAGTGGCCCCTGATTACCACCTTGAAGGCCTCCCACTCGGTTAGAGCTGAATCTGTGGAGTCCGTGTCAAGTGCAAAATAGGAGGCCACCGCCGTCTCTAGTGAGGCTCGGAAGATAGGATCCTCCAGAGCAGCTGTCTGTAACCGCCAGGCCGGGGTCGGGGGAGGTCGCGCCTCCCAAACCAGGTGCATCAACAGCGGATTGTGATCTGAATGTGTCCGACCTAAATAATCTATAGATTGTATCAGAGGGAGTAGTGCCGCGGATGTGAGTATGCGATCAAGGCGTACATGTAGGTTATGGACCGGAGAATAAAAAGAGTAGACTCTGGAGTGCGGATGACGTTCTCGCCAGGTATCTGAGAGTGCCCAGTTATTTATCCAGGATTTCAGGAAGTGTGCATTGGAAGAGGCCGTAGTCGCATTGAGGGGGGGGAAAGGAACGATCAAGAGAAACATCTAATACTGCATTAAAATCGCCACCTAGAAGCCACGGGATTTCCTTCCAATGGAGAAGCGCTGCTGAAAGATCATTCAGAAAGGTATTCTGTGCAATATTGGGTGCATATATGGAACCCAGCAAGACCGGCTGGCCATTCAGCCTGCCTTTCACCATTACATAGCGGCCCATTGGGGCAGTCAGGACTTCTTCTTCCTCCCACGGGACCCCAGCTTTGACCCATATCACCACCCCTCTGGCTATAGAAGAATAGTTGGTACTGTATATCTGGCCTCTCCAGCGGCGGCGGAGGCGGGTGGCCTCTAGGCTCGTTAGATGGGTCTCTTGCAGGAGCGCCACACTTGTCCCCCCACGCTGCAAATATGCGTAGATGGCATACCGCCTAGAGGGTGTATGAATACCCCTAACATTCCAAGTTACGACATTAAGATTAGTCATTGGGTTGATGAAAATCGGTGGGCCCCACCCATGTACAGTGTCCCCCTGTGTGTGGTGGATCGCCCCGGGGGTAGTGTGTGTAGAGGCGGCAGGTCTGTGGGCACGGCGACTCTTGCAGGGGGGAGAAAATAATAATGTACAACTGCTGAAGGTCTAGGAACAGTATCAGAGCGGATCCCCAACGTGGGGAACTGCCCAAACAATTGCGCCATGTCATGGCAACTAAGGTAACGTCGTTGGACGACTTCGGGGAGAGAACCAACGGAAGAGAGCAAGAAAGGGGGAGGCAAAAGAGCAGGTATAGAGACTATCCCCCTTAGTTATCCTGAAATAGCAGGAGATAGAGCATCAAAGAGTAAAGAGAGAATGACATGGTTCTAGCATTACATCACGCCCAAGTGAGGGCTAGGCTCAAATAATGTCATCTTCTGTCTGAGGAGTGATGACCGGGAGAGGGGGAAGTCCGCATCCATGGACCATTCAGGCGTGGAGTCGGAGTCTCCGGTCTTTGGCAAGGAGTCAGCGGAGCCAGTCGGGGACGGAGATCTAGTGGATTGGAGGGCCGCCACCATTTGCAGGACCCCCTGGCGCTCCAATCGGACCTGGTCAGGGTTCGGGACGGCTACGGTTGGTCTCTTGTCCTTATTCTGTTTCCCGCGTCTGCCCCGGCGGGGGCGCTCCCGAGGTCGGGCTTCCTCTGTTGATTTGGGCACCGCTGCCAGCCCATGCTCCTCGAGCCAGTCCCAAACCTCTGTAGGGGAGTCGAAGAATCGGGTATTACCGTCTCTGAGAACTCGCAGACGAGCAGGGAAAAGCAGCGAGTAGCGGAGGTCGAGGTCTCGAAGCTGATTTTTCACTGCAGTGAAGGTGGCTCGTCTCCGCTGCACCTGGGCGGTATAGTCAGGGAAGAGAGAAACGGTAACGTTCTGTACCTTA
The DNA here is from genome assembly GCA_963921515.1 of Calotriton arnoldi. NCBI lineage: Eukaryota > Metazoa > Chordata > Amphibia > Caudata > Salamandridae > Calotriton > Calotriton arnoldi. The sequence continues at coordinate 1,064,820 of CAWUFW010000796.1, forward strand.
GGACCTGGGTGCTTGCCAAGCTCCCGTAGGATAACATCTCTGTAGTTCATTACGCGGAACAAGAAGGGGCGGGGACGGGCCCCCGGAGGAGGCCTGCGGGCAGGTATTCTGTGGGCCCGTTCTACTACGAACTGTGGAGAGAGCGATCCGGGAGGCAGCAGCTCTCTCATCCAGGCCTCCGTGAAGGTCTCAGGGTCCCGCCCCTCCGCTCCCTCCGGCAGACCAACCACGCGGACATTATTGCGACGAGATCGCCCCTCAGCGTCATCCACCTTCTCCTCCAGGGTGCACACACGGTCCAGTAAATCTTGAAGTGCGGATGCGCATCTCCGGGATCGGGGCTGAAGGTCTGCCAGTGCGGTCTCCGTCTCGCGGACCCTGTCCGAGAGTTTGTGCTGGTCAGCTCGGAGGAGTGTGAAGTCGGAAGTGATGGTATCCATCCGGCCCTCCAGAGTAGTGCGGGTCAAGTCCAACGCGTTGCCGATCCGTTCCACTGCCGCTAGGACCGCGTCGAGCTTGGTTGCGATGTTGGGCTGGCTCATCTCTGTCGTGGACCCGTGCGGCGGGAGTGATGCCCCAGCTTGGCCCCCGGGGAGTGCATCCCGGTTAGTGTTGTTGCGTAGGCGACCCATGACAATCTGCTGGGCGCTCCGCATAGAGAGCGAGGTAAGGGCGCGAAGGGCCTACAGCTCCCCTACTCCCTCCAAGCGATGCCGCTGCCGGTGCGATGGTTACACCAGTGTCCAGCACTATATCCTCCGCAGGGTGCTACTATTCTGGACAGGGAGATGGCTCACCGTGCCCCGGAGAACCGCCGGGCCCCTCAAAGACATTGCTCCACCTCTCGCAGGGACCACACGTCTCGTCTCAAGTGAAGAGGCGATAATTGGGATGCAAGGGGGGGGGGCTCTCTGCTCCCACAGGCGTGCAGGAGAGATCCCCGGACCCTGATCACAGGGGGCACAGTGGGTAGCCGCTGGGAACGGCCGCGCCCAGGAGGCCCTCAGGCAACGCCGTGCAAAGCGCGCACGTACGCCGGGCGATACCCCGGTCGATACCCCGGTCGATGGATTGGGCAGACAGAACCCCGCTTCCGCATGGCACCAAAAGCAGGGATTCCCGCAAATGTAGGGCCCTCACATCAGTGGAGACATGGCCCTCACCGAGCTGCACCTTCACACATTTACTTTATACGCGCCAGGGCCCTGGGCCCGATCGACCCCCGCGGCCCCCCTCCTATAGGGCGGACACCGTAGCCACACCGCCCAGGCCCTCCGCAGCTACAGGCACTCCACCAGGAGCGGCCGATGGGGATCGCAGAGATCAGGGCCCCCGCTGTAGCCGACTAGGAGATGACACCAATACCATGTCCAGAGAGGCCCGACATGTATCTAGTCCCGGCTGCCTCACGTGCCACCACCAGACCGGCAGCCTACACAATAGATGTGCCTCTCGCATCCAGACACCGAAGAGGAGTTGTAATGGACCGCACCGTGGCAATCCGTATATCAAGAGTCCGCAGATACTGGTGCAGTGTAAGCCGGTTCGCCCCCCGATTTCCTCGCCAGATCCAGGTGAGGGGCCCTAGGCCCGACCGACCCCCGTGGGCCCCCACATCAAGTCAAGCGCTGTGGCCACCGCCCGTATGCCCTGCACCACTGCCGCAATATATGTCTCCCAGCAGGACCGGGTGGGGGCCCTAGGCCCGACCGAACCCCGTGGCCCCCCACCACAGGGCAGGGACAGCAGATGCAGCGCGAGGACCCTCCTCCACATTCACTCCATGTTCTTAACGCCAAACCTCGGTGGGGGCCCTAGGCCCGACCGACCCTCGTGGCCATCCACCACTAAGACGCTGCAGTACGAGCCCTGGAGCTCACCTCCACAGTTGCGCGGCAGACCTTCGCTCCGCGTCCAGGCGGGGGCCCTAGGCCCGATCGACCCCGTGACCCCCCGCCGGCAAACTGGCGCCGCAGTCGCAGGCCGCTAGCCTACCTCCTCCGCCAGTGGTCCGCAGCTGTCATCAGGCAGGCAACAGGGACGATCCCCGCAGCAGCGGCTCAGGCCCACATGGCAGGCGCCATTTAGAAGAGGCTCACATGTGGCCTCTGTCTCTCCGCCAACCGCTGCTGGCGGCACGCCCCACTCCCTCCAGGGCTTTGCTGGTGTAGGGGCCGCGACGCGCGGCAGTCCCGAAATCTCCACAGGGACCGCCGCGGGCAGAGCAGGCAGCCGGTATGCACGTCCGCCCCGCTCGCCACGTCAGGACCAGGCTCCCGCGAAACTACAGGCCGCACCGCCCAGGGCCTCTGCAGGGTGTCATCCGGGCCCGGGAGTTCGTCCCTAGATGCAGCATACCTGTGTAGGCATACGGGATGCACATCGGGGTAGGTAAAACCGCCGATAACAGAGGATGCTCAGGATAAATGGGGGATTGGGCGCGGAGCGCTAGTGAGACACGTCCGCCACCTTCGGCGCTTGGCCACGCCCCCCACCATAAAACCCTTATGCTTTCATACAAATAGAGCTGCCCGAGATTTTCATGCAAAAATTATTTTATGTTATGTATCCCGCTGCGGGAGGAAGGAGCAGACGCAATCAGTTTTTTTTGTGAGGAATGCACCTGGATGAAAGTTTGACTACAGGGGTTCCTGTGGTACATCAAGAGAATGGTCTCAGTGGAGTTCAATTGCAGACCAAGTTGGAAGAAATAAATTTTAACAAGCATAAAAACGATTTAGACATCACCAACAAAAGTCAATAAGTACTTGTGATTTTAATTAGCATCACAATAAATTATGAATAAATCAAACAATTAGTAGTCGTATGCATCAAAAAATCGTAAAATTTGGTGCTCCGAAGAAAGGGAGGGGGTGAGTGTTCAGGAGGGTTGCGTGATGGTGTAAAGGAAGGGGAAGGTAATGTGTTTTGTATACATTCAGGGATCGTAGAACCTATCCCGCCTATTATTTGGCAACTACATACAAGGCAAAACATAACACAATAGGTACAGATACACACATCTCTGTCACCTATGCTTGATACATATTACAATATGTCGACGTTTCGAACCCTGTAATCATAAAGGTGATTCCAGCCTTATCGGGGGGGGTCTTCATCAGGACCTTTGGGACACGAGATGGGTGGGGGGACGGAAGCACCAATGTAAATCAGCTCGATTAATCCGGCTATATATAGGATGGTGGGCCCATGGGCTCTGTAAATAATGAAAGTAACCAACAGTCCGTGATTGGATGTGGTTGGTCCTGGAGTGCACCTAGGGATCCGTACAAGGTTGAATTAGTAACCTGACGGTGGCTCTGTGATGAATAGCGGAACAGGGGTTCCTGAGCCCTCCCTCCAGGGGGCCCGGAAGACCCATCATTAGGGTACATATGGGCCAGATATAAGGGAAGTGACACAGGTCCTGTGTTTCCATCCTGAAGAATGCCACGGACTCACATGAGCCATCAGGCAGAAACATGTTGATGGTACAGTATTGATGGGGTACTAATTCCCCTTGTCCCCACGGTTGGTTTTAATACCAATTGTCATTCCTAGCTAATAAAAGGGACAAGTAGGATGCTACATTGTTTTTTAGCATATTTGGGTCACAGGTGCGCTCTTAGTTAGAAGTGCCTCCCTGTCTCCAGGTGACAGCCCCCTCTCCATCAAGCCAGGTTTTTGGAGAGCGTGGGTTGTCCTATGATGAAGCATGACACCTGGTGGTGTGTGAGGAAATCCCGTCACATTTCTGTGAATATCCAACAAAGGACATTGTGTTGAGTAGGGTCAGGAGGGATACATGACATAAAATAATTTTTGCATGAAAATCTTGGATAGCTCTATTTTTGTGAAAGCATTGTGGTTGGAAGTCAGCTCACCCTTGACCCTTTAGCCTCTAGTTCCCTACCCTGGGTATATTCCAGGGGTGTGTGTTTGTAAACCATAAAAACTCCTACAAAAAAAATAACAAATAGACCAGAGGAACTGAGCACATAGTAATATTGATGAACAAAGATTCTCAAAGGACGGCTACAAATCTAGAATCATATCTAGACCCAGAGTGTCATTATCAAAAAGCTTTTATCACTCCCAGCCTGAAGCTAACATATGTAATAAGTCTTAAGTCCACACCAACAGAGGTACACTGGAACACATGGGTTTAATTAGTTTCCAAGTTAAGGTAATATGTATTAGGCACCTGTCTTTCCCCCAGTAGTAGAGATGCCTTTGCTCAACCGATCTCCAAACAAGAAATCAACTAACCATGGTGGAACATTCACACCAAAACATGGTCCCATCTCTACTTACCTCATTCTGGTGCAAAAATCCCTAATCCACATACAAATACACAAGACACGACAGAGGGCAATTTTGTTCCAGAAAACATCCTTGGAACTGCTCATCCCTCTCTCTGAAAGGCCTATTCTAGACAACTTGAAACAAGGAGAATGTTTAAGTCAGCCCGCTTCCTACAGAATTGCCCCTGTGGGAGCAGTGTCCAACACTGGTCCAACAGGGTTAATACATGCCACATTTTCAGGACAGCAAGGACAATGTAATTCCCATTTGGTAACACTGTATGTAAATTCATCCCAGGAGGATATCTGGAAAATGTGGCATAGATCTGTCCTTTCAGGCTCACACGTTAGACAGTTCCATTGTAAAACAAGATCCCCTCTTCTCTCAAGGAGTAAACATGCTCTACCTCACTACTTCAACATTTTAGCCTAGAGGTCTTTGGAACATGCCTCACCGTCCAAAAAGAGACCCTCCCTCCGCCTCAGTCACCGGTACATAACTGTGTAAAGACCGACCGCTGTCATTCTGCGCATACCAAAATCTCTCAGTTTGGAAAGCACTTACAAACATGGGATTGGCACTTTTAGTAAAGCAACCTTGGCCAGCAATGACCAAATGCCACAGGGGATTTCATGAATAGTGTTCGGTATACAAAAATCTCAAACTCATAGATCGCTCACTAGACCCAATGGTTTGAAAAAATATCAGTCTGACCCTACTCTTTGACCTACAATTCATCACTCTTGGAAGGATCGCCCCAAGATAACCAAACACGCAAGCTCACAGTCATTCACTGTCAGATCAATTAGGGTTTTCGGGGTGGTTGATGCATTTCACTTGGAATGATCGCTTGATAAAATGGGGTCTCCCAGACTTACCTTAGTTTCTTTTTTCTCTTTAGTATATCTTACATAGTGCATCACACTAACCTTCTAAGTATTTGGTTTCACTTTATAATAAGCGTGTTGCTCTTTCTGGACTAAATTATACTGCTCTGGTGAATCTACATCACAGTGAAATACGTCAGGAGCTACTTTTTCTTATTGCACATTGAGGGTACTGTACAAATCCAACCTAGACAGAGGCATCTGAGTGGGCAAAATATGGTGTCACAGATAGACTGATGTGTTTCCTTTAAAATCCAGCCTCCCTAAAATGGAAGTGTCCCAGAAATCACAAAGTGGCCTGAGATAGAAATATCTAACTTATATTCAAACAGATCTCTGTAGCCAGCACAGTAATCATGTAAGCCATGTACGTCCAATGTTGGTCCGGGGCTACATCCCTGTCACATTTTCATAATAGGATAGCCTGAGAATCTGACATGGATCCAGCCCCACTGTGACAGTTGTGTCACCCACAGGAAGGATACATTTGAGCCAAAGGGACACACTTCAGAACCTTGGCATCCGCAAGCGGCAGCTGGAAGACTTCTACCAAAAAGGGAAGGGATGTCGCCATTGGCTAGAATCAATGAGCCAAGAAAAGCAGAAGGAAGTCTGGAGGGTCAGATCAGAAAGGAAGTGACAATGGTTGGCTGGGAGAGATACGCTATGGCCAGGCCAGTGCCGGCAGGCTGGCTGGCTGGCAGCACCCTCAGTCTCCTTTGCATAGAGTTCAGATGCATAAGCAAATAAGCCACAGGTTTCCAGTGAATTAGAGTTCCTCATTATCTGAGCAGAATGTGGCAGCCAAAGCAAAAAATATGATAATGTCCGCTTTGTTAACAGATGGGAGGGCAACATCTTCCTTTTCCTGGATGTGACTTTGCTGCCTTGGATGTGAGGTATTATCTAATTTCAAGTGTGTCTCTGTTCGTCTGGTGCTTAGCTGTGAGAGTTTCTCTGTTTCTTTATCAAGATTGCAGATCTGAGGTTTTTTTTGTTTAGCACAACTGGAGATGTCACTGACATGTACTGCAGCACTCACTCATCTTGTCAGTCCTCTTCAATGCCTTACTCAGGCCTCTATATACTCTAAACAAGTCCTTCCACCTGAACAGCTACAAGAACAGATCATACTGAAGCTGGAGATCCTGTAAGACCTAGATGCTTCAGGTCTAGACATTACATCGAAGCCAGCAACTTATGGATGCAGAGGAACCACCTGAAATGCAATTTATCGACTTATTAACATGGGAGAGCAAAGTAATTTGCTTCTTTTTCTAAACTCGACTGCTTTGAAACTTCAAACTGTTATCATGCAGTACTAACACTTATAGTACTACAGAAAAGAAAAAAAAAACTTTCAAATAAACCATTCAAATATTGTAAGTGTTGCAAATTTGCCCTTTCTGCAGGGACACCCCAATTTTTTTTTGTCTTTTTGGTGAACCCTATTTTTGCTGGCTATAGAACTCTGTGCAGTTTACCCCTGCTAACCATTGGTAAGGTACATATGCTCCTTCTTTCAAAATAGTAAAATTGGTATACTCCCTATTGGCACATTCAATTTACTCACAAGTCCCTGGTATATGGTACCTAGTGCACCCAGGGCCTGTAATTTAACTACACCAGTGACACTGTCCAGGCCTACCATTGCAGCCTGGCTGTGCAGTTTTAAACTGCAAATATGACCAGTCAAAACATTTGACAGGTCTAAACCTTCCTTTTAATTACTAACAAGTTACCCACAAGGAGGCCTAATTGCCGGTAAGGCAGGATGCATGTTATTTAAAAGTAAGACATCCAAAGGTTTAATGTTAACCATGCCCTTAGAGTGACTAGCACCTTAAAGGTATTTTCAATGTAGTAGGGTTGACTGTTCCTTAGGAAACTTTTGGTATACAATATTAAGTTTAATAAATGTTAAATTTGCCTAGGAAGCAGCTACAAATTTCATGTTTGAACTTGTTAATTTTATTACAATTCCCTGATGAAGGGAAATTTCTGATAATATTTTGGAAAGCAGACTTTTAGAAAGTCACCTTTGCCCTGCCTGAAGTCCCTCAATGCTAAATCTTCATTTTGCTCTCTCATTCGGCAAGCCAGTAATTAGCATTTCAATAAGCGTAAATGTGGTGTGAACTTGCTCCAAGGACAGGGACAAAAGGCCTTGGGTGTGTGAACGTGTTGTTATGCCCTTGACAGGATGGCTTGTGGGCTGGGCTCATGTACTTTATCTTCAAAGAGACATACACTGTCACATGCAGATGTTGCCTACACACAGGCCTGCACCTTTCTTTTTTTGTCCCCACTACCACACCAGCCGCCATCACAGCAGGCCTCTTATTTACATGACAGTGTCAGATCCCACAGGAGTGTCAAGACCTACTTGACAGGTCTGCTGGTATTTTCATATGACACTTGGGGCGCACTTCAGAGAGGCCTCTCCTGTCACAGGCAAATGATATGTTAGCTGACACTTGGACAGGGCCCTTCTTTTGTCCCCCCAGCCAGACATGCCCCAATCACTGGGGGCCTCTTTTTGACATTACATTGTCAAAGCCTGTTTGGCAGGTCTGCTGTGCTTACATATAACATGTGGGGTACACTTCAAAGTAGGGAAACTGATTGCCAAAACAGTTTGTGTGTATCCACTGTCTGGTTGCTGAAAGCTCGGCTTTGTTCTCCCAGACTTCTGTCTCTAAGTTTGTTAGGGGTACAGGCACTGGCTAAAACTGGATTTTAATGTTACATGTGGAAGGACATTAGGCTACCATTGTACAATCCCCACATAAATCCCTAGGCCTGAGCCCATGTTTAGTGTGGCCGAAGACTTTGGCCATCTTGAAAATGCCCAAAGTGGGTAGAGTTAACCCCCAGAACCTTTACCCCATTGGTTAGGGTGCCCCAGAGGTCAATTCCCACCCACTAGCTTGTGCCAGGCATAAATGTGGCATCTCCAGGCACCCACTTCAGAATTCCCCTAACCCTGCTGTCTGAGACCTCAGAAGAGCCATAAAGTACTGGACCTGCTCTTCTGCTTGTGCCCAGGACAAATAAGTGGACTCCAAGGGAAATACGGTTGACCTCCTGTTAAAGCTACAGGGTCACAACAAGCTACAAGAGGCATTTCCCTGCAACCGCCTAGATGACCAGTGGCAACTGGACATGAATTGGACCCTCCTGTGGGCATGAGCTTGCCTCCCTGTGAGTCTCTAAGTGCCTCCCCGGAGGTCCTGAGAGGGGGGGGGGGGCTTTAGACGTGATCTCTATGGTGGACTAGGACTTAAAGGACTAAAATCCGAAGGTAAAGTCTTTGGCCAAGACAAACAGTGTATCCAACCCGCGCTCCATTGCGGTCAGCATCAAAGTGAGCATAGGTCCTGTTCTACTGTGACCATTTTCTATTATGAATTTTGTGCTTCTTGGCGCTATTTCTACTTAAAACGTTAAAAAAAATCATTTCTAGGGGCTATTCAGTCCCCAGTATGTCTCCGCTGCGAGAATGAAGAGGGGTCTTTTGTGCACACAGTATGGAATTGCAGTGCACTACAGCCATTCTGGCGCAAAGTGGCGTCATGCTTAGACCACGTTTTATCATGGGACCTCCCATTCGACCCAAGACTGTTTTTATTGCATAGTACTGATGGGATTGGTGGGAACAAATATAAACAGCACTTACTCTTCCTGGTCCTTACCCTGGCCAAGCGAGACATCGCGCAGCAGTGGAAGGCTGCGTCCCCCCCGAAAATTGGTGGTTGGAAGAAGGCCTTGGACTCTTGCATGGGGGCTGAGATAGCGGTCTTCCAGGCCCGGGGGTGCCCCCAGAAACATAAAATCTTTTTGTCCAGATGGGCGATCTATCGAGGAATAGAGCTACCGCCACTGCCGAACATGGACCCTGGGTAGGGCGGCTCCCTCGTGGGAATCCAGTCCCTGAACAGATTGGACAATATACTGATGTTACTGGTGATCGACTATGTCCTAACTAAATTAATTTTGTGGGGCTTTAAATGCTGTGTGTCATGGTTATGTTGTGGAGCCTGCTTGTTACACAGGGGTTTCAGTTCCTTTACAAATGTAGGTACCCTGGATGTATCCGATGCTCTACATGTTCATTGTGAGCAGTGGCTCATTCTATACCTTGAAAATCTAATAAAATATGTTTTTTTTTTTTTTAAATCATTTCTCCCCATATTTGATTTTTGTCATTTCGGTTTAATTTTGGTTATTAAATTTAACTCTATTTTTCGAATGCATTTTTCTAATTATTGTTTGTCATTTAGCCTTTATTCATCTTTTGGTACTGCATAAATACTGTACACATTGTCTCTAAGTTAAGCCTGTCTGCTCTGTGCCATAAGCTACTAGGGTGTTGAGTTCAGGTTTATATAGTTATTCACCCCGACAAGGATTGTGATCATTACTTGAGGTAGGTTACCTCAACTAATAACGCGATTTCTTGCATAGGTGTTCAGCGGTGGGATCCAGGACTTTTTGCAGTACCACTCAATGATTTGTAGTAAAACAAAAAATCCCAAAGTGCGTCACCTGGAGGCTGGTGAGGTAGCCTGGCTGGCGGCCTCAGATTTTCACTGTTGAGGAGGCCTGTGAAAGAGAGGCCCGGCTGCTCGTCCTGATCACACCCAACCAGGAGGCTGAGAAGGAAAGCAGGCTTTGACCTGTTTGGTGTTCGATCTACTTCTTATGCTCCAGAGGGAGAAATAGTGCTACGTCTCTAAGCTTGGACAACTGATGATTGGAAGAGAGGGAGGCTCCCCGCTTTCAGCCGAACCAGTTGGTGATTGGCTTGGCACCTGGGTCTGTTAACCCTGGGACTTATTTCCTGTAGCCAGCAAACGCAAAGATATAACCCAGCTATTGGACTGCTCTAGGGTTTGCACAAACTCCATCACTGGGTCGGCACCATGGGTGTGACAAGATCTCTTCTTCCCAGCAAAATAGACAAGTTCAAGTACATTGGGCCCCCATGGGGCTTCTGGAAGGGGACATCAGCCTGCCCATCTCTCGGAGGCCGGAAATATTAGCGCCATATTCCAGGCTATTCAGGCTTCTAGATCCGCACTGGAGAGGTGGGGGTTGATGTTGCCCTCTTTCAGCAGGATCTCTGCAACGTGGCTGACAGGGTGTTGAAGGATGACAGTCATATCTCAGAATTTGAAGACACGGTGCAGAAACTCAAATCCACAGTTTCCCGCCTGTCAACGACATCCACAACCCTTGGAGACTGGGTGGAAGATGGGGAGAACAGAGCCTGGAGAAGCAATTGGCTTTCCGGAAGGAGCAAAGGCTGGGCTCCAGAGAATTTCGAGAAGTGGATAGCATCATGGATGGCCTCGGACCAACTCTCAATATGCTTTACCATTCAAAGAGCCCAAAGTTTGCTCACTCAGAAACCCCCACCGAGCGCCCCTACATGCCCTATGAATGCCAAACTACTAAGCTATAGGGGCACGATCATTAGAGGAACACGGAACCTGGGACAGCTCTCCTTTCAATCATAAAGCATAATGATTTTTCCAGACTATACGCATCTAGTCCAACAGCAATGGATATCCTATAAAGAAACTCAAGGCCATGCTACTCCAGTATATGCTCCTACACCCGGAAAGGCTAATGATTATTCAAGACTCCAAGCCCATCTTCTTCGAAAAACCTGAGGAAGTGTGGAACTGGGTGACAGAGAGCTACAACTTTAGAAATGTAATCATGTTTCAAAGTGGAGAGCATCTGGCCAGCGAATGCAGATGTGCACCGGTGAGAAATCTGGCAGACCTCGTGGGCGCAGTAAGTCCTATAAGCAGCTGCAGGCAGCCTGAGAAACTCTGGATTCCATGGAGCTGGAGGGTAACCCTGCTAGTGAGAATCGAAACTTGGAACATGATCCAATGAAATGGTTGCCATCCCCCAAGATCAAGGAGGCAAAGGGACAGCCGAGGATGACGATTACTGAATGACTGATCTACCAGCTCTCTTGTTTATAGTAAACCAGGACCATTGTATCCTTTATTTAATGTTCTTGCAAGGCATTGAAATGTGATGCAAGATCCCACTAGACCTGCATTACTTCATGAAGGGCTACGTATAGCAGGCTAGGCACATGCGAATTACTACTAAATTCAACCACGTACTCCTAATGCTGAAAACATTTGCTTATTTCTTTTCTGTAAAGGAACTTGAACAAACCCTCACACAGGCAGAAATAGAGGATGCTGTGAAAGATATGAACCCCGGTAAGACACCGGCTGGTACCTAATTGAATATGCCTGTAGATTTTGGTAATTGTTATTGCCGCACGTAATGTATCATCAAATTATTGACAAGTGCTGCTTTTCACCTGAGCTGGACCACATGACTATTGTGGTAAAGAATAAGCTGGCTGGACCTGCAAACCTGTGTGCCTCATACCGCCCAATCTCCCTCATAAAGGCGGAGATCACACTGAATATCACTCCTTACATCGCATAGCAATACCACGCATGCCATTACAACGCGGGTATTACTACGTGATGTCAATTACAACGACTACCATTACAACGCAAACTTTTACCACGACTATGCCTTTACCACGCATGCCATTTCAACGCAAAGGCATGCGTGGTAAAGGCATACTCATGGTAAACGTTTGCAAGGTAAGTGACTCCACCCTACCCTACCCTAAACCCTAATGTAGTACCACTACACGACCCTCCCCCGACCCCCAGTCCTCTCCCTACAATAACACTACACTACCCTGCACGACCCCCCGACACTACCCTAAATCCTAAAACACTACCCTACACTACACAAACACCACAACACTACCCTAAACCCTAAAACACTACCCCCAGCACGACCCTCCCCCTTCCCCCAGTCCGGTCCCTACACTCTAACACTACCCTGCACGACCCCCCGACACTACCCTAAAACACTACCCTACACTACACAAACACCACAACACTACCCTAAACCCTAAAACACTACCCCCAGCACTACCCTCCCCCTATCCCCAGTCCGGTCCCTACACTCTAACACTACCCTGCACGACCCCCCGACACTACCCAAAACCCTAAAAACTACCCTACACTACACGAACACCACAACACTACCCTAAACTCTAAAACACTACCCCCAGCACGACCCTCCCCCTACCCCCAGTCCAGTCCCTACACTCTAACACTACCCTGCACGACCCCCCGACACTACCCTAAATCCTAAAACACAACCCTACACTACACAAACATTACAACACTACTTCGACACTACCCTAAACCCTAAAAAAGTAACCCCACCCCAAGCACAATCCCCCTTACCTCTCTCTCCTCGTGGTTCCTCTCTCCTGGTTCCTGCGTCTTCTGAGGGGCGGTGCACGTCGTCGTGAGGAAACGGAACAGCCTCAGTTTCCTCACAACGATGTGGATAGCCATTACATCGCATGCGTTGTAAAAGCGCATGCGATGTAATGGTATGTGTAGTAATGGCTACGTGTTGTTACATCGCATGCGTTGTAACGCATGCGATGTAATGACTTGCGGGGTAACAGCCTTGTTGTAATGGCTGTTTACCATCACACTATATGCCAAGGTTCTTGAGCAGAGGGATCTCCATGTGCTAATACAGTTAGTTCACCCGGACCTGTGCAGCTTCATCCCACACCACAGCACACAACACTGAATAGGCGGAGTCCACATGGCCCTTGCACCACTACGCCACCTGCAGAGTCTCCAGAGCATCAATACTTATCGATTTTAGACTCCCTAGATTGGACCTTTCTTGAAGAGGTATTGCTAAAGATGAAGTTTGGCCCAGGTTCATGTCATACATCTGAGTATTATATGCATGACTGGCCCAGGTCCAGGTGAATGATGTTCTCTCACCCTCCGTTTCCAATCCGCAGCGGTACCAGGCAGGGCTGTCCTCTGTCACAACTCTTATTCGCTCAAGCCATAGAGCCCCTAACGTTCTGCATTTGGTGCAAAGCTCAGGTCTGGGGATTTGACTGGGGATTGGAGATGAAAGACAGGATCGCCCTCAACGTGGATTATATCCTTCTGTTTCTCTCTTGACTGTCCATCACGGGACCTCGCTTAACATGAACTCTCAAGATCCACGGGGAGGCCCCTGGCCTTCTAGTTTAACTGTTCCAAATCCATCTTGGTTCTGCTTAGAGGTGATAGTGGAGACGTGAATTGGCAAACATCTGCCGAATCAAAGACTTAGCTTCCAATATCTGGGAATTCATTCCCTGGAACCCAATCTTACCAGGAGCCTTAACCTGGGTTAATTAATGCTAAAAACTCAGAACAATCTTGACATGTCTGCCAAACGTCCACTTGATATCCTTGGTAGGGTAGGCCTGTTCAAGATGATGGTCCTACCGCAGCTCCTATATGTGCTACAGAACTTTTCATTATCCTCAAGGGTTGGTGCTGGGAATTTTTCGCCAGGGTTAGTTCCTTATGGTTAAATCAACTGAATTTGACCTACACAAATCCCAGATATACCGATATTTACAATTGCGCCATGCACTTGCCCTTCATCAGGATTTTCTCCCTGATACACTTGAATACAGCCTACTTAAAGCTCAGATCCTTATGGGCCCACTTAGAAAAAAAAGTGTTATCCCAGATTTATAAGTCATTCCACTAACATCCTCTCGGGCTTAACGGCACGATAGGAAAAATGGCTGGGTCTGCTACAGGAAAGTGACTGGAGAGCCTTTATGGCCTTTATGGCCCCACAAGTGCTTGTTATTCCTGCAGAACTCTGACTCGTCTATCTTAAATACCTCCATGCTACTTACTTTACGCCTAAGCGGCTGTGGCGGGCTAAAAAAGCTTCCTGAATCAATGTGCTTTCATTGCACTCAAGAAGAGGGGGACCTCTTCCATATGACATGGGGCTTTCCTGTCATAACATATTGGCAGGGGATATTTACCACTCTCTCTAGAGTCCTTGTCAGGCCGTGGATTCTTTGCTTCAGATTACATTGTTGGGTATTTTTGAATATCTGGGGGCTGCCAGGGAGAGCACACCCTGGTTGGGATCAGAACTGTGATTACGAAACGAGACATTGTCAAGCACTGGAACTCTGCAAGCCCTCCTTCCCTCGCTCATTGTAGTTTGGGAATGGACTGGTGTGCTAAGCAAGGGGAGTCTCTACATGGCAAAGGGCTGCCCCCAGAAACATAAAGTTTGGAGGAAATGGTGGACTTATTATGATTTGAGACAATCCGTATAAGGAATTTTAACACAGGTCGGTTGAGAAAAAGTAATTTATACTGTAATTGTATTGTGCATATTGATTTGTTTCTTCTAAAAAACAATAACATTTGATTATCCTTTTTTATCTGACATCAAATCCAATTTTTAAATTCTCCTCTTATTTTTAATTGAGCTTTTTTCTCTTCCCTACATTTCATTCCTACCTTCCTTCTTTGCACCTGTTATTTTTGAAAGACTGGAAGTGGATCTGGGCAGCATTAAGAGCCTCAGCATGACAGAGCTGAGGAAGCTGTGTAAGGCTAGAGGGCTAAAGATGGTAACGGGGCCCAAGAAGTTGGAATACCAGATAATACTCACAGCCTGTGAGAAAGTCCACATGCTACAGTCTGCAGCATAGGAGCAGGAGGATTGATGGAGTAGATGATGAGGATGAGTTGGAGGAAGAAGACAATGACCCTGCAGTGATCCCAGAGCCAGAGGAAAAGGGGGATGCCCTGCAGTGGCACCAGTGCCAGAGGAAGGGGTCCTTCAGACCTAGGTCAAATGCCTTGCCCAGAATTGGGAGCAGTGTGATCTCCCACAGCCTGACCCTGTAAGAGATAAGAGGACAGACAAGCAGAGGGGGCTCTAAAGTTGCAACTGGCAACCCCTGCCCTGGAGCAAAAGAAGCTGGCTGCAGAAGAGAAGAAGGAGGCAGAAGAGATGGCACAGGAGGAGAAAAGATTACCCTTGGCCTTGGAGGAGAAGACCCTGCTGGCCCCTGACAGAGGCCAGTGAGAACATGGCCTAAGAGCCAAAGGACTTCTGAGTCCAGTTAAGATAGTGGCAGCAACACTGAAATGCAGAGGAGAGGTAAAAGGGTCCACATCCCCAAAGACCTGGTGCCTAGCCTTGTGAAGGGGCGGTGACATAGAGAAGTGATTTGAGGCCTATAAGGCGGCCTTGTGCATGCACAGAGTCCCATAGGAGGATTGATGGACTAGCCTATGGAAGCATATGCCCATTACAGGCAGAGATACCTTATTGGCCCTTGTGAAAGCTGAAAGGATGAGATATGCACCTATGAAGGAAGCCCTTGTTGTGAAGTTTGGGTTAGCCCCAGAAATGTACCTCCTGAAGTTCAGGGATAGCCAGAAGCAGTCCCACCAGCCATGGGTTGGTTTCAAGGAACTGGATGGTTGGGCGAAGGGCAGCAGAGTAAACAATTATGATGGTCTTTACAATTTAATACTGAAGGAGTACATGTTCAGCAATTGTTTTGCACAGTTGCACCAACACCTTGGGAAGGAAACAGACCTTTGGATCAGATCCAGAGTGTCCAAAGAGGACAGTCGCAGCTGCTGCCTGGAAGCAGCAGTGGGGTGGGGGAGGCAGCGAGGGGGTGGGGATCACAAAAAAAAAAATACTTACCTCCCGGCCGGCCGGCTGCAGCCGCCTCCCCTGCGTCCTCTTCCTGACTTCCTGTGAGAAACAGGAAGTACCAGGGCTCCCACACTGCCGCAGCCAATCACAACGCTGCAATGCAGCGTTGTGATTGGTCTGAGCGCCGTGACACGGCGCTCAGCCAGGGGCTGTAGGGGTGGGCATGTTCTCCATGCAGGCTGTAATGCAGCCTGCATGAGAAGGGGGAACAGTGCTCATGACTGGTTTGGGCGGCCCGAGAGGGCCAACCAAACACTCATTGCGCACTTAGGAAGGTTGCACCACTCCTTCCCTGCTCTTCAGCCCCGCCACGCCCCTTCACACAAGCTGCCGCAGCAGGAGGACAGAATAAAATGATAATAACATTAGTTATTATCATTTTATTTTTTCCTTTCTTTTTCTGCACCGAGGCAGTGGGGCGACGCTCCTCTGCTTTAGCGGAGGAGCCGCCACTGAAAAAGGAACCTGGGTGTGACCCCAAGAAGCATGGTTCAGGTTCCCCTCAGCAGACTTAGGAGGTCCAGGCTCTAAAGGGCCCAAGTGTTTGGAAGGAAAGGATTCTCATAACCCTTCTGAGTACAAGGTGGGGGGGAGGCATAATTCTGATTGGCGGAAGCCCGGGCACACTTTTTCCCACCCAAGAGTTATGACTGTTACCAGTCAGGGCACAAGCGGGGGGGGGAATTCTGCCTTCCCCAGGAACCCTCCACAGGTGGGCCCTCCCCAGGAGTGCCCAGTGTGGCCTTTGGGGGAAGGCTTTCCCCAGGAGTAGAAGGTAGAGCATGCACTAGTGTCCCTTAGTTGGGAGGTGGAACCAGAAAGTAAGATGGTAGTCCCTTAGGGTAAGAGTTGTAATGTTCAATAGACCAGAGTGAATGCAGTCCCTATAACTGCTCTGAGGGATACCTGTGCCAGACATACCATGGTGGTAGAAAAGTTGATTTCTCCAGAGCAGTATCTGCCAAG
Source organism: Calotriton arnoldi (assembly GCA_963921515.1). Taxonomy (NCBI): domain Eukaryota; kingdom Metazoa; phylum Chordata; class Amphibia; order Caudata; family Salamandridae; genus Calotriton; species Calotriton arnoldi. Next base: position 1,081,622 of record CAWUFW010000796.1, read on the forward strand.
ACTGGTTTGTAGGGTTACTCAGGCCCATTGCCAGGACTTTTTCCACCCTATGGACCTCGTATCCCTGGAATGGGGGGGGGAGGCAGTGGCCCAGAATACAGGGGGGTAGTGCCCCAGACGAGAGTCACTGTCAGTTCCTAGATGCCAATTGACTGCATCCTTGGCAATGAGCTTCCACTGCTGAGAAAAGAGCTAGGTGGGGCGGTCGCCTAGGGAGCCCCAAAAACACAGGTTTCCAGGGGGTGCTGCTCCCAACGGCTGCCCAGATTAAAAGTAAGGGGTAGTGTAGGAGAGTAGGATCTGCTTCTTATAGTTACCCCCACTTTTTGCTGATGTTTCACTGTTTTTCGACTTAGCCAGACTGAGGCCCTGCTAATCAGGACCCCAGTCTATCTGCTTTCTACTCTAAATTGATTATATGTACTTTAGGTACACTCCATATTGGATTCTGGGGTACCCTTATAAGTCCCTAGTATATGGTATACTATGTACCCAGGGCATAGGTACCCCAGAGGCCTCCCAGGGGCTGCAGCATGTATTATGCCACCCCTGAGAGGCCATCCAAAATGACACAACAGGTCTGCTACAGCAGCCTGTGTAAGGTGGTGTATGCACCCCATACTGAGATATAGGTTCCCTATATCTCTCCATATCACTGCACATGTAAACCTATCAGTCACCCCTATGGCAGGCCTTAACAATCCTGAAGGCAGGGTGCTGGGTTTTATGTGAGAGGGTGCCCATGCATAAGCAGAGCCCCTCTGCAGCCTTCGGAACCACTATTCCGGGGTTGTCTGTGATGCAGCCAACCATATACTCTTAAGTGCATTATAACCTCACGGTAAATGCTAACTTTAAAACGGCTGCATGGAAACATGTCGTGTTTGGTGTCAAGCACCTTGGAATCATACCTCCACTCCAGTAACTGGGGTGGGAGGTATGATTCCACCCTACTAGAGGGAGAAACATGGCACCACCGGTACACCCGGTACCAGCTTAACAGATCCCTGGCATCACAAAATAGATGCTGCAGCCACAGACACGAGTCTGCCCTCCTGCTGCTGGACGAAACTCCGGCAGGGGAGGCCTGGACAATAGGTTTCCTGTCACAGCCAGGTGTGACCACCTCCCAGACAGGCTCTAGTGTATTGGGGCTGGGCGGGTGCACTCCAAGAGTGCTTTGAAGTCTGCACTGGGGGCACATTTGGTGTCCCTGTGCATAGTCCAGCTCAAACCAGTTGCAGGGGCTACCAGCCCCTGCTCTGGCGCGAAACTGGACAAAGGAAATGGGTGTAGCCACCCGCTTTCCTGACCCTCCCATAGGTGGGTCCCCAGAGTTTGTCCCACCCCTTCCTTGGGTATAAAGTAGGAACCCCTGACTACAGGACTTTAGATTTACCTGGACGAAACTCTGATACAGAATCCCAGAACTTCAACTATCTACACGACGTTGGATGACCGAAGAATCTCCCTTGGAGTAAAGGAGTTACTCCCCTACTTGGCAGGCACCAAAGACGCATCTGTCCGGTTTGCATCTCCAAAGCTCCTGAGGACTCCAAAGAATTTTGCAACACAGGAGGTGGGTTCCCGGGGTCTCTGAGGTCGATCTGTGTGCTCAGCAAGTCTGAGGCCTGTATCCCTCGTGGAGACCGTGCAACCCGAACCCCTGGACACCGCGACCATTTGCAGAAGCATCAGCTTTGAGGCGACCTCTGAGGCTGAGCTCCACCGAAGATTGCCGGCCTACACTCCACGAGTGTTCCGTGAGCTGGCCCTCTGTGTTTTCTCTCGCGGTCCCTTCACGATCCCTGGTCCGTCGACTGGTGGGTCCCTGTGAAGGCAACACTAAGATTAATTGGGCTACCCTGGTTGCTCCAGACGTGCCCTGACTCTCCATCACTTGGGGAGTCCCCCGGACCTTGCTGGTCCGTACCAAAGCATCTTTACTCTTCCTGCGTGGGTTGCTGTTGCCAAGGCTTGTTGTGTTCAATCCGAGCACCGACACCCCAGCACTCGACATCCTTCGTGGGACAGCTCGAATCCGGCTCCTGGTTGTCCTCGACGTCTCCTGGACCCCGTGGCTGCAGAGTCAAGCTTCACCTCTTCGCACCTGAAGCACCCGACATCAGTGGGCAGTTGATTGCTCCGCTCCTGGTCACGTGAAGTGACCTAGACTTTGTCCCCTCTGCTTTCAGGTTCTTCACATCTTCGATCCAGGCTTGGATCATCCCGGACACTTTTCTTCTTCACGGCAGCAGCACTTTGCAGCAGATCGCCATTGAAATCAACGACGATTCCCGACACCCTTTGACACCTTTGCACCCGGCTTCCCTGGGTGAGGTAACTCGAGTACTCCGGTGCTCCTGTGGGTGTTGGCCCTAGAACCCTCTTAAGTCTAAAGGGGCTTGCTCAAAGTCCTCTCCTAAGTGTCCTTTATCTTTAAAACTCCAACCGCGACTTTCCTCATAGAATCCTACGGCGCTCGCGGCTGTGTTCTCACACTGCACACGTCCCCCGTGGGTCTCCTGTGTCACTACCTTGGGTGGTTCCTTGGGGTCCCAGCGATTCTACGTGCTCTAGGCACTGTGTCTAGTCAAGTCGTGGTTCTTATACCACTTTCTTAATATATGGTTTGGTCCCCCCTGGGGCCCATTGTATATTGTGCTATTTACTGTCGTTTTAATACTGTGATATTGTGTATCTTGGACTCTAATCTCATAAAAGAGATTAGTAGTGAGTGTTTAGAAATAAATACATATATTTTATATATACCTGGTGTGGTTCTCATTTCATTTGGCCATTCAAGAGGTTATAATCTGGTAAACCAAGCTGCTTTACACTCCTTCAAGACTTAGCCTGAAGGCTGCTCTCCATAGCTACCACTAGGATAGCTTTCAATAAAGGTTGTCTTTAAACCTATCATCAATAAGGGTCGTTTGGACTGGTGCAAGGTGCCCACTATAACTAGTGGACAGCATATGCCAGGCCAACTTCTCACATTGGTGTGCAGCGGTGGGATTCAAGCTTGCTATTGCTTTACCAGATAATCTCTTTGAGTGACTAACTGAAAACCACTATAGGTACATAGGTACATATAAATCAAGTGTAGAATACAGTAAGTTCTACTGAACTTAGAGTTGTGTGTAAAGGGCTTAGCACACCCTTTCTACAACTCAAGAGAGTTCAGTAGGCCCCACTAGAGTAGGTAGGTGCATACACCACACCACACTAAACATGTCTTCAAGGGCAGAAGCCAGTGGGCCTCTCCCAACTAAGTATGACCAGGTCTCATACCAAGAATTGAGGACTATGTGTGCCTCTAGGAAATTGAAGACAGGGAAAAGCCCAACCACACAACATCTCCTAAAGTTGTTGCTTGCAGATGACCTCAGAAAGACCCCAGGGTCTGATGAGGTTGGCAGAGTGGGTGGGACAGCAGAAGAGGAAAGGCCAGGTAGTGAACACTACTATGACCCAGACTCTGATGCTGGCCAGGAGGATCAAAATGATTCTAACCTGGAAAATCCAATTCTTCCTGAAGGTGAGGAAGGAGACCCCAGTGGGGTTCTCTTTACCCCACCTGGAAGGGTAAACAGTTTACCAAGAAGATCTAGATCTCCTTCTGTGGAATCTAATCGTTCTGGTACATCTGTAGGGAGCTCTGTTTCTCATAGGACTTCTTCTCATAAAAGGGAGTCCTCTTATGAGAAGAAGTGCCAACTGCTTGAGTTTGAGGGAGCTAAGCTCAGAATCAAGAGAGAGCAATTGGCCTTAGACAGAGAATCCCTGGAGCTTCAGAGAGCTTCTCAGAAGTTGGGCCTAGAGTCCCATGGTGGGAGCAGCAGTGTCCCTAGAGGTAGAGAACATACTCATGACCATAGGAACCTGAACAAGATTGTCCCTCCCTACCAGAGTGGGGATGACATCCACAAATGGATAACTGCACTGGAGAGGGCCTGTAAAGTACAGAGGGTCCCTCAGGAGCAGTGGGCAGCAATCTTGTGGCTCTCCTTTGCAGACAAAGGTAGAGACAAGCTCCTCACTGTAAGAGAAGAGGATGCTGATAATTACAAAGTCCTGAAGAGTGCTCTGATTGATGGGTTTGGCCTAACCACTGAACAATACAGGTTAAAGTTCAGAGATACCCAAAAGGCTCAGACTCAGGACTGGGTTGACTTTGTTGATTGTGCTACTAAGGCTCTGGAAGGCTGGTTGCTTGGCAGTAAGGTGTGTGATTTCAAAGGATTGTATAATTTAATCATGAGAGAGCAGATCCTTAATAACTGTCAAAATCAACTGTTGCATCAGTACCTGGTGGACTCTGATCTGACCTCTCCCCAAGAATTGGGCCAGAAGGCAGACAAATGGGCCAGAACCAGGGTGAGGCAGAAGGTTCAGAACCAAGGTGGTGACTCCAAGAAGCAAGATTCTAAAAACTCTGATAAGGGTGGGGAAAAGGGTAAAGACCAGAAGTCTTCTCAAGGGCCCCAAAAATCTGCATCTGGTGGGGAGTCCCAATCTAACAAAGGAAAAGGCCAAAAGAAGCCATGGTGTAAAATCTGTAAACAGAAAACCCATTGGACTAGTGATTGTACCAAGACCAAAGACTCAACTCCAGCCACCATTGCCCCCAAGGCAACTGTCCCCCCTAGTTCAGCTTCAAGTGGTGGTACTCAGAATAAGGGTGTAGTAGGGTTAACCCTGGGTTCTGAGGTGGACTCTGGCCTAGTCAGAGTTCCAACTCAGGCTGTACTGATCTGTGATGGAGGCATGGATATGTCCTCCTTTGTGAGTCCCAGTAATCTGGGCAAATACAGACAGCAGCCCTTGATTAATGGAAAAGAGGCATTGGCGTTCAGGGACACAGGAGCAAGTGTCACAATGGTGACAAAAGATCTTGTAGTCCCTGAGCAGATCATACTTGGTGAAATATACCAAGTGACCAATGCTAGCAATGTCAGGACCGACCATTCCCTGGCAGTTGTTAATTTCACCTGGGGAGGGGTAACTGGCCCTAAGAAGGTTGTGGTAAGTGTAGACCTCCCTGTTGAATGCTTGCTTGGAAATGATTTGGAAACTTCAGCTTGGGCTGAAGTTGAGCTCAGGACCCATGCAGAAATGTTGGGCATCCCTGCAGATGTGTTTGCTATGACCAGGTCACAGGCAAAAATGTCTAAAACTGAACAGGCCCTGGATCCTGGAAGAATGGACCAGGTGCCTTCCAAGAGGAGGAGCAGTAGGGTTAAGGCAGTGCCTTCCCCCCTGCCTCAGAATGCAGATCAGTCTCCTGAGGGAGATGATCTCAGTCCTGAAGAAGGAACTGTCCCAGATGAGCTTGAACCTGATCAGGTTGAGTTCTTGGGGACAGGGGGCGCTTCCAGGGCAGATCTGAGCCAGGAGCAGCTGAACTGCCCCTCTCTTGAACCCTTCAGACAGCAAGCTGCTGCTGAGGCTGCTGGGAGTACTGGTGGGTCCCATAAGATCTATTGGGATGATGGACTCCTCTACTCAGAGTGTAGAGACCCCAAGCCTGAAGCCACCAGGAGGTTGGTTATACCTCTGAAGTTTAGGAGCTTCCTATTGACACTAGCCCATGATATCCCATTGGCAGGTCACCTAGGCCAAAACAAGACTTGGGACAGAATTGTTCCTCACTTTTATTGGCCTCATATGTCTGAAGACACCAAGGAGTTTTGTCGCTCCTGTGTCACCTGTCAAGCCAGTGGTAAGGCAGGTAGCACTACAAAGGCCCCCCTGATACCACTACCTGTGGTGGGGGTTCCCTTTGAGAGGGTAGGGATTGACATTGTTGGTCCCCTAGATCCTTAAAAAGCATCTGGGCACAGATTTATACTAGTGGTGGTGGCCCATGCCACTAGGTATCCAGAAGCAATTCCCCTCAGGACCACCACAGCTCCGGTGGTGGCAAGGGCCCTCCTGGGAATCTTTTCCAGGGTGGGTTTTCCTAAGGAGGTAGTATCAGACAGAGATGCAAACTTCATGTCTAGTTACTTGACTGCTATGTGGAAGGAGTGTGGAGTAAATTATAAATTTACCACCCCCTATCACCCACAATGCAATGGTTTAGTTGAAAGGTTCAACAAAACCTTGAAGGGCATGATTAAAGGTCTCCCAGAAAAGCTTAGTCGCAGATGGGACATACTTTTGCCCTGCCTTCTCTTTGCCTACAGAGAGGTTCCACAGAAGGGGGTTGGTTACAGCCCATTTGAGCTTCTGTTTGGACATCCAGTTAGGGGTCCATTGTGTCTAGTGAAGGAGGGATGGGAGTTACCTCTCAAAACCCCTAAACAGGATATTGTGGACTATGTACTTGGTCTCCGCTCCCGGATGGCTGAGTACATGAAGAAGGCAACTAAAAACCTTGAGGCTAGCCAGGAATTGCAAAAGGCCTCGCATGACTAAAAGGCTGTGTTGACTGTTTATCAGCTAGGACAGAAAGTATGGGTGTTGGAGTCTGTGGCCCCAGCAGCCCTCCAAGACAAGTGGAGTGGCCCCCATACAATTGTTGAACAGAAGGGAGAGGTTACCTACCTGGTGGACCTTGGAACTCCCAGGAGCCCCCACAGGGTGCTCCATGTCAACAGACTGAAACCATATGTCGACAGGGCAGACATGGGCTTGCTCATGGCTACTGATGAGGGACAGGAGGAAGAGAGTGATCCACTCCCTGACCTGCTCTCACAGAACCCTGATGATGGTTCAGTTGATGGTGTAGCCTTGGCAGGCAGCCTCACTGACCAGCAGCAAACTGATTGCAGAAAAGTTCTCAATCAGTTCAGACATATGTTCTCACTGACTCCAAGTCAGACTACCTGGTGCACTCATGAAGTGGACACTAGGGACAGTCTGCCTGTTAAAAATAAGATTTACAGGCAACCTGACCATGTCAGGGACTGCATCAGGACTGAAGTCCAGAAGATGTTGGATTTGGGTGTGATTGAACCCTCAGATAGCTCTTGGGCTAGTCCAGTAGTCTTAGTGCCTAAACCTCACACCCAGGGTGGTAAGAGAGAGATGAGGTTTTGTGTAGACTACAGAGGTCTCAATGCAGTCACTAGGACTGATGCCCATCCAATACCAAGGGCAGATGAGCTTATAGACACTTTGGCCTCAGCCAAGTTTCTGAGCACATTTGACTTGACAGCTGGCTACTGGCAGATCAGACTAGCTGATGATGCAAAGCCAAAGACAGCATTTTCTACCCCTAGTGGGCACTACCAATTTGTGGTGATGCCCTTTGGTTTGAAAAATGCACCTGCCACTTTTCAAAGGTTGGTGAACAAAGTCCTTACAGGCCTGGAAGCCTATAGTGCAGCATATCTAGATGATATTGCTGTCTTTAGCTCCACCTGGGAAGATCACCTGGTCCACCTGCGAAATGTTTTGGAGGCCCTGCAGAAAGGAGGCCTAACTATCAAGGCCACCAAGTGCCAGATAGGGCAGAGTCAGGTTGTGTACCTGGGCCATCTTGTGGGTGGAGGCCAGGTTCAACCATTGCAGAGCAAAATCCAGACCATCATGGACTGGGTTGCTCCAACCACCCAGACTCAGGTCAGAGCTTTCTTGGGCCTGACTGGGTACTATAGAAGATTTGTTAAAAGGTTATGGATCCATAGTGACCCCTTTGAATGACTTGACTTCTAAGAGAATGCCAAAGAAAGTTCAGTGGACAGTTAGCGGTCAAAAGGCATTTGATGACCTGAAGCAGGCCATGTGCACTGCTCCCATTCTGCAAAGTCCTGACTACTCCAAACAATTCATTGTCCAAACAGATGCATCTGAGTTGGGGGTAGGGGCTGTGTTATCACAATTGAATGATGAAGGTCAGGATCAGCCAGTAGCTTTTATTAGCAGAAGGTTGACCCCCAGAGAGAAACGTTGGTCAGCCATTGAGAGGGAGGCCTTTGCTGTGGTTTGGGCCTTGAAGAAGCTGAGGCAATACTTGTTTGGCACTCACTTCATTGTTCAGACCGACCACAAGCCCCTCTTATGGCTAAAACAGATGAAGGGTGAAAACCCCAAACTTTTGAGGTGGTCCATTTCCCTACAGGGGATGGACTATACAGTGGAACATAGACCTGGGAGTAACCATGCCAATGCAGATGGACTCTCAAGATATTTCCACTTAGAACATGAAGACTCAACTGGTCAAGGTTAGTTTAATGTCCTGACGTTTGGGGGGGGGGGGTTGTGTAGGAGAGTAGGATCTGCTTCTTATAGTTACCCCCACTTTTTGCTGATGTTTCACTGTTTTTCGACTTAGCCAGACTGAGGCCCTGCTAATCAGGACCCCAGTCTATCTGCTTTCTACTCTAAATTAATTATATGTACTTTAGGTACACTCCAGATTGGATTCTGGGGTACCCTTATAAGTCCCTAGTATATGGTATACTATGTACCCAGGGCATAGGTACCCCAGAGGCCTCCCAGGGGATGCAGCATGTATTATGCCACCCCTGAGAGGCCATCCAAAATGACACAACAGGTCTGCTACAGCAGCCTGTGTAAGGTGGTGTATGCACCCCTTACTGAGATATAGGTTCCCTATATCTCTCCATATCACTGCACATGTAAACCTATCAGTCACCCCTATGGCAGGCCTTAACAATCCTGAAGGCAGGGCGCTGGGTTTTATGTGAGAGGGTGCCCATGCATGAGCAGAGCCCCTCTGCAGCCTTCGGAACCACTATTCCGGGGTTGTCTGTGATGCAGCCAACCATATACTCTTAAGTGCATTATAACCTCGCGGTAAATGCTAACTTTAAAACGGCTGCATGGAAACATGTCGTGTTTGGTGTCAAACACCTTGGAATCATACCTCCACCCCAGTAACTGGGGTGGGAGGTATGATTCCACCCTACTAGAGGGAGAAACATGGCACCACCGGTACACCCGGTACCAGCTTAACAGAACCCTGGCATCACAAAATGGATGCTGCAGCCACAGACACGAGTCTGCCCTCCTGCTGCTGGACGAAACTCCGGCAGGGGAGGCCTGGACAATAGGTTTCCTGTCACAGGGAGGTGTGACCACCTCCCAGACAAGCTCTAGTGTATTGGGGCTGGGCGGGTGCACTCCAAGAGTGCTTTGAAGTCTGCACTGGGGGCACATTTGGTGTCCCTGTGCATAGTCCAGCTCAAACCGGTTACAGGGGCTACCAGCCCCTGCTCTGGCGTGAAACTGGACAAAGGAAATGGGTGTAGCCACCCCGCTTTCCTGACCCTCCCATAGGTGGGTCCCCAGAGTTTGTCCCACCCCTTCCTTGGGTATAAAGTAGGAACCCCTGACTACAGGACTTTAGATTTACCTGGACGAAACTCTGATACAGAATCCCAGAACTTCAACTATCTACACGACGTTGGATGACCGAAGAATCTCCCTTGGAGTAAAGGAGTTACTCCCCTGCTTGGCAGGCACCAAAGACGCATCTGTCCGGTTTGCATCTCCAAAGCTCCTGAGGACTCCAAAGAATTTTGCAACACAGGAGGTGGGTTCCCGGGGTCTCTGAGGTCGATCTGTGTGCTCAGCAAGTCTGAGGCCTGTATCCCTCGTGGAGACCGTGCAACCCGAACCCCTGGACACCGCGACCATTTGCAGAAGCATCAGCTTTGAGGCGACCTCTGAGGCTGAGCTTTGGGTTACTTGTAGCCCCGACCCCGAGCAGCAAGTCCACCGAAGATTGCCGGCCTACACTCCACGAGTGTTCCGTGAGCTGGCCCTCTGTGTTTTCTCTCGAGGTCCCTTCGCGATCCCTGGTCCGTCGACTGGTGGGTCCCTGTGAAGGCAACACTAAGATTAATTGGGCTACCCTGGTTGCTCCAGACGTGCCCTGACTCTCCATCGCTTGGGGAGTCCCCCGGACCTTGCTGGTCCGCACCAAAGCATCTTTACTCTTCCTGCGTGGGTTGCTGTTGCCAAGGCTTGTTGTGTTCAATCCGAGCACCGACACCCCAGCACTCGACATCCTTCGTGGGACAGCTCGAATCCGGCTCCTGGTCGAACTCGACGTCTCCTGGACCCCGTGGCTGCAGAGTCAAGCTTCACCTCTTCGCACCTGACATCGGTGGGCAGTTGATTGCTCCGCTCCTGGTCACGTGAAGTGACCCAGACTTTGTCCCCTCTGCTTTCAGGTTCTTCACATCTTCGATCCAGGCTTGGATCATCCCGGACACTTTTCTTCTTCACGGCAGCAGCACTTTGCAGCAGATCGCCATTGAAAATCAACGACGATTCCCGACACCCTTTGACACCTATGCACCCGGCTTCCCTGGGTGAGGTAACTCGAGTACTCCGGTGCTCCCGTGGGTGTTGGCCCTAGAACCTCTTAAGTCTAAAGGGGCTTGCTGAAAGTCCTCTCCTAAGTGTCCTTTATCTTTAAAACTCCAACCGCGACTTTCCTCATAGAATCCTACGGCGCTCGCGGCTGTGTTCTCACACTGCACACGTCCCCTGTGGGTCTCCTGTGTCACTACCTTGGGTGGTTCCTTGGGGTCCCAGCGATTCTACGTGCTCTAGGCACTGTGTCTAGTCAAGTCGTGGTTCTTATACCACTTTCTTAATATATGGTTTGGTCCCCCTGGGGCCCATTGTATATTGTGCTATTTACTGTCGTTTTAATACTGTGATATTGTGTATCTTGGACTCTAATCTCATAAAAGAGATTAGTAGTGAGTGTTTAGAAATAAATACATATATTTTATATATATCTGGTGTGGTTCTCCTTTCATTTGGCCATTCGAGAGGTTATAATCTGGTAAACCAAGCTGCTTTACACTCCTTCAAGACTTAGCCTGAAGGCTGCTCTCCATAGCTACCACTAGGATAGCTTTCAATAAAGGTTGTCTTTAAACCTATCATCAATAAGGGTCGTTTGGACTGGTGCAAGGTGCCCACTATAACTAGTGGACAGCATATGCCAATCCAACTTCTCACAGGTAGGATACAGAGGCACTCCACAGTGGGAGGACCAGTAGATGAAGGGTTATCTGATGTGAGAGGTGCTGTCTGTGCTGTCACAGACACAGAGGACAGGAGACGTGGCCCAGGCAGGGTCCTGCACAACACAGAGTGCGCAATCCTTGAGGGGGCTGTGGTTCACCTGTGGAAGTCCTGGACTTCCAGGTGCCTGTTCAGTCTCAGGGTACAGGCCCTCAGCTGAGAAGCCAGTCTCAGGATACCACTCCTAGGATGGCAGGAATGAGAGTGGAAGGAGGGTGTATACCACCGGAGGGTGTAACCCCTCACTCTGAAAACCTAAGTGACCAAAGAGACCTCAGGAGCAAGGGAGGTACTCCTTTTCAGCCCTCCAGCTGTAGGTGAGGCCTGCCTAAGACTGCAGACTGGAACCTCCACCTGTCAGTGGCATCTCTTAGTTGCTGTCCTTATGGGCAGTTTTCCCTGAGGTGGGGGCAGAGGTATGACCCAGGGGGCACAATGGGCCACATCACCTTGTTGGCCATGGTGGTACTATCTGCATACTGGGATGAATCTGTGAGCAAGCTACAGAGCCTCACAGATAGGGTCTGCAGATGAGGAGGATGGTGACAGAGGGGGTACAGATAGGTTCAGAGGAACATAGAACAGGCAAATTCCATTGAAGAGGAAAATTGTCTCCTTTCTATTGCCTCAGCAGGGAAGCCCATCACATTATTAATACGTCTATCCTAGCTTTTGGCTGGGGGTGGGGGCTGTGTTGCAAATTTGCCTTTTTGCTGAACCCTACTTTTGCTAGCTGTAGAATTCTGTGCACTTTACCTCTGCTAACCAGAGGTAAAATGCTTGTGCTCCTCCTTTCAACAAGGTAAAACTGGTATACTCCTGACTGGCACAATTAACTTACTCATAAGTCCCTAGTATATGGAACCAAGTTTACCCAGCGTCTAAAAATTAAAAGCTATCAGTGGACTGCAGCACTCATTGCGCCATCCACTGCAGTGGCTCTCTAAAATAATATCTCCAAACCTATCATTGTAGCTTGGCTGTGCAGTTTTAAAAACCCTTTTTGATACGCATATGTCTTCCTTTTAAATACAAACAATTCACCCCTAAGTAGGCCTTATTGCCCATAAGGCAAAGTGCATGGTATTTAAATGCAGGTCACGTAAAAGTTTGATGTTAAATGTATCCCTACAGTGACTCACACTTCAAAGCTATTTTCACTGTAACTGGGTTGGCTGTTTAATAGGAAAGCATTGGGATACAATATTAAGTTTAATAAATGTTATATCCACCTAGGAAACAGCTACAAATTTTATTTTTGGACTTTTGAAATATTTATTACAAGCCCAATTCACTGGTGAAGTCAGATTTGTGATACATTTTTAGGAAAAGTGACTTTTGGAGAGTCACTTTTGTCCTGCCTGAAGTCCCTGGAAGCTAAATCTACATTTTCTCTCCCACTTTGGCAAGCAAATAATTAGCATTTCAATAGGTGTGAATGAGGTGTGAACTTGTTGACAAAAGGCCTTAGGTGAGGGGAGGTGTTGTTCTTGTGGATGGCCTACTGGATGGCCTGTCAGCTGTGCCTAAGAACTAAATTAACTTCAAAGAGGCCTACCCTGTCACATGCAGATGTAGCTAACAACTAACCTACACCATTCTTTTATCTCCCAGTCAGACCTGCCTCCATCATAGTGGATCTCTTATTAACGTCACAGTGTCAGATACTGTTGGAGTGTTGAGACCTGCGTGACAGGTCAGCTCGTTTTTTTTTATATGACACTTGGGGCACACGTCAAAGAGGCCTCCCCTGTCACAGGCAAATGTTAGCTGACACTTGGGCAGGGCCCTTCTTTTGTGACCCCAGCCAGATAGGCCCCAATCACAGCAGGCCTTGTTTTGACATTACATTGTCAAAGACTGTTTGACAGGTCTGCTGGATTTACATGTAACATTTGGGGTGCCTTTCAAAGGAGGAAAACAGAATGCAAAAACAATTTGTGTGTATCCACTCACTGTCTGGTTGCTGCAAACTCAGCTTTGTTCTACCAGACTTTTGTCTGAGTTTGTTAGGGTACAGGGACTACCTAAAACTGAATTTTAGTATTAGCTGTGGGATAACACTAAGATTACCATAGTACACTCCCCACAAACACCTCAAGCTCTCAGAGCCCACGTTTAGTGTGGCCAAAGACTTTGGCCACATTGAAAATACCCAAAGTGGGTAGGGTTAACCCCTCGAGTCTTTATACCATTGGTTAGGGTTTCCCCAGAGGTCATTCCCACCCACTAGTTTGTGCCAGGCATAAATGCGGAATCTCCAGGCACCCAGTTCAGAATACTCCTGGCCCTGTGCAAGATCAGAAGAGGACTATACCTGCTGTCTGTAACCCGAGAAGAGCCCTAGCCCTGGAGAACTGGGCCTACCATCTCTCTTGCACCCAGAACAAAGAAGGGGACTCCAAGGGTCATAAGGCTAACCCGCTGTTGAAGCTACAGGGACACAACAAGCTACAAGTGGTCTTTTTCTGAAACTGCCCAGCCGAAAAGTGGCAATCAGACCTATACTGGTCTCTACTGTTGGTCTCTACCTGTCACCCTGTAAGTGTCTAAGTGCCTTCCCTGAAGTTCTGGAGGCTACAGAAGACTACTCCTGTGGTGCTTTGGAACTTAAAAGACTAAATTCAGAAGAAAGATCTTTGGCCAGGACGGACATGGTTAGTGTATCCATCACGGTTAGGGTCAAAGTGTGCCTAGGTCATGATCTACCACGACCATTGACTATCATTGACACTTTGTGCTTCTTGGCACTATTTCTACTTAAAACTTTTCAGAAACATATCTCCGATTCCCCTTATTGGATTTTTGTCATAATGTTTTTTTTATGTTACTCTAGTTTTCTAATTCCATTTGGGATTTTTTTGTTTTTCATTTCAAATTTATTATTGTTTTAGTACTGCATAAATACTTTCCACATAAGATACCAGGGGATTGAGCTCAGGTTTATTTAGTAACTTTAGTGGTTCACCCTAGCAAGGATTGTGATTATTACTTGCAGTGGTTACTTACCCCCTCACCTAATAACCCAATTTCGTACATTAAGTATTCAACTCACGGGTGCACAATGGAGTATGTGCCAACTTACAGCCACCTGGTCCCAGGACCTCTACCTTCCTCCAGGGACAAAATCTAACAGTGATCATGAACTCCAGCCCATCACTTATCCACCAAGTGAACCATGTCGCAAGACGTGCTTTCTACATCACCCAAACCCTTTTATCATTGCTTCTAAATCTGGGCTTCCCAAAGAAGCTAGTCATCTATGGCTCTTTTCCTGTCTTGACTAGATTACACAAGCGGATTCTTCCTCAAGATCCCACATTTACTACTCCTACTTCAAAGAAATCAAATTGCACCAGTATGATAACTACTACACATACACCTATGTGACCACATCACACTAGTCCTCCAAGGCCCTTACTAGCTACCCATTTGCCAAACACTGCTCTTCCAAGGCACTCTGCTTAGCCCACAGGATGACCATCCTAACCAACAAGAAGTTACATATTGGTGAAATGTTTTTCACCATATAGGAAGCAAAATTACTAAAGCCCTCACAGCAAAGATAAGAAACATCTAAGGCACCTGGAAATCAAGAAAGAAGTAAAGAATTGGTCTTCCCCAACAGATGACGTAAGGTTGTACCAACCACAAACAAAAGTTAACCTCCCACAACAGGATGGTATGGATGACAGATGACTCTGAACCATCCCGTTCTATGAAGCCATAACCAAATCTCTCATACAACAATGGTAGGAACAACCACGTCACAGCTATCTCTCACTTCTCCCTTTTGTCACTGTGCACATAGGCACTTGCATATTCCCTCTCAAGAAAGCTTTTCCTGCTTAGTGATTGACAGCACTCCCTTTCCTACAAGACTGCTACTTAAATTTTCCCAGCTGGTGGGTGATTCTTGAGTTTGGGATACCTCTGGTATTAGAAGACTAGGAGTCCAGGCAAAAGCACCAACCATAGTGTGGAAGGTGGTATCCCGATCCTACTTTCCAGCTCCCCTTGAGTATATATATCCCAGTGTGAATGCCACTGTCTGGAACGTCTGGAATTAACATGCAGGACTAGAAATAGCAACCGTGCAAGACAAAAGGTAAGGAAGAGACCAGGTGCCTGACCCATTCACAGAGTTCCAGGTCCTCAAGGTGTCTTGCATTTCAAGTCAATTTATTGTTCTCCGTTCAGTACCCCTGGTGCCATGTTGCCTCTAAGGTCCAGGGTCTTTCCATCCTCTGGAAGGGCAAAGGAGCTCTAGCTGTCATCTGGAAGCAGCTCATGCTGGTCTGAGTATCCAACTCTAGCGTTGGTATACTTTACTTCGCATAGAGAGACTTAGGGCCTTATTTAGAGTTTGGTGGATGGAATACTGTGTCATTAAGTGGTGTCTATCTCATCCATCGTATTACAAGGGACATGGGCTTTAATGTGCTTGTAATACAGTGGACTGGACATCCACCATGTTTGTGATGGAGTATTGTGTCCGTCAAACTCTATCGATAACTCACCTGATTCGGTATCGGAATTCCAGGCAACAATGCTGCACATCCGCGACTGGATGAATAGTAATCAGTTAAAACTTAACCCAGACAAAACCGAAGTGATTCTGATAGGGGGTCCCCTGAATCCTTGGAACGCACATTTTTGGCCAAGTGAATTGGGTTCTCCCCCCACTCCTTCATCCTCAGCCAAGAGTCTAGGGGTTATTATCAATAGTGACCTTACTATGAAATCCCAGATGGAGCAGTAACCTCCACCTGTTTTTTTCAGCTCAGAAAGATAAGAAAGATCAGAAGATTACTTACTCGGGAAGCTCTGATCCAGGTGGTTCTAGCCATGGTGATCTTGCACCTGGACTATGCCAACTCTTTATATTTTGGCATCCCTTTATATCTTATTAAAAGATTGCAGTTGGTGCAGAATCAAGCAGCCAGGCTGATATTTCAGCAACCCAGATGGGAACATGTTTCACCCATTATGGAAAAATTACATTGGCTTCCTATCCCACAAAGATGTGCATTTAAAGTTGGCTGCCTCATTTTTAAGTCCCTGCATGGTGCTAGCCCAAAATTCATATCCCGGCTTGTCCAAAAATACATACCTTCCCGGAGCTTGCGCTCCGCTCATAAGAACCTCCTAGTCATTCCATAATACAAACGGAAACGACTAGGTGGTTGTAGGTTAGCAGCATTGGCACCCAGCTTCTGGAACACTCTTCCCTTGGACATCAGAACCTGCACTGAATTCTCTAGATTTAGGAGGCTTCTCAAGACTTGGTTATATTTCCAAGCTTATACCTAAAACCCAGTAGATGATCAAACATATGGGGCTCCGGCAATATCCTAGGTTAGCGCCAAGAAACCAATCGGTGTATGTGCGCTCTACAAGAAATTTAACATAACATAACCTAATAAGGGGCCTAACTCGCTTCACATTCTAGAACGACTCTTTTTCTGCTTTGGTTTCTCTTTTGTCCAATACACACCTATATAATATATATGCAGACTATAGAGCCTCACATCACATAAAACCACTTCTTTTTGCATTCTTGCTTTGCTTTTCCTACTCTCCGTTCACCTTTAATTTTATTTTTTCAGGTCTCGCCTGGCGTTAGCAGCGCGCATGCGCTGCTCTCGCCATGCGAGGGCCTTTTGGAATCAATACGGATTCCAGATGTGCACGCGGAGGGACAGAAGATGTGCACGCAGGGACTGGATGCTTTACTCGCGGCGGGAGACGGACGCACTATATTTTTCACACGGCGCTTTCGCGGCGTGAGACGGAATGGGCTCTCGCTTGTTCTTTGTTTCCTGTTGGTGTTTGCCCATGCTTGTTTAACTTGTTGCTCGTGTTTCTTGTTTTCCCCATCCCACCACCCCTCCACGCGGTCCTTGCTTCCACATACACCCACCCTTCCCCCATCTTTTAATTGTTGTTTCCGTGTTTGCTGAGGGTTTTATGTTAATTGCCTGCTGTGTAATATTTTACCATTGCTGTCACACTTCTAAAAAAAAATAAGATAAAACCGTGCACTTGTAATGCGCTGCTCAGGGCAGAGTTTGCTGCCGGACGTTATTTTATTAATTGCTACACTCTTTTTTTATGGCACTGACCGATGTGCCAAATGGCAACAGAACGCTGTAACTAGCACTTCCTTGTGACTCTGTAGCGCTGCAATTAACACTATGTAATGTTGCAGACTTGATAGTAATGCGTTTACCTCCCTGGGAAGGATGAAAGGCTGAGCTGCATCTGCGGCGAGTCAAACTCGTGATCTGCTGGTTCTTCAAGAGCGCTGCAACAGATGCCTTAACCCGCTAGGCTAGCGTGAGAACGTTTTCATCCCTGTTAGTTACTGTATATATAATTTGGTGACACAGTTGTTAGAGCATACAGAAATGAATGCGTTGTTTTGTAAAAGCACAGTAAGCGAACCGGATGTGTAAGAATGTAGTTTAAACATAATATGCTGGAACACACACCATGGACGTGTAAACATACTCACTTTTGTCTTCTGCGGACGCATGTGTTTTTAAGAGAATGGCAGGGGGAGTAGCTCTTAAAATAGTTACGTTTGGGTTTACATTCCTGCAATTGTGAAAGTCCGCAAAGTTGGCTTAGGGTGCGAAACTGTGACCGCAGTCCTAGTATCCTGCGAGTGCTGATGCGTTAGAAGACACCGGCTACATGTGTTCACACCCTCCAGTGGAGGATAGGGGGGGCATTGGTTGGTGGAGGAGATGTGTGTGAGAGCAGGGCTCGCAACTTACCAAGGGACGGGCTCACGAAAGAGCTATGTATTGAGGCCAGGTAGAAGTGTGTGCAAGCAGCGAGCAGATTGGAGTGCTTGTGTAATCAGAACCAAAGATCTTTTGGGGGTAGGGACATATATTCTGTGCCATTATGTCCGTGAATTATTTAACCATTAACTAGTTTGCAGTCCCCTCTTTTACTTATTTTTATTGTCCGACGTTTTCATTAAACCGTTTTATGGGTAAAGTTCATTGCACGCTCTTTACGTGAAGTGTGTGTGTATGTATATAAAAGGAGAGATTGAGAGAGAGACACATGGGGGGGGGTTTATAGGAGACACGAGCGGTCGACGGAGAGGAGTGCAGTGGAAGGGGGGGCAGAGTGCCTTTCAAGGGCCTGAAGAGTCCGCAGGGGGGACAAAAATGTGTGAGGCCGGCTGCAGGCTAATCGCACAGGAGGGGGCCTCTGTGCATTTCAAACACCTCTGTTGCCTGCTGCTTACCTTCCCTTTACTGGCTCAGTTGCAGCACAGAGCCAGTAAAGAGAGGGTGAACATCAACGTTTTTTTTTTAAACATATTTTACGGGCACTTTTGTAAAAATCGCAGTATTTTTACAAAAGTGCTGATTTTGCGATTTTTTTGCAAATCGCAAAATCGGGGGTGGGGGGTCTGAATAGGGAAATTTTTGAGTCCTCATGATTTTGCAGTAGCAGATATGACACATCACTGGAGTATCTATCTTCCCAATCACACCTGAAAGTGCAAGGTTAGGTGTCCATAGCTGCCAAGCTTCCCAAAGACCATGTGTGATAAGCAGCTCCAGACCAGTTTTTTTTCTTTGAATTCTGGGACTTGTAGTGCTGGTTTTATAATAAACAATTCTAAAAGCCACAGATTTCAAAGAATAAACCTGGAGTCTGGAGCAGCTAGTCATTCCTGGAACAGGGAAATTTGACAGGGCTTGATGTTGCAGTCAGACAAGTCCCAAAAACTGTAGTCTGTTTCTAACACCTATTACTTAGTGGTATTTACATTATATTAATAACGAGACTGTACTATTTGGTTGCTTTTTAGGTCGAGCATTCAAGACCTCTTGTATATACTTTAGTATATACTTATATGCGTTGTACTTTGTGGGCTATGGAGATCAGCCCTAGGACTTGTCTGCTTCCGCTTAGGGACTTTTTTTTCTGTTCAACTGACTCTATTTAACTGTCTTGATAGAAAACGACCAGTAGAGGTCAGTAAAATACCAGATTTGCTTTCTGCTTAGGGACTTTCTTTTTTCTATTTTTCTGGCAACTGCCTCTATTTAACTTTCTTGATAGAAAACGACCAGCAGAGGTCAGTAAAATACCAGAATCACTTTAGCATTCTCTAGATTCCAATCCATAGAAATTGTCTTCCACGAGCACCCGTAGATAATATTTTTTTCAAATCTTGTATTTTCAGTGATATGATCACCGAAGGCCCTGATTTTATAGTAAAACAGAGCTTTGGCCTATACCATTTCCCGCTGAAAGGCAATATTTCTCTCCATGTGTTCCCATACCTGGCGTGTCAGGCAGTTTGGTGCTTACTTTCCCTCCATGTTAAAGAACAATAGATGTTTCAGCACCCAGGCTAATGTGCTGCATAGCTAAATACATACAAGGTCCCAAAGGCGAGACCGATTGCATTGCAAATGCTTGTTTTATTTGTGAGGAACTATCATATTATATAGGACAACAAACTCTTTGAAATGATTCCTCCCTCTCAAGATGGCAGTGCTCCCCAAGCTAGCATGGCTTGGTTGAGGTGAATAAAAGCCAATTTAAATTTTGATTAATTTATTTCTGGCATCTCCTTCAGGTTGATCGCAAGCTACCAATAGCTCGCAGGTTATGGCTAAGTAGCTCGCAGTCTGTGAGTTGGAATCCAATCTAGGCTTTTTGAATTCTCTACCTTCCAGGGCTGCACTTTAAAATAGTCACTCGCTTCTGTAAGCTGACAGTGCAAGAGCAGCAAACAGCACTCCCTTTCACAAAAACATGCTGTGCATAGTAAGAAACCTGAAAAACATAAATGTATCAGCTTTTAGAGCACACTTAAAAATGTTACCTTGAAAAACAGTGTCGTCAAGAACTTTTGAATTCACATAGTGCGTTTCAACAGGTGCACTAAAATGTTGTTATTTAGACTTTCTCTCCATTTCTTTCTGCCATGCCTTAATTTCTCGCCTTTC
This sequence comes from Calotriton arnoldi, assembly GCA_963921515.1. Lineage (NCBI taxonomy): Eukaryota > Metazoa > Chordata > Amphibia > Caudata > Salamandridae > Calotriton > Calotriton arnoldi. The sequence continues at coordinate 1,101,631 of CAWUFW010000796.1, forward strand.
TGTTTACTTTATTTCGTTTCTTCTATCTTGCTTTCTATTTTTTCTTCATCTCCTTTCCTTACTTCTCCCCTTTTTAGTTTTTCTCGTTTCATGTACTTTTTGCTTGCTTCCTTTCCTTCTTGCTTTCTCCCTGTCTTTCTCGCATCTGTCTTTCTTCCTTTCTCCTAGTCTTTCTTTCTTCCTTCCTTTCTCCTTGTCTTTCTCACTGTCTTTATTTCTTCCTATTTCCGTTTCTTTTTTCCCTGCCTTCCTTTTTTCTGCCCATCTTTCTTTTCTCTGTCATTCTTTCTTCCTTCGTCTTTCCTCCAGTCTCTTTCTTTTCTTCCATTCTTTTTCCTTTCTTCCTTCCTCCCTGTGTCTCTTTTTTCTTTAATCCCGTCTTTCTCCCTATCTTTCTTTTTTCCTTTCTCTTTCTCCATCTTTCTTTCTCCCTGTTTTTCTTTAATTTTTCCTATGGTTTTCACTCTTTCTTTCTCCCCTTTCCTTCATCATTTCTCCCTCTCGTCTTCCCTTCCTTATTGCCTTTCTTTTTCCCCTCCTTTTCTCCCTCGTTCTTCATTTCTCCATATCCTTCTCCCGCCCTTTCTCCTTTGTTCTTTCGTTCTCCCTCACTCTCTCCCTTGATCTTTCATTCTCCCTCCCTCTCTCCCTTGTTCTTTTGCCCTCCTCCCTTTCTTCTTCGTTTTTGGTCTCTCCCTTCTCCCTCATTCTTTCTTTCTCCCTTTTATCTTTCTTTCGTTCTTTCTCCCTTTCTTTATATCTCCCTTTCTCCATTTCTTTCTATCTCTTACTCTCTCTCTCCCTTTCTTTCTTCTCTTGTTTTGTTTCTCTCTTGTTCTCCCTTGTTTCCTTCTCCCTCTTTCTCCCTTTTTACTTTTTCACTCTTTCTCCCTTTGTCTGTTTCTCTCCCTTTCTTTCTCGCTTCCTCTCTTTCACATTCTTTCATACTTTCTCTTGTTAACCTTTTCTTTCATGCTTTATCTCTTTCTTCTCTTTCTTTCTCTCTTCCACTTTCTTCCTACTCTCTTACCCTTTTTTCTTTTTACTGCTTCCCCTTCCTCTTGTTTGTGCTTAACTCATACTCTCTCTTACTGTCTCAATTACTCCCAGCCTCCCTTTCCCCTTCCATCTCATATTCCTTTCTTTTTCTCCTTCATTTCTTTAAGAGTTTCTTAAAAGAACCTTCTGTGGCTTCAGAGATATATGTCTGGTAGAATTTCTGGAGACATCTTAATGTCTGCATTCAGCTTGCATATTATATTATTGCTAATGATCCTAGTTTGTGGAGCAATTAATATGTTAAAGAAAGAACATTCTGATTTGGTTCCACGTGTGTATGAATTCTTGGAAACAGGAGCTGTGAAGTGTTGTACTCAAGGGTCGGGTTCGCCAACAAGCCTTGAACCATTTTGCCTCCAGGGATCATTATTCTTAATCTTGAGGTATTATGCCAAGGGCAGCTTCTGGACATCAACCAATGGACCTTAGGACATTAGTCAGATAATGGAAGTCTTTTGGGTGCTAGCTCTTAAAATGAAAGCAGTTTCATCCTTTGTATTGTATGGCAAAGAAACAACCCCCAATGAAATAACTCAGAGAGTGGACTCATATACAAGTCTAAACTCCCACCTCTACCATTTCACCTACGTCTCCCCAGGAACACTCTCTCTATTCCATTATTGAAACCATCGCCGACAGCTCCAGATCACCCATTCCAAGAGTAGGCTCTCGCTCTTCCCTTTCATCCCACCTAGCTGACATGCCCCAACTCTCTGCTCACAGAAGATCTAACACCATTAATGTGAGAACGGACAACAGCCTTAGCCCAGAGATATTCTGACAAACTTTGTTGCCTCCCTTGTTCAAAGGTACACCCTCTCCTTCTTCTTATGCGTCTCAAGTGGCCACCCTTTCAATCTTGCTGGACTCTAACTTGGCTTTAGTGACATCACATCACCATATGCTTCCCGGTGCTGGTGCTCTTTCGACCCCTCCTCTCGCCACCCCGAGTAGACCCTCTCTCATCTCTCATCCTCCTATCATGTCCCCTATCAAACCCCTCACCTCCCTTGATCCGGAGGGTCTGCGGAACACTCCCTCTGCTACTGAGGGTGTTCACATGTCCTCTGCCCCGAAGCCACATGCCACTTTCACATGCACTGACCATCTCCCTTCACTGGATAACATACTTGCTGATATTAGTCAAGACCTTCAGCAAGTTAAAACCAATCTACAAAATCGTACTCATACCACCTGGAAACTCTAGAAGTTCATGAAACTCAACCTGACCCCTTGGGCTAACAGGCCCCCACACACCAAAAATCTTAATTCATCCCAACTCAGATGGCTGAACTACTCCGGGCATGGAACATCATACATTGTACAGATTCTGACAGGGCCAGACTGGGAATGGCCAGAGGTCCTAGCAATTGAGTCGGGCCGGCCGCAGGGTGGGGGGGGTGTAAAACACTGCAGCTGCGTTTGTTACAGGGGGCCAATATTGTAGCTTTGCTGCAAAACCGGCCCCAGGTAACAAAACGCCCCCAGGGGTCCAAAACCGGCCCCCACCCTGGTGGGCCACCGGGAAATTTCCAGTGCCCGCTACGGGCAGTCCGGCCCTGCTTTCCGAACTTGAACTGGAAAACTCAACCCCATCTCAATCCCATCTGCAGACCTCGGAGAATTACTGGCCACCTATCCGATGATGACAATCACTCCTTTCTGCGATCTTACACCTCTACTAGTTTGTTATCAGTGCCAATCACTATCCGACCTATTACCTCCAACCCTCTTAGAGAACCTAGTCACAACTTCAGAACCTTGCACAAACAGAACCTATTACAAGTCCCCATAACACACCTTGAAGTTTCAGAAACCAAATCTCACTTCAAATCCATGCTTCTCATTTGCAGATCAACGGTTAAACACGCTGAAGACATTGCGGATCTCATCCTCACTCATGACCTTAATTGCCCGATATTAATGGAAACGTGGCTGAATGAGACCTTATCACCTATCTTAGACATTTTTGTCCCACCCAAATATGACATCATCAGACTGGACAGAACAGGAAGAGCTGGGGGTGGCTCAGCTTGCATTTATTGCTCCTTGCTCATCTTGAAACAGTCACAAACTATACAAGTGACCTCCTGTGAATGCCTAGCCATCGAAATTTGGAGCAATGACAAGATGATATCCAAACTCCATACCATTTATCACCCCAGGAAATAATCTACCTTTAATTGCCCAATAATGAAGACCATCTCGTCCAACTCGGATCAGCACATAGACCATATCTTCCTCTGGGACTTTATCATACATCAGAATGATTTTAATGACCCTTTAATAAACTCCTTCAAGGCCTTCCTCACAGAGCTCAACCTTACCCAGTATTGTAATGGCCCTACTCATACAAAAGGCTCCACCCTCAAACTAATCATCTTGAATGCCAATACCATTCAACCTGAACCCATAACCCCCTGGGTCTGGTCAGATCACCACCTAATCTCCTTTCTTATCCTGGGGAAGGTGATGACTAGAAAGGGCCAGTCGCTTAAACCTAAACGGTGGTCGAGAGACTTAAGAAATATTAATCTATCCGCTTTAACCTCTACCAGCAACAACTTCCCACAACCATAATGAATGTGAATGATCTCACTGCTTATTACACACAATCCATGTCAAACATATTTGATACTTTTGCTATGAAGCAGCTAAAAAGAATTCAGATCTGACACTCCAAACCCTGGTTCAACAGCAGCCTCAAAGAGGAAGGACGCATATTAAGACCTGTGGGGGGGGCGTGGCCAACCGCCGAGCATGGCGGACACGAGCTAGAAGAGCTCCGTAATCCACCCTGACACGGAGGCATTTATCCTGTCGACGTCGGACCACCGGTGCTCGAATAACGGCGCTCTGGGCATCGGAGGGACTGCGGATCGCGGCGACTCTGCTCTCGGACTGCTTGCAGCCTGATTTCGCCCATAAGCGGTTGATTGACGTCCGAGGCCGCACCCACACTGCCCTGGCAGCCCAGAAGTGGCGCGGGAGCGAGGTGTAGGCCCCGCGACCCGGGAACAGCAGCCTTGAATGCCTGAAACGTGCGCGCCCCTTTTTTGAAGGCTTACCACGTTGAGGGGCCGGGGGCTATGACCGGCGGATCGGCTGCCTGATGACTGGCGACAGTCCCGGAGCGGCCCAACATGGCGGGCGGAGGTCGACGGCCGGCTCGCAATCGGCGGCATTGGTGACAGCGAGGGATGCGTGACCACGACCCTGCTTTGCCTCCGCATCCGTTCCTAGCATTGAGGCAGCACGGGAGGCACTGACCTGCCCTGGTCGGCGGTTGAGGGACATCGGACCACTCTGGGGTTGCTGAGAGCACCGAGGACTGAGGCACGCCCGAGTGGGTGACCCGCTGCGTAGTGGCTGACGAGGGCCCTGAAGGTGAGATACACGGAGCGGCAATGAAGATACGAGTGGCCTGGGGCGGCATGAGAGCGTGAGACTGAATGATTACTGTTGAGGCCTGCGGAGGACTGTGGGATACCAAGTTTGTTTTGGCCACCCCGGACGTGGGGATGCATACCGGTGATTTCCGGGAAGCCACACTAGCAGTGTGACAGGTTCTGCGCTCGCAGGCCTCTTTTGATGTGCAACTGGCAATTTCGTTCTGAGACTGATCCCCCACCTATTTGTGCAGCTGCTTGCCCGCGGATACATTGAGACCCAGGGAGCGACCGGGCTGGATGATACCACGGGTTTGGCCTTTACTGCGTGGGGTGCACCAGTGCTATTGTCGCAGTGAGGTGGAACCAGGCAGTGCCTGAAGGGGACGCGGTTGGAGGTCAGTTCCCTGGACTCGGAGGTTGGACGCGGCGAAATGCGCTGTTGAGACGACAGCAAGGTGGCCCCCGTACCGAGACGCTGTGTGCCACGTGGTGCACTGCCGCGAGACTGCTGTGTGCTATCAGATAGCGCCCCACGAGTGGTGCGGGAGCTGAGACGTACGCCGTCCTGACCCCTGGATAATATGGGGCGTCCCAAGACCAAGCAGCCGGAACCCCCCCCTCCCCCCACCCCCGACGACTCACCGGGACCACGGCCAGACATGCTGAGGCACAGTCCAGATCTGGATGTGGTCCCGCCCACGGAACCCGAACGAACTGCGGACAAACTGAATTTAATATTGAGAGAAATACGAGATTCCCGAGCTGCTATTGAAACACAAATTGGCACGCTGACTACCAGTTTTAATCTATTGAGAGCAGATCACACGAAACTGGCGGACAAAGTCAAATCTAACAGGCTAGCGCTAGATGACCTCATACACCAACAAACGACACACTCCTCTCAAATAGAACAACTACAGCGCCAATTGAAAGGTCTACAGGATAGTGTGGACGACGCGGAGGGGCGATCGAGGCGCAACAATGTGCGCATACTGGGAATACCGGAGAGAAGTGAAGGGTCCAACCCCACCCAATTTGTCGAACAATGGCTACGAGAACGGGTAGCTACAGTGGGAGTCACAGAACATTACAGTGGGGAACGTGCCCACAGAGTCCCACCCAGACCTCCCCTCCCGGGGGCACCACCTAGACCGATCATAGCGCGGATTTTAAACTATAGAGATCAGGATACGATACTGCGTGCGGCAAGAGAGAATGCCCCAATAACATTTGAAAACAAAACGGTCTCTCTCTATCCGGATTTCACGCTGGCAGTACAGAGAGCGAGGGCTACATTCCAAGACCTCAAAAAGAAACTCCGGCTCCATCACCTGAAGTATGCCCTATTGTTCCCAGCTCGCCTCAAGGTTCTCTATGATCAAAAGGCCCTTGTTCTTTGACACTCCGGAGGAGGCAGCGGACTGGCTGGAGATCACTCAGTCGCCGCCGGGGTCACAGCACTCCTCGCAGTCCAGCCGAAGACAACAACCGCAGTCGCAGCGGGTGCGACGAGACAGACCTGTTAAGGGACGATGGACAGGTGCTGGCAGCAGAGGACACCCATCACAAGAGCAGATATTGGACAGTCAAAAGGAAGCGATACTGACGGCGGTCGCATTGGCGGCCCATGACGCACAGTCGGTGGCGGAAACAGTGGACTCTTCTGAAGATGTGATTGCCCAGTCCGACTCTGAGACTAGTATGGCACTGTTCCCCTTGGTCACCCCACAGACTGCCAATGATTACCTGGGATGACGGAGATGCTTTTGTCCCGCTGCTGACGTGGATTGTCAGATGAGTATATGTGTATACAAATTATGCTGAATGTGCCACTTATATGATTACTTATGCAATGCTGTCATGTCGACTGGTCGCAATGTTTATAATACTGGTTCTGTAACGGTTGTTGGTTGGAGCCCTAATATGATTGAACATTGAGTATTGTGTGCATTGTGCTATGAGGCGGGTGGTGGCCACTACCCCTAAGGCAACTTCACTTAGTTATGGAAACTGCAGAGTTTTTGTTGAGTTTCTGTTGATGGTTTGGTCCCCTTATGTTGTGAGGGGGAACCTAGAATTGGGAAGTTTATTGGGGTCTGCGGGCTCGACTACATGTGCTCTACGGGGTGTTCAGTGTACTGAGAACTGTACCATGAGCAGATTGTGCGTTACAACGCCTGATGGCGCAACCTAATAGATATAGGTACGCGTCCTGGAACGTGAGAGGTATGGGATCGGTTCACAAAAGGCATAGAATTCTGGCACAATTAAACCGTAGGAACGCGCATATAGTCTTTCTACAAGAAACTCATCTAATTCAGACGGAAGCCGTTAAGCTTCTAAAGAAATGGAGGGGCCAATTATTTTCTACTTCTTACTCTGCATTTGCCAGGGGGCAGCGATATGGTTCAGGGCTGGCATCCCCTTCACGCTCCTGGAGCAAAGGGCTGATTTCAATGGGAGATATATGCTGTTGCATGGCTTGTTAGACGGGGAACACATAGTGGTAGGGAGTCTTTATGCCCCAAACACGGAACAGGACAAGTTCCTGGAAGTCCTTAGTACAGCCTTGGTGGGCGGGAAGGTTATCCGTGGGTTCTGGGTGGTGATTTTAATGCAGTGCTGGATATTGAATTGGATAGATAACACCCTCCTCTGCAGAGCGCGGGTTGTAGGAAGCAGGCGGATGCGCTCCAGACATGGGTAGAAGGTTGGGAAGTGGGGGACATATGGAGGGAGAAGTACCCCATGGACAGGGAATATTCTTTTTTTTCAGCACTGCATGGCCTACACACTCGAATAGATAGAATATTCTGTTCGCTGAGGTTACTGGGCACAGTCCTGGACACCACACATCTGGGCAAAACATACTCGGATCATAACCCGATCGAGGCCACATTACTTTGGGGGAAGGTTCCGACGCCCATCCCGACATGGAGGCTACATCCCATGTTACTAGAGGATTCGGTGTTCCACAATGCTCTCTTTGGCCATAACCCACTACTTTACTGAGAACACAGGTACAGCTAGCACACGGCAGATTGAATGGGACGCCTTCAAAACTGTGATACGGGGGTGGCTATTAGTACGAAAGTCGGAGTACATGCGGCCCTCCTTGACAAGCTTACGGTAGTAGAAGATAGGCTGGGCACACTGGAACAGGAGGCGGTAACGAATGCCGCGAGCAAAACAGAGTTGTAGGAACTGCATGTCACGCACGATGAGCTGTTAGAAGAGCTCCGTGTCCTCGATTATCGACTATACACTCAGAAACAGCATGTGAATGCGGATAGGGCAGGCCCCTTGCTTGCTAGGATAATTAAAGATGCGCCGCCAGTATCTCCCATTCTCGAAATAGCTACCCCGAACGGGGATGTGCTGCGCACCCAGTTGGAAATTAATGACGCGTTTAGACGATACTATGAGCAGCTGTATGCGCCTCCAAGTGGGGGCGGGGGACTATGAGGGGTTCTTTGACGGATTACAGCTCCCGAAGTTAAGCGCTGAACACGCAGTGGACTTACAGCGGCCCATCACAACCATGGAAATTAAAGCAGCGATTAAAGCCCTTCCCCGAAACAAATCGCCGGGTAATGACGGGTTACCTATTGAATTCTATGCAGTGTATTCTGAGTTGTTGGTTCCCCGACTGCAGGAATTGTACCGGGCGGCACTAGAAAATGGCTCCCTTCCCCTCACTACCTTACAAGCGACAGTGGTCTCCCTTCCGAAACCGGGTAGGGACAGCAGAGACATGGCTAGTTACAGACCCCTTTCACTCCTTAACATGGATTACAAGATTCTGAATAAACTGTTGGCAACTAGGCTATTGCAATATTCCCCCAGATTGATACATACTGATCAGTGTGGGTTCGTACCGAACAGGAGTACAGCTCTCAATATTAGGAGGCTACACCAGATAATGTCCCAGGTGCCGGCGGACGTCGCTCCGCGCGGCTGTATTTCCTTGGATTTACGTCAAGCATTTGACTCCCTACGTTGGGATTATATGCTGCACGCGCTGCCTAGATTTGGGATTCCGCCAGAGTACACGAATTGGGTGCGTCTGTTATATACGAACCCAACGGCGAGAGCTCGCACGGGAACCCACATTTCACAGCAATACCAAGTAGCGAAGGGTACTAGACAGGGCTGCCCGCTTTCGCCCTTATTATTTATTTTAGCACTAGAACCTCTATTGCATAAGCTTCGTGGCATGGCGGGCCACAGGGGGATACGCATAAATGGGGATGTGCATGTGGTCTCGGCGTATGCAGACGATATCATTTTATTTCTCAACAATATAGACGAGGTCTATGACCCTATCCCTGCGCTTTTTTCGGAGTTTCAGAAACTATCGGGACTCACAATCAATGAGAACAAGTCCTATGTCTTCTTTTTTAATGACGTAACCAGGACCGAATCAATTCGATTCGGTTGTTGGACGTTTCAAACTGCGACGGATACTTTTAAATATCTAGGTATCCAAATCTACCGAGACGTGGAGGACATACTAGATGGTAATTTGACTCACTCCATCACGTCGCTACGTAAGCAAATACGGTTCTGGACGTCCTTACCGATATCGGTAGCTGGGCGTGTGGCCATAGCTAAAATGGTGATGCTACCACGATTGTTATATTATTTCGTTAATCTACCCATTGTGATTCCGCTTCAGACATTTAAATTACTGGACACTCTGCTTGTTGAATTGATATGGGGCTCGGGACGCAGACGTATAGGGCTTTCTAAGTTACAGTTAGACACGAAGCAAGGGGGTATGGGAGTCCCTGACATGAGAGCTTATTGCTACGCAGGTCAGCTGCAATGGCTGGCGTACTGGATAGCAGGCCGCAATTTGAGAGAAATACCCATGACCACCCAGGCGTGGGAACGTGGGGTACTACATGCACTGCTGCTGCCAGGCAGCAAACGTCCGTCGACGGCGACACCACTTTTGCGGACGGCTCTGTTATATTGGAAGAAGGCAACGCGTTACACTAAAATGACAACACCCTACGCCCCAAACATACCCCTGCTGGGCCTTCCACTACCATCGGGGAGGGTGACTCTTCGACATATAGAGCCATGGGTAGAGACGGGTGTGTCCACGATAGGCGCTTTCTTCACCAATGGCACATTGATGACACACAATGCATTTGTACGGGAGATGGGGGTGCCAAATAGATTGTTTCTGCTGCATGCACACATTTCTCGTTATATCACAACGGTTTGGTCCCCGGGAGGGGAAGAACCGCTGACACATGCCTTGACACACGCGCAATACTTGATGGGCGCTGGCAGTCACTTGACAAAGTGGTTATACCGGGGTATTCGCACGCACACATTAGCGTCACTACAATCGACCTGAGCTGGGTGGGACGCGGATGTTGGCCGTACACTCACGGATAAGGAATGGGGGCGGCTGTTGGAACACCCACGTAAGGTCTCTAGGAACCCGAAGTTTAAATTTATCCAACTAATGATTGTGCATCGTGCATACTTAACCCCCCACAGGCTCAGCCTAATGTTCCCAGAGGTATCGGGCGATTGCCCCCGCTGCCACTCCCCAAATGCCGGATTACTGCACATGTTGTGGGATTGCCCGAGACTCATTCATTACTGGTCATCAATACAGGACATAGTGAATAGTGTGGCGCCGACGAACAACACTCGGTCCTTGGAGTGTTGCATACTAGGCCTAGGTCCCACGGGGAAGAAGGGTAGTCCTGCTTGCAAATTTGTGAACCTTGCACTGATCTTGGCAAAAAGAAATATAACCATGAGGTGGAAAGCTACCAGACCGCCCCTCTTGTTAGATTGGTTTAATGAGATGGTTCGATGGGGTAGGGCGGAGGGAGCTGAACTTCAAAGAGAAGAACAGAAAGGGATGCGAAAGATACCTATCTCGCTAGACTGGCATGCAATGCTGGAGGAATTGGCGGCCAAAGAACTACAAATTTAGAAATGAAATGTATAGCCCGGGATACAAGCATTGTCAGGGGATGAGGCCTGGATACGATATGGGACAGTCAACCTTTCCGTATATTGCTCATGGCATGGACTTTATATGTGCTGATCTGTACTACTGTTTCACCATAAGAGACGTCCACAAGACATGTATGTAACTGTTAGTTTGAGCCTGAGGGGGTGGGGGTGGGTGGGAGATTCTTTTGTGATCTTTCGTTCCTGCGGGAAGCAACTTACGTGAAGGAAATTGTCGGATATGACATTTGTATTACTGTAAAAATCAATAAAACTATGCTTAAAAAAATATATATATATTAAGACCTGTGGAGAGATCTTGGAGAAGCCCTCCCACTATTGCACACCTCAAGCACCTGAGGTCGACAAGAAACTCCTACAACAAACGCATCCGAAACTCCAAAGCAGAATACTTCAGGAAGTAATTAGACAATGCAAAAAATAGACGCAAAAAAACTATTTGAAATCATCGAACAACAAGTAATTCTAACCAACAGTCGGTAGACACCGGTCTCTTGCCAAGTGGTGATGAGTTCTCTGCCTATTTCATTGAAAATACAAAGAGGATTGAGTCTGATCTGCATTGCACCTCACAGTTTCGGTTTACTCAGGCCTAGCTCAGTCTCCACCCAGCCATAACCCCTCTTTCTGGCTATACTACTGAAAACAGTGCTACTTGGAGCACCTTCAAAATCCCGCATGAAGCCGCTTTATTCACAGTGTTAACAACAATAAAACCCTCTAACCACATAAATGATTCCCTGCCTGCCAAGCTCACCAAACAGCTTAGCCCATCCATACTCCCTCTTTGGTCCAATATTGTCAATGCCTCGCTCTCTCTCAGGACATATTTTCCAACTGCTTAAAGATTGGTCAGGTCGTCTGGTACTAAAAAATCAAATGCGGACCTGTCTGACCTCATCAACTACCGCCCTATCACTAACATCCAGACTCTAGCAAAGCTTTTAGAGAAATACATACACCTGCAACTTTGCAACCACATTGATCAATTCCAACTCCTTGATCATCATCAATTAGGTTTCAGAACAGAGCATAGCACTGAAACGGCCCTTAGACACATTGTTGATGATGCACTGAGAATGCTAGACCAGAACAAACCCTGCCTGCTTATACTATTTGATCTCTCCTCCGCTTTCGATACGTTCAAACATCATAGTATGATTGACCTTCTTGGAAAGAGCATGGAGTTACTGGGTCTCATCTTAAAATGGTTTGCCTCTTTCCTTCAGAATAGATCACAAAGAATTAAGGTCAATCAAACCTTATCTGACATCACACCACTCACGATCGGAGTTCCCCAAGGATCCACGCTCTCACCCACCCTGTTCAACTTGTTCATGGAACCTCTTACCGATCTTCTGAATCTCTCTAATATTCACTACCACATGTACGCTGATGACACACAATTGTATTTGAATGTTTCCTCCCCCCATGACATCATACTGCTGAACTGCACCCTACAGAAAACCCAACAATGGCTGACCTGCAATCACCTCATGCTTAACACTCTCAAAACTGAATTCCTCCTGATCATTCCTCACAATCACTCTGCCCCTCTTAAAGAATGGCTCAAGCAACTCACTGCACCCCAAACATGATCGATTTCACTAGATCACTAGGTCTAACGTTGGACAAACACCTGAATATGCAAGACCATATCCATGCCTCCACAGGAGAAGCCAACTACCATTTAAACATATTAAGGAAAATCAAACCTTTCTTGCCCCAGATGACTTTCAGTTAGCAGTCCAACCCCTGGTAGTCTCCCAGTTGGATTATGGGAGCTACCCTTGCTGGTCTACCTAAAGCAAAGTTAGCTCCACTAAGAGCCACTTTGAACTCTGCTGCTAGGCTCATCAGAGGATCCAGAAGATTCACCACATTACACCTGACCACATCCATCTAAAATGGCTCCCGTTTGAAGCCAGAATCCAGTTGAAGATAGTTTGCATGACAAACAAGACCCTTCACCACAACACACCTGTCTACCTGGCTAAAAACCTTGAACTATCCGGTGGTTGCCGCTCATCAAGAAGCTCTAACTCCCTACTGTTGAAGCTACAAAAGTTTTAAAAAAAGACTAACAACCGCTCCTTCTCTAGTCTAGCCCCTAGAAAATGGAACAAACTTCCGCCAGAAACTAGGACAAACCCTTCCTCTACCTTCTTCAAAAAAGAAGTAAAAAAGCTTATGATGTATAGATTCCTTCACTGGTAATCTTAGTCATTCAGCCTGATCTTTTTCATGTGGACTTCTCGGGATCATGGATCCTCCAAGCCATTTTTTATATAATATATCGGTATTTATATGTGGTTTTGTTTCTTTCAAAGACCTGGCTGTGATATGTACAGGCTCTGACAAGCTGTAGGGTCATGAATGTGCTATATAAAACTCAGCAACTAAATAAATAAATTACTTAAGATACATAAAGGTTCGTGGTGATCACACAGGGAAATCTTTCCTGATACAGGTCTTGTGCCATTAACAGTGTGTACTCATTGTAGCAAGACGTGGGTACTGTAAGGGCAACAACAATTCTGCTTGGCCTTTATGTACCCTAATAACATGTATGTATTAGGTAGTAGCTCGGAGAGGTGTTCATTGATCAGATAATCAGAAGTAGCTCTCACTGTAGAAAAGGTTGGAGGCCCATGATTTTTTTATTTAAGAGTTTTATGTAGCACTAACCACGGGTTATATGTCACAATGTAGAGTGACAAAATATCAACCTAAAACAATAAAGTGCAGAATAATATGAAATATACTTCTTCAAAGTATGTAGATGTGGAGTTAAGAGCAGTACATTTATACTTACCTAGATATATTTACCATAACATTGCAGGGTTAGTAGTTGTTCTGCACTCGAAATTGTATTGCATATAGATACTAAAATCTTGATATTGTGGTAAAATACCTTAAATAGGCTGCATGCAGCCACTTAGGAGCAGTTGTTGATGGTAGATAAAAACCTTGGAAGTCATAATAGTTTAATGTATGTGTGCAATCATGGTTACTTTCTAAAACATCTGTGTTTCATTAGAGTTTATTCACTCCTCCTGATAAAAAGTCATGCCATAAGACCCAGAACCTCACTTGATAGTAAAGGGCTGATTTTTAAGCCCCCCTAAAAAATCAATGCTCATAATTCTCTTAGGAGCATGGGATATAAAATAATGTACGCTTCTTGCACCTAATCACTTTTGCTTAAATTGTGTTTTTCTTCCTCCTTCTTGAGACAATGTTTTGCTTTTTGTTAAAATATTTGTTGCTGTTATGAACACTGAGTGCTCTCTCTCAACCATGGGCTTGATTCTGAGTCGCATAGAGTGATGTCTCAAAGCGAGATACTGCCCTGCCGCTTCTGAGTAGACCTGAAGTAGACTCACATCTCAGTTCTACCCTATGTTTCTGTGCAAAGATTTCAATCTGTGAGTAGATACATGTCCAGAATCAGGAATAAACATGCAGGAAAGGGTCTGGTAATTGCCCTATGTTGTTCCTCATTTGATGCTCCAGACTCAGAATTGCAATGTACAGGTGTGGGACTGCTGACCAGAAACTAATACTGGACCAGTTATTGTCGTATCCCCATAGCATGTAACTTGCATTGGGGCCCATGTGGATCCATTTGTAGTGATATTGCGAAGAGTCTTTGAAGAGGTTCCAGCACACATCATTACATTAATCTAGGTCCCTCTTTCTTTTTGGAACTACTTTTGGTGATCAAAAATTCAGACTAAAAGGGCTTATTGCCCAATTCCCCAAACTCTTGCAGTTCCTCCCCCTGTCTTACTTAACCCTCAGATGACTGTTCCCGATTCCCGTTCCCACGTTGGGTCTCCCACCGAGATGCATTTCTTGGGAAATAAACTGTCCACCATACTAGAGGCACCACTTCGCTCCAGACTCAAACTCTACCCAGTTCACATAACATTCTGCTCAGGGAGACTTCAGCAACATCCACCCATCATCCAGGCTAACAACTCATTAATGCCAGGTATTACTTTGGTAGCCAGGCCCTGCCTAAGCACACAATCGGAGCACCTGTCAATTATCCCATCCAACACTGGGCCATAGTAAAGCATAATATAACCGCTCTATATGGCATGCATTCCTGCGTATGTCAAAAATATTGTATCTACTATATTGACCTAACCACTACTTCTCACGGTTAATCTAGGTAAATAGGTGTGGAGTTAAGAATAGTAATTATGTACTCACCTAGACTATGTAGTGGCAGGCAATACAGTGGATACAATATTTTTGTACGTCAATATTAATGACCACAACATAGTGCCATACAGTCGTACGGCACTGCAACCCGAGGGGATCTCCAAGACCATGCATTCAGTTCACATTCACCTTCTTAGTAAGGACCCGAGCACCAGCAACATAACCACTGGTAAAGTAAAAGCTTGTGAGCTACATCTGGGCGTGCCTTTCTGAGTTAGGGAGGCTCACCTAGACACCAAAAAAGATGTATGGAAATGCTTAAGATTGTCCAGAATCACTGGTAATTACTCTGGGCGCATTCCAATACATTGTTTTTTGTTGCTGCTTGTACTGTTACAGACAAGATCACTCCACATTGTCCCATCCAAACGTTTTTTTTTTTCGTATTAAGTATCCCTAAGCAGTATACATGTGCCCAGACTAGAATCCATGAGGTCACCCTGCCACAGGACTCCTCACTGATGAGGCCTCCAACTAACAAGTCTGAAAGATGGCTTTGTTGCTTAAGTTTCATCACTGAGACAACATACCCTAGCAGTTCTGACAGGATTGTGCCCCTTTTGGCACGACACCAAAAATGGACAGTTCAGTGAGCAAAAAAGGAGGCACTTGAATTTAGTCGAGGGAAATTACCAGTAGCTGAGATTAATTCCAGCATTCCATCCATTACATTTTGTTCTTCTTTCCTTGACACTTCTGAGGTTGCTGCTACACAATGTGTAAACCAATGCAATAAGGGAACCCACGGGCACAGGGGCCTAAATTGATATTCACAACCTCAATCAAATCGTGGTACCAGTTTACTACTAGGGTTGCCACTTGGTCAGTATTTTACCAGCACAGCCAATGTTTTAATGTCAAGGATTGTACAAAATTAAGAAAATCGCCAAAATCCGGTATTTTTACACCATTTGAAATGTACACTTAACACAGTAAATATAGGAAGGAATTACTTTAAAAATATTTTCGAGCTGTCTGTAGCATCTCTAAATGGCTAGTAAACGGATCGGATGTAGAAGTTCCATGCTAAAAGCAGAGCACAAGAGGGTTTTTCACAAAATCTCGGTACATTACCAACTCCAGGCTTTTAAAGAATCTGAAAACATGAAAAAATGGCCGGTGTTCTTTTCAGTGAGAAAGGTGGCAGCCATATTTACTAGATCAGTGGAGAGCCTGTGGAACCCAGTTGTAGAGTGTGTGAAAAGGTGTTCGAAATAGGGGTGCCCTCGTGTATTTATCAGAAGTTTATCACAATCAGGAGCGGACTGGCCTATAGGGCAGTCAGGCAGTCAGGCAGTACCCAATAGGCTGGTCTGACAGATCAGCGTTGATTGGACGGTTTTTTAGCAGTTGGGCCCGGCTTTATGGCCTGATCTCAATGGATTGTCTGGTTTCTTTGAAACTAAACGAGGAGCTCTGAGTAAACTCACATTTAAGGCGGCAGAGAGCATCCCGAGTAAAAACCATCGACCCAGGAATGGCCCTCTTGTTTTCCCTGCCTGACAAATGTCTGTTTTGAGACTAAAACTTCAAACGGAGGATTAGCAAAATATCATAACATCAAATCAGAAAACGACCTAAGCATTTACCATTCAAAGAAAAATATTCTAACTTCTGATTTAATAAAATATCACCCAAGCCATCCCAGAGCCAGTGCAAGCCATTGCTGACACTGTATACGTAAAATATGCAAAAGAGAAGAAGAGGAAGTTCCAATTTTAGGTAGCAGAGCATTTCAAGTGAAACTCATTAATGCAGTAATGACACTCTGCCACCACAAATTCCTGTATTTTGAAAAAGACTTGAAGTGCATGATTAGTAAAACATTATCCACACGTTTTAATTCCAGGTCACGTACCCATATTCAATAAGAAAAAGTATTTTGTGTGGATGTTGTGGGGAAAATTAAGATTGAGTGGACCCACCTTTCCGAAGTCGCGAACATCAAAAAGATCGAAGGCTTCGAAGAGTTCATTCTTCCTCAGACCAAACTTGTCGCAGCAGGTGGAAAGGAAAGTACGAATATTCTTTAAACACAGGAACTGGGATTAAAGAAAGAGAAGAAGGTGGTTATATCGTAGGCAATTATGGCCTCAGCCCAAAGTGACCATCAAGTCTTCCAGAACACCAGGGAGTCTCTGCACTCTCCGGAACTCACAATCTTCCCACATTCCCCTGAAAGAGTCCCAGACCCTCCCGAAATTGACAGTTTACTCCAAATCATAAGCAAAGTGAAAACGACGACACACGTCATTGAAGGAAGACCCGCGGCCTGATTTAAGATATTGCTGGCGGGGGTCACCCTGGCCGGATTACCATCCACCATTTCTAGAGATTACAGCTGATTCTGCGGTGATCTCTGTGCCTTCATAGAATGGAGGTTTTGAAGGCCCAAAAAGTTTGGTGTGCGTCTGCCATATTTCTGACAGCTGTGCACCAAACTTTTCTGTTTTTCAGCAACAAACTCCAAAAGTAGCAGTTTGTTTCAGGAAAACAAAAAAAATATGTCCCCCACACTCTGGGAGTTTTCTCCCAGAGTGTGGGGATAATTATTTTTTCCTGTTTGCAACCACTAGGTTTTACCTGGCGGTGACATACGTAAAAAACGTTATCAGATTGCCTGATCCAAATAGTGTTGGCAGTCTGGGTCTATTACTTCTACGGCTCCTACTCCATCGGGCCGCCGGAGTAAGTAGTTATATAAATATATATAATTCACTGCCTAAAGGAGATACTATCAGCACAGAAGCACCCTGAAAGACATCAATAACTAGAAAATAGCTCTAATAAATGGGAAACAGCCTTTACCACGCAGCCGGAACCACACAGTGCCCTGTACAACGTGGGCACTACAATGAACGCGCCATTACCATGCGTTCCTTTACCACGGAAGTTATTACAACGACTTGTTTAGGGAACACGTTGTTGGACTGCTGTTGGATTTTAAGGCCAACACCTTCCCACCTGTTGCACAGACTGGAGTTGGAATAGTAAATTATACTATTCCAAAGCCCAGCACTTCCCTAAGGCATGCCTTTGTAACAACTTGAGTGGTAAAGGAACATGTGGCAAAGACGTGTTTGTTGCATTGCCCACGTTGTCGAGACTTGCGTGGGAAAAGCATGCGTGGTTCCATCATGCAACCTTGATAAGTAAACCACCACCAGACCACGTCAGAAGTAGCAACCACAGTCAAACCTCCCTGAGTGAAATATCAATCACGACAAAACCTCAGTGAGCTATTGAGAGATATTACTCACATTAAAGAATTCCGTCAGTCACCACCAATTCCTTTGACAGCTTTCTTTCACTCCAAATATTCCATAAAGAGATATAAAATAAGGCCCACGCCTTCCTGAGGGAGATCCTGGTCACAGTCAAACTTATGTGCTGGAGATCATAATCACCACAAGTCCCCTGAGAGGCAGCAATCCTTACAAAACCACTCTGAGATAAAATAATCACCCACATTTTCTGAGAGAGATCCCAGTTATCAAAAGACCTTCTTTAGGTATCAACCACCATGGGAGCCCCCAAGGTAGCACTCAGCAACAAAACACCTTAACAGAGATAAAACACACCACCTGACTTCCTTGAGAAGTCATTCACAACTAAACTGCCATAAGTTATCTGTTACCCCAAACTGACAATATAGAAATACCAATTACTACCAAATCACCATGAGACAAAAGACAAACCATTTCACATCTTACTGAGAGATATACTGTCAGCCAACCTCTCTGAGAGATATTAACCATTTCCAGCCCCCCCTCTGAGATACTATCACCATAAAATCATCAGGAAAGAAATATCAATCCTCACCACACATCCCTATAAGATAAATATAATTCACCCGATTGCCCTAAAAGAGCTATCTTTCATCATCTAACCTTTCTAAATGAGCAATCAAACCTTCTCTCATTCAAAAGTGAATCGTTGTGAAAGAGAAATCAAACATCCTCTAATCTCGAGATAGAAATCACTACCATACCCCCTCAGAGATGTATCAATAACTCTACCCTTCCCTGACAGATAAAAATCACCAGCAACCCACTAAGAGTGATATGACTACTCACCATGAGCATCCCTGAGGAAGACCGCTCAATCACCCCATCCCTCACTGAGAGCGATAGCAATCACTGCTAAGCCTGTGAAAGAGGCACAAATGTCTCCAGCCCTCTCTGAAATAGTTTTACGTGTTAGATGTCTGTCTGTGGCTACCACAGAAACCCTGTAAACAAATCAATAAATAGATACAAAATGAGGGAATAGTATGGTCAATGCTTTGCATTTACCACTACATTGATAAGTAGGTTTTTATTTGTCTGCCATGGGCTCCCCATATTCCTTTCATAACCTGTAGAAATGTATATTACAAAATAGATATGCTAAAAATAGTTGATCGATGGCTTCACATTGCATTTTGTAGATTACAGTGATCCCTCCCAAACATTGCATCAACTATTCCCTTAATATATAGCCTAGTGGACCGATGTTTAGCCTTTATTTCACAGCAACATCTTTAAGGGTTTCCCTCACCAGGGACTGTGGTGGGGAATAATAGGTCCGAACCCAAATCCCTTACACTTCTATTTGCTTTATCAGCGTTCATAACAATGTAATACACATCACCATCATGGGATCACCTCACGTTCGGTATCATTATTATGAGCAACATAATTACCTCACATCATTGCTCAGGTCTTTGTCACCAGACATGCTCTAAGCTGCCATATCTCACATCAGAGGCACTTCACAGAGCATTGATAAATCTGCTAAAAATGCTTGTATCTCACCAGGATGTCCTATCCTTAATTATTTGTTAAAATATTGCGGAAACAATATTGTGTGGCCTAAATATCGAGGACCAAAATATTAAGAATAGTAAATGCATACTTACTTTCTCAACTTCACATTTACATACCTTGACTATATAAACCTTCTATACACACACACACATATATGTATGTATATATATATATATATATATATATATAGATATATATATCAGTCAGTCAAAGACAACTTTATTCGGTTCAACTGAGCTATAAAAGTTTACAGTAAAATTATCACAGTGTTTTTAACAGTTACAAACAATAAATTAAGAGAAGAGTAGATCATAAAATACCAAAAAGATAAAAATCCTTTACACACGGTAGTTACATTAAAATAACATGGTAATATTTCTCGATCTAAAATAGTAATTTTATGGCAACATACTTAAAAGCCCTTCATTATGCAGGAGCACTTACTTCATATCGTTTTCTGATAGCCAAGGAAACATTTTTATAATTGGCTACCGCAATACAAATATCAGGGGCAGCCAGTGATGCAAAAAGTTAAAACCATCAACATATGTGCATGGGCGGATTTCCCCTAATAATGGAACTAGAAATCTACTCCTCGCTGTTTCATATAAAGTGCAGAATAAAGTAAAGTGCATAGTGCTTTGGCTCATAGTGCTTTGGCTCATTAAATTGTCACACGGACAGGGTGTGAGCTTATCAACCCACCCTCCTTGACATGGAAATGCCAATAAAAAGTGCACGGTGCATAAACGGAATCTAGTTAAGTAAAATCTAGTCTGCAAATCAGTAGTAAAAGTTAAATAATATTGCAGCGGGCAAGGGGCAACTGTAGTTGGCCCATCTCGTCTTGGAGAAGATGGCGCGAATTGGCCCTTGAAAAGAACTCCTCTTTAATAATGGCTTTAGCATTTGAAGGGATGTTTCCTGGGTTGTCATAATAATGCCCCAGTCCTATCTCATGATAAGTGTCCCTCACAAAGCGAAGCCATGGTATTTTTTGGGCATTAGCCAGATTTTGGCAATCAGTAATTATTTCGCGTGAGAATATTAACTCTTCTGAGAGCCAGATTTTTGCCCATAGAAACAGCGGAGCACTAGATGTGCGATCCTCTACAAACTCTAGACCCAGTTCCTGATGGCATCAACAGCTGGAGGCACTATTCGGGGTCATCAATAACCTTTTGGTAAATTTATTTTCCAATGTTTGTAGCTGACGGCTTATGTGGTGTCCCCACACCCATGCCCCATATGTTGCAATTGGAAGACATTTTGCTTTATATACAGTGATTAATTCCCTCACTGGCTTGTGGCCCAATCTGCATGCAAAACGAAATAACCCATCAACAGCCCTGTTTGTAAGATGGGCTCTTGCTGTGACAAGTGGTTCCCAATTCAACTGGTCACTATATAGATTCCCCAGATACATAAAACTGTCTACTTTTCCTATTTTCTTGACCCGCACGACAAAGTTCCTACTTCTTGTGGTCTTGGGGCACATACCATTATATATGATTTAGTAAAATTAACTTTGAGGTCGAGTGAAGACATAAAATCAGTAAAAATATTGAGGGATTTCTAAAGATTATTGGCTGTCGTTGCCATTAACACTGTGTCGTCTGCATAAGCTAATAAGGGGACATATTTGCTACTAATCGGGAGAAACTGTGGGCCATGATGAAAGATATGGGCGTAGAAGAAGCATTGGTATCCTTTCTCCATAAGTTACACCTCGGTCGCCGTAAGATACGGCACCCAAGGGGAAAAAACTGAGCTGATTGCATCAACAGAGGGCGTTCGCCAAGGGTGTATCTTAGCCCCCTTCTTGTTTTTAATATATACTAACGGTTTGGAGGCCACTTTATTAAGTAGGAAGCTTGATGAGGGACGAAACGCGTCATGGCTACTGCGATCTGTTGGGAGCAACAATAAAATAGCAGCAGAACAAACTATTGTGGTCCGTTCTCTTTCTTTCGCGTGGAGGAGAAAGCGAGACGAGAAGGAGTGTTCCCGGATATATATACATATATATATATATATATATATCCACATACATATATTCATATATATATATATTTTTATTTTTTTATTTTAGCACACAGAACGTCACCGCCGCCGCTCCTTCCTCCCCGGGTGCTAACTTCAGCGGTGGTGAACCGCTTAACGATACTGCAAACCGGGCTCACCCTTCCGTAATCCCAACGAAGAGCACTCACGGAGTCTTTTCGTATGATACTTTATTGTGCAAAAACCCCCTGACAGACGCGTTTCGCCACACGGCTTCTTCGATGTCAGTTACTCTTCCATTGACGTGCATATTTAAAATACTTCATATATCACGTGATCACAATAGAAAGTCAAAAATAAAAGATGGACTTACGCTTCATTAAATACCACTTCATGGCGGCCATCTTAGAACATGTAATTAAAAGTGCAATGTTATAAAGTGCTTTGTGCTGTGCAAATTCCATTAAAAACAATAATCTTCAACTGTGTGCAAAGCTGTTGATGACAAGCAAATACATGTTTTGTACATTTTAAAATTTCATTAACAATAAAAATTCAATTAAATGTAACAATTATAAAAACATGTATTTACACCGTGTAAAAATTGTCTGAATATAATTTCATATATATACACATTCAGCGCCTACTCTATTATAACTTAATGTTTCATATAACATTTTAGTCAGTTTGAATAGAGCAGGAGACTATTATCACTCTAAATAAAATTACTAGAGCAAAAAGTCATCAGTTTGCCACCATAATTGTGCCCTGTATGGGCAATTGAAAATGCCAGTCTACAGGAGTTAAGACAATATTAAGCTAAAAATTCCATTCAAATAAGGATATCATCGTTATTAAACTATTTTACTCCAGGTGTACCCACATCTCTTCATCATTATTTAGCCCAATTGGCATCTTTGTCTGGAGATCAATGATATATTTGGACTCCAAGATCCGAAGTTGTTGCTTAGGAGGTCCCTGTTGCTCTGATGGAATTTTTCAAAATGACGAGCAACAGGGTAAGTTACATCTTTATTCGTGATGGCTCGCATATGTTCTAAAATGCGTTTTTTTGTGGGGTGGATCGTACTGCCTATATAGCGCTTAGAGCATGGGCATATTAGACAATAAACGGTAAAATCGGAGTTGCAATTTAGGAATTTTTAATAGTACGAACAGGTCTAGGATCCCCTGGCCTGCCTGAATAGTTTACAACTTTATTACTCTGTTTGCAGGCTTTACATCGTTGACATGGAAAGAAACCAGCTATGCCTAGACGGTTTATAGGTCTGGGGGTTCGGTTAAAATGACTATGGATTAAATGATCACCAATTGATTGACACCGTTTGTATGTAATAAGTGGGCAATTTGGGAGGTTTTTCTTTAAAATGTTGTCTGTCTGCAGGATATGCCAATTCTTTTTAAAGATCTGTGAGATTTTATTAGATTTTTCGTTGTAGCTGGTTATCATTCTCACCAGGCCTGCTCCTGTATCTTTATTTGGGCCTTTCGCTACTAATAGGTCTCTTCGATTGATCTGGTCAACCTTACTTGATGCTAGATTAAGATCAGTACTCGTATAGCCTCTCTGTCTAAAGCGGTTAAGGGTTTGATCTTTTGCTTCTTTGTAACTCTGTGGTGTAGTGCAGTTACGTTTAAGTCGCATCAACTCACCAAACGGTATATTTTTTATGAGGCTTTTAGGATGGTGGCTTCCTGCATGTAAAACTGCATTGCCCGCAGTAGGTTTTCTATATAGTCGGGTTAGCAGAATAAAATTCTCAACGTAAACCTCCACATCTAAATAAGTCACTGATTTGTCACTGATGCAACTTGTAATTTTCAAATTCAAATCGTTGTTGTTTAGCGAGGCCACATACTCCTCAGCCGAGTAACGGCTCCCCCGCCACACAACAAAGAGATCATCGATGTACCTAGCCCACAATATTATATTGTCAATCCAGGCATCATGTGTTTCCCCCCAGGCCACGTGCTTCTCCCACCAGCCCACAAAGAGATTCGCGTAGCTGGGGGCGAAGCACGTGCCCATCGCGGTCCCGCGTTGTTGGTGATAAATTTGGCCCGCAAAGGTAAACATGTTGTTATTTAAACAGAAGCTAATCATGTTAAACAGCATCTTATTATGTTTTTGGAATTTAAGTTGTCTTTTATTGAGGAACCATTCCACAGCTTTCACCTGAGCATAATTATTACGGGGATTTACTGGTGGTTGCCGCACGCCGGCACGTCACATGGTCTGCCACTGAAGAGGGCGTTGGCCCGAAACGCGTCTGGCAGGAAACTAGAAAAGGACTTTGTTCATGGCGTGTGCCCTTGCTTTGGTGTAATTTCTACCTTGGAGTGCATCCCACCTAGAGGCAACTCTTTTTGTATTTTGTACAGCGGCCTGCCTGGTCGCGGGATTGCACCACCGCGAAACACTTGCGGGTCCGCGGCTGCTTTATTGGGGCAGCTAACTGTGGAACAGGAGGTGCCTGTTATATGCAGGGGTGCAGGCGCGAACATCTGCAATCCTTTAAGACATTTTTGAATGTGAGTGCCGGCGGCGACCCACTTGGGTTTTACTGAACCACCAGTCCCATGAAGCATTGCTTCAGGTGGTTCACCTGAGCATAATTATTACGGGGATTTACTGGTGGTTGCCGCACGCCGGCACGTCACATGGTCTGCCACTGAAGAGGGCGTTGGCCCGAAACGCGTCTGGCAGGAAACTAGAAAAGGACTTTGTTCATGGCGTGTGCCCTTGCTTTGGCGTAATTTCCACCTGGGAGTGCATCCCACCTAGAGGCAACTCTTTTTGTATTTTGTACAGCGGCCTGCCTGGTCGCGGGATTGCACCACCGCGAAACACTTGCGGGTCCGCGGCTGCTTTATTGGGGCAGCTAACTGTGGAACAGGAGGTGCCCGTTATATGCAGGGGTGCCGGCGCGAACATCGGCAATCCTTTAAGACATTTTTGAATGTGAGTGCCGGCGGCGACCCACTTGGGTTTTACTGAACCACCAGTCCCAGGAAGCATTGCTTCAGGTGGTTCACCTGAGCATAATTATTACGGGGATTTACTGGTGGTTGCCGCACGCCGGCACGTCATATGGTCTGCCACTGAAGAGGGCGTTGGCCCGAAACGCGTCTGGCAGGAAACCAGAAAAGGACTTTGTTCATGGCGTGTGCCCTTGCTTTGGCGTAATTTCCACCTGGGAGTGCATCCCACCTAGAGGCAACTCTTTTTGTATTTTGTACAGCGGCCTGCCTGGTCGCGGGATTGCACCACCGCGAAACACTTGCGGGTCTGCGGCTGCTTTATTGGGGCAGCTAACTGTGGAACAGGAGGTGCCTGTTATATGCAGGGGTGCCGGTGCGAACATCGGCAATCCTTTAAGACATTTTTGAATGTGAGTGCCGGCGGCGACCCACTTGGGTTTTACTGAACCACCAGTCCCAGGAAGCATTGCTTCAGGTGGTTCACCTGAGCATCATTATTACGGGGATTTACTGGTGGTTGCCGCACGCCGGCACGTCACATGGTCTGCCACTGAAGAGGGCGTTGGCCCGAAACGCGTCTGGCAGGAAACTAGAAAAGGACTTTGTTCATGGCGTGTGCCCTTGCTTTGGCGTAATTTCCACCTGGGAGTGTGTATGTGGTATGTGTGTATATATATATATATATATATATATATATATATATATATATATATATATATTCTACTGGCGGTCGCCAGTAGATAGTTATAGTTAGGATATATATATATATATGAATCAACAAAATGCCTTGAGCATTGGGAAGCACTCGACCTTGCTGTACCCTCCGGTCTGTATGTTGCAGCCTGCCATTAAGTTCCGCATTTCTTTAGGGTGCCGACGCGTTTCAAGGTTAACAAACCTCTTCATCTGGGCTGCACAAAATGACACTTGAAGCTCGCATTGCCTGAATCACGGCTCAATTTATTTCATTTCAAGCCCCTCCAGTGGGCGTGTGCTAAGTGCAACGTCACTGTTGAATCCTGGGACTCGAAGTCCTGTAATGCGAGAAAAACAGTTTCCTTTTAGTAAGTTCAAGTGTTCATTTTAAATCTGTGCTTTTTTCAAATGCCTTTAGTAGGCTGTGTCACTTAAAAACAGGCTCTTTATGCATCAGCAAGGTGCCACTCACGTCCCAAGTGGTCCTGGGGCTTCGGCCTCGTTCCGCTGGTTCACCTTTCATTCCAGCGGGTGATGGTGCCTTCCCCACGGCCAGGCCGCCGTGCGCAGTAAATGAATCAACAAAATGCCTTGAGCATTGGGAAGCACTCGACCTTGCTGTACCCTCC
Source organism: Calotriton arnoldi (assembly GCA_963921515.1). Taxonomy (NCBI): domain Eukaryota; kingdom Metazoa; phylum Chordata; class Amphibia; order Caudata; family Salamandridae; genus Calotriton; species Calotriton arnoldi. The sequence continues at coordinate 1,127,461 of CAWUFW010000796.1, forward strand.
GGTCTGTATGTTGCAGCCTGCCATTAAGTTCCGCATTTCTTTAGGGTGCCGACGCGTTTCAAGGTTAACAAACCTCTTCATCTGGGCTGCACAAAATGACACTTGAAGCTCGCATTGCCTGAATCACGGCTCAATTTATTTCATTTCAAGCCCCTCCAGTGGGCGTGTGCTAAGTGCAACGTCACTGTTGAATCCTGGGACTCGAAGTCCTGTAATGCGAGAAAACAGTTTCCTTTTAGTAAGTTCAAGTGTTCATTTTAAATCTGTGCTTTTTCAAATGCCTTTAGTAGGCTGTGTCACTTAAAAAACAGGCTCTTTATGCATCAGCAAGGTGCCACTCACGTCAGGATTTAACAGTGACGTTGCACTTAGCACACGCCCACTGGAGGGGCTTGAAATGAAATAAATTGAGCCGTGATTCAGGCAATGCGAGCTTCAAGTGTCATTTTGTGCAGCCCAGATGAAGAGGTTTGTTAACCTTGAAACGCGTCGGCACCCTAAAGAAATGCGGAACTTAATGGCAGGCTGCAACATACAGACCGGAGGGTACAGCAAGGTCGAGTGCTTCCCAATGCTCAAGGCATTTTGTTGATTCATTTACTGCGCACGGCGGCCTGGCCGTGGGAAGGCACCATCACCCGCTGGAATGAAAGGTGAACCAGCGGAACGAGGCCGAAGCCCCAGGACCACTTGGGACGTGAGTGGCACCTTGCTGATGCATAAAGAGCCTGTTTTTAAGTGACACAGCCTACTAAAGGCATTTGAAAAAAGCACGAATTAAAATGAACACTTGAACTTACTAAAAGGAAACTGTTATTCTCGCATTACAGGACTTCGAGTCCCAGGATTTAACAGTGACGTTGCACTTAGCACACGCCCACTGGAGGGGCTTGAAATGAAATAAATTGAGCCGTGATTCAGGCAATGCGAGCTTCAAGTGTCATTTTGTGCAGCCCAGATGAAGAGGTTTGTTAACCTTGAAACGCGTCGGCACCCTAAAGAAATGCGGAACTTAATGGCAGGCTGCAACATACAGACCGGAGGGTACAGCAAGGTCGAGTGCTTCCCAATGCTCAAGGCATTTTGTTGATTCATTTACTGCGCACGGCGGCCTGGCCGTGGGGAAGGCACCATCACCCGCTGGAATGAAAGGTGAACCAGCGGAACGAGGCCGAAGCCCCAGGACCACTTGGGACGTGAGTGGCACCTTGCTGATGCATAAAGAGCCTGTTTTTTAAGTGACACAGCCTACTAAAGGCATTTGAAAAAAGCACGAATTAAAATGAACACTTGAACTTACTAAAAGGAAACTGTTATTCTCGCATTACAGGACTTCGAGTCCCAGGATTTAACAGTGACGTTGCACTTAGCACACGCCCACTGGAGGGGCTTGAAATGAAATAAATTGAGCCGTGATTCAGGCAATGCGAGCTTCAAGTGTCATTTTGTGCAGCCCAGATGAAGAGGTTTGTTAACCTTGAAACGCGTCGGCACCCTAAAGAAATGCGGAACTTAATGGCAGGCTGCAACATACAGACCGGAGGGTACAGCAAGGTCGAGTGCTTCCCAATGCTCAAGGCATTTTGTTGATTCATTTACTGCGCACGGCGGCCTGGCCGTGGGGAAGGCACCATCACCCGCTGGAATGAAAGGTGAACCAGCGGAACGAGGCCGAAGCCCCAGGACCACTTGGGACGTGAGTGGCACCTTGCTGATGCATAAAGAGCCTGTTTTTAAGTGACACAGCCTACTAAAGGCATTTGAAAAAGCACGAATTAAAATGAACACTTGAACTTACTAAAAGGAAACTGTTATTCTCGCATTACAGGACTTCGAGTCCCAGGATTTAACAGTGACGTTGCACTTAGCACACGCCCACTGGAGGGGCTTGAAATGAAATAAATTGAGCCGTGATTCAGGCAATGCGAGCTTCAAGTGTCATTTTGTGCAGCCCAGATGAAGAGGTTTGTTAACCTTGAAACGCGTCGGCACCCTAAAGAAATGCGGAACTTAATGGCAGGCTGCAACATACAGACCGGAGGGTACAGCAAGGTCGAGTGCTTCCCAATGCTCAAGGCATTTTGTTGATTCATTTACTGCGCACGGCGGCCTGGCCGTGGGGAAGGCACCATCACCCGCTGGAATGAAAGGTGAACCAGCGGAACGAGGCCGAAGCCCCAGGACCACTTGGGACGTGAGTGGCACCTTGCTGATGCATAAAGAGCCTGTTTTTAAGTGACACAGCCTACTAAAGGCATTTGAAAAAAGCACGAATTAAAATGAACACTTGAACTTACTAAAAGGAAACTGTTATTCTCGCATTACAGGACTTCGAGTCCCAGGATTTAACAGTGACGTTGCACTTAGCACACGCCCACTGGAGGGGCTTGAAATGAAATAAATTGAGCCGTGATTCAGGCAATGCGAGCTTCAAGTGTCATTTTGTGCAGCCCAGATGAAGAGGTTTGTTAACCTTGAAACGCGTCGGCACCCTAAAGAAATGCGGAACTTAATGGCAGGCTGCAACATACAGACCGGAGGGTACAGCAAGGTCGAGTGCTTCCCAATGCTCAAGGCATTTTGTTGATTCATTTACTGCGCACGGCGGCCTGGCCGTGGGGAAGGCACCATCACCCGCTGGAATGAAAGGTGAACCAGCGGAACGAGGCCGAAGCCCCAGGACCACTTGGGACGTGAGTGGCACCTTGCTGATGCATAAAGAGCCTGTTTTTAAGTGACACAGCCTACTAAAGGCATTTGAAAAAGCACGAATTAAAATGAACACTTGAACTTACTAAAAGGAAACTGTTATTCTCGCATTACAGGACTTCGAGTCCCAGGATTTAACAGTGACGTTGCACTTAGCACACGCCCACTGGAGGGGCTTGAAATGAAATAAATTGAGCCGTGATTCAGGCAATGCGAGCTTCAAGTGTCATTTTGTGCAGCCCAGATGAAGAGGTTTGTTAACCTTGAAACGCGTCGGCACCCTAAAGAAATGCGGAACTTAATGGCAGGCTGCAACATACAGACCGGAGGGTACAGCAAGGTCGAGTGCTTCCCAATGCTCAAGGCATTTTGTTGATTCATATATATATATATATATATATATATATATATATATATATTCTATTTCTATTCCTATTCCAATTTCCTTCGTCTCCTCCTAATTACAAGGCAATTAGGTAATTACAAGGCAGTAAAGCAACCAGGGAATCTGCATACAGTGTAAACACCTCCTTTATTTCGCCATATAATAAAGCGGGTAGCCAATGCGTTTTAGCAAACACACATATATATATCTATATATATATATGTGTGTCAAGGTGCACAAGAGTGTATGGTAATTGAGAATCGGTGGATGGGCATCATCCTCTTCACTACTTCCTTTGTGAACCCCCAAAAAACAGGAAGAGTGATCTACCCTAAATTTCTATTTTTTCCCTCATCTGATTTAATACAATTTGCCCATTCAAAAACTCTCTCTCGCTGATCTGTAGCCCGGTTTTGGATGCTTGTGGTACATTTTTACGGTGCATGAATGGCCCTACAGATAAGAGTGAACTGACCGAGGATCCCCGTGGAGTTAGCACAGCAGAATGTGTGTGTGGTCAGTGTGCTTCACCTCGGTGCTCACACCTTCTAGCAGGGAAGGGGTGGATCCGTGGATGGAATTATATGGTATATCTGTACCTGGCAGGGAACCTGAAACAAAAAGCTGGAAGCAATACTGGCAATACACTGTACTGATAACACCCATTCTGTGTGTAAACATCATAAACCATTTACTATGAACAAGCAATCTTTTGTTCCCTATCGCTAGTGAAAGGAGGACGAGGCAAGGTTACAGATATGCGCACAGTCTCTCTGGGCACAGTTTACCAAAACCCAGCCCAAACAATGCTCTAATCCAATAGGCCGGCAATGGTGGAACACTGGAGCTCAGTAAAGGAGGTAGAGATATGGACACTAGGCGGAGGCTACAGGACATGAGGCCCCTGCAACAGCAGGAATCAGATATTCAACCCTGCACCGTGAGGGCTGATGATGGTAAGACACCCTGGACTATGGCTCTGGTGGGAGACAGAGCCAGGGCTAGAGGGGCACAGGTGAAGCAATGAGCAGGATGGTAAGCACTCTTGGCAGAGGGAGGTAGTAAGTGAGATTGCTGCAGCCTGCCAGAATCCGAGTGAAACGCAGTGCACCACCAAACCAGTGCTCGGGGAAAACATATTAGGGCTTGGGGGTCCTTCCCAGTCTGGATGGCCTTCCGAACAACACGAGTGATATGGGTAAGTTGTTCACTATGTGCCCTCTATGGCGAACATAAGGAAATCGGAACACTCTGACTAAATAATAAATAATAAATAATAATAATAATAATAATATTCACTAAATTTACTGATGACTAGGTTCATCTGACCAGAATGCCGGTTGGTTTTGTACTGCAGCAGGCACAGCAAACAAGAAGATGGATATCGGATTTCCTAACTGAAGAGGGGGTAGTGGCGGTCGCCCCACCACAGTCAAAGGAAGGCCCAGTCCTCCTATGCAACCTCAGGCCTCTGGATCTACAGTACAAAGTCGCATCTTGGCCAATAAAAAAGCCTCTTAGGAGATCCTGCCTTAAGGAACAACATCAAAGAGTCTATAACGCACTATCTACCCTCCTTTTTCCTAGGTGACTGCCAGCACTGACAGCCACTCCCATGGAAAGACAGACTTCCTTGTCCATTAAATTCAGTGTCAACCAAAAGTCACTGTTCTTGATCTCCTTGGTGATGTCACTGGGTCACATGACATAAGTAGCCAATCAGATTCCGACTACTCCAGAATAATTGTTCTCTAGGGTGTTGCCTAACCCTTACCTCAGGAAACCGTCATACTTGTACATGGAGATACCCTGGGGTTGGGTAAGCCCCATCATCTGGGGATAGCAACCTCAATTGCAATCATCATCACATAACTTTATTTCACATTACAATAAAGAATGCATAAAAGTACATATAAAATATCGTTACATATGATACAGAGAACCGTGGTTAAAGAGATAGTTACAGTACATAACAACCAGTAAGCAATTAGAACAAAAATATCTTATTAAAATAGCTAAAAATAGCAGCAAACATCAAGTTTCTAGTCAAACAATCATTTAGAAAAACTGAAATGGGTGTTCTCTAGAGCTTTGCGAGATTTTATAGCTGCCAGTAAGAATGATGACAATGCGTAACACACAAACACAGTTTCTAGTTGATAAAATAGGGAAAGTGCGAGTGCAGAAGAACGGAATAAAATGTTTTTTAAAAGAGGCACGATAAAATTCTCTCTCTCTGTTGTATAAAATGGACAAAAAAAGAGGATATGCGCAGTAGATTGAAGTGCCTTATCGACACAGGGGCAAGGTGGTAGATCGTTTATAGAAAAAACATCATTATTCAGGTGGCCCAGCATTAATGGGATATAATTTAATCGGAATCTAATCAAAATGTGGCGATGCTGTCTGTTCTCTACGAACACAAGATAAGAGCTAGAGTCTAGGGGAATATACGGTAGGCTATCATAGATCTTAACAGATTGTTTGCTTCTATATCTATCCCATCTTTCTGTAGCCGCTTTCTTTATAAAAATATCTTTTAATCTTATTTTAGGGAATTGTTGGCATAAGGAAGGAGTGTCATATAAATATGCGTGCCCCAATGAGATAAGAGTTTGTTGAACATATGATAGCCAGGGGATTTTATGAGCTTGATCTAGGTTCATAATATCTAGTAGGATCTTCTGACTCAGATCGACCAAGCTTCTTTTCCAGACAGAAAGCCAAAGAGTTAGTGGGGCCAGTTTAATAGCATCAGCGATAAAAGGCAGGCTTAATTCCTTATGAGCAATAAAGTTATTGCCTGCTAAAGAGAGAGAGGCAATCTTTTAACAAATTTATCCTCTATGATTTGAAGTGCCCTCACCTCCGATATCCCCCATATAGCCGCTCTGTATGTGGCGATTGATACATTTTTAGCCAGATAGATTTTGGACATTTCCATTAATGGTTTGCATTCCAATTTTTTTGAAAATCTAAAAATGGCAGCAATACTTTGGGCCATGAGATTAGCTCGTGTCTGCAACATCTCCATCCAGTTCTGCTTATAATCAAAAACAACCCCTAAATAATTAAAACAATGAACTTGCTCTATTTTGTCCCCGGCTAAGTCATAACTTGGCTGCTTCTTATTTGCACCACCCGATGCCATAATGTATGTTTTTGCTTTATTGACATGTAGGTCCAGTTTGGTCATAAAAGCGGAGTATAGTACAAGCAAGTTTTGCAAAGCCAGTGGGGTCCTTGCCAGCAGCACGGCATCATCTGCGTAAAGCAGGATTGGGAGGGGAGTCGTCAGTACGTGTGGAGTATCTTTCGCAGTGTTACTCAAGGCAGTATTTAAGTTATTAGTGTAGAGGGCAAACACAAACGGCGCCAAAACGCACCCTTGTCTGACGCCCCTTTCAATTTTGAAGGAATTTGTGCATTCGCCATGCCTCCCATAGCAAACCATGGCGGTAGCATCCCTATATAGGTCACTAATAAACTCTATGATTGCCTCGTTTACTCCCATTTCCTTCAGGATGAGCCAGAGTTTGCTATGCACAACACAATCCAAGGCCTTAGAAAGGTCCATAAAGGCCATGTATATGGTACCCTTTTTTGCCAGAGTGTACTTTCCTACCATCAAGGACAAATTAAGACACTGATCAATGGTTCCCCTGCCCTTCCTGAACCCATACTGTACATCCGTGAGGATCTTGTTATCCTTCGCCCATGCTTCCAATTTATTTAAAAGTAACCTACCCATTAACTTGGCCGTGCTGTCAAGCAATAAGATAGGGCGATAATTGGCAGGGGAAGAGGTCTCCCCTTTCTTGAAAATTGGGATGATAACAGATTGTTTCCAGGAGGGCAGGGGACCAGAGTGAGCTATTGCGTTAAAGACCACATTCAACAAAGGGGCCCAAAAAGGAATATTCGAGAGAAAAGTGTCCATAGGGACACCGTCAGGGCCTGGCGATTTCATAGGTGGCGATTGGGTCAGAGCCAGTATGATTTCTTCAAGCTCGAATGAAAGGTAGGAAGGTGACTTATTGTGTGGGCAGCTATCTGACAAATTCAAAACATCTGGGAGTTTGAAGATTTCCTGGAAATACCTTATCCAGGAGTTTTCATCAATGTGTATATCCGTAGAAGGTCCTCCATGATCATTTAAACAAGCATTTGCAATGCAATAGGTCTCGCATTATTAAAGTTTGAGCTATTGGCATTGCTAAATAATGCAACACCAATAGCTCAAACTTTAATAATGCGAGACCTATTGCATTGCAAATGCTTGTTTTGTTTTGTTGTTAAGGTGGGGGGGCATCAACAATGTGCTGCCTGGTCCTCCCACCTAATAAATAAAAAGACAGTGGGTGTGGGGGGCAACTGAGAAGCGGGTGGGGGGAGCATGGCAGGGGAAAAATAGCATACGAGCGAGAGCAACACGAGGGCAGTGGGAGAAGCACACAAGTGAGAAAGCAACACGGAGAGTGAGGAAGAAAGGGAGTTTGGCAGGGAGGAAAAGGACACACAAGAAAGCTTGCAACATGGGGGAGACAGCAACACACAACGTAGTGTGGATATTTGGAGGGGTAGAAGCATATGAAGGAGAGAGCTGGAAAACACAAGCACTCAAGTAAAACGAAAAAATAGTTTCCTAGAAGTGTGCAATGGGAAGCCAGAAGCCAGCAAATCAGACAAAAGGCAAAGAGGTTATGCTCCAGGGACAAGCAAGACTGACAGGATGGGGCAAGGAAAGCCATCTAATAAGAAACAAGCAATTAGAGTGACAACAAAGCCAATCAACGGTAAGCAATGGGTGGGCTGTAAGCCATTAGACGTTCTTGACGAACCCAAAACTCGTCCTTTGCACCCAGACAACTTGTGCTGCCTAGCAGGCCCAATCTAATAAGGAAAGTGCTACTTCCCTGTCTTCTGGTTTCAAAGCGTCACCTAGTGAATAAAGTCACAATAGGTCTCAAAACTCAATCAGAAGCCATGAAACGAAAGGCCATTCTGCAGTCCTTATTACTGCCGATTTAGTCATCAGAACTATTTTATCGATTTCGTCATATGGCTCCTTTAACACTTCCCTCCAAAATGAAAGTATTAGGGGTAATTAACTCACCGTGCAAGGCGGAACTTAAACACACAATGCGGACAGGACTGTTCCCTTCTCCACAATGATTGTGCTGAGGTGTGTACCAGCATCTAGTAATGACCGACTACGACAATCAAAACAAACCTCTACATTGGTGTCTGAGGAAAAATCCGTGACTTTCTACTTGTCTTCAAATTTTACATTAACCGCATATGACTCGCCAATGAAAATAAATGCAGGCTAATAAAGCATTGTTTGGAACAAGTGTATTAATAAACCGAAAGTTGTGTATTAATACAGTGCAAAAAGTCAAATGCCTAGCTAATACCATCGTTCATAACTAACTATAATGAATGCTTACAAAACCAGTGGTGCGCGCGCACCAGAGGAGCGGGGGCTAGGGAGCGCGGCAGCAAAGCGAACGCGAACGCGCGCTGCTGCGCATGCTGGCCACCAACGGGAATGGGCGGAGCAAAGGCGGGACATGTGCCCGTCTTTGCCCAATTGCGTGCTGGCTTTTTTTAAAAAGCATTTGCAATGCAATAGGTCTCGCATTTACGTGAGTTTGAGCTATTGACATTGCAAATAACAATGCCTTTTATTTTTGTTTTTGTTTTTAAAACATAAATAAAAGGCATTGTCATTTACAATGCCAATAGCTTAAAGTGGTGTAAATGCGAGACCTATTGCATTGCAAATGCTTGACCTATTGCATTGCAAATGCTTGTTCTGTGTTAATATTAACACGACCCCCCCCCCCACCCACCCAAGCGCAGACCCACCACCTTCTTTTGCCAGCAGCTGCTACTGGTATCTCGCGCAAAGTCATACATTGTAAAGGGGCCTTTCCAGGCATCGGCCGCACGATCACCAGACCCACCCTCCGATCCTGGCGAGAGTATACCTCAATGCTGTTCCACCAAAGCGCACCAACACACCCTACAGTGGGCTGGAACCTACAGATTGTTATTGTGTGCCATATTGTAATAGTTGTCACTCGAACAACACTGTCTTTCTAATAGGTTGTGCAAAATGTTAAAAACTTCAATAAAAGAGAAGAGTTTAATAAATAATAATAAAAAAATAAAAAAAGAACCACACCACCAGGCTCCAGTATCCAAACAGTGCACAACCCCCAAACAACGTGTGGCTGAAAAGATAAAAAAACACAAAAAAATACAGAGGAATTTATACCTGGAACCAAAAGCTGAAAATGACTCCAGAGGACCTGCAAGAAGTGAGGCGAGACCTGTCTGTTCGCATTGTAGAGAGCCATTCGGCTACTCCACAACAATGTATCGCGCAAGCACCCCTCGTGACCGGGCTCGCATCTCTCTTTAACAAGGAAATGAAGAAAAGACAGGTAACACTTGGCACTAACCCGCCATGAACCAAGCGTCTTGTGAAATAACCAAACATGCCGAAAGGTTTCGTTTAATTAACAAACATAAACAAAGGTGCCTGGCAGATGCCAAAATAGCAGGCGTCTGTTATTTCTAGAGAACCAAACAGCCCATCCCATCGTAAAACACTGCATCCACAGTTTAACAAGAAAGCATCGTATGGAAATCAGCGTTTCAAGAATTCGGTGGCAGGGAGCCAAGGCAGGAGGCTGGCTCATACAGTCAGCACTATTTATGTGCGCCACAGTTTAGATTGAACGCGTAACAGTTGCAAAGTACCATCTTACCTCTTTCCATGTATGCCTGATCTTTTTGTGCCCTTCCTCGCTTACCTGCACGACGGTGCGGGGTCGCAAGGCGAAGGTGGGAAAGTTGCCTCGTCCGTGAATGGGCACGCTCTCCCCCAGGATGGCGTCCAGGCGCTGCACTTGCTCCCAGCTCAGCACGCTGAAGCGGCGCGAGACAAGCCGACGGCTAGCTGCCCGGTGACACTGCAGGGACGACATCACTCGGCGACTCCTGGGGTGACACGTTGCTGCTCCTGACGTAGCGACCGGTCACCTCTGGTGTCCGTGCAAGAGACAAACATAATTAATTTTCTAAGCCTGCACAGTTTCCTTATTTCGGCTCGAGTAATCTTGACGTCACGAGAGTTGTGACGTAAAGTAGCGAGACTGGCGTCGCGAGCCCCTCGGCTGGTGGCAAAGTAGCAAGTCTGCGTGAATGCAAAAAAAAGTGCTTAGGAGACAGTATAACACCGCCAGTAGAACGCCGCAAGTAAACGATCCAGTCCAGATGGGCGGGCCAAAAGGAGACAGGGCGGTAACAAGGAGGGACTAAGAAGCCTTGTTCACAATAGAAAGCCAGAGTTTAGCATGAACTATGACGCAAGCCAATGGGAAGAAGGGGCGGGACTTAAAACACCCTTCTGAAATCTGCTCGATTAGAAGAAGCCTCGCAGAGCGAGCAGCGCATGCGCGCTGCAACGCAGGCCTGCGAGACCTAAAAAACAGACAAAAGGTTTCGGCGACGGGAAACCATGCCAGGCCAACTCCCTTGGAGCTCTGGCATAGGGACTGCTTCATATGTCTCTTACTAGCTCATGTTTTCTAAAATATTCCTAACAAGAAAACATACATTTACACACACATGAGTCTGTGGTCGCCTCTCTCCATCCACTGATCTCTAAGTGTCACCCACATTTTGCTCAAATCTCCTACAGCCTGGGGCAGTGGGTCTGCCTACTTCACCCATTGGCTGTCTTGCCCCTTGAAATACAGCATTTCCCTGCTCTCATGTGTGCTACTGCCTGGAAAGGAGTGCACTTCAGTGCAGGGCTGGTGGGGCAATACTTTAGTCTGCCAGTCCCCCCACCCCTCATCTTTATTCTCAATATTTATCCTATATAATTTTTGGGTCACCCATGAGTGTTTAAACTACGTTTTCAGGTTACAGTAATCCACAGCCAATGGCACCTCTTCTATGCCAAAATAAGTCACACTTTGCACCGATGTAGATTTCTAGGAAGCACTCGCACAGTCTATTAAAATTAAATGCTGGGGTGGACCGAAGCATAATATTAGTTACAGGTTAATGAAACAATACAGGAATAGGACTAATCCAAAATGTTGTATTTATGAATTATTTTGAATACATTAGGTTGGAGGGGCTAAAAATAAAAACGGAAAATAAATATTTTTTGTGGAAGAAAGAGGGATATCATAGGAGACTGGAAGGTGTTGATTACAAAGAAAACCATTCTTTATTCATAAAAGAGGCTACCAGTGAGGGCATGCATCAACAACAAGCATTGGCAAAGCCAACAGGCCACACCTCGCCTATGTAAAGCATGCAGCCATCTTGATTGAGGGCATGCTCACTGCACAGTCCATAGGCCGCACGTGCTTGTTACAATCCTTTGAACAGTGGGAACATCAATGATGCACTGGTGGTACGTCATCACTTTGGAGGTACTTTAGTCAAGGATTTGCCAGCACCGGTGAATGGGAGCAGGACTTACAGCTAACATCCAACACTAGGGAGGAAGCAACAACTTACTAAGGAGCCACAGGAAATGGTCATAAACGCCTGACTATATGCTAGCCGGAAGTAATACTGCTGGATAACAAATGCATGATTGAGCACAGTAAGAGCCACAATACAACAAGTGTTATCTCCACCCCAGTGGCGGTTTTATTTAAGTCTACGGGCCACAGTGTCCTGGTCCGATGATTGGTCGGCGTTATGTGCCCCAGAAGTGAGTGGCAGATGCTCTTGGGCCAATAACAATATCCCAACATGGAAAGCAGTTCCAAATATTTACCACTCTTTCTGTGAAAACCTTTTCTCTCCTGGACTTTGCCGCAACGGGTCTGACACCGTTCTTCGTTCTAGAATGACACGCCTACTGCAGCATGCTCCCATCCCCCTAGCGCTTTATTTAAAGATCTCGCCCATTTCTCTCGTCCCTGCAATACCATACAGATTTTATCCATAGCATTCATCGTCACAGGCTTCGTGGTCAGGCTTGGCAACCATCTACGCTGCTCTTCGAAGCAGTGCACGGATATTAGGAATTGTAGGTGCAACAGGAAACATGCAGAAGAGGATTTAACTAATGGATACAGCTGGTGTTAGCGGTCGTCTGCAGATGTACATACCCATGTTCACAATCAACGAAATCAAAAGACATCATAGACAAGAAGAACAAAGGTTAAGCGGTCATTTGTAATCGAAAGGTGGAACCCTCTCAGCTACTGACAGCTGCCAGGCTACACTGATAGAATCCCCATAATCCCTCCCTCCGGCTAATCCCCTGGAAGAGCTGTGCAGATGGAGGGATCATGAAGAATCCACACACAAAATGCCCTCCTGCACCCTTCCCCCTGCCCTCAGGCTCCCCCTCTTCTCATACACAGAAATCCTGGTGCCTGCCACCTTCACCCCACTCCCTTCAGCTTTCCCTCTCTCGCTCACCCAGAGGGCTGCAGGCAGCATTTCTGTCAGAGTTCCTGCATTCACAGAGAGGAGATAGAAGGGCCATATGCCACAGGCCTGCACTGACCGGCAAAGCGAGACATTGGATGCGGATGGGAGGGCATCCCTCCTCATTCACCAATCGCCCTCAGTCTGCAGAGAACCGAAGGAGAAAGGGGAATGTGCGTGAAATCGCCAGCCAGCTAACGTCATTCAACTGCCAGCTTCTGATCTCTGGTGGGAACAGATTCAGTGTCCGCCCTTAGAGCAAATCACCTGGACCTGTGTAGACCAGGAGACCTTTGAGAAATCAGTGCACTGAAAAACTTTTACAGTTTCCCTTCTGTGCTTTCACAACAGTGAATCAAAGAGAAACTTTAGAAGTAGCTAAAAATCGACAATTTAAGCAAAAGGTAGCCCAATATCAAACACTGACCTTCATGTGGGGAAATCAGAGCAACACCACATGTCCGAGCACGCGAGAGCAGCCCCCAGAGTCATCTGATCAGGATGAAACGTGTTTTTGTCACCACTCTTCGACATCAGCGAAATAAAGCCCTGCTTGGAACATCCAGCCTTATTTTAGTCCCTCCACTGGAACCGGATAGCTCTACACAGCGGCCTGCTGGACCCACCCTGGGGCTGGACTGCCACTGCCGAAGCTCACACACTGCATCCAGTAGAGTTGCCGCCTGATGAGGTTTCGTCACAAACTCTACACGCGTCAATTATCACCTGAAAACGCACAGATCTAAACATACAGAATTCTGCAGTTATTCATGATTTGGGAGCTTTTGGTAGTAAATGAAATACAGGAAATCTAGGCATGAAAAGATCACAGGTGTCAAACAAGTTTTCGATCTAGAAGGCAGCACAAATTTGGATGCACTCACCACCCGCTAGTCTAATTGTGCAGTATTTACTACGCTTCGCTCCCAGGAGCTCCAGTGCATGCACAGTTAAAGCCTCGCTAAGTGCCGCTCGTGATAGCGAAGGATTCCTGTATTCTAGTCCTAGTTTCGGCACTTCTCTAAACCAGTGGTGCGCGCGCACCACAGAGGAGCGAGGCCAGGGAGCGCGGCAGCGAGGCGAACGCGCGCTGCTGCGCGTTCTGGCCACCGTCGGGAATGGGAGGAGCGAAGGCGGGACATGCGCCCGCCTTTGCCCAATCGCGTGCCGTTTTTTTAAAAAAAACGCACGCTACAGCCAATGAGGGCTTCTGAAAACAAAACCACACGCACGAGCGTGTAGGTCGTTTTCAGAAGCCCTTTCTAGAGGTCTCGCGCTGCGCGAGCAGTGCTGCGCACTGCAACGCTAGGCGCGAGACCTAAAAAGGGGTGTTAATCACCTTCCAAAACGCATTATTATCGCGAAGTGCGGAAGCACGCTTTAAGTTGTCCCAGCCCTCGGATTTAAGCTGTTTTAATCTAAAGGCTCTTGCAGTTTTATAGGCGTCCCTCAAAGTACGAATAAGGCCTCTATCCCTTGGTAAAGTTTAAAGAGCTATCCGTAGGTTGTTTGAGGCTGCAGCACACGACTTATCAAACCAACGATACTGCGTAATGGGTCGTGCCGACACTGGACGTGTCAGTTGTAATTTAATGTTACTTAAGAGATTACTGAATGCCTCGACTACCTGGTTTTGACCTAACAATGGGTCCAGACAACAATTAATATCCTCTTGATTTGCCAAAATAAGATTAGTAAAAAAACTTTATGTCATCAACTTTTTCCCATTTTAACACAAAGCCATTTTTCCTAGCTAAAGTAGGTTCGGGGGCTCTAGTGCCATTACGTGATTTTGAATCATGCCAACATAGAGCACAAGGGAGCATGGCATGATCACGAAGTACTGTAAATTGTGGCTTTAGCTCTATGAAACATATTTCCAGGGTGTCTGTAGAAATAATATAATCGATTGCAGAGGAGTACTCTGCTCTATAAAATGTGGGGATATGCTGCCCCGTAATTGGGTCTATTTCATTTTGAACCTCCAATTGCCATTTCATCAAGATATTATTTACGACATCACCCTGTGAATCATGATAAAAATGTATAATAGGGTCATCCCTGAAATCTACAATCCTTCATGCTTCCTTAGTACTTTTTGGACAAACCTTTATATTAAAATCTCCGAGCCAAATAAGTTTCAGAGGATTAGGATGAGACTCCACTAGATCTTCTAAAAGATTGTCTAAGTGCTTGGGCACCGCATCGGGATTTAGTAAATTATTATAATAATTCACTAACATTAGATCCCAGGAATCATAACTTTTAATTATTAAAATGTGAAAGTAGGGTGAGATATTTATAAACTTAAGATATTGAATACAACCGAATTGGAGATTAGTGCAAGTAGTCCCCCAGTGTGTCTCCCCCCTGTAGCTGGTATTGCTAATGTTTGGAACGAGCGATATCCATTAATGAAGATTGGTTTAATCTCCCAGGTTTCTTGTACACAAATGATATGAAAATTAGCGATGGCGGAAAGCCATTCTTCATTATCTCGCTTAATTTTATAGCCTGCTATGTTCCAGGACAGGAGTGTGTAAGATAAAATATTTACATCATGGAGAGCCCCCTGATACACCGAATGAGGTAAAGCTGAGGGGTCAGAGCCCTGATTACGCTGTGGATCCAATACTCCCTGAGGCGACAATTGCTCATCATTGACAACGCCCCACATTTTTGCCCTGAATCAGGTGGCATGTGGGATAACTGGTTAGCAGATGCGAGTCAATCACAAGAGTCCAAACCTGATAAGGGGGCGAACCTGTTATAAGAGAGATAATTTGAGTGATTCATGTAATTCAACATAGGTGTACTATCGCAAGCAGTGAGAACCAAACTGCTACTAGGGACCGACCCACGTTGCAGGCTTTGTGGGTTATAGAAGAAGCCCAGGGGTACAAAGGAAATATTAGTAGGTGCCTTGTGAACCAACAAAGGTTGAAAAAGTAGATCTCTTACAATATATGGGTTATCAAAGTTTAGCACAATACAATCACCCTCAAAGGCCTTTATGGTTGGATCAATCCATGGTGTTCTTCTCGCCATTATTAATTGATTCCGTATCTTGTATGATTAGAAAGCCAATGCCGGGATTTGTCCATAAGCTGTAAAGTGGATTCTCTTTGGAAGGATCTAAGGACTGGAGCATTAACCAATACTAAAACATATGGGCAAGCCGCGGGAGGAATGTCCAATGTGTGGATGCAAGAGTCCCCCTGTGGCTGGTTAGATTCTCTCTGCGAACTTCTAATAGATGGTCTAGTCTCGCAAACAACGAGAGGAGAAGGGCCAGGGGGAGTTTCATCCAACAATCTAATCACTTGTGGGAAGTCTCTGGCGCTTATTTGCGTCGCACTAATATTCGATTGTGTCATTGTAATACTGGGCGTTTGTGCCGCGCTGAGCCCAGATTTACCCACAGTTGAGGAGCTATCGACCCGTAGGTGCAGAGGATGAACGTTAGAGGGATTTTCTGGGTGTTGTATGACATCATCAACAAGAGCGGTTGTTTGTTTGAGGGCTGTGCTATGACTTAAAAGCTCTTTTAGTTTCTGTTCAACGGACTTCAAACGGGACAAAATTGGTTGAAACAGAGGGGATAATAAGACGTAAAGATCCTCCGGAGGCCGTGATAAATCCACGTTAACGGAATCCGGAATTAGGCTTGACTGGGGGGGAGGGGGGTGATTTCCTTGCCTTTTTTGTTTTGGGCAGGACTGACTCTTTGTATGGACTTTTTTTCCTCTTACCGCTTACGGGCGGTAGAATGATAGACTTCGTTGTAATAGAGGGAGTAATAAGTGAAACATTATCCGTAGCATTTTCCGTGGCAATAACCATTGAAGGCAACGGAACCGTTAAAGGCGGACTACCAACATCTGAAAGTCTCAGGCCCAGTCTTCCAGGAATAGCGTTAGGCTTGAGGGCCATATTCACACCCTCGGGACCTTCCAGAGAAACACAAGCACCATCCCCCAAGGAGAGCCTTCGCTCTGCTATAGCAATTTCCATAGAAATGGCATTAGTGGATTTGGTTAAAAAAGTAATCAAGGGTGGCTATAGTTACCCCAGGGGTAGCCTTCGCTGTAGTCTTCTTTTTACCCATCTCCGCCAAACTTTCAGTTACAGCAAAATGTTGATTAAGTAGCAGGTGTTAGAGGGATGGCCCAGCCCAGCCTCCTCCAGGCTCCTCCGGGTGCAGATGGGCCTGCCCTTGGCCCGGGCTTGGCCCGGGCACGCCCGCGCGCTTCCCGCACTGCGGGAGCCCCGCAGACTCTTTATGCGCCTCCGGGCGCCAAGTGATGACCGGTGGCGCCTCCTGGCGCTTAGGCTGCTGGATAATGCAGTTCCCCCAGCGGTCTGTGGCGTGAAGTGGCTCCCACTCTCCCGGAGCCCCGCAGACTCTTTATGCGCCTCCGGGCACCGAGAGATGACCAGTGGCGCCTCCTGGCGCTTAAGCTGCTGGGTAATGCAGTTCCCCCTAGCGGTTTGTGGCGTGAAGTGGCTCAATCAATTTAGGCTACCCCTCACCGGTATCAGTCTAATCTTACCCTTCTGGTAGGCCATACCCCATGCAATTTTTTGGCCTTGTTGGGTCTTTAGTCAGTATATTGTTCCTTTTGAACACAGTGCTTTGTCCCGCTTCCTCATAGAGTGCCGAGTGGATGGTTTCTAGCATCTTCAAGGTAATGCTTACCACACTTCCATAGCCCCGGCAAACGGCCATACCTTTTGGCAGCATTTATATACATTTGTATTATACATTTATTTTTAGTTTGCAGCATGATACCATATCTTCTTTGTAGAGCTTTACCCGACACAGCCTGCTCTAGGTAAGCTTACCATGGACATTCTTGCCCCTCTATTCACTGTACATTTTTTAAGCCGCATGGTATTCATCTAAATTGCCCCAGTCATTTTTTACAGCTTATTCTGTTTCACTACAAGAGTGTATTTTTTGGCAGACCCTCCACTACGAGCCCATTTTAATATAAAAAGGAGCACATTTATTGCATGGCACAGACGTCGTCTTAACTTTTGATCCGACAAATGCTTTACATAAATTTAATGCAACAGCTAAACCTTGCCAATCACGCTTGTTTATTCCATGTATGTTTGATGTTTCTCTGCATCTTCTCCTCACATGAGTATGGCGTCTTTACTTACTTGTACAGCTCCTTGTAAAACCATTTTATTTTTCTATGGTATGGCTTGAAAAATGTAAATATACTCTGGTTGGTCACTGTATATTTCATTCTAATCTGATGTTTTCTGCCTTATTTTTTTTTTACAGTTTTACATTAATATTTTTGGTTTTTCTCCTTAACTGTTACATAAAATATCACTTGTCTTTGAATGAATTCGGAGAAACCACAGTGTGCATATAATAAATCTTTCTTACTCGGACATGCCTCCATTTGGTCATCTAACTTTAACTGTTGATTAATAAGTGACATCTAGGGCTAGACTTAGATCTAAAAGCAGCCAAGGAAGATGTTTTACCATAAGCCCCATGTTGCACCACGTTAGAAAGTAAAGGTTGATCGCTTGAGATTACCTCTCCTTGATTTTTATTTCAAAACTGGATCTGTAGGAAATGACCATCTTTCGCTTGATGTCCCCCCCAGATGTTTGCCCTATCTGCTTTGCTGGCTTTAGAACTCTGTGAACTTTACCCCTGCTAACCAGTATTAAAGTGCCTGTGCTCCACCTTTAAACATGGTTGATTTGGCTTACTCCTAATGGACATATTTACCTGGTCTATAGGTCCCTATTATGTGGTGTAGAAAGTGCACCCAGGGCCTAGAAGTTAAATGTCATTTGTGGACTGCAGCAGACATTGTGCCATCCACTACAGTGGCAGGACAAATATGACTTCAGGTCTGCCTTGTGTAGCCTGGCTATTGCAGTGCAAAAATTACACTATGGCCTGTCAAAATAACCCTTTTTGGCAGGAGAAAAAGGACAAGTTACTTACCTTTGGTAACACCTTATCTGGTAGAGACATGATTTAGCTGCAGATTCCTTAACTTTGAATTCTCTCCAGGCGGCAGACTGGATCTGGCAATTTTTCAGCAGCAGTACTTCTGCGATTCGGCAGTGGGTGTCGCGCGACTCCGTAGAGACGTCGTCCACACATGCGACGCCACCGGAGTCCATATGAGACGCCCTCCGACGTGCGGACTTCAGTTTTTTAAGTGAGTACTTTCAGCGCCAAAACGCGGACCCACTATAGAAACTGGCTGTGGAACCAGTGTGCCAAAAAAGTTGGAAATATTTTTGTAAGTAATAATTACGAAGTCTTAAATAACGACATGGTAATACTCAGAAAAAGATATGTTTAGTAAGGCAAAACCAAATCACAGAGCATACAGAGTGAGAGAACTGACCACTGTTGAGTTAAACCAGGGTCCTTGAAGATGTTTAATCGTGATACTATAGAATTGCACGGAGCAGGGAGGATAGGTGGGCGTTTAAGGAATCTGCGGCTAGATCATGCATCTACCAGATAAGGCGTTACCGAAGGTAAGTAACTTCTCCTTCTGATAGAGAAATCTAGCCACAGATTCCTTAACTTTGAATTAGCATACCCTCCCCGGAGGTGGATCGGTGAACTGATCCTACCAAAGGTTCTGAAAAAGAACAAGCTGGTCTAAATTAAGATAGAAGACTGGAGGTATACAGGAAGATACATGAGAAAGAGCAATGGCTCCCAACAAGAGCTGTGGAAGGACCACAGGCAACGTAAGTGAGAACAGCACTGGAAGTCACGGAAAACGTGATTATGGCAATGAAATAACACTGCGTCAAGAGTACCACATTGAAAATTATGATAAGCATTATATAACCCCAAGTGTGATAACCTATCAACAGCTGGGACTCAGAAGACCAGCGGCAATAACGAATGGCACTAAACTAAACTCAGTTCGCTAGCAAAGCAATATTCAAGGAAACCTTTCCCGAGAATACAGAGAAAGGAATTCGAGAATACCTTCACACTGGCATGAATAAACACATGCATCGAAAAATGGGGACGACAACCCAAAAACAAGTACCAATAAAATGGAACGCTTGTCCTGGGAAGAACACTTAAAGGTAGAGTGAAGACCAGCGGGATCACGCTAAATGTAGACCCCATAAAAGTGGAAAAAAAGAGTAAGGGCATACACAATACCCAAATTAAGGTAGCACTGCAACAAAAGAAAAAATGCATTTACGTAAGATATACGCAAACTCTTCCTGAAATTGCAACTGTCTATCAGAGTGGCAATTATACATATATATTTGTATAGAAAGATACAAATACATATATAAAAATATATACATATGTATGAAGCACTGCCAAACATACTTATAAGACATGTATATGTAAACAGAACGATAATAGACAGAAGCCACCACCATGTAAATGGTTATAAAGAACAAGTAGTATGAAGCTGAATAATAAGCAACATAGCACCAAAATAATTGGTAAAGTCTATTACTTGGCCAAAAGATCAAGGTAAAGAAAAAGCCAATATTGGAAATCTCAGGAAGAGATATCCATTCGGTTTACTTAATGATAAGGTATATCAGACAGAGCATAAGCTGACTGAGGAATGGACGAAAGACTAAAATATTCAATGAGTGGAGATGGTAGGGATCGAATTCAGCCCTGACACATGCAAAGCATGCCATGCCCTGTACAACCGTTCACCAAATGTAAGTTCAAAAGGTTGAACCAAGGAATGAAAAACTAGACTACTGAAAAGACGTAAGCTAAACAAGAGCCACAATGGTTCATTATAAGAAACAATGTCGTACAGGAAGCATGAGACATCCAAACTACAGGAAGCATAAGGGCAGCACCCTTACAGCCCTTAGTATACCCAGGCAAATGGGTAAAGACAATGCAGTGTCTTCTAAAAAGAAATGCCACGAATAATAGAAGGGGACTTTCTGTGAAAAAGAAACAAAAACTCCAATAAGAAAAACTATATGTGTGTGTGTATATGTATATATATATATATATCATCACAAACCGGCACCTCCTTACGTCGCACCGAACAGAGACACGGTGACACCAGAAAAGTTGAGTCCAATTTTTATTTCATTATTTATCGGGCTATGACGCGTTTCGGCAGGATCCCCTGTAAAATATACAATATATATATATAAAGGCATAATGACCAACGCCTGAAGGCTAGAATATTAGGACACCTAACAGAACAAAAGGAAAAGAGGTTTCCATGGATAATGATCCGCAGAAAACAGCCAATCCAACAGAATAACGAAGTCCAAGCAGATGGGCCATAAAGTTCCAGAACTAGTGGTAATTAACAATGAAATCCACCCAATAAGGATGAAACCATTATGTGACATAGGAAACTGTCAGGAAATAACGACGTAAAGATGTTGCTGTCACGTGTACGCAAAAGCCCCAACAAAAAGAGGTGCACACGGCATGAATGGTCTTTGGCTGCAGGCCAGTAACAAAGATCTCTAATGTGTTGGCATGAAAGAGGCATTGCCAGGATAGAGACACCATTGTCAGTAGAAGAGTAGACTGGTGTAGCAGACCACATCAGATAAAGAATCCAGTAAGATTAGCAGGGCGGAAGAAGAAGAATCCTTTACTCCATTTCACCTTTTTTTTTTTTTAAATGTATTTCTTTCTATGTATTTATTTATTTTTGGGGAAAAAAAATCCTTTGTGAAAAGTCACAAAAGTGAATGTAAACTTATGCACCATAGAAAGCTATGAAAGTGCAGCGTACTGATGAACAGCGAGAAAATCGCTAAATAAATACAAGACTCTATTTAGAAAGAATGTCGTAGCTAAAGTGTGAGCGAGGGCAGAAACATGGACTGCAGAGGAGAGTCACCTGTTCAACTGTTCCGGTGGAAGCCAAAACCAGTAGGCAACGGAAGGCGCCTAAAAGATACGTCCTGCATAGAATCAGGAAGGAGAAGAGATTCATCGTTAGTGGAATCTCA
Source organism: Calotriton arnoldi (assembly GCA_963921515.1). NCBI lineage: Eukaryota > Metazoa > Chordata > Amphibia > Caudata > Salamandridae > Calotriton > Calotriton arnoldi. The sequence goes on from CAWUFW010000796.1 coordinate 1,149,011, forward strand.
TGCAGCAAGCTATATAGAAACTCCCTTAAAGGTGGTAAGTAAAAGCCTATAAGGCATACCAAAAGGTATAGAAGGTGAAGGATGCTCATAAGCATACTGAAAAATGCCCAGAAGGAGCAGGTAACAAAGATAAAGTCCCTTACCATAAAAAAAGAGCTCTTGAGCATGGAGCCTATCATAAGAGAAACAGAAGGGGAAAAAAACCTATACAATAGGTGTTACACCTACGCAGGGTTCCCAAAAGAAACACCCTTTCCTTGACAGTGTTAAAATAATAAGAATACCAGCAGGAAGCAGGAACACCGCATTCGGGTGTCACTATAAGTGAATAAACACCATAGATACTGCCATAAAATGGTCATAATGTATACGAAATAAAGACCAATTTCCCCCCTTGTGCAACTGAACAGTGGAAAAAGATAAAGGCAGATGGAAGAAAAAAACGACGATTCTGTATCACCTCACCTGTTGCGAAAACGCTGCAGAGCTGAATCCGCCTGTGCGCCGAATAGATGAGTGCCATCAAATGGCATGTCTAACAATGTTTGTTGAAGCCTCTCTGAGAACCAGAAGTGCGCAACCAAGCACGCCGACAGAGCGCCACAGAAGAGGCCAGAGCTCTAGCAACAGAATCAGTGGTATCCATACCACAACGAATCATATGTTTTGCCACCTGTCGCCCATCACGGAGCAAGGGAGTAAGAGCAGCTTGGCCCTCCTCTGGAAGGGATGGTAGTAGGCTTGCCAAAGAATCCCACAATGCATGGGTGAAAAGGGCAAGGACACAAGAAGTATTAATGGACCTTAGAGCCGAACTTGTGGAGGCGAAAATGCTGAGCGGAGCCGTCATTGGCACTGGCCGATCGGATGCAGGCGCTGAAAGTGGTAGCCTGGGAGGGCTGTGTACTATTGGCGTCGAGATCGACGTCAGGTGTTCAAAGCCAGGCACCGAAGGTGGTAACCTCGAAGGGCTGTTCACCGGCATAGATAGAGTTATGGCATCCGACGGCCGGACTGACGCCGAGGTTTAACCTCTGGGTGTCGTCCTAGTCTCAGCCTCCTGTACCTCTTCAGGGCCTAAGGGCACTCCAGAGGGAGGTGCAGACCCAAAAACCTTATGAAGGGAAAAATAATATTCCCTGATCTGGGACAGAGTTGCGCTGACCCCAGGATATGTGGCGAGGCACAGGGTAGTCTCATTTCCCGACTCCATAGGCGAAGAGGGGGAACGACACAGCTCTGACCCCTTGCATCATGGGAGGTGGATGGAGAACCACGTCCATGGGAATGGCCCCTGGAGCGGCCCCGCCGGCGGTCCCTAGAGTGCGAATGAGAAGGGGGCCGATGGGACGTCTTGGAGGACTGTCATCCGTGCCGCAAGAAGCTTCATCCACCTCTCCTTGAGCGCCTTCGGCCAAAGTAGGTGACAGGAGTCAAACTCCATAGAATCATGGTGCTCTCCCAAGAACCACATACAAATCAAATAGGGGTCCGTGGCCAATATCTGCCGACTACAGGACCCACAAGTCTTAAAACCAGAGGGCATGAAAAAAGGCACACTGTTTCTTTCGATGAAAAACTTCGAAGTTGGCAAAAACGCTTCTCTGGATCAACACTGAAGCGCAGAAATGAAGAAACTGACGTCAGTGCTTCGGAGGGCGTCTTATATTGACTCCGGTGACGTCGCATGCATGGACGACGTTGCTACAGAGTCGTGCGACACCCACTGCCGACACGCAGAGGTACCGGTGCTGAAAAATTTCCGGATACACTCTTGCGCCTGGAGAGAATTCAAAGTTAAGGAATCTGCACCTAGATGTCACTATCAGATCTTCACTTTAATAAGTCACCCCTATGTAACCTTTGCAGCTCACAAGGCAGGGTGCACGGCACAGTATTTAAAAGTAGGACGTGTAGAATTTAAAGTTAATATATCCTTACCGTGAAATCCAATTCAATGGAAAAGTCAGACTTTAATACACATTAAGGAAAAATAACTTATAGAAAATTACCTTTTACCTGCCTGATTTCTAGAGGCTAATTTGCATTAGCTCTCCAGCAGTAGCCCAGCCAGTGAGTAGCTTTGAATAGGTGTGAATGATGTGTGAAATGCCTCAGAGGAGGAAAAAATAGACTGGCCTAAATGAGCAGAGTTGACTCCTCTGAGCTCCACAGAATATTCAGAGTAAGGGCTGTGGGCATACTGTGACACCACGCTGTCAAATCCTGCTTGACAGGTCTGTTCAGCCACATGTAACATTTAGGTCACACTTGAAAGGAAGAGAACAGGATGCTAGGACAATTCTAGTGGATCCCCTTCCTGGTTGCTGAAGGCCCCTGCTTTTGTCCTACTGTGAAAAGCAGCGAGTCTCCTGGGATCCCCAATGCTGCCCGGCGCAAAGTCACCTTTAATCCACTTTGGATTCACTATCTAAAATAACGAGGCAGGCGCTGGAAGGCAAGAAAAAGGTTTATTACTCTTAGAGGAGACCACGTCAACTGCTGACACCAGGATGTCTTCAGGGAGGTGTTCTACTGGCAATGCTTCTGACTCTTCCTTTTATACAGTTTTACACAATGTATTTGTTTCTTTTATCATGGTTAAAAGCTTGGAGTCTCCGCCCGGGCAGGTTGTCACACAAGCCTGACATTGTTTTATCAACATGGTTACACAAGCCCAACATTAACTCTCCTCCCACCCAGGTCAAAAACAGACAATTTAATTGCAGCTGGACCTTGCTTCAGGGTCTAAAAACGAGTGAGACCGGCCAGATCTAAGAGTCCGTTCTGTTGATAAGAACAGGTCCCATTGTTGGCAAAAACCAGTCTTGCTGTGTGTAGTGCAATAAACCATGTTTGCAAGAGTCTGTTTGGTATTTGTAACCCGTTTGTGCAGGGATGAGAGGAAAGACGAGTTTGAGGCAGCAGGTGATGTTGATGTTTGTCGTGGAAATAGTTTATAGCCCCCAGCACACATATCAGGTTTGGTCAGAGAGTCAGAAGGCTGCTAGAGGACAGGGTGAAATGAAGGTGACCAACAGAGTACAAAATGGCTGTGGTAAATCAGAATGACTGTAGTTTATGTGCACGTAGGAACTTTCATCAGACAAGATGGCGCAGAATGTTCATGATTGTGTTTTGTTCTTAACACTACCAGACATCTGTCTCTGAGTTTGGTGTGAGTTTTGTACCTGCTTCTAACTGAATTTTAGTGTTAGATTTTGGAGGACACTAGGGTTACTATAGTACACTCCCCACATACACCCCCAGAGATCAAGTTTACTATGGGCGGAAACTTTTTATAATGCTGAAAATGCCATGACATTTTCATTAAGGCATACAAAAACTGCTGCAAACGTGGGTAGGGTTACCCCTGGGAACTTGTACCCCATTGGTTAGGGAGGTGCCAGCAGTCACCCCCACTCAAAAGCTAGTGTCAGGATACATATGGCATCCACAGGCACCCTCTTCAGAAACTTTCTGGACCTGTGGTAGATCAGAAGGGTACTCGGCTTGGTGTCTGTAACCTGAGAGGAGCCCTGAAGGACTGGCCCTCCTACCTCTTGTACCCAAGACAAGGAAGTGGATTCCAAGGGTCAACTGGCTGACCTCCTCTATGGCTACAGGGAGACAACAAGCTGACAGAGGGATTTTCCTGGACCAGTGGCATCTGGACCTGGACTGGACCCGGTTGTTGACCTCTGTCTGACACCTTGTGAGTCTCTAAGTGCCTCCCCTGAGGGCAAAGAGGACCTTAGAAGTGTACTCCTGTGGTTCGTTGGGACTTAAAAGACTAAGTCAGAAAGTAAAATCTTTGACCAGGATGAACCTGTTTGGTTTATCCGACCTGAGCTCCATTGCAGTCGGCCTCAAATTGCCCTTAGGTTCCGGTCTATTTTGCTTTTTGGAGCTATTTCTACTTAAAAATATAAAAATGAGTATCTCGTATTATCCTTATTTTGGTGTTATTTTATTAAATGTTACCCTATTTTTCTAATGCAGTTTGGAATTTTTATTGTTTTGCATTTTAACTTTATTACTGTTTTGGTACTGCATAAATACTTTACATTGCCCTAAGGTAAGTCTTTCTGTTCTGTGCCATAACTACCAGAGGGTTGAGCTCAAGCTAATTTTGTGACTTTGAGGTTTGTGGTTATTCTTTGAGATGGACAGTCACCCACATCAAATAATAATCCAACTTCTTACATTGGTGTTCAGCGTTGGGATACAGGACTTGCATTTTGCAGTACCACAGAGTAATTTCAGTTGAAATTAAAAATCCCTTTTTAAATTGAGTTTTTGGATTTTTAATTGGCTTTTGGTTTTAATTGGGTGATTTTATTTTCCTAAATTCATTCTTGCCGTCAATTATTGCACCTGAAGTTTTTGGGAACAAATAGGTGGATCTGGTTAAATGCAAGCAAAGGGGACTGAAGTTGAACAAGCAGTCCAGGAAGAAGGATTATCACATTGCCCTCAGAGCCTGGGAGGACGTCTGTCAATGACAGTTAATCTCAGAGGAGAATGAGGTTAAAGAAGGATATGAGGAGAACATTGGGGAAGCCTAAGTGCAAGGAGAGCAGCATCACTTGCATTGTCTAGGTCAGAGAGCAGTGTGCCCTTCACAATTTTGTCCCCATCAGAGCTGGAGGACAGACAGGCAGAGAGGGTCTTGAAGGTGCAACTGGCTACTCTTTGCCTTAAGCAGAAAAGCTGGCCCTTTCTGCTGGAGAGAAACCGCTGACTTTGGCTGCTGAGGAGAAAAAGATGACATTGGTCTTGGAAGAGAAGAAGGTACTGCTGGCCCATGAGAGGAGCCATTGCAAGATGGATTTCGGGTCCCAGAGGCCTCTGAGTCCAGCGATGATGGTGGCAGCAACACAGAAGAGCCTAGGAGAGATAAACAAAGGGTCCACATTTCAAAAGACCTGGCGCCTAGTTACCTGGTAGGTGATGACATTAATAAGTAGTTTTCAGCATATCAGATGGGCCTGCGTGAGCCATACAGTCCCAGAGGAGGACTGGGAGTTAGCCTGTGAAAGCTCATGCCCAATGTAGGAAGGAATACACTATTGGCCCTAGATGCAGCTCACCAGGTTAGGTATGCCCTCCATGAAAGAAGCCCTCATATACAAATTTGGTTTAACCCCATAGACATATAGCCTAAAATTCAGAGATGGCCAAAAACAATCACACCAGTCTTGAGTGCATTTTGTAGTACATTTAGCAAGGCACTAGTACATTGGATGAAAGTCAGTAAGGCAGAGGATTATGATGGGCTGTACAATTTGTTCATGAAGGAGCAAATCTTGAGTAATTGCTTTATACAGTTATGTCAGCACTCTGTGCCCAGAGAGCTTGAGAAGGAAGCAGATATCTGGCCAACAAGTGTCCAAGAAGGTACCTTTGGAAAGGGGACCTTTGAAAGGTGATTCAGGTTGCCACCAGCAGAATGGAAAGGAGGAAAGGATAATACAGAGGAGTTCTCTTAAGGGCTCCAAAAGAACACCACATTCAAAATGGCCACAGCTGGGAGGTGAGCGTCCAGGTCACTGAATGGCCAAGGAGCGGTAGGGACAATTATGGAGGTGGATTGTTCTTGGCCACAGCCCCCACAAGGCACATATCCTGGGTACACCACGACTGTAGCATCAGCTGTAAATCACGAGGACCCGGTGAGGCAGCTCACATGCACAGAGGCCTACGTAGAAAGGGTGCACATAGCACTGGGGGGCGCGGTAATACATTTGGGCCACTATCATTTAGAGGAGCAGTATTGGGTAGCATAGAAGCATTTATTACCACCATGGGCAGCAGATTGACAAAAGGACATCTGTACACTGCCCTCCAGACACAAGCCTCCCAAAGGTCTGTAGCAGCGCACGGGTTCCAGCTGGGCGGTCTTGCTCCCATCGGCTTGGAAAAGGGGGGTGGGCCACAGGGATGAGCACTAGAGTTTAGGCACTGGGTCATTTGCCTGGCCTTGCCCTGCTGGGAGCCCTTCCAAAGGAGAGCAATAGGGGATCTGTGGTCTGGAGAGACCCCATATAACACAGCGGCCCCAGTGATTGAATCTCTTCAAACGCCAACATCAGTGGAGTTCCGTATTGGGGTTCAACAGCGCCGGAATTCAGGCATGTGGGATAGAAGACAGCAGCACCCAGGAAATAGGTGTTTGAGAGCCCTCCAACCATGGTCACAGGGACAGTAGAGTATAGAGAAAGAAGAAGCCAGTTAGACACCCTCAAGCTACAGGTTGAAACGGATGGGCCCCCTCCCCCATGGCACAATCAAAATGCATGGGGATCCTCTGGCAGGAGCCGCAAGTGATGATAGGAAGCACAAACAATTATAGAGCTAGTGGAGTCACCACACTGGCCCCCTGTGCGTTCAGATAAGCCAAATCAGAACCGCAGCATCACAATAACCTGTTAGCCCTTCGGGAGCCCTCTGGGCTAAGAACTCTAGCAGCATGAGTATCCTAGAAATTAGTACAATACAGCCAAGAGCCAGCTCTGTACCGAAGGGAGGATCCACAAGGCAGGGTCTCAGACAATGTGGGAGAAAGCCAAGCACATAAATACTAATAGGAACATGGACCCTCAGGGGAAAAGGAGGAGGGATTTGGGGATCCAGAGGAGGCAACGGGGTGCCCTTGGCTTTCCTCCCTCTGATAGCAGCTGGCAGGGCCATACCACGAAATGCCTCACACGGGGCACTTCCCCCCTCAGTCACGCGAAGATTCAACACACATGGGACCAACCCCGGTCATGACAGGCAGCAAGGGCAGCAAAAAAGAAGCCTCTGTAGAAGACATGCTGACCCAGTCCAAGTAACAAGTGGCTAACAATGGCAAGAGAAATTCCCCAGATAACACCCTAGCAAATGACAGAAGCAGACTAGAAGATGAGCATCAGGGTGTTACTTAGGATTTCCTTTTGGAAGCCTTTAAAGAAGTCAAGAATGACATGCAAGCTATTAAAACAGACCTCCGAGGAGACCTACAGGAAATGAGGCGTGAAATATCCGATTTAGGATGCCGTGTGAATGATGTAGAGAAAGGCCTCCAAAATCAGATAAACAACTTCGAGCACTTGCAACAAAGGAAGATTGCCCTTGAAGAAAAAATGCTCAAATTCAAGAAAAATGTGGGCACTTAGAAGACTGTTCAAGGAGAAACAACATTTGCATCTAAGGTATTCTACAGACACCAATAGTGATAAATGTTCAAGATACGTCCAAGACATCTTCGAGAGCATTCTTGATCGACACAGATCGGAACCAATCAAATTGGATGGAAAGAATAGAATGACACAATGGCAGGGTGCGAAAGGAGCACCCCTTCAGACGTGAATCCACTTCTTTGAGGAGAAAGAAACCATTATGACAAGCGCTGGAGAGGGGCGTATCTCTTTCAGTGGCGCTTCAATACAGCTATTCCAAGATCTCTCGCCTGTCACCCTGGCAAAGCACTGGTCCTTCCGGCAGGTTACAGAATGGCTAGGATCAAAAGGCATACAATACAGATGAGGCGATCAGTTCCGAATCATCTTCCAGTGGGAGATGTCTCAGAGAAGCTTAGCCTTGCTGGATCAGAAGTCCTCTTTTTGGCATCAAAGACGATTCCAAGGTTACAATGGATGAAACAAATGAAAACCACACAGGAGAAATAGAGAACAGTGGTGAGCAAACATAGAAGAGCAAAACCTGAGAAGAAATGGCGAGAAACACATGTTCATGCACCTGAAGCTGGTTTCCAGCGACCCCCCAGAGCCTCACCCGTCCATTAGAAGTCAAGAGAGTCCCAGTTGGAACTATTGCTTCCAACTGGGACTAGACTACTGGGGGGTGCGCTTGGGCTTGGATCCTGAGTTACCCACACACAAGGATTCTACACACCCAACATTAACCTTAACCCTGAAGAATGGGAAATTGACGAGATTGTGGATGGTCTCCTTGCAGTCCAACTGCTGAGGAGGACATGAAGTCCTAAAGTTAGACACAGCAATTCACACCCTTACATATTCAGTTTGGTTCAACAGTTTCATAGTTACACTTTTAGATACTTTACATTAACAGGGGTAGGGAATGCAGTGGCACAACCAAAATACATCAGAGCTCGAACCAGATTAGTGATTTGCAACCCCAGACTCACATCCTTTTCAATATACCCAACTTGCTCACAACCCCTGATGAGTACACTTCGCAATTCAAAATACTCACAAATAATATTCAAAGATAGAACAACTCATCAAAGCGCCTATGCATATTGAAGGAATGTAAGAAGTCAGGAGCAGACATCTACCTCTTACAAGAGACACATCTCCTAAAGTCAGCTCAACATAGATTGCACTATCGATACTTTCCTACACAATGTCATGCATCAGCACCCACTAAGAGAGCAGGGGTAGCTATTCTCCTCCAAACCAAGCATAGACGCACTGTGTGGGAGACAAAAACATATAAAGAGTTGCCAGATCTGGACTGTGGAATACAACAAGGCTAACTATATCCTAGCAAAGATAGGCACGCATTCCCACGAGAGGGGCAATAAGGCAGGCGTCCTCCTTGCTAACAATCTTCAAGCTAAAGGGCCAGAATTTCATTAGGGAAGTCAAAAATGAAAAACAGAACACTCAGGAGACAGATAAAGGGAAATTACAAGTATTCTAGGCATTGAATAAAGCTCTTTTTGCAGAGTCCCATACCGATATATTGACAATTAATACATACTTGCATTCTATTAACCTCCCTACGGTACCTTCCCAGGAGCGGGAACCACTAAATGACTCCATAATGGTGTCAGAGTTCCTCATAGCAATTAAAAGCCTCGGCGGGAGGCAAGACGGCGGCCGCGTTGTTGGCCGAGTGAGCTGACTGACCGGCACTCTCCTGGATAACCTCCCCCCCCCCCCCAACCTACCTGACTTCCATGTGATTTGGCAGGGAAAAGAACCTGCATTGGGCACGGTCTGGCATGATTTGGCGATCCTGGTTCTGGCATCTGGAGATACCAGCACCCTCTAGACTGGTCCGCGCGGGATCTTTCTTTCTCTCAGCGTTCTCAGCTGATATCACCCGCTCACCTTCAATGCCTCCAAAAACAACCGCTAGAGACACTAGGACCCGGGGGCCGCTTGCAGGCTCCGGGAGTCCTGCGAAGCCGGCTGGAAGTTCGAATGGCGGAGACGCAGGACTTCGACGTGCGGCAGCTGGTGGTGCGTCTCCAGGATCGAGCGAGCGAGAGGGGAAAAGTGCCCCTGCTCGTGGTCGGCAGACACTCCCTGCTCTCTTCAAAGCTCAGATGGGAAGAGGCAAAAGCACGGCAGAAACGACTGCTGGCGGCAACGCGGTTGGGAAGGCTTCTTTGGCGCCCCAGGGACCACTCATTCAAGGTACGGCAGCCACTCCTTTGCCTAGTGGGAGAGAAGAGAATGAAGTGAGTGTTGGGCAGGCGTTGGCAACGGAGGGAGTAAGGGTATCAGCAGGTTGGACTGGCTCTGAGGGGAATCTGAACAGTTCAATTATTACCGTAGGGATATCTGCTATAGGGGATATAATACCAACTAACCGGCAAAGTGGGAGTTCCGTGGAGATTGGAACCCCTCAGAATATTGGTCTGGGAAAAAGGAAACCGCTCAGAAGTATGGAAGTAGCCCTGGTGAGAGGGATAAAACAGAGGATGTGATCCCCAAGCAGACGGTTCATAATGCAGATCGGCCAAGTATGGAACCCGTAAAAGAGGGGGACTCAGGGGATAAATTCTATTCAATGTCAGATCCTTCTAACTCCTCGGGGGATGAGAGTCCCGGAAGGGATTGGGCAGAAGATGAACAGAGTCATGGGGATGAAAGCGATAGAAGTAGTCTGCGCTTAGAAGAGGGAGAGTCAGGAGATAATTCCTCATATGCCCCAGCAACTGTTCGCAAACACAGGGAGCAAGGCGAAACTGTGGCAAACAAGGCAATAGACCCGGCTGGTTCATTCGTGGAGATGTTCGATTGCTTCATAAACAGAGGGTGAATTATCAGGGATGTATATGCAGCAACTGGCACCAATGATGCGACATGCTCCTCCACGATCCGCTAGTACCACGTCCAGGACCATGCGGTTTTGTAGGGCCACCAGACGGACCGCTTGAAGCTCGGCAGTGTTGTTGGTGAGGATGCCAGCTGTGACGTTCAGGGCGGTTTCTACCGCTTGAGACAGATGTCTGATGGCTCGGCTGTTTGCCATCGGACCCCATAGCGGGACGAGCCCTTTGCTGCGTCAACGAACTGTGATGCGGCAGAGTCTGCTTGATCAGTGTCTTTAGAACGCTTTTCTCGATGATGCTCTGCAGGGGCTGTGTAGGTCGGTGGCAAAACAAAGGCGATGTAGCACGTGCCCCCCAGTTTCTTGGGAGCCAGGTGTAGGCTTTGGTTCCACAGACAAAGTACATATTGGGTGATGCAACAAATGCTGGAGGATTGGCAGTGTTCAAAGTCCTTACAATGTTACAAGTGCTGTGACCCACATTCTTAGTCCCACGGCCTTCAATGCATACAAGGCCAGAGACGTTCACCACAGATAGGGCCACAGTCAGTGTTGCAGCAGTTCTTTTCTTCAGGTAGGAAAATGTGGCTCTGACAGGATTATTGAACACTTGTATTTCCACTCGTTCTTTGGAGGGGACATTCATTGGGAATGTCGTATTGGAGGTGTGAGGGCAAAAGGGAGCTGCTGTTCTTCCTGTTTGGTTTAGCCAGAACTCGTTGTAGAACTGAGCGATTGTCCCATCGGAAGTGGCATTGTCTTTGTAACTTTCTTGTAGGAGCATCATCCAGGCAAGGCAAGATCCATGAACAGAAAAGGGTGAAGGGATGAAAGGGATGGAATGTTCAGTGGGATGTGGTAGCAGCCCACAGACCCAACAGTTAGTGGCATTGGTGGCAAGATTGTGCTGGTGCAGCATCTGTACGAAAGAATTATTCCAGAATTCTTTGCGTCGTTCTCGGAGATGTGGCGGTAGTGATACCAGGTAGTGTTCTTTCTTTGTGATTGGTTGCATGGTTGGTGACAATGTTCTGTATGCAGGTGCATTCTCTTCAATGATCCAGAGTGTGACCATTAGCAGGAGGCAGGTGAGAAATGCAGCTACAAGTGCAATTGTCTTTGTACTGTGCAGTTCAAAAGTCTTGGTTGCGGTGGCTTTGCAGGTGTTCCGTTTCTTCCATCATCTTCGAGGAGCTCACCAACTGTTAGGACCACAGACTTTTGTCTGGTGTTTTTCCTGGTAGCGTCGTTTGGCTGTGCTACCGATCTGAGACTCTGACTCAGTTAGTGGCCTGGTTGTTGGAGCTCCCCCTTTTCGTCGATCTTAGGTTGTACCCTTCCTTGGATGGCACCGTGGGGTCGGGAAATTCAGACAGTTGGAGGGTGTCTTCTTGTGGGTAGCAACTCAGAGCTGGTCGGTCTTTTGCGAGTACTTCCTCTTGCACCTCCACCTCTTCACAGGTTGCCAGCATTGGAGGGACTTTCTTGCAGTGGTGGGCGTGCAGCCAATTTTTTTTCCTTCCACTCGGAGGGCAGTTCGAGTGGTGATCAAGACTTGCCAGGGGCCCGTCCACCTGGGCTCCAGATTCTTCGTTCTTTGGAAGTTGCGAACTAGGATGAAGTCCCCAGGCTTTATCACATGTCCTGGGCCCCTGGATATGTCAGGCAAGGCTTGCTGCACCTGTTGGTGGATAATTGTTAGCTCGTTTGTCAATTTATGCAGATAGTCTGACATTAATATGTTCGGGACATCGTTAATGGAGGTGGGTCTTGGTGCCGCCCAAATGTTCATAGGCCTGCCGAAGACCACTTCATACGGGGTCAGTCTGTGTTTGGTCGGGGTGGAGTGCATTGATAGCAATGCCAATGGAAGGGCGTCGGGCCATTTCAACCCGGTTGTGGCAACTATTTTGGCTAGCTTTAGTTTCAATGTTGCATTGTGTCTCTCTACCAGGCCCGCTGATTGGGGGTGGAAGACGGCATGGAATTTTTGTTTTACCCCCAACCCTTTCAGTATGTTCTGTATCACTTCGGCTACGAAGTGTGGGCCGTTGTCGCTCCATAAAATTCTGCAAAGGCCGTACCGGGGAAGAATTCTTTCAACAATACTTTTGCAGTGGCTATGGCAGTATTGTCGCGGGTGGGATATGCCTCCACCCATTTGCTAAAAGCGCACACAACCACCAGGACATATTTTAGACCATGGCATCTCTCTAGTTGGATGTAATCCATTTGAAGAACTTCAAAGGGGTGATCAGGGACTCCAAACGCTCCCCGTGGTACTACTGTCCCTTTCCCTGGGTTGTGTTGTAGGCATACTATACATTGTTGTACTAGGCGCTTTGCAGATTCTGTTATCTTGACATTATGCCATACTCTTGTGATTAGTTCAATCATGGGGGTGGAGCCTATGTGTGCTGGTAAATGTGCCATGGTCAATATGGGGATGAGGTAGGCATTGGGTAACAGCCATTTATTTCCGTCTTTAGTTCTCCAGCAATTTTCCTCGTCTTTTAGTCCCACCTTTTCCCACTCGGTCAATTCGTCTTGTGTGCCTGTAGTCTGTATGTCCCTTACAGTGGTCCTAGCATCAGTCCATTGTTCAGCTTGTGACCTGGTCACATACATTCGTGTCATGGTTCTGTCTTCTGCTGTGGCTCGGGCAGTAACGTCTGCTAGCGCATTTCCCTGTCCAATGAGATCTGTCACTTTCCTATGTGCTTGGCATTTTATCACTGCTAGCTTTTGGGGAGGAGGACTTCTTCCATCAAGGCGGAGACTAAATCTCCATGCAGGATGGGTGTACCGTGTGAAGTCAGGAACCCTCTTTCTTTCCATAGAATCCCGAAATGGTGAACCACCCCGAAGGCGTATTGGCTGTCGGTGTATATGTTAACTGTCGTGCCAGCTGCTAAAATACATGCTCGTGTGAGGGCAATGAGTTCTGCTGCCTGGGCGGAACGTTGGGCAATACGGGCTGTTTCTAGAATGGTTCGGGCTGTGGTGACAGCGTATGCAGCTGAGGTGGTGCCGTCGGGGAGTTTGATGCACGAACCATCCACCCATAGTTCTCCATCTGGCTCTAGAAAGGCGGTGTCTCTGAGTCTACTCTACTTTTTGTTTGTTCATCGGTTAGTGTCACACAGTCGTGTAGTGGAGCCACGTTAGAATCGTTCTCGGGTAGGGGTAACAGTGTGGCTGGATTGAGGGTGGTGCATCGTTTTAGGGTAATGTGCGGTGCTAGCAGGGTCAACTCATATCCTGTCAGTCGGGCGCTAGTCAAGTGTTGGGTTTTGGTCTGGTTCAGTAGTGTGTCGACTGCATGGGGTACTAAAACAGAGACTGGATTGGAGAGCACTATTCCTTCGCTCTGGCGTATTGATACCACTGCAGCTGCCACAGCGCGCAGGCACGCTGGCAGTGCTCTGGCTACTGGATCGAGGGTGGCAGAAAAATATGCACAAGGGCGTTGTTTGTGACCAATTGATTGTGTTAGGACAGACAATGCACATCCCTTCCTTTCGTGTGTGTAGAGGAAGAATGGTTTGGAGTAATCTGGGGTTCCTAGGACTGGTGCTGAGCAAAGGGTATTGCGTAGTTCTTTAAAGGCTGTCTGGCATTCGGGGGTCCAGGGGAGAGGTGAGGGGATGTCCTTAGCTAGGAGGGAGAGAAGGGGTTTGACAATGAGGCTAAAGTTCGGTAACCACTGTCTGCAAAACGAGGTGAGGCCTATCAAAGAGCGGACTTGCTTCTGATTTTTGGGGACAGGGGTGCCTAGAATTGTCTGGATCCTGTCAGGCGTGAGTTTTCTCCCTTCTTTTGATAAAAGGTGACCCAAATAGGTCACTTGTGATTTACAGAACTGCAGTTTCTTTCGGGAGACCTTGTGACCATTCTCAGCAAGGAAATGGAGTAGTTTGATGGTGGCTGTGACGGCTATTGGTATGGTGTCTGCTGCTAGAAGGATGTCGTCTACATATTGTATTAGTGCCACTCCATCTGGCAATTGTATGGCGTCCAACTGTCTTTTAAGCGCCTGGCTATAGATACTTGGGCTCTCAGTGTACCCCTGAGGTGCTCTACAAAATCTATACGAACGGGAATTTAGGGTAAATCCAAAAGATAGCGGCTGTCCTCGTGTATAGGTATGGAAAAGAAGGCGTTCTTGAGGTCGATCACAGTGAAGGTGGTGGCAGTGGAGGGGATTAAAGTCAAAATTGTCGTGATGTCGGAAACTACTGGGTATTGTGGTACTACGATTTTGTTTACCTCCCGCAGGTCAATGATGAAGCGGTAGGCTTTCCCATCTCCCTCTCCCTGTCTCTTTACAATCGGTAGTATGGGACTGTTACAAATGTTGCTCACTACTTCCTCTACCACCCCTGCCTCTACCAAGGAGTGTATGATCTCTGTTAGTGCTTTCTCACCCTCTGGCGATATTTTGTACTGCGGTACCTTCGGTAGGGTTGCGTCCTGTCGTATTGTTACGTGTACTGGGTCAATCATCATTCGTCCTACGTCTGAATCAGCCCTAGCCCATAAGTGTGATGGCAAAGTGTCCAGTAGGGATGTGTCAGTCTCAGAGATGGAAAACATGTGCTGAAAAGGGTTCTCTCTATGGCGTTGGGGGTTGTCATACAGGATGACACGCACTCCGTCTGGTGAGCATCTGATAGTCGCATGGAAGTGTTTCAAAAGGTCGAGGCCCATAATGGCGTCTGGGGTGTTAGATGAGAGGAGGAATGTCGTTTCGACGCCATTGCTGTCAAGATTAAAAGGGATGGGTCGGGACAAAGGGTTGGTGGAGGGCGTACCGTCAAATCCTATTGAGGTCACATGTGAGCCTGACAAGGGTGCCCTTGGAATCAGTCGTTTGGATAGTGCACTACGTGTTGCTCCTGTGTCTACCAAAAATGGCGACCTTGTGCCCAGGACCTCAGCGGTAACATAAGGGCCTTGCTGATCAACGCAGAGCTCGACTGGATCCCTCCCTTGCCCCTGGCTGTCCTATGCAAAGTCGTACGTATTGTCATAATCTGTCTGTTGGTACTGATTCTGTCTGGGATGGTCAAATGCGTTCACTCTTCCTGGCCTTTCCTCGCTTGCTTCACTCGCGTACCCTCTCCCACGTCCTCTTCCTCTCTGTCCACTTGCTATTTCCCTCGCCCTCTGCCCCTAGCAGCTCCTAACAAAGCCGGGCATTGGGATTTCCAGTGTCCATATTTTTTGCAAAATGCACATTGATCCTGTCCTAGGTCTTGGCGTCCTACATATGATGTAGATGGATTGTTCCTAGGTGGCTGTACTCTAGGGGTATTCTGCTGGTTTCCTCCCCTATATTGCTCCCCTCCTGTATTTGCCCCCTGGAGTTGTGCTATCATTACCCTTTCCTTCAAGTCCTTCTTTTTCCTTTCTGTAGCCCTGTCATTTTCGTTTCTCTGATGCTCGTAATACTGGGCCATTTGGAGAATGGCCGTCGGTTTAGATGCTGCCAACTACTTTCGCTGGCTTGTAGTTTCTGGGATACATCTGGCAGTAATCCTTTGACGTAGTTCTGCACAAATAAGTGGTGTCCGGTTGCGGTGGACATGTCTTGTCCACTGTAATCAGAGAACACAGTTTCAAATCTGGAGAAGTACTCTGAGACGTCCTCTTGTGGTTTCTGGCGGCATGCGGTTACTATGGACCAGTCTATCTTTTCTCTGGGATCAGCGTTTTCACTTTCTGCACTATTTTGTCAGGGAGGTCTAATATTGCTTTAACTGGTTTTTGACCAGGGTTCCGCTGTTTATCTAGTGTGTCGAGTTGTTCCCAGGTATGACCAAACAGTTCGGTATGGTTTACTTTCTTAACCTGTTTCCACACATCTGCTGGCAAACATAACCCGAAGAACAAGTCTATGTCGGCAAGTGTCATTATTGTTGATCCCAGAGCGGTACCTAGCTCGGTGTAAAAGGCGGTGGGGTTCTTTCGTAAATCCGGCAAAGATTTACGGAAGGTCAGGATGTCCTATCTGTCCCATGGCTGATACACCCAATTGTAGACCACCCTTCCTCTAGCGTCTTGATGGTTTATATCGTCATTAGTCCCTTGTCCTCTAGGAGGTACCCAGTAAGGGGCAGCTTCTTTTATTGGCATCATGCTATCTGTTTTTTCCACTGGGGGTCCTGCTACCTTAGTTGTCCTGTCCCTATCTATCTGTCCTTGTTCTATGAGGTGACGCAATACTTCTAGTGTGGATGAAAATAGTTCTGCAACATCGTTGTCGCCTTCATCTCCGATGTCTACCTACCTGTAGAGAGCCACTAATCGCTCGGGCCCTACGTCTTGGTACTTCTCTTCATATGCAGTAAGGGTGTGGTAACAGAGACGTACAATAAAGTATCGTTTGCGGTTTTCAACATAGGAGTCGCATATGTCTGTTACGTGTTCTTCTGTTTCTTTCCTATCTATGAGGGTTTTAACTATTTTATCAATGCCTGCTCGCTCATTTTTACTTAATCGCGGGACCCTGGGCGCTCCTATTTCCTTGGTTCCTACCTCTACTACTGCCTCCTTTGATGAGGCATTTGGTGTGGGTGGCTCGGTGGGAGCAGAGGTGGTGGAGACTGAGGCGATCGTGCCATCTCCAGTTATACTTTGGGGGTCCTGGCGTTGTACTACGGGATGAGTAGGGGCATAAGGGGGTGGCATGTATATCATTGGGGGACCTAACAATAAATCATCATCTACCCCCTGTTTTGCTGGTAACTCGGGGTAAAGAGTTAAGGGCGTTCATACAGGGCATTGACCTGATATTTTTGATTCCTGTTCCTTTTTATCGATTTTCTTTTCTTTTAGTTCTTCTTCTAACTTTTTACAGGCTTGGTAAGCTGATTTTCGCGTTTCTTTATCTTGTCTAGCTTCGTCTCTTTTCTTTCGTTGAGCTGCTTCTTTTCGCCATAAACCAAAACTATCAAACATGGCTGGTCTAGCTTTCTTTTTGTGGAGAGCTAATTCTAACGTTTCTATTTTAGCGGGATCGAAAGATCCCGTCAGTGGCCACTGATTTACCCGGTCCTTCCTAGTGTACTTATGCCATAGTTTGCTATAAGCTACGGTGGCTAATCCATATTTCACGTACATGTCCTTGTTAGGGGTGCCTTCCGGCGGTGCCGGATGACTGACCTCTAACAAACGGTCCGGTCCAAAACAATCAAACAATCTAGAGAAAACAGGCATGACGTATTTAGCGGTCAAAATGAATATCTCAATTAATGTTAGACAAAAGTCTGCACTACCTGTCCTTCGCTGTCTGCAAAGAGAGAATATTCCTATTCTACGTTGTTTGCAAGCAGGGAATGTCTCAAATAACTCAAAAAGGAATACTAGTATTTCTATCAATCAATCAATTTAAGTCATGTTTTCTCACGACCTTACCCGGACCGTATGGACAGTTCTTAGTCTTCCCCTTCCAGCGCCTGGTTGTCCTCTCACTCCAACAAACAATGCGGCGTTCCTGTAAGGCCCCAGTCAGGACCGCAGGTCACTCGAGAGAGGTCCGTTCGGAACCGGTGAAGTTCAGTCGATTGGCAGCCAGACGAGGGTCTCTTTCAGGCAGGTGCACTCCAATCATTTAGTCGTTCACTCCGTCGTTAGGACCTCTCTACTGGACCCACGTGTCTCTGATGGGCCTCCCGTTGGGTCGCCAATTTGTGAAAAGCAGCGAGTCTCCTGGGATCCCCAATGCTGCCCGGCGCAAAGTCACCTTTAATCCACTTTGGATTCACTATCTAAAATAACGAGGCAGGCGCTGGAAGCTGGAAAGCAAGAAAAAGGTTTATTACTCTTAGAGGAGACCACGTCAACTGCTGACACCAGGATGTCTTCAGGGAGGTGTTCTACTGGCAATGCTTCTGACTCTTCCTTTTATACAGTTTTACACAATGTATTTGTTTCTTTTATCATGGTTACAAGCTTGGAGTCTCCGCCCGGGCAGGTTGTCACACAAGCCTGACATTGTTTTATCAACATGGTTACACAAGCCCAACATTAACTCTCCTCCCACCCAGGTCAAAAACAGACAATTTAATTGCAGCTGGACCTTGCTTCAGGGTCTAAAAACGAGTGAGACCGGCCAGATCTAAGAGTCCGTTCTGTTGATAAGAACAGGTCCCATTGTTGGCAAAAACCAGTCTTGCTGTGTGTAGTGCAATAAACCATGTTTGCAAGAGTCTGTTTGGTATTTGTAACCCGTTTGTGCAGGGATGAGAGGAAAGACGAGTTTGAGGCAGCAGGTGATGTTGATGTTTGTCGTGGAAATAGTTTATAGCCCCCAGCACACATATCAGGTTTGGTCAGAGAGTCAGAAGGCTGCTAGAGGACAGGGTGAAATGAAGGTGACCAACAGAGTACAAAATGGCTGTGGTAAATCAAAATGACTGTAGTTTATGTGCACGTAGGAACTTTCATCAGACAAGATGGCGCAGAATGTTCATGATTGTGTTTTGTTCTTAACACTACCAGACATCTGTCTCTGAGTTTGGTGTGAGTTTTGTACCTGCTTCTAACTGAATTTTAGTGTTAGATTTTGAGGACACTAGGGTTACTATAGTACACTCCCCACATACACCCCCAGAGATCAAGTTTACTATGGGCGGAAACTTTTTATAATGCTGAAAATGCCATGACATTTTCATTAAGGCATACAAAAACTGCTGCAAACGTGGGTAGGGTTAACCCTGGGAACTTGTACCCCATTGGTTAGGGAGGTGCCAGCAGTCCCCCCACTCAAAAGCTAGTGTCAGGATACATATGGCATCCACAGGCACCCTCTTCAGAAACTTTCTGGACCTGTGGTAGATCAGAAGGGTACTCGGCTTGGTGTCTGTAACCTGAGAGGAGCCCTGAAGGACTGGCCCTCCTACCTCTTGTACCCAAGACAAAGAAGTGGATTCCAAGGGTCAACTGGCTGACCTCCTCTATGGCTACAGGGAGACAACAAGCTGACAGAGGGATTTTCCTGGACCAGTGGCATCTGGACCTGGACTGGACCCGGTTGTTGACCTCTGTCTGACACCTTGTGAGTCTCTAAGTGCCTCCCCTGAGGGCAAATAGGACCTTAGAAGTGTACTCCTGTGGTTCGTTGGGACTTAAAAGACTAAGTCAGAAAGTAAAATCTTTGACCAGGATGAACCTGTTTGGTTTATCCAACCTGAGCTCCATTGCAGTCGGCCTCAAATTGCCCTTAGGTTCCGGTCTATTTTGCTTTTTGGAGCTATTTCTACTTAAAAATATAAAAATGAGTATCTCGTATTATCCTTATTTTGGTGTTATTTTATTAAATGTTACCCTATTTTTCTAATGCAGTTTGGAATTTTTATTGTTTTGCATTTTAACTTTATTACTGTTTTGGTACTGCATAAATACTTTACATTGCCCTAAGGTAAGTCTTTCTGTTCTGTGCCATAACTACCAGAGGGTTGAGCTCAAGCTAATTTTGTGACTTTGAGGTTTGTGGTTATTCTTTGAGATGGACAGTCACCCACATCAAATAATAATCCAACTTCTTACATTGGTGTTCAGCGTTGGGATACAGGACTTGCATTTTGCAGTACCACAGAGTAATTTCAGTTGAAATTAAAAATCCCTTTTAAATTGAGTTTTTGGATTTTTAATTGGCTTTTGGTTTTAATTGGGTGATTTTATTTTCCCAAATTCATTCTTGCCGTCAATTATTGCACCTGAAGTTTTTGGGAACAAAGAGGTGGATCTGGTTAAATGCAAGCAAAGGGGACTGAAGTTGAACAAGCAGTCCAGGAAGAAGGATTATCACATTGCCCTCAGAGCCTGGGAGGACGTCTGTCAATGACAGTTAATCTCAGAGGAGAATGAGGTTAAAGAAGGATATGAGGAGAACATTGGGGAAGCCTAAGTGCAAGGAGAGCAGCATCACTTGCATTGTCTAGGTCAGAGAGCAGTGTGCCCTTCACAATTTTGTCCCCATCAGAGCTGGAGGACAGACAGGCAGAGAGGGTCTTGAAGCTGCAACTGGCTACTCTTTGCCTTCAGCAGAAAAGCTGGCCTTTTCTGCTGGAGAGAAACCGCTGACTTTGGCTGCTGAGGAGAAAAAGATGACATTGGTCTTGGAAGAGAAGAAGGTACTGCTGGCCCATGAGAGGAGCCATTGCAAGATGGATTTCGGGTCCCAGAGGCCTCTGAGTCCAGCGATGATGGTGGCAGCAACACAGAAGAGCCTAGGAGAGATAAACAAAGGGTCCACATTTCAAAAGACCTGGCGCCTAGTTACCTGGTAGGTGATGACATTAATAAGTAGTTTTCAGCATATCAGATGGGCCTGCGTAGCCATACAGTCCCAGAGGAGGACTGGGAGTTAGCCTGTGAAAGCTCATGCCCAATGTAGGAAGGAATACACTATTGGCCCTAGATGCAGCTCACCAGGTTAGGTATGCCCTCCATGAAAGAAGCCCTCATATACAAATTTGGTTTAACCCCATAGACATATAGCCTAAAATTCAGAGATGGCCAAAAACAATCACACCAGTCTTGAGTGCATTTTGTAGTACATTTAGCAAGTCACTAGTACATTGGATGAAAGTCAGTAAGGCAGAGGATTATGATGGGCTGTACAATTTGTTCATGAAGGAGCAAATCTTGAGTAATTGCTTTATACAGTTATGTCAGCACTCTGTGCCCAGAGAGCTTGAGAAGGAAGCAGATATCTGGCCAACAAGTGTCCAAGAAGGTACCTTTGGAAAGGGGACCTTTGAAAGGTGATTCAGGTTGCCACCAGCAGAATGGAAAGGAGGAAAGGATAATACAGAGGAGTTCTCTTAAGGGCTCCAAAAGAACACCACATTCAAAATGGCCACAGCTGGGAGGTGAGCGTCCAGGTCACTGAATGGCCAAGGAGCGGTAGGGACAATTATGGAGGTGGATTGTTCTTGGCCACAGCCCCCACAAGGCACATATCCTGGGTACACCACGACTGTAGCATCAGCTGTAAATCACGAGGACCCGGTGAGGCAGCTCACATGCACAGAGGCCTACGTAGAAAGGGTGCACATAGCACTGGGGGGCGCGGAAATACATTTGGGCCACTATCATTTAGAGGAGCAGTATTGGGCAGCATAGAAGCATTTATTACCACCATGGGCAGCAGATTGACAAAAGGACATCTGTACACTGCCCTCCAGACACAAGCCTCCTAAAGGTCTGTAGCAGCGCACGGGTTCCAGCTGGGCGGTCTTGCTCCCATCGGCTTGGAAAAGGGGGGTGGGCCACAGGGATGAGCACTAGAGTTTAGGTACTGGGTCATTTGCCTGGCCTTGCCCTGCTGGGAGCCCTTCCAAAGGAGAGCAATAGGGGATCTGTGGTCTGGAGAGACCCCATATAACACAGCTGCCCCAGTGATTGAATCTCTTCAAACGCCAACATCAGTGGAGTTCCGTATTGGGGCTCAACAGCGCCGGAATTCAGGCATGTGGGATAGAAGACAGCAGCACCCAGGAAATAGGTGTTTGAGAGCCCTCCAACCATGGTCACAGGGACAGTAGAGTATAGAGAAAGAAGAAGCCAGTTAGACACCCTCAAGCTACAGGGTGAAACGGATGGGCCCCCTCCCCCATGGCACAATCAAAATGCATGGGGATCCTCTGGCAGGAGCCGCAAGTGATTATAGGAAGCACAAACAATTATAGAGCTAGTGGAGTCACCACACTGGCCCCCTGTGCGTTCAGATAAGCCAAATCAGAACCCCAGCATCACAATAACCTGTTAGCCCTTCGGGAGCCCTCTGGGCTAAGAACTCTAGCAGCATGAGTATCCTAGAAATTAGTACAATACAGCCAAGAGCCAGCTCTGTACCGAAGGGAGGATCCACAAGGCAGGGTCTCAGACAATGTGGGAGAAAGCCAAGCACATAAATACTAATAGGAACATGGACCCTCAGGGGAAAAGGAAGAGGGATTTGGGGATCCAGAGGAGGCAACGGGGTGCCCTTGGCTTTCCTCCCTCTGATAGCAGCTGGCAGGGCCATACCACGAAATGCCTCACACGGGGCACTTCCCCCTCAGTCACGCGAAGATTCAACACACATGGGACCAACCCCGGTCATGACAGGCAGCAAGGGCAGCAAAAAGAAGCCTCTGTAGAAGACATGCTGACCCAGTCCAAGTAACAAGTGGCTAACAATGGCAAGAGAAATTCCTCAGATAACACCCTAGCAAATGACAGAAGCAGACTAGAAGATGAGCATCAGGGTGTTACTTAGGATTTCCTTTTGGAAGCCTTTAAAGAAGTCAAGAATGACATGCAAGCTATTAAAACAGACCTCCGAGGAGACCTACAGGAAATGAGGCGTGAAA
The DNA here is from genome assembly GCA_963921515.1 of Calotriton arnoldi. Classification (NCBI taxonomy): domain Eukaryota; kingdom Metazoa; phylum Chordata; class Amphibia; order Caudata; family Salamandridae; genus Calotriton; species Calotriton arnoldi. The sequence continues at coordinate 1,171,411 of CAWUFW010000796.1, forward strand.
TATCCGATCTAGGATGCCGTGTGAATGATGTAGAGAAAGGCCTCCAAAATCAGATAAACAACTGCGAGCACTTGCAACAAAGGAAGATTGCCCTTGAAGAAAAAATGCTCAAATTCAAGAAAAATGTGGGCACTTAGAAGACTGTTCAAGGAGAAACAACTTTTGCATCTAAGGTATTCTACAGACACCAATAGTGATAAATTTTCAAGATACGTCCAAGACATCTTCGAGAGCATTCTTGATCGACACAGATCGGAACCAATCAAATTGGATGGAAAGAATAGAATGACACAATGGCAGGGTGCGAAAGGAGCACCCCTTCATATGTCCTGACGTGAATCCACTTCTTTGAGGAGAAAGAAACCATTATGACAAGCGCTGGAGAGGGGCGTATCTCTTTCAGTGGCGCTTCAATACAGCTATTCCAAGATCTCTCGCCTGTCACCCTGGCAAAGCACTGGTCCTTCCGGCAGGTTACAGAATGGCTAGGATCAAAAGGCATACAATACAGATGAGGCGATCAGTTCCGAATCATCTTCCAGTGGGAGATGTCTCAGAGAAGCTTAGCCTTGCTGGATCAGAAGTCCTCTTTTTGGCATCAAAGACGATTCCAAGGCTACAATGGATGAAACAAATGAAAACCACACAGGAGAAATAGAGAACAGTGGTGAGCAAACATAGAAGAGCAAAACCTGAGAAGAAATGGCGAGAAACACATGTTCATGCACCTGAAGCTGGTTTCCAGCGACCCCCCAGAGCCTCACCCGTCCATTAGAAGTCAAGAGAGTCCCAGTTGGAACTATTGCTTCCAACTGGGACTAGACTGCTGGGGGGTGCGCTTGGGCTTGGATCCTGAGTTACCCACACACAAGGATTCTACACACCCAACATTAACCTTAACCCTGAAGAATGGGAAATTGACGAGATTGTGGATGGTCTCCTTGCAGTCCAACTGCTGAGGAGGACATGAAGTCCTAAAGTTAGACACAGCAATTCACACCCTTACATATTCAGTTTGGTTCAACAGTTTCATAGTTACACTTTTAAGATACTTTACATTAACAGGGGTAGGAATGCAGTGGCACAACCAAAATACATCAGAGCTCGAACCAGATTAGTGATTTGCAACCCCAGACTCACATCCTTTTCAATATACCCAACTTGCTCACAACCCCTGATGAGTACACTTCGCAATTCAAAATACTCACAAATAATATTCAAAGATAGAACAACTCATCAAAGCGCCTATGCATATTGAAGGAATGTAAGAAGTCAGGAGCAGACATCTACCTCTTACAAGAGACACATCTCCTAAAGTCAGCTCAACATAGATTGCAGTATCGATACTTTCCTACACAATGTCATGCATCAGCACCCACTAAGAGAGCAGGGGTAGCTATTCTCCTCCAAACCAAGCATAGACGCACTGTGTGGGAGACAAAAACATATAAAGAGTTGCCAGATCTGGACTGTGGAATACAACAAGGCTAACTATATCCTAGCAAAGATAGGCACGCATTCCCACGAGAGGGGCAATAAGGCAGGCGTCCTCCTTGCTAACAATCTTCAAGCTAAAGGGTCAGAATTTCATTAGGGAAGTCAAAAATGAAAAACAGAACACTCAGGAGACAGATAAAGGGAAATTACAAGTATTCTAGGCATTGAATAAAGCTCTATTTGCAGAGTCCCATACCGATATATTGACAATTAATACATACTTGCATTCTATTAACCTCCCTACGGTACCTTCCCAGGAGCGGGAACCACTAAATGACTCCATAATGGTGTCAGAGTTCCTCATAGCAATTAAAAGCCTCGGCGGGAGGCAAGACGGCGGCCGCGTTGTTGGCCGAGTGAGCTGACTGACCGGCACTCTCCTGGATAACCTCCCCCCCAACCTACCTGACTTCCATGTGATTTGGCAGGGAAAAGAACCTGCATTGGGCACGGTCTGGCATGATTTGGCGATCCTGGTTCTGGCATCTGGAGATACCAGCACCCTCTAGACTGGTCCGCGCGGGATCTTTCTTTCTCTCAGCGTTCTCAGCTGATATCACCCGCTCACCTTCAATGCCTCCAAAAACAACCGCTAGAGACACTAGGACCCGGGGGCCGCTTGCAGGCTCCGGGAGTCCTGCGAAGCCGGCTGGAAGTTCGAATGGCGGAGACGCAGGACTTCGACGTGCGGCAGCTGGTGGTGCGTCTCCAGGATCGAGCGAGCGAGAGGGGAAAAGTGCCCCTGCTCGTGGTCGGCAGACACTCCCTGCTCTCTTCAAAGCTCAGATGGGAAGAGGCAAAAGCACGGCAGAAACGACTGCTGGCGGCAACGCGATTGGGAAGGCTTCTTTGGCGCCCCAGGGACCACTCATTCAAGGTACGGCAGCCACTCCTTTGCCTAGTGGGAGAGAAGAGAATGAAGTGAGTGTTGGGCAGGCGTTGGCAACGGAGGGAGTAAGGGTATCAGCAGGTTGGACTGGCTCTGAGGGGAATCTGAACAGTTCAATTATTACCGTAGGGATATCTGCTATAGGGGATATAATACCAACTAACCGGCAAAGTGGGAGTTCCGTGGAGATTGGAACCCCTCAGAATATTGGTCTGGGAAAAAAGGAAACCGCTCAGAAGTATGGAAGTAGCCCTGGTGAGAGGGATAAAACAGAGGATGTGATCCCCAAGCAGACGGTTCATAATGCAGATCGGCCAAGTATGGAACCCGTAAAAGAGGGGGACTCAGGGGATAAATTCTATTCAATGTCAGATCCTTCTAACTCCTCGGGGGATGAGAGTCCCGGAAGGGATTGGGCAGAAGATGAACAGAGTCATGGGGATGAAAGCGATAGAAGTAGTCTGCGCTTAGAAGAGGGAGAGTCAGGAGATAATTCCTCATATGCCCCAGCAACTGTTCGCAAACACAGGGAGCAAGGCGAAACTGTGGCAAACAAGGCAATAGACCCGGCTGGTTCATTCGTATGGGACTACTCCTTTTCCCCTAAGCTGGATGGAAGTGAGGCAGTGGCTGGAGGAGCACCCACGGGATCTTCGGGGTTGGGAAATCCTGACGAAATTACGCTCTCTATTATTTATCAGAGCATCATGGCTCATCGGGAGGAGACTCGTGTAGAGAGCTCACATACTCAAGGAGCATGCCGAAAATTGCAGAACTCAGTACGCAGGGTAGCAAAGACCTGCTCAGAATTTGCAGCCAGGATCGGGGAGGCTGAAGCCCGAATTTCGACACTTGAGGACGAGCTTGCTGCGCAGAAAACTTTGACCGACTCCCTGAAAGGTCAGAAAGAAGATACAATGTGGAAGTTGCTTGACTTGGAGAATCGTTCAAGGAGGAACAATCTGCGGGTTCTGGGCGTTCCAGAGGGTTTGGAGGGGGCAGACGTCCAGAATTTTGTGGCTGAACTCTTCTCGGACGCATTCCCCGAACTTACACAATGGGACTGGAAAGTGGAACTGCAAAGGGACCATAGATTTCCTTTTAATCAGCGCAAAAAAACGGGGCAATCTATAGACAAACCCAGGGCTATCCTGATCTGTCTTAATAATTTTTGGGCCCGAGAAGCAATATACGACTTAGCCAGGCCAGATAGGAAAAGGGCGGGAAAGGGCCGCGAATTTTTTGTGAGACCCGATTTTTGTCAGGCAACAGTAGAGAAAAGGTGGCAGCTGCGGCAACTGATTCCATTGCTTCTGGCAAAAGGGGCACAGGTCTTTTTGCTTAACCCAGCTAAACTAAAAGTTATATTTAAGGGTCAGACACAATTTTTCTCTTCCGAAATTCTAGCGAAAGAGTTTCTGCAATCGATTTAAGGTGGATATCCAAATATAATCTTCTTTTTGCAGACTCCTTGATGTTTACTTGAGGCTACTTCAATGCTAAGATTAGGTCTCTTATGCTTGTGTGCTGATTTTTTTTCCCTCCTTTTTCTTTTCTTCACTCTTGTTTTTTTGTGGGGGGGGGACACCCAGGGAGGGGCTGGCAGCTGGCTCTCCATCACTGAGGACCTTCGGTCCTTATGCCTCATTTAGTGGGAGGGAGGGGGAGGTGGAAGGAGGGGTGGGGGGTTGAGGGGGGTCAATGGGGGGAAGAGGAGGGGTAGGGGGCTTAGGGAGGTTAGGTGGGTGTAGATGTTGTTGTTTTTCACGGGTTGTCATGGCATTTCTATTTATGCAAGAAAAAATGAAATGATCACTATTATTATGTATTCTTATTGGTACTATGTGGCAAGATCTGATTTGATTCGTGTTAACCACAAGGATGACGGGTAGAATGCGTGTTTGTTCATTGAACATATGTGGTCTGAAAGACAGGAAAAAGAGAGGCATGCTGGCCAAGATTCTGCAATTTATGCGGATTGATTTGTTATGTATTCAAGAGACCCATATACCCTGGAGCAAGCGCGGTTGGTTGAAGGATTTAGGTCTTGACCTGTTAGCCTGCTCTCTACAGGGTACAACAACAAAAGGGGTGGCTATATTAGCAAAGCGAGGCATTGGGGTTTGTAAGCTAGCCAAGGAAGACAGTGTGGGACGCTGGGTTATAATGGAATTTATCGTTAATAATACCCCTGTCTCAATTTGCTCCATCTATGGATCTAACTTAGACGACCCGTCCGTTTTGAACCACCTAAGTGTAGAATTGGCTTTATGGCCACACCCTGTGATCTTTTGTGGAGATCTCAATATACATTTAGACAGTAATTTTAATCTGATTGGGGAATTTCCATACCTAGGAAGAAAAGGCAGAACTTTTAAGGCCCTTCAAGGACTAGTCATGGAGCACGGGCTGGCTGATGTGTGGTATAGACACAGACAAGATGATCCAGGATTTACTTTCTACTCGGTCCCTCACAATAAATTAGTCCATTTGGACTTCTTCCTTATTTCCAATCAATTGGCTGAGTCAGTCAAAATTGAGATGTTCCCGAGGCTTATTTCAGATCATAATCCGTTAGTGGTAGAAGTACCACTAAGCGGTATTTTAAGACCTCAGAGACAGTGGACTTTCGATAGAAAGCTATTGCTGGATAAGTCGTATTGTGAACATATGGCCAAGTGGATTAGGGAATTTTTTGTTATTAATAGAAATACAGCTTCTGAAATTATTGTTTGGAATGCTTTTAAAGCAGGTGTACGCGGTGCGACTCTAAGCTTTTCTATTTCTCGTCAGAAGGCAGTACAGGAGAAAATCAGGAAATGGGTGGAACAGCTGAGGCTGGCTGAGATTGGGCTTATGAGGAAAATAGCGGGGGGCCAAAATACAGAAGAGTGTCAACAGTTAATTGCCATCGCCAAATGTAAAATACACCAGCACTTCGGTGAAGAATTAGCGGCCAAGTATGTACAGCATAGAGCTGAAACATATGAACTTGGAGAAAACACAGGGAGGATTCTGGCGAAGCGCTTACAGCAGCGGGAAGTTTCAAACCGAATTTGTAGGATTAAAGACCATTTAAGTCAGGTACAGGATTCCCCGACAGAAATCCCGAATGTATTCCAAAACTATTATAGGCAACTCTACACTGAGGAAGGCACTAGGTCAGGGGGAGAGTCTCCAGAAGAATTTTTCAAAGACTTAGCAACAACAGACCAAAACGTGGCCTTTGCAGATCTGACTACTTGGGAAGAAGTGGAAGGTGCTATAACCTCCCTAGCTTCTGGTAAGGCGGTGGGTCCGGACAGCATCCCTCTGGAATTTTTTTAGAACATTCCGGCAATCGTTCCGGCAAGATATTATGTCTTTATTTCAATCAGCTCAAAGGGGCTTTATTCCTGATTCGTGGCGTAAGACAACTATAGTTGTATTTAGGAAAAAAGACAAGCCTGAACTTAGTCCATCTTCATACAGGCCCATTTCACTCATTAATTGTGATAGCAAGATCTATTCCAAAATAATAGCCTCCAGATTAGGAAAGATTATCACTCCCTTGGTTTCATTATGTCAACATGGGTTTATTCCGGGGAGGGATACGGTAGATCATGTCAGACGTATAATTGCCCTTCTTGACTGGGCTCAGGCCACGGAATCACCGCTAGGGATTATCCTGTTGGACGCCGAGAAAGCATTCGACAGGGTTTCCTGGCGGTTCCTGTGGTCTGTCTTACGATGGAAGGGGTTGTGCCCTAAATTTATTCAAGCTGTCAAGACCCTTTACTCTTCACCGGAGGCTGTGATTCGTATCTCGGGGCAGGAGTCGAACCTATTTAATATTAGTAGAGGCACTAGACAGGGGTGTCCGTGTTCTCCCCTGCTCTTTGCCCTATACATTGACCCTTTCCTTAACAAATTAGAGCTGAGCATGAATATTAAGTCAGTTAGAGTCAATGGTACTGAGTATAGGACATTGGCATATGCAGATGACATGCCGATACTTACGAGCGATGTCAATCTGGCATTTTCAGAAGTGAAGGTTTTGGCAGAACGGTTTGGTGCCCTCTCAGGGTATAAACTAAACATCGATAAAACGCAGATTATTCATTCTGATAGTATGCTCCCTGTAGGCCTTCCAATTGTTTCTGAAGCAACGTATTTGGGGATTAAGATTACACCTGCGGTAGACCAAATTCCCGAATTGAATATTGTCCCAATGATAGATACTGTCAACAGAAAATTGGAGAGGCTAGATCATTTACATCTCTCTCTGCAGGGCCGAAGTAATGTTATTAAAATGTCGGTCCTCCCTAAATTTTAATATCTTTTTAGGACTGTTCCTCTGGAATTTTCTCTATCTTGCTTAGCAAAGGTAGAGAGGATCTGCTGTAGATTTCTGTGGGGATACCGCAGACCAAGAAGAGCAGCTAAACGGATGACGCTTCCAAGACTGCGGGGGGGGGGGCTGTCCCCAACTTTCTTTTATATTATTGGGCATCTATTTTGCAACATATGGGGATCCTCTTAGTGGGGGCCAGGGCTGAAATCATACCAGCTGCCAGACCGACTATATATGAAATAGGGCTGGGTAATGAGGCGAAGGGCTGTCTTGTTAGGATACTAGAACCCAGCTACTATAAAAAGACTAAATTTAAAATACTCAAAGCTGCTTACAAAGTCTGGAGTCAGGTACGGCGCAAACTGAAGATCCCAAATCTGAATGTGTATACTCCATTCTCAGCTTGTGGTACCTTGCCACCAATTTTTCAGGATCAAACTACGTTTAGGTGGGGGAACAAAGGTATTTATTCCCTGGGTGATCTTTGTGATGAGGGTCAACTTACCTCATTTATAAGTTTACAGGAAAGGTTTGATCTGTCTAAACGAGACTTTTTTAAATATTTGCAGATCCAGAGCTTTTTGGGTGGAAATGCTCTGGGGCCAGTTTTAAATTTTGATAAGATTTCCCTGGTGGAAATAATTCGAATTAAATCCCGTATAGAGAAAATCTATCAAACTTTGCTGGAAGCTTTTCCTGATGATATCGGTGTTCAGAATACAAAATGGGAGAGCAGGCTGGGGAAGGAAGGATTGAGGATGCATTGGCATTATCAAATCAGATTTTAATAACTGGAAGTCTTAGGAGTCAACATTTTATGGCAGTTTTTGACCTTTATTACACTCCAGCAAAAATAACTAAATGGGGAGGCACGAGGGGGGGGGAAATGTAACCGGTGTGGGATGCTGGCGGCCGATATTGTGCACATGTTTTATTCATGCCCTAGGCTGAGCATATTTTTACAGGATGTTGAATCTTTCCTGGTCACTGTCCTAGGGCTGTCGGTAGAAATTACGCCAGATCTTGTAATTCTGGGAGTTGAATATAATATGGAGGGGAATGAGAGGCCGAGGCCCGAGATGGGATTCTTGTTTATTGCAATGGCTATTGTCCGTTTATGTATTACCTCCCAATGGATAAGCTCCGATCCCCCCACCTTTAGCAATTGGCGGTCAAGGATCCTGTCTATATATAATATAGAAACCTCTGTATATAAATTAAGAGGACGAAGGAAGAGGGAGCTGGGCCGGAAAATTTGGGCCCCTATTGTTGTATGGTTGCAGTAAAGAAGGATCAGGTAGATAAAGTAAAAAGAGACAACTCCTTACATGCAGATGGGGATGTTTTGGGATACAGGTAGGGACTACGTTACTCTGTTTCTTATCCTGTGATTCCCCTTTATGATTTCGTTAATAAGAGAATCTTTGAAGCTTATAACAAAACACTCTATTTATTGCACATGCACTTTCTTTCCTGTTTTTATAAGGTATTCGACTGGGGAGGTACGCGTTTTTATTCCTTGTGGATCTTGTATGAATTGTTTGGCTTTTAATCAAGAATCTTGCATTGTATTTTTGACTTTGGTATCTGCTATGTTGGTTTTTAGTGATTAATGTATTGCTTTTCTGATGAACTGCCATGACTTGTAGAAATCAAATTTTTTCTTTTTTTGTATAATGGGAGAAAATTAATAAAAAGAATTAAAAATTAAAAAAAGCAATTAAAAGCCTCAAAATAGACAAATCCCCGGGAGAGATGGTTTTACTGTAGCATTCTACAAACTATTTGCCCCCCTGCTAGCTCCGACCCTAAAAGAAAATATAATAGCATGAACCACACATGCAACCTCACAAGCTCAATGGCTGAGGTTACAGACTGCTTACTAGCTTAATCCTGCAAAAATACAGTATTTGTCATATCAGTCGATCACCTTGCTGAATGTCTATGCCAAAATCTTTGCACATGTACTAGCAAATCGCCTAGAGGTGGGGCTGCAGCTGCTAATCCAAGCAGATTGACAGGATTTATCCCCTCAAGGTCGACGACCAGTGACAATACCAATAGGGCGCTCCATTTAATAGATCTTGTGTGGAAGCGACACAGAGTCAGTACTACTATTGTTTTTTAAGTTTAAAAAAAAATATTTTTATTGATACATTTTCTATTATCAAAGCACATCAAATTTACTCTTGGCACAAAAAGAAACACAAGGCAATACATTTCTCTCATCTGGTTACAGACATTTTGCGTGTCTAGCAACATCAACATACATCTGTCGAGGTTCATAGCAATTGACTCTTATTGGACACCCGCCTCCCACCTCCCCCCATGTGTATGTGTGTTCGCGTCTGTCTCTTCCCGGGATGTGATTAGAGGCTGCGACCCCCCCTGTGCGATGTTAAGTTCCAGCCCATAGTACCTGAGCAAGGGACGCCAAATCTTAAAAAAAGTTTGGGGACATCCTCTCATTTTATATGTCACTTGTTCTGCCCCATATACATGTCCATCCCAGCTTTCCACTCCTGCAGGGTTGGGGCCTGCGGCGCTCCCCAATGTTTGGCTATGTCCCTCTTGGCCACTACCATCCCCAAATTACAAAGGATGAGGCTGTGTCTGGGCAGGTCTATTTCTGAAGGTATGCCCAACAATGCATACTTGGCAACCCTCTGCAACTGTAGCCCCACTATCTCGCTTAGCCCTCTCATTATTTTGGCCCAGTATCTTTGTATGTGTGGGCACTCCGATAGGGTGTGTATGAATGTGCCACTATCCGTCGTGCAGCGTAGGCAGCCAGGGGATTCCGCCCGTCCATTTTATAGTCGGGATCTTGTCATGTATGCCCTGTTGAGGATTTTGAACTGAATTAAGCGTAGCCTTGATTTGATTGCCACCTCGCTTGGATGCATTAGGGCAGCTTCCCAATCTATATCCTCTAAGTCGCCCAGGGTGATCTCCCAGCGTCTCCTCAGGCCTCCCAAGTTGTCCGGGACATTATTTATGAGGGTCCTATATGTCCAGGAAATAGCCTTCTCTGCTATCTCCCCTTGCTGGAGTCTTCCCTCCAGTGGTGTGAACTCGGGGGTATTTGCTGTATCTATTCCCTCTGTGGTCCACACGTGTTGTAGTTGCATGCATTTATATCTTTGACTGTCCCTCAGCTGGAACTATCGCTGTAGAGAGTCAAATGTTATCAGGGTGCCTTCCTTTATCAGGTCTCCTACTTTGGAGATTCCGATCAAGTCCCAGTCTTTGAACCCCTTCAATTTCCCTATGTCTGGGAGGCGCATGCCTTCCCATAGCGGGGTCTCTCTAGTTACCTTCCTATCCCAGTCCATTTGTTTCTCTGCACCCATCCACGCCTCCACGGTCCTCTGGGTGGCCGGTAGCAAGTGTTTAGAGCCCTTCCCCGTATATATAGTGTAAGTGTGAGTGTGTCTCGAATTGGCGTCGCTCCAGTGCATATGCCGGGTGTGTTCCCGGCAAGTGTCCCCAGTCGTTAATTGCTATCAGATGTGCTGACCGGTAGTAGGATCTTATGTCAGTACTACTATTGTTACACGCATAAAAGGCGTTTGACAAGGTAGATTGGGGTATGCTGATGGCAGATCAGAAATTGGTCCTAGATTACGAGGCTCGGTATTCAAACTATATACTTCAGCCTTGGCCACAATAAGGGTTCATGGTAGAGTATCTCCACCCATGGATACGAGGCAGGGGTGTCCACTCTCCATGCTCTTTGCTATATAGCTAGAACCTCTACTGGGAAGAATACGAGAACACCCTCCACATCCTTGGTATCGACTTTCACCAAGATATATTTCAGCTGACAGCCTTTGTAGATGACATTGCTTTCCCTTACCTCACCTCAACATTCACTCTAAGAGCTGATACCATTGCTAGAATAAAGAGTGCTTGCAGGTTTGCAGATTACCCTACATGAATTAAAGGGGTTCATTGTGTTGGGGGCAGACCCTGGTTAAAGCACTAGAAAGAGAGACCGCTATCTGGGCATCTATTTGTTCCCTAGCCTACATAGGTGCATCATAAGCAATGTAAATATCCTAAGGACGGAGGTTAAAGCCACCTGAACTCCTGGCAAATTCACGCTCTGAGTTGACTGTGGAGAATTGCCTTACTCAAAATGTCAATACAACCCAAAATCCTCTATATGTTCCAAGCCTTACCTCTTTCTCTATCCAGAGGGGAACTTACTCAGCTTCAGGAGAGATGCAACACCTTTGTTGGAGGGTGAAGGGGAGAGAAAGAGACCCCACATGTACAAGCATGCATGGACATTACCCAACAGCTCACCCACTGGGAGAGGTGCTCTAGGCTCCAAAAACAGTGCTGCTGGAACCTCTATGTCTCTCCTGTGAGCCGGGTTGCACTTGAGACCTGGAATAGCCTTGCAAGGAGACAAAAGCTTACGACATACTCTTCGCCCCAAACCCCTAACCATCGGGAACACTGGCTTCAGGCCCGGGTCGGGCAGAGGTCATTGCAAGAGATGGAAGACCCAGGGCAGCTTCAGGCTAAGTGACTTCTGTCACATAGGGGAACATCATACATTTGAAAACATTAACGCTACTTATGGCATCCCAGAAAGAATGTATTATCTCAAAAAAGGCACTGTATCCTGCATGTTAGACAAGGAGCAACAAGATCACTTGCGATCTTTGAGAAATTTCTCCAATCCCTAACATCCACAAAACATATCTCGCATCTATGCCCTCCTCAATGCGAAGCACCTACAAATTAACTTTTCATCAAAGCACAATGGGGGAAGGATCTCAAAATGCACATCTCTACCAAAACAATGGGATGACATTTTCACATGCACAAACAACTTTGCTCACCATGCCCAAGGTTGAGAAACCCTATACAAAATAGTCTACAGATTGCACTATATACAGCACGCCTGCACACAATAGGTAAAACACGATCAACACACAGCTGGAGGCATTGTGGAGAGGAAGGCACAATACTACATATACCATGGGCATGTCCAAAACTTAAACAGTCTGGGGAGCTACATTATGCATCATCCCACAAACGGAGTGGTAAATAGTGGTTAATGATCCGGCAAACACAGTCTTGGGCATCTCAGCAGTGGACTCTTATCCATTACATTCTATTAAAGGAACTTGCATTTCCCACCTGCTCCTCACAGTCAAACAAGCCATATTGGACTTATGGGGCAACCCAATGGCACCAACAGGGGAAATATGGATCTAGCGCCATTTTGGCTCTTAGCAGCACAAGAGAAGGTGGCTTAAGACCTTAAAGGGGAGGCGCTCAGATTCAATAAAAAGTGGCACCCAGTTTTGCCATCTCTAAATGCTCACAATAGAGGCCTTTACTTTCAAATTAGATTAATTGCCCCAGAACTCCTAGATCACAATAAATAAACGTTAACAAAGATATAGACATAATCAGAAGCCCGGATGAAGGGATGTGACTCACCAGGACTCATGCGTCAAAATGAAGGGGAGGGGCGAGGAATTAGCAGGTGGGGGGGGGGGTTAGAACTTTGGAGGGAGTTGGTGGCTACAGGTTCAAGAGAGGAATGCCTGCCTGAAGTTATGTAATTGTTTCTTAAAATAAATAAAAACAATTGAAACTAGAAAAGTACAGGCAGTGGTCCTCCATTAATGGGAAGATGGTAAAGGCTCTGGAAGAGACAGGAGCTAGTATGACTGTCAGATGTCAGCGGGTGTCTACAGAGCAGATTATCCCAAATGTACTCCACCAAGTGGTGACTGCTTACAAACAGGTCAGTGACCATCCCGTGGCGATGGTTTCCCTGGAAAGGGGTGGGTGTTTGGTTTTCTGAAGGTAGCTGTAAGTCCAGTAATGCCTGTGGTCTGTTTGCTTGGGAACCATCTGGAGCTTATTATCTGGAAAGAGGCAGAGCTATGGGCCCATGACGAAATGTCGGAACTGCCTGAGTGGGTGCTCATTGCCACAAAGCATAAGGCAGCCCATCAGGGAAGTCAAAAGGACCTGGAGCCTGAAACTGTGGCCAGGTTCCCACCACGAGGAGAGGGAGCAGGTGGTGTGGGAAACCAGCCCTTAAAACATCCAAGGTCTAGGAGGAGTCCAACCCTCGGGGGGAGCACCCGGTACCTACAAGGGAGGAGATATCTGACCTGGGACCTGCCTGAGCTGGAAGGGTGGCAAGCTGCAGGAGGACAGTCCAAGGCACAGTTCTGCAATGCGCATAGAGAATGTCCTATTCTTGAGGATCTTCTGTGACAGGCTAAGGCTCAAAAGGATGGAGACACTTCTAGTGATCATCTCATTTACTGGGAGAATGGCCTCTTTGAAGTGAGCCTAAGGTATGTGAGCCTAGGTCAACCAGATGGGGACCACTGGGTGGTCCCCCAGTGCTATCGGGCCTTCCTACTGGAGATGGCTCATGCATCCCTTTGGCAGTACATCTAGGGCAGGCCAAAACTTTTGTCCACCTGATCACCCACCTCTATTGACCCCAGATGAGGACCAAGATATATGCTCTTTGCCGGTGCTGTGGGATTTGTCAGGCCAGTGACAAGTCCGGAAAGAAGAGCATACATCCCATTCAGAATATTCCTGTAGAAGGGAATCCATTTGAGAGGGTAGGGATGGACATTGTTGCCCCCCCCTTAACCTTAAGGAAAAGGTTTACACCCTGGTGTTGGAGGACCATGTCACCTGGTACCTGAGGCCGTACCCGTGAGCATCGTTAACTGCACCTGTGGTGGCCAGGGCACCGATTGGAATATTTATTCGAGTAGGTATTCCCAAGAGACAGTGTCTGACCAGGGGACAAACTTCATGTCAGCATACAAGAAGCCCATGTGGAATGAGTGTGGGGTTACCTGCAAGTTCTCCACACGTGTGGATGAGGACATTATGTATGGATGAGGGCATTAGGTGTGGATGAGGACATTAGGTGTGGATGAGGACATTAGTGTGGATGAGGACATTCGGTCCCAGTTCACGGTAAGCAATATTAGACGTACTATAGTGAACCTAACCCTGACTAGATCAGCCGTACCTGATAACCTTCCGGCAGTTATAATAAAGGCCCGGCATGATTTGTGGGCAGAATTCTTTTCTAGGATGTTCTCTGACATATTAGACACAGGTCAGATTCCCGATAATTGAAGAGGCGCAATCATCAGACCCATCCCAAAAAACAGAGAGATATAAAAGCCCCCAAGAACTATAGATTGATTAACCTTTTGGATGTGGGAGAAAAAGTATTCGCAAAAATTATTTTGGGAAAGCTTAAGGAATGGGCTGAAGCTAATCATATTGTGCCTCCAAAACAGGGGGTTTCAAGGAAAGTCACTCCACTACTGATCACTGTTTTTCCCTCTGGTCCATAGTGTGGAAGTTAGTGGAGCAGAGGGGCAGTCTGTTCTACTGCTTCGTAGACTTCCGTGCAGCCCTTGATCTGATGGACTGTTATTGTCTATGAGAAACTCTGGTAAAATGCGACATTCCAAAGGGCCTTTTGGTTCTGATCCAGGAGCTACATATGCACAACTGGGCTCAGGTTATCATGGACACCGAGGAGACCGTCACCCAGAAAATATCGATCAATTATTGACTGAGACAGGGGTTCGTCTTGGCCCCCCTACTCCTCTACTTATTTATAGCCAACCTGCCATCAATCCTGGCGGTGGCTAGGGGCATCACCCCAAAATAAATGGCAAACATGTTGCATGTCTTCTGTATGCAGATGATGTTGTAATTTTAGATCGAACCGAGATAGGCTTGCAAAGGACGTTGGATGGGTTTAGTGAATACTGTAACCATATAAAGCTAGTCGTAAATAAGGAGAAAACTGAGTTGCTGAGATTTGGTAAAAAACAACAAAGTTTAGTTGGTATTTGGGCCCCACCAAGCTGGAAATAGTTATGGAATATAAGTATTTAGGGGTCTGGTTTGAGAAGTCCCTGAAATTGAATGCCCATATGTAATCCCTGAAAGTAAGGGTTCTTGCCTCGGTTAGTGGCCTGAAAACATTTAATAGGGACTATGGTGAGATGTCACACACAGCCGCGGCCCATGTAGGTAAGAGCAGTGGGTCCGGGATTCGACGGACGATGACGGAGAAAAATTAAATAAATAATTAATTTTCCCTCGTCATCCCCCTCCACTTGGCCCCACCGCCCTACCGCTCTTACCTGCTCAGGCCGGAGCTGGTCACACAGGCCCGTCTTAAAAGCCCACGTGGCCATGATATTCCCACAGTTTCAATATGGAGCTGAGCTACTATATATTAGTGCGAAAGTGGATGGGATGCCGAGGAGGGGAAATGTTAAAAAAAAGTTTACTGTCCCTACCAGGGTCCTCTATTATTCATGCCATAAGAATGGAGACAGGCATGATATCATGGAACATACTGGCCCAGGTGGCGATAATAAGAGTCTGGCAACGTCTGAGTGCAGGGGAGGAGCAAAAGGTCTCCTTATGGTGTAAAAATGAGATCCAACAAAGTGAACTGAAATGGGCCAAAGGGGTCAGTAAAAGCCTAGAGATAGTTTGTAGGAATTTGAAGGTTAAGCCATGCCCTCAGAATTTACAGATAGAGGTCTCAAAGAGTGAGCTAAGGGCACTAGGCAAGGAACTGTCCCGAGATTATGATCAGCAGTATCGTGAGGGAAAAAAATCAGTCCAATGAATGCTTAACTCATGGCAGAATGAAGCATGGTTCCCGTGTGTGGATGTATTACCAAACCGCTGGCTAAGTTGCAAATTGCTAAGGCTGAGGATTGGAATTAACCCCTGTTATATTAATGATAAGATAAAAGTGGCAATGATTGATTCCGGGGGAATTGTACATGTGATCTGAGCACAAAATGCAATATTTTGCACATGGACTGTTTAAAGGTTCTGACCCTGTGGCAATTGAATTTGCGCCCAATCTTTTTAAAATATGGTATTAGAAACCATGCCCATGCTGTATAACTTTTAACCGATATGTGTTTGTTGGATATAGCATGTGCTATTGGGAGGTTTATGATTTCTGTTAAAAAGTCTTTTATGTCTATATAAAGACCGCCATTTTTAGGTAATTTATGATAATAAGCTAGTATTTGCATAAATAATATGGTCAAGGTGACAACACAAAGGATAGGTATATTTTAAGGCATTTAGGTTTTAATCTGATTTTATTGGCTGGATGGTTATATCATGCTAAATCATGCATGTAATTTAAGGGAATGTATTTATAAAACGTGATTATGCATGTATGTGTTATGTTGTTTAAAGACTTAAGGTCTAAATAAACATTTCCTTGACTGACTGACTGATCATCTCATTTACTGGGAGAATGGCCTCTTTGAAGTGAGCCTAAGGTACCTGAGCCTGGGTCAACCAAAGTGTTGGTGGTCCCCCAGTGCTATCGACCCTTCCTACTTGAGATGCATCCCTTTGGCAGTCCATCTGGGGCAGGCCAAAACTTTTGTCCATCTGATCACCCACTTCTATTGGTCCCAAATGAGAACCAAGGTAGATGCCCTTTGCCGGTATTGTGTGATTTGTCAGGCCAGTGACAAGTCAGGAGAGAATAGCAGACATCCCATCCAGAATTTGCCTGCAGAAGGGAATCCATTTGAGAGGGTAGGGTTGGACTTTGTTGCCCCCCTTAACCCTAAGATAGTCTTAAGGAACAGGTTTACCCTGGTGTTGGTGGACCATGTCACCCGGCACCCTGAGGCTCTACCCATGAGTACGGTTAACTGTCCCTGTGGTGGCCAGGGCACTGACTGAAATATTTATTCGAGCAGGGTTTCCCAAGGAGATAGTTTCTGACCAGAGGACAAACTTCAGGTCAGCATATAAGAAGTCAATGTGGAACGAGTGTGGGGTTACCTACAAGTTCTCCACACCATATCATCCCCAAACCAATGGGCTTGTTGAAAGGTTCAACAAAACACTGAAAGGCATGATAATCGGCCTCTCTGAGGCCCGGAGGAATGAGTGGGATGTTTTTCTACCTTGCCTCTTGTTTGCCTACAGGGAGGTGCCATAGAAGGGAGTGGGTTTCAGCCCCTTCAAACTTCTATTTCGCCACCCTGTGAGAGGAACTCTCAGTCTTGTCAAGGAAGGGGTGGGAAAAGGCCCCCAGGAAACCTTCACAGGACATGGTAGACTACATGTTAGCCCTAAGAACCAGGATAGGGTAGTACATGAAGGAGGTTAACATGTATTTGGATGTGAATCAGGAAACGATCAAGCAGTGGGATGACCAGATGGCAACCCAGGAACGCACTCAAAGTTGTGATTTTGAGGGTTCACCCTAACAAGGGTTGTTATTATTCCTTCAGGTAAGTAGTCATCCACCCCAAATAGTAATCCAATTTCTTACCGGGTCCAAATGATTCATTTCAAAACTTAATTCCCAAAATAGTTTGGTTTTCGATCCATAGATTTCAGAGCAGTTCTGAAGGGTAACTCATGAAATATCCCAGAATTTCAGGGTGTACCCTGGAATATTACTTCATCACAAAATAAAATCATGTGTGTACCAATAATAAAACTGTGTGCTGTTCCTGCATTAGCTTTCAGGGTTGAATTGGTGGAGAATTCTCTGAGCTAGAGTAGGTCCTGCTAAAGTCAGGGGAGGACAGAAAGTGCAGCCAGTTGGCATGCTAACAAAAAAAAGTCCTGAATCAGGGGTTGCATTTCCCTAAAATCTGAAACTAAAAGAATATTCAACCTTCGTTTTGCACCTTAGATGCTACTACCATTGACCAGGAGACATTCCCTATTGTCTTTCCTTTGCCAAAGGTTGAAGACAGGTCACAAAATAGATGATGGCTTTAGTAACAAAAAGGCTTTAACTTTTTTAGTTCAGCAGAAATTAAAACATGATCGTTAAGAGCCAACACATTATATTTTTGAAAAAGCTAATAATATAAATGTAATGTAGAATTTAGCAGTAGCAAAAATCCTTTGAGTTGTACTTTAAGAGCAATGTCCAGAGGAGAGTACACCAGCAGCATCTCCTCCACTATACTAGTGATATAGGGGAAGAAGTTCCACTAATGGATTCACCACAGGATTAAGCACTTCCTGCAGAAATCGGCAGATTTTCCATTTTCTGTAATGCGTGAAACTGGACGGGGTAATTGAAAATATAATTAGGGCAATTACATTTCACCAAGGTGACAAAAAACTCCAAGTGGAAGCTCCAGAACTGCACACAATACTACAAGTTGTGCTTCCAGAACTGGACACAGTATTCCGTGGAAGGCCTAAAAAATGGCACATAATAGCCAGAACATGAGATGATACTCCATGAGCAGACAAGACAAAACAATCCACTGGACGCCTCAAGAATAGGACCCAGTGCTCCATGAGAGGCCTCCAGGACATGACGGAATACTCCATGGAAGACTACAGAACTGCACACAATACTCCATAGGAGGCCCCAGAACAGGACACAATAATGCATGCAAGGCCTACAGAAATGACATATTATGTTGGGTAGGGCAGCACCAATGATTTCTAAAGTGGTGGCTCAACCTTCTTTACTACCATTTGCTCATACCTTCATTGGACTACCACCACTGCTTCAGGTCAGTAAGTACATCTAGACCACGCCCTAATGGATTTTGGGTGGCTACTTCTCATTTACTGCGATTTGTAGATCTTGGGTCTAGATATCCTGAGAAAGACTCCAACAATGGTTAAGGCCCCGGCTGCAACTACAACAGTTTAAGGGCCACATCCCGCTCACACAGACCCTGACAACCTCAACATTGTATCCAGAGCCTCCACTACTACCACAACAGAAACAGTGAGAACCAAAGAGGCTTTTATGATGGAACCACCATCTTAGTTTCTTTATAGAGGCCACAACACAGGACTCAGACTGCTATGCTGTTACCACGCCATCAGGTGGGATGCTGTGCATTCGTGCAACACATGAAGATGTTTAACTAGTGCCTTAAGGGTTTTCGTTATTTTCTTCTATCTCTGAATCTCTCCTTGCAGTCAGCACTCTACAGCTTTAGTTTCCTGATGTATTTGAACCTAAGAATAACTGCAACTCATTGACCCAGGCACCAGCCAGCTGGTGCACAGAGCCTTGAAGCCCAAGCCCGGGCTGGAGACAATAGTCCAGCAACCCATCAATAGACAGAAATCAACAGGACCTTGTTATCTCTCTACACAGGGCTCAACAGACCCAGCCTTCACACCACACACATCAATAGGACCCAGACTTGACTCCACCCTGAGGTCAACATGGCCCAGGCTGGACTAATATACAGACCATCAGAGCCCAGCCTTCACGTCAAACAGATCAACAGATCCCAGCCTTCACGCCACACACAGATCAACAGAGCCCAGCCTTCTTGACAAACAGATCAACAGAGCCCAGCCTTCACGCCACACACAGATCAACAGAGCCCTGCCTTCACAAAACACAAACAGAGCCCAGCCTTCACAACACACAGATCAACAGAGGCCAGCCACCTCAACACACATAAAGTCAGATCCCAGCCCACAGATCAACAGAGCCCAGCTATCACTACACACTTCTGTGCAGTGATGAGCAGGAGCTGAAAAGTGTACTGGGATAGTCTGTAACCAATGAGACTCTGAGTTTAGCAGCAGCTCCCAGCCGCCTCTTCACATCAGTTGCAGGTTAAGCCCTGAGTCACCAGAACAGGTCTTCCTGCTCACCTTGCATTTAAGCGATACAAAAGGGGATGATGGACGGAACGCTTGAGCCAATCAAACACTCACCCCCAGTCAACTGATCTGGGTTTAATCCATCATCATTCTTTAGCTCACTCCACCACCCCAGTTCAGACATGGCCATATGCAAATCAGTCTGACCCTGTGCCTCATGGGAACAGTCCAGCCCGAACTGCCAAGCCATGTCTTCCCTGGACCGGAAACAAGCATCCTAGGACCGGTTTCTGGCATTCCAGCCGTCATCAGCCAGGCTTGCTTGAATCCAGTGGCAAAGTGAGCAAGGGACCCACGTCTGGGCATACCCCGCCAACTTAGGGCGAACAAAGCGATACAAAAGGGGATGATGGACGGAACGCTTGAGCCAATCAAACACTCACCCCCAGTCAACTGATCTGGGTTTAATCCATCATCATTCTTTAGCTCACTTCCACCACCCCAGTTCAGACATGGCCATATGCAAATCAGTCTGACCCTGTGCCTCATGGGAACAGTCCAGCCCGAACTGCCAAGCCATGTCTTCCCTGGACCGGAAACAAGCATCCTAGGACCGGTTTCTGGCATTCCAGCCGTCATCAGCCAGGCTTGCTTGAATCCAGTGGCAAAGTGAGCAAGGGACCCACGTCTGGGCATACCCCCGCCAACTTAGGGCGAACAAAGCGATACAAAAGGGGATGATGGACGGAACGTTTGAGCCAATCAAACACTCACCGCCAGTCAACTGATCTGGGTTTAATCCATCATCATTCTTTAGCTCACTCCACCACCCCAGTTCAGACATGGCCATATGCAAATCAGTCTGACCCTGTGCCTCATGGGAACAGTCCAGCCCGAACTGCCAAGCCATGTCTTCCCTGGACCGGAAACAAGCATCCTAGGACCGGTTTCTGGCATTCCAGCCGTCATCAGCCAGGCTTGCTTGAATCCAGTGGCAAAGTGAGCAAGGGACCCACGTCTGGGCATACCCCCGCCAACTTAGGGCGAACAAGCGATACAAAGGGGATGATGGACCGGAGCGTTTGAGCCAATCAAACACTCACCGCCAGTCAACTGATCTGGGTTTAATCCATCATCATTCTTTAGCTCACTCCACCACCCCAGTTCAGACATGGCCATATGCAAATCAGTCTGACCCTGTGCCTCATGGGAACAGTCCAGCCCGAACTGCCAAGCCATGTCTTCCTGGACCGGAAACAAGCATCCTAGGACCGGTTTCTGGCATTCCAGCCGTCATCAGCCAGGCTTGCTTGAATCCAGTGGCAAAGTGAGCAAGGGACCCACGTCTGGGCATACCCCCGCCAACTTAGGGCGAACAAGCGATACAAAGGGGATGATGGACGGAACGCTTGAGCCAATCAAACACTCACCCCCAGTCAACTGATCTGGGTTTAATCCATCATCATTCTTTAGCTCACTCCACCACTCAGTTCAGACATGGCCATATGCAAATCAGTCTGACCCTGTGCCTCATGGGAACAGTCCAGCCCGAACTGCCAAGCCATGCCTTCCTGGACCGGAAACAAGCATCCTAGGACCGGTTTCTGGCATTCCAGCCGTCATCAGCCAGGCTTGCTTGAATCCAGTGGCAAAGTGAGCAAGGGACCCACGTCTGGGCATACCCCGCCAACTTAGGGCGAACAAGCGATACAAAGGGGATGATGGACGGAACGTTTGAGCCAATCAAACACTCACCCCCAGTCAACTGATCTGGGTTTAATCCATCATCATTCTTTAGCTCACTCCACCACCCAGTTCAGACATGGCCATATGCAAATCAGTCTGACCCTGTGCCTCATGGGAACAGTCCAGCCCGAACTGCCAAGCCATGTCTTCCCTGGACCGAAACAAGCATCCTAGGACCGGTTTCTGGCATTCCAGCCGTCATCAGCCAGGCTTGCTTGAATCCAGTGGCAAAGTGAGCAGGGACCCACGTCTGGGCATACCCGCCAACTTAGGGCGAACAAAGCGATACAAAGGGGATGATGGATCGGAACGTTTGAGCCAATCAAACACTCACCCCAGTCAACTGATCTGGGTTTAATCCATCATCATTCTTTAGCTCACTCCACCACCCCAGTTCAGACATGGCCATATGCAAATCAGTCTGACCCTGTGCCTCATGGGAACAGTCCAGCCCGAACTGCCAAGCCATGTCTTCCCTGGACCGGAAACAAGCATCCTAGGACCGGTTTCTGGCATTCCAGCCGTCATCAGCCAGGCTTGCTTGAATCCAGTGGCAAAGTGAGCAAGGGACCCACGTCTGGGCATACCCCCGCCAACTTAGGGCGAACAAGCGATACAAAAGGGGATGATGGACGAACGTTTGAGCCAATCAAACACTCACCCCCAGTCAACTGATCTGGGTTTAATCCATCATCATTCTTTAGCTCACTCCACCACCCCAGTTCAGACATGGCCATATGCAAATCAGTCTGACCCTGTGCCTCATGGGAACAGTCCAGCCCGAACTGCCAAGCCATGTCTTCCTGGACCGGAAACAAGCATCCTAGGACCGGTTTCTGGCATTCCAGCCGTCATCAGCCAGGCTTGCTTGAATCCAGTGGCGGGGGTATGCCCAGACGTGGGTCCCTTGCTCACTTTGCCACTGGATTCAAGCAAGCCTGGCTGATGACGGCTGGAATGCCAGAAACCGGTCCTAGGATGCTTGTTTCCGGTCCAGGGAAGACATGGCTTGGCAGTTCGGGCTGGACTGTTCCCATGAGGCACAGGGTCAGACTGATTTGCATATGGCCATGTCTGAACTGGGGTGGTGGAGTGAGCTAAAGAATGATGATGGATTAAACCCAGATCAGTTGACTGGGGTGAGTGTTTTGATTGGCTCAAACGTTCCGTCCATCATCCCCTTTGTATCGCTTGTTCGCCCTGTTGGCGGGGTATGCCCAGACGTGGGTCCCTTGCTCACTTTGCCACTGGATTCAAGCAAGCCTGGCTGATGACGGCTGGAATGCCAGAAACCGGTCCTAGGATGCTTGTTTCCGGTCCAGGGAAGACATGGCTTGGCAGTTCGGGCTGGACTGTTCCCATGAGGCACAGGGTCAGACTGATTTGCATATGGCCATGTCTGAACTGGGGTGGTGGAGTGAGCTAAAGAATGATGATGGATTAAACCCAGATCAGTTGACTGGGGGTGAGTGTTTGATTGGCTCAAACGCTCCGTCCATCATCCCCTTTGTATCGCTTGTTCGCCCTAAGTTGGCGGGGTATGCCCAGACGTGGGTCCCTTGCTCACTTTGCCACTGGATTCAAGCAAGCCTGGCTGATGACGGCTGGAATGCCAGAAACCGGTCCTAGGATGCTTGTTTCCGGTCCAGGGAAGACATGGCTTGGCAGTTCGGGCTGGACTGTTCCCATGAGGCACAGGGTCAGACTGATTTGCATATGGCCATGTCTGAACTGGGGTGGTGGAGTGAGCTAAAGAATGATGATGGATTAAACCCAGATCAGTTGACTGGCGGTGAGTGTTTGATTGGCTCAAACGTTCCGTCCATCATCCCCTTTTGTATCGCTTTGTTCGCCCTAAGTTGGCGGGGGTATGCCCAGACGAGGGTCCCTTGCTCACTTTGCCACTGGATTCAAGCAAGCCTGGCTGATGACGGCTGGAATGCCAGAAACCGGTCCTAGGATGCTTGTTTCCGGTCCAGGCAAAACATGGCTTGGCAGTTCGGGCTGGACTGTTCCCATGAGGCACAGGGTCAGACTGATTTGCATATGGCCATGTCTGAACTGGGGTGGTGGAGTGAGCTAAAGAATGTTGATGGATTAAACCCAGATCAGTTGACTGGGGGTGAGTGTTTGATTGGCTCAAACGCCCGTCCATCATCCCCTTTTGTATCGCTTGTTCGCCCTAAGTTGGCGAGGGTATGCCCAGACGTGGGTCCCTTGCTCACTTTGCCACTAGATTCAAGCAAGCCTGGCTGATGACGGCTGGAATGCCAGAAACCGGTCCTAGGATGCTTGTTTCCGGTCCAGGGAAGACATGGCTTGGCAGTTCGGGCTGGACTGTTCCCATGAGGCACAGGGTCAGACTGATTTGCATATGGCCATGTCTGAACTGGGGTGGTGGAGTGAGCTAAAGAATGATGATGGATTAAACCCAGATCAGTTGACTGGGGGTGAGTGTTTGATTGGCTCAAACGTTCCGTCCATCATCCCCTTTTGTATCACCTTGCATTTAAGGTCACCTGAGCAATAGAGCTAGGGTTTCTATTGGCTGTAGGGTTAAATGCTTGGACTCTTTTTGGTTCCGAGGTCTAGGGTTTGTGTTGGTGAGGCTTTAGGGCTTGGGTCCGCATTGGTTCTAAGTGCTAGTATTTATACTGGTTAGGGCTTGACCTATTAGTTTCTGGGGCTAGGATTCCCATTGACCAGGTCGCCCGATCTCTAGGGTTAGCTAAACAGCGTAGGCACTCAGGTAAAGGGTGTCAGGTTAAGCCTCCTGCCTGTTTGGGCGTTTTACGGCCTCAAAGGGGCCTAGGGACAGAAATTCTGCCATCTCCACCTTCAAAACTCCAGGTAAGCACTTATTTATACAATCTATATCTACTTCAATCCCCTAAAGACTATCTACCCTAAATACACACCGCTCTTACAAATTCAAAGGGTGAACTTATCTAACATAACTACTGCTGAACCACCCACATCACGCATATAGCCTCATCAAGAACAAACCCAACCACCACGCCTAGATGTCACAACCTAGCAAAAACAATACATTGCAAAACAACAACTCAGACAACTGACATACACAATGTTGCTTGCCAGGAGGAAGTTAAAAATCAAGGGAAGGAGCAAACATATGAACTCTAGATTCTCAGGATCACACCTTCCCACCCATTATTATCCACACCCCATTCAAACCACCAGACAACACAGTGCTACACCATATTTTCAACAAAAAGACCCACACACATACACCCACCTCTCAAACCTCAAAATTCTCTAGCCCAGCAACCTTCCCTTAACCTCTTTAACACAAGATCCATGAACTAAAAATGCTTCAACATTTTTTAGATCTACTCTCAGAATTCACACCAGACCTAACCGCCATTACAGAGATATGGCTCAGTGACGACTGCACCCACATGCCATGAAACCATCACATCTGAATTTCGCATCATCAACAAAAATCATATTGGAAAAATTGGAGGAGGCCTGGCAGTTATTCATAAAAAATCAATAAAAATAATACACAATTGGAAATTTCTCCATAGATGGCTGTTAAGCCTTGCTAATAAAATGTCAACCCACTCCAACTATCATTTAATACTTCTTCTTCATATATATACCACCACCAAGCAATGCAAACTTTAAAGATGTCTTACTAGATTCAGTGACCAAGACACATTTGAACCACCCGAAACTATACATTGTAGGAAACTCTAACATATGGTTTAACAAAAAGACTTTAACGACAGCCACAGCTATAACAACCAACTTTGAGACCCTTACCCTCCAACAAATTGTTTCTGGCCCAACACACTCCGCTGGACACAATGTGGATTTCATATATGCCCCTAAGGACAGCGACAGGCAAATCCCCAGTAAACTGGAGAGACCACAACATCATCACCTTCAGGATCAACACACTTACCAATGACAAGACTTTAAATACACCTAAAACTACCAACAGCAAACACTCATGTAGACAACAGAAAAAACTAGACCTCCATAAGTTCAACTCCCATCTTGAAATACTTTAATAAGCATGCAACCTCAAGACACACATATCTTCTACACCCGGATCTCCACTACATTGAACAAACAGATACCAATAAAGAACACAGCTATTGTTAACCCAAAAAGATCAACATTTTGGATTAATGACAACATCCAAAGAATGAAAACACAACACAACATACTACAACACAAGTGGAGAAAATCAAATTATGAATAAGACACAATTGTATTATGCCACTATAATAGAACCTACAGAAGAGGTGTGAGAACCACAAAAAGACAACAAAACTCCACATGTATAACTGAAGCCAACTGCCCTTCTATGGAAATCTACAAGATTCTAGTACAATTTCACAATCCAGTTTTCCAAAACACAGAAACACCCCCAATTGCAGCATTTCTCTGTCAAAATCCCCAAGGAACTGATCTCTACAAAATTAGAAAGATTAAAAATTACTTTATGGCGAACACAGACAATACTACCCATACACATGACAAAACCACAATAGAAAGAGACAAAGCAATATTCCACCATTGCATACTTTCGATACCCTCTCAGAAAATAGATTTCCTCAACACCATTGCAAGCAGACCATCAGGATCACCTTCAGACTGAGCACCTCCAAAAATATTTGAAGCTATCCTTTGCGCAACCTGTGCAGGGGAGGTATCTACAGGCTTACTCAACAAGTCCCTGGAACTAGGTTCATTCCCAACCAACCTGAAAACCCCCTACATTAGACTACTCATCTCCTCAAAAACAAAAGACTTGACCCATCAGATCCAGCAAACTACAGACCTATATTGGATGTCCATTCATAGGAAAAATATTTTAAAGAACAGTATTTACTCAACTTTTAAAATGTACTGAAGAAAATGACTTGATGTCAGACCAACAGTACAGCTTTGGACCATGCAGAGACACAGAGTAAGTCATCATATTAATTTGGGATGACCTAAAACTCACAGTGAACAAGAACAGAGTGGCCTCCCTATTGTTTCTGAACATATCAGCTGCATTTGACACGGTCCTCCACCACATGCTACTATTAAGACTCCATCATCTCAGAATGTGTGAAAATACTCTATATGGAGCGCTTCTAACTTCAGAGATAAACAAAATGTAGTTTACCTACCATCTTTCACAACATCTCTTCACACTCATCTTTCTGGTATCCCTTAGGGGTCCATCATATCTCCTCTATTATCCAACATCTACCTAACCCCCTTACGAGACTTAATTAAAACATTCAACCCCATCTGTTACAGCTATGTAGATTACATGAAAATCATTCTACAAATGGATGGCCCAGAAGACCTCTATAACTCAAAACTTGACTACTGCCTTTACACCATAAATACATGGATGATGAGCAGCAGCGGTCCGTGCAGGTGACAGCGGTGGGGCCAGGTAAGGGGGTATTTCGAGGGACGATGGCGAGGAAAAATTATTTATTTATTTAATTTTCCCTTGGCATCGTCCCTCGAAATACCCCCTTAAGCGGCCCCACTGCCCCACCGCTGTTACCTGCACGGACCACGGCTGATGATGAGTAACCACCTGAAGCTCAACATTGCAAAAACCGAGATCATGTCATGTGGACAATAGCAAAATTACCAGTGTACTGCCATATGGCCCAAGGACCTTGAGGTCCCTCCAACAACATGAAGAGAAATAAGAAACCCTGGTATTAACTATGGATTCAAACATATCCTTGATACCACATGTCAATGTCACAAAGAGCACCTTCTACACAATGAAAACAGAGAGTCGCATTTGCCCATACCTTTGATACCAACAAAAACTACAAGCTATTCTTGTAATCTACAAGCTTTGGTATGCCATCAGCCCATACCTTGGTGCACTCCAGATTCATTGTACGCAAAATACAATTAATTCAAAATGCTTCCACAAGACTTCTTCACTGCCTTCACCTAAGACAGAGGTCTTCAAAGTTTTTTGTTCTGAACCCCACCTAAACAAAATATTTTGAAGTCTGGTCCCCCTCCCAAACTTTATGGCAAGGATTGGGCGAGCAGGAAGGTCAGGGCTGAGCGCAGGGTGTGGGGCTTATGAGGACAGGGGTACTCTTCTATTGCTCATAATCCATATTAAATGTGAAACTTACAAAAGAGCAAATGCATCAACCAAAAACAGAAACTGCCCGAAAAACACTGCTCCCCATAACTGGGGTGATGTGAACCCCTCAAACTTCTGGGTCCCAATGCACCTGCACCTGGTGCACTAATGATAGCAGCAGCTTTGAGTAGGAGGCTGTCTCTTGTGCCTCTTTCGCCCTTTCCTCACCATGCCTGGTCATCATTCCAATCTTGAAGCAGGCTCTCCGTCCCCTTCAGAAAAAATAATAGTTCCCACATGTTGCCATAGCAAGGAAAATGAGCCACCATGCAGCTTTTGTAAAGTAGGACAGTCATAACTGTGATGGAGGTGGGCTCTCACAACCGTGAGCCCCAGTGCCACTACACCCACTTCACTAATGATACCTACTACCTCGCGAAGTGGGCTGATCTGCTGTTTGTTAAAATCACTGACCTACCTGCTCCCCACCATCTCTCCGACTCCAAGCTAAGGTGTCTCCTCTGCTTCAATTTTCCCATTCTTTTGGTCATTGCTCTGAGGCACAAAGCACAACCAGCACAGCAAGAATGAACTGGGCCCTGATGCAAGCAAGACAGGATATTATTACAGCCATAATCGGGGTTTAGTTGGCCTCTCACAATACTGGGTGCCGGTGCCACTGCATCTTCAGTACCAATGATACCTAAAGTCCTTTCACTGGATCATTACACCTAGGCCTGAGGCCTAAAGCAGGCTGTCTGCCCCTCTGTGTAAAAACGGGATAGGAACACCACATTTCAACCCTGTTGCTTGGGCCCTATTCCGTGCACAGCAAGGGGGGCCTAGCCCCTAATGCTACCAAGGAAAATGGGCCCCCATTTCCCTTTTGTGTTAGTAACAGAGCCATAATGGGGTGCAGTGGTCCGCAAAAGTCTTGGCCTCAGTTCCACTGCATCTGTTGCACTAATGGTAATAAAATAGCAATACCCCAAATATCACCCCCTTCCTCAATGTATCTCTCTGAGGAAGCTGTCTCTGTCAATTTGTTAATTAAAATTTAGTTCCCACATAGGCCCCCTCCTCTGGGCCATCTCTTTGACAGTATCCATGGATCTCACTCGTCTCCTCTTTCTTCTGGGCCAGTACTTCTAGGTGCCAGGGTCCATCTCGCATACTTATGTGACCAAACACCCTCGGGAAATTGGTTAACAAAAGAAACAAAGAAGGGACAACATATCCCTGAGTCCAATGAACCAATCACAACACTGTATCCACTGCACAGTCCCTCTTCGACCCCTTGCACATCCTCTTTCTTAGCTGCTCGCAGCCATGAGATGAGTGCCTTTTAGTTACCTGTGTATTTTTCAGTCAGAATTAATTGTGCAAGGTTTTGTC